>CANXME010001258.1:0-602500 GCA_948144175.1 Closterium sp. NIES-65 | reverse complement strand
AAAGTTCCAAGAATGTGATGTACAGTCAAGTATCCCAGTCACCACCTGCTCAAATGTTGCAGATTTCGCGAATGTGCACCTCCTGCGGCAATTTTGCCAAGCGAGCCAGGGGGGATTTCGTCAGTGTGAGAATTGAGGAAAAAATGAATGAACTAGCAAGCAGGTGGGTCCAAGTAGGAAAACCTAGAAGTGATGTACACCATATTCTCTACCCCACTAAAGCCTACACAGACTATAGCATAGAATATAAGTTTGACACACCCCCATAGGCAAAGTGGGGGAGAATAAGAGGTTACAAGACCAGTCAAGCAAAACAAAGCAAGCTCAGGGTGGATCAATGAGTCACCACACACTCCGAGCACAAGAGCAACGCCAAAAGGCCAGTTCACATGCAAGAGCATATACAAAGGTAAACAAGCAAGTGCAAGTATAGAAAGATCACAGTACAATCAAGGTCAAGAAGTGAGCAAGTGAGGCCAAGTAGGCACAAGACCTAACATCGTACAGAAGCGCTGAAGATCACAAGGCAGAAGTGCCTTGGTGAAGATATCAGCAGTGTTGGCATCAGAGGCCACGTAAGTTAGGCGCAGCTGACCAAGCTGCTACAAATCACGAGCAAGGAAGTAGTGAAGAGCAATGTGCTTCGTTCTATGCTCCAGTCTGTGCTCCCGACACAAGGCCAGCATGGCCTTGTTGTCCATGTACAGAACTGAAGGAGAACGAGGCGGCTCTCCTAGGTCAGTGAGTAGGTAGGTGAGCCAGCGTAGCTCCTGTGCAGCTATGGCCCCCGCGTAGATCTCAGCCTCACAGCTGGAGCTGAGAGCAGAAGACGAGCGGGTAGACCGCCACGAAACAGAGCCGGAGCCAAGGCTCAAGGTGTAACCCTGTGACGACCGCTGCAGAGCCTGGTCGTCAGCCCAAGAAGCATCTTCGTGACCTGTGAGGACCACTCGACGTCACCCTCCAAGCACGAGCCCCATGCCCGACGTACTGCATAAGTAGCGCAACACCCTCTTCGCTGCAGCCATGTGCTCTGGTCGGTGTCTCCCAGGAGCAACATAGCGTGCCAAAATGCTAAGAGGGTATGCAAGGTCAGGTCGTGTGCAGGTCATCAGGTACATGAGGCAGCCAACAAGCTCTAGGTACAAGCCACTCAGCTCTACGGACTCATCCGAAGGCAGAGCTGAGAGCGAGTGGCGAGTAGACAGAGGAGTCACATGAGGCGAGGAGTACGTGAAGTCGAAGCGCTGAAGGACCTGCTGCACCATGTGTGACTGAGTCAGGGTAATGGTGCGCTGTGCTCTGTCCCGGGTGATCTGCAAGCCAAGGTAGTTGTGCAGTTCCCCCGGATTTGTGCACGTGTGTCTCTTCTGCAGCTCATACTTCATGTGGGCGAGTCCAGCAGTGTCAGCAGTGGCAAAGACCAAGTAGTCGACGTACACGAGGATGTAGAACAGCAGCAAAGAGGTGTCGGTGCGCAGAAACAGGGACGGGTCGGTTGTAGAAGGAGCAAACCCAAGAGCCGCAAGCAGTAGGACTGGCAGCACGAAGAGAGTCAGACTCAGGGTCAGCAAGAACACGAAGAGAGGACTCTTGAGGAGACGGCAACGGGACACGTAGAGGAGTAGTGGAAGGACATAGTGCCATCTGGTGTGTGCCTCGGACCACAAGAGGACGCGGACGTGGAACACGACGACTAGTGCGAGCAGTACGAACAGGCGACGCAGGACGAGAGGTAGGCTCACGACTCTCAGCAAGACCTCCAGTAGGACCAGTGAAGGGAGAAGGAGCAGGTAGGGGGGAGGCGGGCTGTAGCTATGACTGTGACTGGACAGGCTGTCGACACTCTAAGGGAGGAGCAGGACCAGTAGAGGGCGGGAGACCAAGAACCTGCTCAAGGAGCGGAACGAAGTACGGCCTCCGCCGCGCAGCGCCTCAAAAACCAGTAAGGACAGTACCAGTACCCCCAGCGGCAGCACCAGCGCCAGTAGCACCTCCACCTCCAACAGTGCCAACTCCAGCACCCTCAGACGCACCAGCGCCAGCAGAAACACCAGCGCCAACACCCCTAGTAGCTCCAGCTCCAACAGCTCCAGCAGCACCAACTCCAGCAGGAGCGGCAGCTCAAGTACCGCCAGCAGCTACAGCAGGACCAACTCCAGCAGCCCAACTCCAGCGTCGGGCAAACCACTCGCGCATCTCGTGTGGAGAGAATGGCTCTCGCCTCGACGAAGCACCGCCGGCGGCCACACGAGCAGACCCAGCGCCCCCAAGCTTAGCACCCCCAGGCTCCGGCCCCCAGACTCAGCACCCCCAGGCTCAGCACCTCCAAACTCAGCACCCCCAGGCTCAGCACCCCAAGACTCAGAACCTCCAGGCTCAGCACCCCCAGACTCATCACCCCTAGGCTCAGCACCCCCAGACTCAGCACCTCTAGACCCGGCACCCGCAGGCTCAGCATCTCTAACAGCACCAGGGTCAACAGCTACCTCGACAGGCTCAACTGCGTCTACCTGGGACACACCTGACGGGGCAGGACCCTGAGGGGGGAGGGGGTCTACCGAGGGAGGACCTAGCGCAAGGAAGAGCGGCGGCGGGGGGAGGGGCGCAATGCGGTAGGGGAAGAGACGGTAGTAAGGCACCGACCCGTCAAAGGTGACGTCCTGGGAGGACAGAACACGGCGCAAGGTGGGGTGGTAAAACTCCCAACCAGGCTCGTAAGGGGGGAAGCCAAGGAAGACACACGGAACAGCACGGGGGGATGGCTTGTCCGCAGACAAGTCGCGGACAAACGCCCGAGATCCCCAGACCCGAAACGCAGAGGCATCGCCAACCTTCCCCGTCTACCGCAAGGCGGGCGAGGTCTCTGGCAAGGAGACCCGGGGCTGAAGGTTGAGCTGATGCGGTGCGTACTGAACTGCACCGACCACAGAAAATGGGGGGCAGCCGCATGCATCATGGACGTACGAGCGACGTCTATGACCATGCCAATGCGGCGCTCAGCAATCCCATTTTGCTGTGGAGAGGCCGGAAGCGTGAAGGTCTGGCGGATGCCTAGTGCCCGATAGAAGGCTCCCTGACGGGCAGAAGAAAATCCCCGCCTTTGTCAGAGTGCAGACACAGAACAGGAAAGTCCGAGTCGAAACTCTCCCTGAGCTGGAGAAGAGCTGCGCGGATCCATTCGATCAACACCTCAGTGACATCCCCCTTGCTGCGCAAGGGGAAGACTGTGGTGTAACGCGAGTAGTCGTCGACCACCAATAGGAATTAACGCTCGTGCCCCTGTCCACGGACGCGGGCGAGGCCCCACACGTCGATGCGAAGAGTCTACAGCGGAGCCTCTGTCGGAGGAAACTCGGAGGAGTGAGGGGCGACGCGCTGTCGCCCCTCGACGCAGGGGACGCAGGTAGGGCCAGGCCCCGGAGGTAGGAGAGGGAGAGACCGGGGGAGACCAGAGACAAGGACACGGGAGGCCATGCCTCGGAGATGAGGCAGGGAGGGGTGACCAAAACTATGGTGCAAAAGGAGAGTCTGGTGGGATAGGAGACGACACAAGCAGGGAGCAGACTTAGGACCAGACCTGGACGCTGCAGCAAACACCTGACTCGACGCAACTACCTGGCTAGACTCGACAGCCGGAGGAGACTCAATAGTAAGAGTGTACAGGTTCGACCTCGGCCGACAGGTGAACGTGGCCAAGTGTCGGCCTATCTGAGCACACGTGCAGTGGGTCACCCGCTGACTCGCAAGAGTGAACAAGTCAACCCCCCTATCCTGTAGGTCGGCTCCACTCACCAAGTTCGTAGAGAACGAGGGAAGGTGGAGACTTGACAGGGTACCAGAGGGGGCTGCTGGGCACGGTAAGACAGTGGAGAAGCTAGCAAGGACAGGACCCCCAGAGGGGTCCGCCAGGGAGACTGCAACCGGCCGACTAAGCGGCGTAAGCGTGGTGCGGTCTCAAAAGAAGGAGCGGGACACACCCGAGTCCAGGGTGAAGGTGTGTAAGGCCTGAGCCGACGTAGTACCTGAGAGAGCAGACTCACCAGCACATGGGGCAGCAGACGCACTAGCACCTGGGGCAGCAGATGCACTAGCACCTAGAGCAGCAGCCTCACCAGCACCTAGAGCAGTAGCCTCAATGCCTGGGTCAGGCGGTACACACAAGTAACTGTCACCCTCAACACTAGTAGTCATAGCATACATGGCAGCAAGGATAGCATCATAGTGAAGATCAAAGATGGCAACCCCCGCCCTAGACAGATCTCCCCATCAAGGAATCTCTCACGCCTCAGGGAACTAGTGACACCACGCGTCCGTGAGGCGGCTGAAGCAGCGCTGGGTGGAGTGCGGGCCCCTGCACTGCTCACCAACGCGATCGCCGGTACGGAGGACGTAGGTACAGGGACCAGTACCCCCACCGCGCTGACGCGCAGCGTACCACTCACGAAGCTGCTGAGGGGACAGGGCCTCACGACCGCGCTGCTGCTGCTGGCGCGGGCCACCACCTGAGCCACTCCTCTGTGCGGAGTCCCGACCAGCTCCACCGTCGCCGCCGCCACCGCCTTCGCCACCTCCACCGCCTCCGCCACCTCCTCCTCCTGCGCTCCCTCCGCAACCACCGCCGCCTCCGCCGCCTCCACTGCTGCCACCGCCACCGCCACCCCCGCCACCACTCCCACCACCATCCCCACCCCCTCCACTGCCTCCACCACCACCTCCACTGCCCCCGCTAGCCCCTCCAGCTCCCTTGCCCCCCTTGCCCTTGCGGGTGCGGCGTCTCCCGCTAGGGGCAGACGCAGCGCCGACCTTGTAGAAACCAACGAGGTCGGCAGCAGCAGCAGAAGGAATGGAGGGAAAGAGGGGGGAGGGGGAACACCCCTCAAAGACGGGGGTGCAAGGGTCACCACGAGAGGCTCCTACAGCAACTATGCTCTTCTCTGCTGCTAGGAGGCGCTCCTCGAGGAGGTCAGAGGTGAGAGTGGTGGGGCAAACTGAGAGGAAGTGGTCCCTGACTAAGCGAAGAGAGTCAGGGAGCCAGGTGACTATGTAGTAGAGGGTGATGTACATGGGGGGGGGGTCTTGGCGCAGAACTCAGCAGCAAGCGCAGCACGGTAGCGAGTGTCACTAGTGCGGAGGTGTCTAATGAGGTCAGCGACTGTGGGAAAGGCAGCAAGGTTAGGGAAGAGGTACGGTAGCATGAGGCGGCTCAGTGCAGCAGTGGCAGGGGAAGAGTAGCGTGCAACAACAGCGTCGTACAAGGTCTGAGCACTCGTGTACTGGCTAAAGTGTGCACGTTCAGTGGTCGGTAAGTGGCGACGCACAACAAGACGGGCAGCAGCATCGCGTGTGGCCCACTGTGAGCGAACAGTGCTGTCAGCAGTAGCAGGTGGGGCATGGGAGGCACCAGAGGTGAGGTCAAACAGAGAGAGGCCGTCTGCCCTATCGCACAGGAGGAACAGCTGGAGGTCATCGAGCCAGACCTCAAAGTCAACAGCACGGCCCTCAGTGTCAAAGGTAAGAACACTGGGGGTAGCCATGACTGCAGAGGTCTAGCAAGGAGTGGGCTCACCAGTACGAGTAAGTAGGGCCGGGGCGCGTCGGTAGGAATGGTAGCGGCTCAGCGGCTCGGCTGTTGGGCGGCTCGGCGGCTCGGCTGCTGGGCGGCTCGGCGGTCGGGCGGCTCGGCGGTTTGGCTGCTGGGCGGCTCGGCTGTCGAGCGGCTCGGCCGCTAGGCGGCTCGGCTGCTGGGCGGCTCGAGGGCTCTACTATTGGGCGGCTCGGCGGCTCTGCTGCTGGGGGGCTCGGTGGAGGCGGCTTCAAGTCCGCGTAGGAGGCGGCGTCGGGGCCGCTTAGGGGCGGCGACGGGGCCACTTAGGAGCGGTAGTGGGGCCGCTGAGGGGCGGCGACGGGGCCGCGTAGGGTGAGAGGCGGCGACGGGGCCGATAGGAGCGGCGACGGGGCTGCTAAGGGCGGTGACGAGGCCGCAAGAGGGCGGCGACGGGGCCGTGAGAGGGCGGCGACGAGGCCGCAAGAGGGCGGCACTGGGGGAGGCGCTAGAGGGCGGCGACGCGGCCGCGAGAGGGCGGCGACGAGGCCGCAAGGGGTGGCTGCAGGGCCGCGACGGGCGGCGACGGGATCGCGAACGACGGTGACGGGGCCGCGAAAGGGAGGCGACGGGACCGCGATAGGCGGCGACGGGGCCCGGAGAGGGTGGCGACGGGACCGCGATAGGGCGGCGACGGGGCTCGATAGGGCGGCGACGGGGCCGCAAGAGGGCGGCGATGGGGCCGCAAGAGGGCGGCGACGGGGTCGCGATAGGGCGGCGACGGGGCCGTGGAGGAGGGGCCGCTGAGGGCGGCGCGACGGGCCGCTAGGAGGGCGGCGACGGGGTCGCGAGGGGCCGTGAGAGAGAGGGGGAGGGCCGCTAAGGGCGGCGCGACGGGTCGCTAAGGGGAGGGCGGCACACAGGGCGCGCCTCGGTTAGGGGCGATTCGACCTCAGGGCAAGAAAAAAAATCGATGTTCAGTGGTGGGCCCTATGAAGTTCCCACTAAGGAACCTGCTCTATACCATGTGAGAATTGAGGAAAAAATGAATGAACTAGCAAGCTGGTGGGTACAAGTAGGAAAACCTAGAGGTGTTGTACCCCATATCGTCTACCCCACTACAGCCTACACAGACTATAGCATAGGATATAAGTTTGAGAGTTACGCGCGTTTGTGACGATTTGTTTAGGCGCGTTAGTGGCTACTTCGCTACAAAAAAAAAAAAACCACAACTCATTGGGTGCGCTTATACGAAGATTGACAGAAATTGGGGTGGGATAATCGGCAACCGGCTATATGCCCTCTAGTACGATTATAACCGCATGGGTGTAACATAGGCCTGGGGGTATATCCGGGTAATGACGGTACTTCGCGCGACGGGTGGATAGTGTCGGCCGATAGAGTCACGTTAAGCTCGAGGAATTGGGTGACGTTGTGATTGACAGTCACCTCGAGCTTCTGCTCGATGTTATGCTTGAAGCGATCAAGGAGCTCCACGTTGTCCGCGGTCTATAGCAGGTCGTCCACATAGGCGACGATAAAGATGAAGCTACCGCGAGACTCGAGCCGGTACATACTCTGCTCGTGAGGCAGCTACTGGAATATTAGTTTGATGAGCACTAGCTAGCTCGCACGCACCGCGTAAACGTTGCATGTTTTTTTTACAGAAGTATTCGCTCATGCATTCGCTCATACGTTGTATCTTGGGTAAGTAGCGTTCGCAGGGGTACTACTAGCGACTCTACGCTTTCAAGGGGACTTAAGTGCTATATGCGGGCATTTTCCGCCACTCCGGTAGGAACATTATGGCAAAAGCACAGAACTCGGTCCCAAATTCACCCACGTGTCAGAATTTTGAAACCATTGGAAAAATTGTCCCTTTACTTGACCGGAAAAAAACTAAAACCCAATCGAGAAGGGATGCGTCTCGAGGAGGCATCAACCCTGAAAAAAATGTGGGTTCCTGTGTTTAGGGTTGATCCCTCCCGAAAATGAGTCCATGTTCCATATGGGTTTTCTGTTTTTGCCGTGCGTTTTCTAACTTTCTGAATTTGTGACACGTGGGTGAATTTGGGACCGAGTTCTGTGTTGTTGCCATAACTTTCCTGTCGGAGTGACGGAGGGGCGGAAAGTGCCCGCAACTAGAACTGTAGTCCCCTTGAAAGCGCAGGGTCGTTAGTAGTACCCCTGCTAATGCTACTTACCCTTGTATCTTTTGAGCACCTAGTGCAATCCTCGCCATCTCTTTCCATTCCACCCGTAATAGCATGGCATAGAAAGCATTGTAGTATATTCCTTGATGTGCATTCGGAGTTCAACAGGAGGAAACGAGAATATTGCGTTGCACTGCAAGGGATGTTGTGTCAGAAGATATTTTGTTGTGCCAGGCTGTACTGCATCAGCTATGATGGCACGGCATACATCCCTCCTTCCTCGATGTTGTCACGCCTGCTTTCAGATTTCCTCTACACCCTTATTCTCGCCAGACTGACAATGGGAAGCTCTGTTTACAGTGCGTACTTTTGCTTTGACACTAGCGATCTGGTGCTTGCAACCGAAGCCCAGGTAGGTGGCGGACACTTGCACTCCATTAGGCGGTACACAACGGTATATAAAATAAAATTTGTCTTAGCATACGGTTGAGTGCGGGGTAGTGTGCATATGTGGTCTGTTCTGGGATCATTCTGGACGCATTGATGCCAGTACAGCCAGGCCATCAATATGGTCAATAACAGTGTGGCGAGAAAAAGGGTGTACAGAAACTGTGCAGTTGACCAGCAGGCTGGCAGGCAGCCAAAGCAGCGACTACAGTGACACATCAGAATCCCACACTGAGAAGAATAACGATAGTGATGGATCCAGTGGCTGAGGTGGTCCAATCTCATTTCAGCATCAGATTCCCTTGCGAGGTTTCTTTTTCTATTTGGTCAGATCAAGGCAGCATGTTGACTCGCAAATTTTATAGGATATGTTTGAATGTTCGCGATTGGAGCTTCCTTGTGGCGAAAACTTTGCAATCGATGGGGAAGAGTACCCTTTTTTTATGTGGCGGGACGGGACTGAGTCGCATATCCAGCCACCCGCCTCGTGTGGTACACCCTGTTTCTCGATGTTTGAACAATCGGGAGCCCCGCCTACAGTGCGCACGTGTGTCTGGATTCAGCGGGCTGGTGCTTGCAACCGAAATGCACTTCAGGAGAACGGTAGACAACGGTTGATGAAAAAAAAGTGCTTCTGAGTTCGGTTTCGTGCGGCAAAGTACTTATACGGTATGTTCTGGGACCAATTTGGACGCATTGATGTTAGTACAACCGGCTTATCAATATGGCGAATGTCAGTTTGGCGCGAAACAGGGTGTAGTGGCAGATTTTGACGTCTTGAAGCTTCCGTTTGCCTCGCTTCCCTCTTGTTGCCCCTGCATGTACAGTTCCGCGTGACCCTTCCTCCCTGTGAAGCAAAAGTCTTGATTGGTTTATTTTGACACCAGCATCTATGCTATCCGTCCAAACGTTGTCTTCTCAAGTCTGTCTCTAGGAGGTCTTCATCTCTGACAGTTGTGCGTTCCCGCCAGTTCATACAATAATTACGGAGCGGGAGAGTCCTAAAATAAAAAGCCCCTGTCCAGTGAAACCTTTCGTGAATGCATGCATACGTTGTCGTTGTTCGGTAGTCAGTTGCGCAGACAGGACGCCCTTTTCAACCAGCCTCATTTGTAACACGGTCTAGTGTTGGATCTCGCATCCGATGCTCTGGCCTCAATATCTCTCACCCAAATGGGCTGATGTTGTTGCTGATGTGTGGAGATAGGGTGCACATCCGTGGCCGTCCAGGTGGACCTTTGTCTCTCTCCCAATTGGCTAACAAGCCCATTCATCTATGTCCTCTCGCCTCTCCGCCGCTCGTCTGCGCAAGTGTCCTAGTTTTACGGGACTCGATTGGACTGAGAAAGGGCCCTTTGAAATCGGAAATGGACCTTCGTTCCTCCTCGCCTCTACACAACCTCGCGCCGCCATCTCCCCCAACCTCCCCATCCCCCCCCTACCAACCCATCGACCCCCATCCCCTTTCCCTCAACCTCAACTCTTTCACACTCCCCGCTTCCCCCTTCTCCGCCTCCCCCGACCCCCACCCCAGCATTTCC
The DNA here is from genome assembly GCA_948144175.1 of Closterium sp. NIES-65. Taxonomy (NCBI): domain Eukaryota; kingdom Viridiplantae; phylum Streptophyta; class Zygnematophyceae; order Desmidiales; family Closteriaceae; genus Closterium; species Closterium sp. NIES-65. The sequence goes on along the minus strand of CANXME010001258.1, from coordinate 592,814 downwards.
TCCGCTCAGCTTGCTCATTCATCAATGCCCAATTGGCAACAGTCTGCTGCCCACTTCAACAGGCCTCAGTCCTCGCTCTTAAAGGACCTCACATTTCTCTTCTGGGTTCTCGACCACACAGCGAATCTCTCGTCTGGACTGAACCTCCTCTGCTCCACTGTGCTCCACTCTTTGAAGGTGTCCAACCGGGCACGTTCAAGATCAGGCTAGTGTCCTTGTTCTGAAACGGCTTCCACTCGTTTCGCGGCGATCCAAAGGTGTTCCCTACAGCAGCCATCCATTTTCAGAACCTCTGTCAACCCTTCCTCCGAGGAATTGGAGCATCAAAGCGACGACGAGGTACCTTGTATTTAGCAATAATTTCCCACCTACTCTCCAACAACGCGTCAGCTCGGTTGCACCATCTTGCCATCGATCACCATCTCGCCATCTCGCCATCTCGCCATCTCGTCTTCGTCTTCTCGTCTTCTCAGCCGACCATCCAACGAGTCTTCGATCATTCAACGGCAGGCTGCTGCTGTCCTTCACGGTTTGGGTTCTGAGTCCACCGGCGGATCGTCTGTCGACGACGCATCTGGCCGCGAGGATTTCTCTATCCGTAACCAGTACCCCTTCTTCGGTGGGTAGTCCGCAAGCGCTATATTCCGCACCGATTGAAGGTTGAAGAATATAAGCCAGAGGAGGGCGCATTTGGTGCAGCCAGCATCATCTCGCTCGCGGCCATCATGTCTCCGTCTTGTGCGATCAACGATACCTCCGCAACAGCGCATCATCACCATCTCCCCCCTCGCCATCATTCGCCTCTCCATGCATCCGTCTCGGGCACCGGAGATTTCTCGCTTTCCTCTCTTAACGTCCCGCAAATAGCGCTACCAGCTGCCGCTCTCTGCTCGCCGACTCTCCGCCCCACAACCACGGAGCCGCGTCATCTGTCAACGAAAGAACCGCCGCGGCAGCCGCTTCCAACCGTGCCGGCGGCGGCGCATCGATCCGACGGCGCGACCAGCGGCGGCGGGGGTGTTTGGCGGTCGAAAAGTCACGGCGGGTGTTTCCGCAACCAACACGTCGCTCCGTGCGACGACGACGACGAAAACGACGGCGACGACGACGACAAGCAGAAAGAGGAGGGGGAGGACGGGGGAGATGATGATTGGCTTGTTACCTACTCCCGCACTTCGACCTCGTACACTCGACCCGCGCCAGTCGTCGCAACCTCGAAGCCCGTTTCTGTTTGTGCTACTAGCCTCAAGCCTTCTTACCATGCGGGAAATCCACTTGCTTTAGGCGCCGCGGTGGCAGCAGCAGCGGCGGCCGCAACGGCTTCGGCATCGGCATCGGCGTCGGCGGCCGTTACTACTACGAATGCAGCGGGCAATCAGGCAGCGGAGGAGGAGGACGAGGATTTTAACGCGTGGATGCTCAGCGCAGAGGACGCCGCAAGATCAGGGGGTGGAGGTCGTAACGTCACCGCCAGCGCCAGGGGAGGAGGAAAGGGAGGCGGCGCGGCGGGTGTCGGTCAGAGCCAGGCATGCGGAAGTCGCGGCGCAACTGACAGCGGGCCTGACGGCGACGAGTCGGAATGGAGTGCGACGCTAATGGATCCTAGCCGGAGCGATCGGCGCAGCAGCACTGGCGACAGGCGGCGGTCGTCGCGGCTGTCGGCGAGTTCGAGGCGCCGGAACGCCATGGAGTACTCGGAACTTGACGCCATTCGTGAAAGGTACGCTAGGCCCGAATTAGCTGTTATTATCCTTGGGCGAGCCTGGCAGCGCGATGCGTGGTGCTGGCGCTCCGAGCAGTCCAGGATGGGTTCCCGTTCCGCGTGACCAGTGCCGTTTTCCGATTCCTCATTTCCCCTTCACGATTTTATTGAATTAGTGCCTTTTCATTCCCTCTGTTGATCCCTGTCCACCGTGCTCACTGCCTTACCTTCCTGCCTGCCCTACTCACGCCTTGCCCCTCAGGCTGCTCCATGCCACTCAGCTATGGGCCATCACCGTCGCTGACAGCTCAACGGATGGCGCTGATTCTGATGCTGCTGCTGCTCTTGCTGCCGCTGAGAATGCTGTTGCTGTTACTGGTGCTGCTGTTGCTGTTCCTGCGAATGGAGCAGCAGTCGAGGCACAGCAAGTTGCGCAAGCCACGGCAGCTTCACCCGCTGCTGGCCCAGGACCAAGCTCCTCGGTAGCAACTGCAGCAATGGCAGTGGCGGCAGGAAGGTTGAGCAACGCAGCAGCAGGCAGCAGCGCTGGAAAGCCTCGACTTTCAGATGATCCCATTGGCTGCAGTGACGTCCGTCGCCGCAGTGGTGTTTTAACCAAGACTAGGAGTGCAGCTTCTGGTACTCCTGCTGTTACTGCCACTTCTTGTAGGTCCATGTCCCGCTCTTTGAGTGCAGCAGGCTTTGTGGGGATGACTGTGTCGGAAGCGACTGCTTCTGCAGCAATGCTCGCGGCAAGGGGAGCTGCGCCAGGCAAAGCAGCTGGCGCTAGCACGAACCTGACGCTTACTCTGCCTGGTGCTAGCTCTTCACAAGCAACTGGAGCGTCAGGGATTCCGGATTCCACTACCCCAACTGGTCCCACTTTCACGTTCGGGCCTACTGATGCAGATGATGTGTCGCACACATCTGCTGCTGCTCCCTCAGACACATCCTCTTCATCCTTGTCTGCATCTGCTCATGGGCTCACGTGCTCTGGCAGTTCACCGCCGCATGTTGCCGAGTCGCCCTTTTCCCGCATTTCCACGTTTCTCATGCGGCGATTCGTGTCCCCGTTCCCGATTGTAAGATCTTCCACTTAAACCGTGCTCAGATAGCGGTCAGGAGGACCCAGGAGGAAGCAGCACATCCACTGTTTCTATTGTCTGACTCAGTCTGAATCTCCCTCATTTAACATTCTTGCTTCCTATAGAAGCTCTTCTGCAATTTATCGAACCCTTAGCTGGTCACGCGCTCTCTTGACGTCCAGTCCATTCTTTCAGCATGTATCACTTGTATTCTAATGTGAATGGGATTACCATATCATTTTCCATGTTTAATTAGTCCATGGTAGAATATTGAAGCTCGGAACAGTACTGACACTATTAGAACTCTGACATTTTCAAAGAGCCCCATAATGACATTCCCACTGCTATCTCTTACGGTATGGGGTTTTTGTCTATTGTTGACAGGGTCTTAAAGAATCGTCAGGTGTACGACTAGACGTACTCATTGTGGCTTGCCGAAGTTGCTCTTTCCGCGTACTTCTCCTGCACGAAAAGTGGACTTGTATGCTCAAGGATTTCTGAGCGCTCAGCCATGGCGAAATCTTTGGACGCCACGTCACTGCTACTAAAGCATTGCCATGCATGGCCGAGGCAACTGCTTCCGTGAAGTTCGCTTCGAAACTTGCTGTCGTCGTGGCGTCGAAACGCAGCTGAACTGTATCAATCTCCGCGCATATCAGCTCCCGGGGACGAACACGCGAACGTCATGTCTCGGCGAGGGAGTTGCAGGGGAGGGCTCAAAGCACGGCACGGAGGGTTGAACTTTCATCAGCCGGCGAGATTCGTAGCGACGAACGGCTGCATAACCGTCGCGACGACAGCTTCTCAGATTCGCTGTCATCGTTGCTTCAGCGATCAGTAGACTCCATAGGAGCGGGAGAATGGCGGCAGCAGGAGCGATAGCGGGAGCCGTGGTGGCCGCTGTGATCGTGTCGTCGGCAATAGGCGCTCTGGTGTACCGGCTATGGCCGAGAAACCCTGTCGTCAAGGTGCATCCGCACTCACTGCTCTCTTTTCCCCCTTCTATTCCTTGTCGGCGCGTACTTGATTTCGCTTGTCAAGGCTGTTTTATCTCGGATTCGGGCAAGCGTGACGACGAGTGTAATCGATGTAATGGTCCGTTCAAGAGTTCGAGCGTGTGTGTGTTCTGTCCTTACCGTAATGGTGCATGCCACGTTGGAATGAGCGCAGGTGGAAGAGATGAGCATCACTGGCGTCAGTGTGCATGTCACCACAAAGGCGTATTCATACCCCCCCCACCCGCTAGCTGTCTGTATAGGTATCCTAGAGCCGTTTTTAGAGAACCGATTCTGAATGTCCTTCAGATCGTTGCCGTTCCCCGTTCCCCCCTCACCGTTTCTTCTGCCACCCGTCCTGCCCTGCGCTATCGTTCCACTTACCTCCTATATATCTACCTTGTTTCTGCCTTAACATCGCCTCGCATCCGGACCGTCTTCTGTCACACTCAACGTCTTTCCATTCCCTTACTCTTTCTCCCCCCTCCCCTCTCCCCTCACCCCCTTTTTCCGCCCCCCTTTCCCACCTCCTCCCTCCCACTCTCCAATCCCCGTCTCCTCTCTCCCTCTCCCCTCTCAGCTGGGCCTGCCTGTGCTGTCCCTGGACCTATCTCTGCATCTGCGCGTGCGTGCACAAAACCCCAACTACATGCCCGTTTCCTACTCCGCTGCCACCGTCGCCATCTATTACGACGGCACTAAGGTCAGGAGAACCCAGCATGCTGCTTGGGCCGAGAGTGGGAGGGGAGGGAGAAGGGAAGGGGAGGGGAGGGGGAAGAGGGAGAGGAGAGAGGGCAGTGGGCGATGCGGTGGTAAGATGGGGAAGGGGAGGGCCGGAGGGTTTGTGTTTGTTGTTTTATATGACCAGCCAACTTGCAGGTCTGTGGCAGAGCTAGTGCTGTGCGGTGCGGCTGTAATAATGTCCTGCGTTTTGCTGGATTGATGTCTTGACTTGATGAGATGGTGGTGACGTTGTCGTCCTGAGATGGTGATTTGTGGTTTGAGTGCGAGTGCCCAGCGGAGAAGTTGACTGCGGTGGATAAAGGTGGGGTAGCTGTCTACTTAATATTTTCGCCAAATGCTATGCTGTTGTGCGATGGTGTGTGGTGGTGTGCTTGTGATGGAGTTGGAGATGCGCATGTGATGTGGAGTGGCATGGGGAGCACAGATAGGCGAGAGTAACATGGGAGCGGGGCAGTTCATGCCTCGGGACAACAAGGTCATGGAGCTATCTGCCACCATGAGTGCAAGTCTTTGTTCCCCTGTCCTCATCCCGCCCTCCCCCCTTTCCTTTTCTCCCCTTTCCCCCACCCCACCCCTTCCTCCTCCGTCTCCCTTGCTTTACCCCCCTACCTTGTTTTCTAGCATTCACGCCCTTGCATTGTCAATTCGTGAAAATTTCCTCTAAATGTTTCAAATGGTTTTCTCTTGATTCTAAAATGAAAACCAGATGCATCTCAGGTAATGCACAGATAATGCTCTTTCCTTCAATCCTCAGTGATTATGTTACTTGCTTCACTGTTCATGCAATTTATCGGAATACCCCCACCATACTTCTAACCCTCTCCACCATCCCCTCCCCCGGCTACCATCCCTCCCTCCCTCCATCGCTCCCTCTCTCCCTCTCTCCCTCACACATTTCCTCCCCCAGGCACTGGAGCTAGCAGCAGCCAATGCGCAGCGGCTGCTGAGCGACATGGTGAACCGCAGTGTCACAGTGGAGGCTGTCACCTCTTTCCCGGCCGTTGCCCATGGGCTTTGTGACTCCCTGCACCCCCGCCTTCTGGTCAGTGCGTAGTATACATGTTTCCCAGTCAGTGTCTGGATTAGAAGCGTCCTGGTCAGTGCATGCATGATGGGGAATGCACGTATGGGTTCTCCATATGCAATGACATTCTAATGTGCGGCGTTGCACAGGTGGAGCTTAGGAACGAGGTGACGTTCGACCCGCTCACTCTGGGCGTTCAAGAGAGCGATTCCTTTTCTGCTATGCAGCTGCTGCAACCTATCACTCACCCCAGTTGAAAGCCTTTGCTCGGCATACAAGCCAAGGGTATGAACATGTCTGATGTAGGTAATTCATGTATGGTAGGTAACACATTTACATCTACATGACCTGGGTAGTGCCAAACCGAATTGTGCAGAAGTTCTGCAAGTGTACATACTGTAGAAAGTAGCGGACTTGTTATCTATGTTAATGTAAAATTGCCTTGTTAACAAATCCTCGGCAGTGGTAATTCATTCACTAGTCGGTCTAAGTGTCAAGTGGAGGTGCTCTGATTTTCCCAGAATCACGAAGCACTCAACATGCGGGAAAATGCTCCTAAGGATTTTCCACCTCACGCCTCTTTCACTTTTCGTATCTGCATTCTGCTGCAGTGCACGCTGATTCCGTTTCAGCGCCTTCCATTCCGTCCCCCATGGAGCCCGCGCTTCTCTCCGCCATCTCCGCCATTCACGCCGCGCCAGCGCGCGCCGTGCTTGCCGTCACGGGAGGCGCGTCGCAGGTAGGTTGCTTCATCCCACGCGCACCCCTCTAATGTTTCTGGCGATGCCCTTGCCGTGCTACTGCGTTGTCAATTAAAAACGGCCTCGTTTGCGCCTCCGTTTCCGCCAATTCCGTTTTCTACCCTTGCCGCTCGGATCGTGACGCTTGCCCCGCGAATGGCGCCTATGGCGCTTGCTGTTGTACCGCCAATTGCGTCAATCTCCTCTGTCAACAAGCAACACTCTTCCCCAACTCACCGCCCCAATGTCTTGCCCCCATCCCCGATATAAGGCGGTGGGATGGCTAGTAGCGGTTCCCGGCGCGTCGCAGACGGTCTTGGAGGCTGTGCTGCCGTACTCGCAGCGCGCGTTCGACCAATACGTGGACGCCACGTGGCACGCGCAGGCGCAGGTGCAGCTGGCTGCGCAGGCGCGGGGGGAAGACGGGCGGGCGGAGGGGAGTGCGGAGGGGGGATGGGGAGCGGAAGGAGAGGAGGGAAAGGGTGTGGATGGATCGCGCAAGCAGCAAACGAGACAGGTGGGGTGAGCGTGTTGGAAGTGAACACTGGAATGGCCCACAGTGGTCTCCCTAAGGGCTACAGGTGTTGTCCTGGGGGGGTATGGGTGCGGTGACCCACCAACGAAAACATGCCCTTTTATCCCAGTCGGTTAGCGGGCTGGAATGCTATCTCTGCATGGTGCGGTGAGCGTGGAACGAACACGCATAGATTTCCGTCGTCGTTGATATTCGCGTTCGTATACTCGCCTTGGCGTGCGGCGTTAGTGAAGGGCGCTTATTAATCTAAGTTGAACCTCTCTTGATTTCCCTCCAGTTACGTTCTCGGACCCAAGGATAGGGCGTTTGGTAATTTATTACCACTCGTCTGAGGACCCTTGTGAGGTGACCCCGAGACGAGGGATTTAAGGAAGGGCCACTTTATTTTAATTTGTGGTACCTTATAGAGACGTCGTAGAGGATGAGTACTGAGGAGGCGAACGTGGAGGCCGGTAATTTGCGCACTCTAGAGGAGGATCTCGTGGCTCGTCATTCTCGTGGTGAGATTAGTGATATTGAATACGAGCTAATGTTGGAGGGATTGCGCTCGCGTCGGCGTCGTGAGCACCCTTCCCCACGTGTAGAGAATGTTGAGCAAGTTGCGGGAGGTACTAGTGCGTGGGATATGGCTGTCGATGGCGGAAATAGCGATGACGAGGAGTTTGATGGGTTGATGTCGCGTGGGGTCCTGCGAAGACCAACTCGGTTTAGTACGGCTAGCGTCGGCGGTGTACAGGAGCGTGTTCATCGTGCAGCAGCGTCACGAGAGCATGCGAATGTAGGACGGCGAAGCGTTGCTGGGGGAGGAATTGCGGAAGAGTTCGATAGTGAGACTATGCCGGGCGTTACCCCGATTGGATCGATGTCGAGGGACGAGGGAATAGCCCCCAACTATGGCTACTTCAGATTCACTCCAGACAAGATCGTTGTCACTAGTCCGTTAGAAGGACGTCACGACCTGTCGACGTGGACAGAATCAATCGAGCCGCAGCTTGAGATCGCTCAGCTAAAGCGATTCATAGATGGCACCACCCCTATTCCACCAGCGCGTGCGCTTGCGCATCTCTCTCAGTTCCGCGCGATGCAGTTGCTGACATTCACCACTATTTCCCGATGCTGCTCCCCAACCGTACAGATCGCCCTTAAGGCGTGTCGCATGAAGGTTGATGCCGGCTATCAGGCATGGCAGTTTATTATGCGCACGTACATGGCGAAGGACGATCTGTACATCGGTCAGTTAGAGCAGGCGCTCACTAACCTCGAGATGGGAGAGCATGAGTCCGCTACGTCCTATTGCAACCGTGCGCAGCAGATCCTAGTGAACCTGAGGATGGCCGGCGTAGATTACTCGCAGGCGTCGTACATCACTCACGTTGTGAAGGGGTTGCCGCAGCAGTACAACCTCTTACGCAGGATGCTGAAGTTGCCGCAGGTGCGCAAGGAGTTGGACGAGAACACCCTCGCTAGCTACATCATCGAGGAGGAATGTACGCTGGCGTCAGAGGGACGAAAGGACCAATTCCTTCCCCAGGCTAACCAGGTCTTTACCAAGAAGGGTAAGCCCCAATTCCAGCAGAATTCGTTCCCTTCCCCTCCCACTACGGCACAGCAGCAACAACCTAAGAATGGGGGTGGGCTTAGTGGGGGAGGGGAGAAGTGGAAAGGGGGTAAGGATGGCCAGCCGAAAAGGGGGAAAGGGGGTTTCAAAGGGAAGTGCTATGTGTGTGGACAAATAGGGCATGTTGCTAAGTACTGTCAGCAGCGGGCGGATAAGGAGGCAGACACCGGTGGAGAGGGTTCTGGAGGTAGCAGCGAAAAGGGGGGTGATGGCTCTAAGGGGAGCGGGCAATCATCATGTGCGATGGTGAAGCCCGTTGTGGAGCAGACTCCTCTCGTTGTGCTAGAGCCTGAGGGCGGGGAGGCCTTACAGGCTGTTGCAGCTGCTGTGAAGGCGAACCCGAGCGTCGTGCTGCTTGATAGCGGATGCTCCCACCATCTCATGGGAGATCGTTCTGCCTTTGTGGAGATGAGCAGCGGCGGCAGTATTAAACAGGTTACTGGCTTCAACGGCGCGCTTCAGGAGGTGCAGGGGCGGGGCACAGTCGCTCTTCTTGGAGAGGGGGGCAGGCGTGTCTTGGTGCCGGACGTGCTGTACGTACCAGGAGTGCAGGCGAGTCTTCTCTCTGCTGGGCAGCTGCGTGAATGTGGTGTGCAGCTGCTGGATGCCGGGGATGTGACTTTGCTGCGAGCACCAGATGGATCGCTTCTTGGTCGTGCGGAGTTCAAGGGGCGTGTTCTCTGCACGAACTTCCAGCCGTGTTCGACGCAGCAGCAGGAAGGCGAAACGGTGGCACTCCGTACCTTGGCGACGGGCGTGCGGTCTAAGGGGGACATGTGGCATGCGCGTATGGCACACGTTGGTATTGATGCCATCGAGCGCACAGCGGCTCACGGGTCAGTAAAGGGCTTGGATTTGGAGAAGGGGGGCAAGTCAGGCATACCTTGTGTTTCCTGTGTTGGGGGAAAGATCACTCGTCATACCTTTCCTTCTGTGGGAGAGGAGGAGGATGAGTTGCTCGGGGTGGTGCATGCTGACCTGTGTGGCCCTTTCCGTGAAGCAGCTAAGGACGGCAGCCGCTACTTCTTGGTGCTAAAGGATCGAAAGACGCGATATGTCTGGGCCTACCCTTTGGCCCGGAAGAGTGATGCGCTGGCGGCGTTCCAGAAGTGGCTCCCGATGGCAGAGCGACAGTGCAAGACCACGGTGCAGGCCCTGCGCACTGATCGGGGTGGCGAGTTCCTGGGGCACGACTTCACGCTCTTCCTCGACGGTAAAGGCATCATCCATGACCTCACATGCCCGTACACGCCGGAGCAGAACGGGATGGCCGAGAGGGAGATGCGCAGCATTGTGGAGGCGGTGCGGACGATGTTGCTGCACATGGGTGTGCAGCATCACTGGTGGCACCTGGCGTTGGCTCAGGCCGTCTGGGTGCGCAACCGCGTGGAGCACGCCTCACTACCCTCTGGTGTGACGCCGTACGAGCTCGCCTTCCGACGCAAACCTGATGTCAGTATGGTGCGTGTTTGGGGCTGCATGCTGCAGTACATGGTACCACGGTCGCAGCGTGGGGGGAAGCTGGCGCCTAAGGCTCGCTGGGGGTTGCACTTGGGTGTGTCAGCTGCGAGCAAAGGCTGGACCGTGCTGGACTTGGAGTCCAACCGCCTCATCACCACTGTGGAAACTGTGTTCTATGAGACCATGTCCCTAGCAGGATGGAAAGCTTGGCATCAGCAGGAGCATGGGGGGCGTTCGATGCCCTATGAGCCCCTTCCCTCACTCTTCCCGATCACTCTCGAGGAGGCGGAGGAGGAGGAGGAGGTGGTCGCACCTCCTGCTATGCCCTATGTCCCTACCTCGGTCCCCACCCCACCTCCGCCTTCAGTCTACCCTCGTGTGATTCCCCCTGTCCCGCCTTCTTCCTCCTCACCCCCCTTGCCTTCCCCTCCTCCTCCTGTTATTCCATCCCCCCTTTCACCCTCCATCCCTCCTGCACCTGCTCCGCCCTCCTCTTCGTCTTCCACGGCGCCGCCCGTTGGTGGGGGGGGGATGGAGGTGCCACCGTCTGTGGAGATCACCGACGGGCAGCGCCTTGAGACTGAGCAGCTGCAGGACGAGAGCAGTATGGATGGAGTACAGCAGACAGGGGAGCAGCAGATTGGGGAGCAGCAGACAGGGGAGGAGCGGATTGAGGAGCAGCAGATGGTGGACCAGCAGCTAGGGGAGCAGCAGACAGGGGAGCCGCAGACAGGGGAGCAGGAGATGTGGGGAATTAGAGATGGTGGTCGTGTGTTGGTTTCTGGGACGACCACTGCACCAGTGCGTCGCTCCACTCGCATCACTCGTGGTGTCCCGCCTGTTCGATACGCTTGGGCTGTAGTGGTTGAGCCAGCGGGCTTGGATGACGAGGAGGAGGACGAGGAGTGGACTGACCTGGACCCGGACGTTGCAGCTGATCCTGAGAGGCAGTGGGACATAGCGAAAATGACAGTGGAGGCGGGAGGTGGGTAGTGAAGAAGGTTTGGAGGTTATTTTTGGTGGTTTGTGGAGATGCGGCTGGGTGGAGAGGGGTGCTGCGGAAGAGGTGGTATGGTGGGGTTGTAAACGCCACACACGCTGGCCTCACATAAGGCGTGATGTGATGTGATGTGATGTGATGTGATGTGATGTGGCATCGTACTTGAGTCTAGTCACATTGCGTTAGAATCACGATGCATAACGTCCACTTTCCCTTCCCTCTCCACTCATGTACCTCATGTTTCCGCCCCTTGTGCCAGCAATATGTGAGCAGAGCAGCAGCACAGCAGCTCGCCTTCGCTTCTTACAATCGAGCTCTCTCCCTTGCTCCCATCGGTATGCCTTTTCCCTTCAGTACGAGGTGACTTTTCAGTCGACTCAAAAGTCAACTCTCCCTTTCTCCCATCGGTATGCCTTTTCCCTTCACTTCCCTTGCTTTCTCCCATCGCCATACTTGCTATGCTCCCCCCTTCTTCCCACCCCACATTAAGGTACTTTCTCCCATTGCTATCCGTAACTCCCTTGCTGTCGTTACCTTTTACCCTCCCTCTCTCCTCCCGTCCCTTCTCCCCTGCCCCGCTCCCCCCACTCCCTCCGCAGCCTCCCTCTCGCCCTCGCCCCCTCTCTCCCTTTCTAGTTTTGAGACGTCTCAAATCTCAAAACCTCTGAGACGTCTCAAAACTCCCCAGCCTCCCTCTCGCCCTCGCCCCCTCTCTCCCTTTCTCATCTGTTGTCCCACCACCCCCCACTCCCCCCCAATGGCCCCACCAGCACAGCCGGTGGTGGGGGTGGGTTGCACGTGTGCGCTGGTGTCCAGTGCTCCAAAGAGAGGCGCACACAGGTGGGCCGGGCATGTGAGGAACGGGGGGGCCATGGGGGCATGGGACATATGGGGTATGTGGGGCATGTGGGGTATGTGGGGGATGTGGGGCATGTGGGGTATGTGGGGCATGTGGGGCATGTGGGGCATAGGTGGGGGCATGAGGCGCGATGGGTTTGTTGTTGGCACGTGTGCACTCGTATGCGTCCCATTCCTAAGAAGGGTGCTCGCAGATAGGCCGAGGCCAGGTGAAGGGTGCTGCCTGCCACCTTGTGCATGCGCCATGCTTTTGAGTGTTGAGGTGGCGCGGCAGCACTCACAAGCAGGGTGCTGCCTGCCACCTTGTGCATGCGCCATGCAAGCAGCATGGTGCCGGGGGCAACGCAAGGCGCATGCGGGACGGTGCATGGGACATGAGGCATTATGGTGGGGGGTAGGTTATGGGCCGTGACCATGCAATACGGGACATGGGGCATGGGACAGTGTCGGAGAACCACCTCATCCTTGCAACCTGCTCTTCCTCTTGTCACTCCCTTCCCTTCCTTCTCCTTACGTTGTTGATCAGCCTCAGCCACCACCTTATGAAAGAGTTTCCTCCCTCACCCCGTAGGTCCTCCCATAGTGGAGTGCCACCGGATGTTAGATCTGAGGTAACAGCTTTCCACTAATATGAGAGAATAACAAGAGAAAAGCAACGAGAGGGTGTTTGGTACTGAATTTACCTGAACCTGGCTCAGTCGCACACTTCTCGATGTGCGCCTCGAGCCAAGCCCAGTTGCTTCAGATTGGTTCGTTAGATTCCCACCCCTCGATGTTTCCTCTAACCCTTCCCAACAACTTCGCCTCAACCCCCCATACTCCCCAGCAACTCACCCACAAATTGTAATCATACAAAGACTACACCTGAATCTACACTTGCATCTACACCCGCGCACCAACTGTTATCGCATATGCACGAAGTGCATATTCGGTGACAACAGGGCTTTGGGCCATGCCCCTTGCGGAGATCATGAGGTCTACTCTACTGTCATGTGGACATGTGTACCTGTGTTCGATAGGGTGGTCCGGTGGGGCGCCCACCGTGGGCTGTTGTCGTTGTGATCGTGGAATAAAAGGACTCACGATCTATCTCAACTCAGCCCAAAGGCTTTCATTCCACAACAGCCCACAGTTTCATCTCATGTCATCTCATGTCATGTCATCTCATGTCATCTCATGTCATGTCATCTCATGTCATCTCATGTCATGTCAGCCCGGTCCCCTCCATCTTTCCTCCATGGCAGGTGTCACATAGCAGCGCGCTCGCAAGGCATGCTGTGGGAGTACTCTCTGCTGCTCTCCAAGGTGAGTGAGTGAGTGAGTCCCCCTTTCCCTGTCCTGCTGAGCTGACTTTTGAGTCGACTTAAAGTCGACAAGGCATGCTCTGGGAATACTCTCTGCTGCTCTCCAAGGTGAGTGAGTGAGTGAGTCCCCCTTTCCCTGTCCTGCTGAGCTGACTTTTGAGTCGACTTAAAGTCGACAAGGCATGCTGTGGGAATACTCTCTGCTGCTCTCCAAGGTGAGTGTGCATGCCCCTGCTCCCTCCCTGTTGTCGTCGGGGGCCCCCAACACAACCTCCATAGCGATGTGCTCTCAAGGCATGCTGTGGCATGCTGTGGCATGCTGTGGCATGCTGTGGCATGCTGTGGCATGCTGTGGCATGCTGTGGCATGCTGTGGCAAGGTGAGTGAGTGAGTCCCCCTTTCCCTGTCCTGCTGAGCTGACTTTTGAGTCGACTCAAAGTCGACAAGGCATGCTCTGGGAATACTCTCTGCTGCTCTCCAAGGTGAGTGGGCCCCCAACACAACCTCCATAGCGATGTGCTCTCAAGGCATGCTGTGGGGGAATACTCTCTGCTTGCACCTACCCAACGTGAGTGACCCCCCCTTCCTGTCCTCTTGACTTTAACGTCGAATCAAAGTCAACAGCAAGGCATGCTGTGAGAATATTGTTCACACCTATTCAAGAGGGCCCGCCTCCTCCCTGCCGTGTCAACAAGATACCGTAACCCTCGGGTTTTGAAACTTCTAATTAGGAAACTTTTATCATGTATCACCAAGCCACAGACGCCTCCTTTGCTCTCCCTCTCCACACGCCATCACTGCCGGCTTCCCCACACACATTTTGAGTCGACTCACAACACTCCCCACACGCACTCCCCTTCCCTGTCCCCACATTCCCGCCTTTCTCTCCCTCGTCACTCCCTCTTCCCCAGCCCCTCCTCTGCTTCCCTCGCTCCTGCTCGGGCCTTCTTCGCCCTCCCACTCATTCCCCTCACCTCTTCACCCACACGCCCCCCCTTACCCACAGGAGGCCCTGCGGTCCCGGCAGCAAGAGGATGACATGGCCAGTCGCCTCCTGATCCGCGTATGTGCTGATACGTGATGTGTGATGTGTGATGTGTGATGTGACTGATGCAGTGTCTCACCTCACCTGCTTGGTCTCGCACTCAGCTTTTTCCTCGACTATGTAGAAGATTTTTTAGAATTCTCCAAAGTCGCCGATTGATCCACGCATGTGCGGTTAGAATATGATTTACTATCCTATGATATGATATTATATGATTTGAAAGGATATGATGTGATATGAGAAGATGTGATATGATCTGGTCGCGTGCCAGCTGCTCCACCGTCATCTCAGATAAGTTTTGAGGCGCCTCAAGGGTCATTGTAAATAATTCACTGACATGACAGTATGTAGTAGCTGTCTCTGAAGATTTTTTGAGAATTCTAAAAACATCTGTCTCTGGAGACAGCATTCCATCGTCTCCACACTCTCCCCCTCCCCCCGTCCCCCTTTTCCCCCCCTCCCCTCCAGGTGCTAGCAGCGAGTATGGGGCTACCAGCAGTGGCGGGGGGCGTGGCGGTGGGGGAGGGGCGGGGGGACGGCGTGGAGGAGGCAGCAGCAGTGGTGGGGCAGGGGGAGCAGATACAGGAGGTGCTGGATGGCCGAGTGGCCTATGCTGTCTTTGGTACGGAACCTTCTTGTGTGCACAGTGCACTGTGATGTGTGCTGCTTACCCCTTGCTGATTGCTATCCCAGCTCTGCTTGCTTTGGATGCACGAGGTGCTGGATGGCCCAGTGCCCTACGCTGTTTTTGGTACGGACCCTTGCTTGAGTGCGTGCGTGCATGCGTGCGTGCTTGCTTACCTCTTGCTGAGTGGTCACCTCGCCCTTCCCACTTGGGATACACGAGGTGCTGGATGGCCCCGTGCCCTACGCTGTTTTTGGTACGGACCCTTGCTTGAGTGCGTGCGTGCGTGCGTGCGTGCTTGCTTACCTCTTGCTGAGTGGTCACCTCGCCCTTCCCACTTGGGATGCACGAGGTGCTGGATGGCCCAGTGCCCTACGCTGTTTTTGGTGAGAAACCATTGCCCATCAGGACTGCTCTTCCTGTGTTTGCTTGCTTGCTTGCTTGCTGAACACTCAGTGAGTAGTCACCTTTCTTTGACTGCTTTGGATAAGCGTCGTGTGCTCTTGTTAAGTACGAGTGTCAGTCAGATGGTTCTTGCTGTGAGGTTCTTTTTCTGTCTCTTATTGGCAGACTTACTTAGTTTCCCCTGTATGTCTGATTCAAGTGTCTCTTTCACACCCACCTTGCCCACTCCCCTCTACTTTCCCACCTGTTTCCCCACTCCTTCCCCTCCTCCCCTCCCCTCCTTCACTTCCCTCCTCTTCACGTTTCAGCCGCCCCTACCTGGGCGAGCAGGTGGGGAGCAGCAGGGGAGGGGCGCAGAGTGGTGCTGTGCGGTTCCTTCAACCCACTGCACCAAGGACACACTGACCTCATGGCAGCTGCTCTACTGTGAGTGCAAATAGAGTATAGTGGTATAGGTGAATTGTGTAAATCATGTGTTCAAAGAAATCCGAGTGAATCCAGTAAAAAATGGGAGATTTTAGTAAATCTAGTAGATTGGGTAGTTCGAATAATCGACTAGCACATTGAGTAATTAGAGTTATGTGAATAATTTGAATCGAGGCAGGGTAAATCAAATGAAGCAGGTGATTCAAGAAATTCGATAATTTAAAATATGTGGAGTACCGTGCTATTCAAGTAAATTGAGTGGTTTAAGTAATTTGAGTAAATCCAGAAAAATGAGCATTCAAGTAGGTTCTTTGAATCGAGTAATTTAAACCACTCAAGTTTTTTTTTTACCCTTCTATATTAAAAAGCAAGGCGTGCATCAGATTAAGTAAATCAAGCAATTCAAGTTATTCGAGTCATTCGAGGAAATTCAGTATTTTGACTAAACCGAGTAATCCAGTAAGTCGAGTAACTCAACCAAATTAAGTAAATTGAGCAGAACGATTAAATCAAGTAATCAAGTTCGAGTAAATCGACTAACTGAAGTGGATCGGGTAAGTTGAGTAATTTGAATTAGTCGCTATTTTAAGTAAAATGAGTCACTCGAGTGAATCGATTTCTTTTAGCAAGTAGATCTTTTCAGAGTACTTCAAGCATTTGGAGTCTAGAACCCCTCCCAGCTGAACCTTCTTCAATCACCCCGTGCATGTGCAGGGAGGTACCAGGCGGAGTGCCATGCTACGAGTTTTGAGGCGCCTCAAAAGTCGTCTCAGTTTTTGAGGCGCCTTAAAAAGAGTCAGCTGAAGCTTCTTCTTCAATCACCCCATGCATGTGCAGGGAGGTACCAGGCGGAGTCCCATGCTACGAGATGGCGGCATGGAACGCGGACAAGGGAGCCATTCCCGTGGAGGAGGTGGAGAGGCGAGTCCACCAATTCACTGCCCATGGTATGCAATGCACATATGCTCATACGCACATACCGCATGTACTGCACATGGTATGTTAACACCTGTTTTTGAGGCGCCTAGAAAAAATACATACAGCGTTCTCAAAGCACGTCAACTTACTCCTGACTTTTGAGTCGACTCACAAGAAAGCACGTCAACTTACTCCGTTCTCTCTCCTCTCACCTTCTCTCACCCCCCACCCCACCATCCTCTTCTCCCCCCGCCCTCTCTCACCCTCCCACCCTCGCCTTCTCCCCTCCCGCCCCCTCCCCCCAGGTCACATGGTGGTGGTAACCCGCCTGCCTCTCTTTGCCAGCAAGGCCTCTCTCTTCCCGCACTCCACCTTTGTGATTGGATACGACACTGCTGTTCGCTTGCTCGACGTGAGTTCTGCTCAGTGCTAGGAGCTTTCAGTGCTACGAGCTTTCGGCGCTAGGAGCTTTCAGTGCTAGGAGCTTTCAGTGCTAGGTGCTTTCAGTGCTAGGAGCTTCATCCTTCACCCCTCCACGCTTCGGCCTTCACCCTTCACCCCCCACCAGGCAAAGTACTACGGCAACAGCCACAGCAGCATGATGAATGTGCTGCACGGTATTGCCCGCTCCGGATGTGACTTCCTTGTCGCTGGCAGGCTCGTTGGCTCCACATTTCAGGTACGCTCGTGCGCTACTTCCTCCTTGCAGGTACGCCTGTGATCTCTTACTGCTCGCTCGCTGCACGGCCTGCCCGCTCCGGCTGTGACTTCCTTGTCGCTGGCAGGCTCGTTGGCTCCACGTTTCAGGTACACCCGTGATCCCTTACTGCTTGCGGCACGGCTTTGCCCCCTCTGGCCGTGAATTCCTTGTCGCTGGCAGGCTCGTTGGCTCCACGTTTCAGGTACTCCTGAAGACTTGACACCTTGTTGCAGTAACTGCTGCTTCAGCTAAAATTGCTTGCCAGATAATTCTTAGACTATTCTACGTGTCAACCCTTTCACCTCGTGGTGAAAGTCCTTATGAGACGTCTTAAAAGATAGATAATGCGCTGTGTCAACCCTTTCACCTGTTCGTCAATGTCCCTTTTTATGAAGCATGTAGTAATGTGTTCCCACCACTCTCCCAGACTCCCCTTCCACCCTTCCTCTCTCCCATTTCACCCCTACCTCTCTCCTTCCCCTCCCTCCCTCCCTCCCTTACGCTCCCAGTCAGCTGAGAGTCTGGTCGTGCCAGAGTCCGTACGTGCTATCTTCCGAGGCATTCCCATTCTTTAGGTGCCTCAAAAATAGACCCTCCCCTCCCTCTCTCCGTGCCCTCCCTTCGCACCCTACCTCTCTCCTTGCCCTCCCTTGGCGCCCTACCTCCTCCCTCCCCCAGTCATCTGAGAGTCTGGTCGTGCCAGAGTCCGTACGTGCGATCTTCCGAGGCATTCCCGAGGCAAGCTTCCGAGCAGACATCTCCTCCACTGAGATCCGCGCTCAACTAGCCGCACAGCAGGCAGCTGCTGCTGCTGCTGCTACTCGTGCTGATGGTGCGGATGCTGGTTCTTATTGAAGCTGTTGCTGAGCCGAGGCAAGCTTCCGAGCAGACATCTCCTCCACTGAGATCCGCGCCCAACTAGCCGCACAGCAGGCAGCTGCTGCTACTGTTGATGATGCTGGTGCTTCTTGAAGCGCCTGGTAGGGATGCCTGCCTGTAGGTCATACTGGTGGTTGCTTAGGCAAGCTTCCGAGCAGACTTCTGAGGTCATCTCCTCCACTGAAATCTGTGCTCAGGTCGCTGCTCGCCAGGCTGCTGCTGCCACCGCCACCGCCGCTAGTGATGACGCAGGTGCTTCTGAAAGCTCGTGGTAGGGATGGCTGCTGGTCGTATTGGTTGAGGATGATGCTGGTTGCAGTTGCGGCGCGGCTGATGCGGTAGGCATGAAAAGCTTGCCCTGCATCAAAGTTCGTGAGTCATGTAGCAGCACAGGAAAGTGGCTTGGAGATGTCTTGATTAGTCTAAACATCTAGAATATATGTATTGCTATGAGTGAGATAAGATAAGCCTTCATTTATCGACTAGGGCTGAGGGATTGTAACTGTGAAACTTGGTCGGAGTGGAGTGGAGTGGAGCTACCACACATTATGTAGCATGCACAGCAGGCCTCCCATGTTTCAGTACAGACAATCATACTGCAGCATTCAGCTTCCAGCAGAGATTTTTTACCGTGTTTTTTACAAACAGCATCATCATGCAACAGAGGAAAGAAAAAGATGAGACACTGGAGCAACATGCAACATGCAACATGCCGCATGCAACACACACGGGCCTGCTTTCATGTGACCCATGTGGCACGCGCACAAGCGTTACTATCCACTGATACAGTTAGGCGAGGCGAGTATAGAAAAGCACTCAAGAAAAAAAAAACCATTGTTGCCTGCACACAAGGTCTCATCTCATGTATCCAATTCGCCCCTCTCTTCCCTCGCCCGTTTCCACTGCACAACACACCCCCTCTGAGGCTGCTGAGTGTGTTCCTGTGTGTTTTGAGGCACATCCACCCATCATTCCATTCCATCCCATCCCATCCAATCCCAGGCCGAGCCTTGCTGTGTGAAAAGCCACACTGCTGCAGTCCCCTGCACTCTGCCTCTGCTCCACACGTCCAGTCTGACCAGCCCCCCCCCCCCCCCCCCCCCCCCCGTCCCCCAGTATTCTGACTCAACTCAAAAATATGCTAGGGGAGAAGCTGTCATACAGCTAGCGCCCCCCGTGTTCACGCCTCCGCCGTTACCGCCACCCTGGCGGCGCCACTCTCTGTATGTCACCAACCACTTTTAGCCCCAGGCCGGGCCCCTCTTTACACAACTGCTAC
This sequence comes from Closterium sp. NIES-65, assembly GCA_948144175.1. Lineage (NCBI taxonomy): Eukaryota > Viridiplantae > Streptophyta > Zygnematophyceae > Desmidiales > Closteriaceae > Closterium > Closterium sp. NIES-65. The sequence continues at coordinate 573,471 of CANXME010001258.1, read as the reverse complement.
TGCCCCCCTTTAGCGAGCCCCTTTACTGCCCCCCCTTTAGCGAGCCCCTTTACTCGGCCGCACGGACCCCGGGGGGACATCCACGGCATGGAACTGCGGCGTCCACAGCACCCTCCTCCCACACTCCAGCAGCTGCAAAAAGAAAATCTTCTGCACCGCTCTCCACTGCTGCAAAAACTCCTCCTCGGAGCACACGTGCGGCACCAGCACCTCGTCTAGCACCCTGCTGGGGCCGCAGTAGGAGAAGGGGCGCTGCGACTCGATGTCGTTGAGAGTTATGAGCGAGGACGGGGGGCCCCCGGCCTCATAGTTGGCTGCGTGCACGCGCAGCAGGAGGTGGCGCTGACGGGCGTAGGCACCGTGAGAGAGAGAGACGGCTGCCACTGCGTGCACGTCTTCCAGGAGCTCCTCTAGCCGCTCCTTCACCTGGTGGGGGCGGGGAGACGAGGCAGGGGCGGGGGAAGGGGGAGGAATGGAGAGAGACTGGAGAGAGGAATGGCAACGCGGGTGGTGCAAGGACAGAAAGAAGGGAAGAGGGACGAGGACAGAAACAGCAGGAGGGTGGGATGACAGGGCGAAGGGGAAGAGAGCGGGAGTGAGTGAGAGAGGGTGACGATGAGAGAGTGAGAGAACGAGAGTGAACGAGAGAGGGAGAGTGAGAGGGCTTACAGTAGGCAGGAGAGGATCAAACAGCTCCTCTATCTTGATCTGCAGCGCTGCCGCCGACACAGCAGCACCACCACTCTCACCTCCTCCACCCCTTCCTCCTCCTCTTCCCCCTTGTGCAATCGACCCAAGAGCCGCATCATACCCCACGTTGAACCGATGGAAAGCCATGCGCCCCTCCACGGTCCCATGCGCATCCTCCATGGCTAGTGCTACCAGGCTGGTTTTGAACTCGCGTGCTCCCATGTGGTGCTGCAGGGAGCGGTGGCTGGCGGCTCGTTCCGCTGCTAGTACAGCCTGTGCAAACTGCAGGGCTCTTGGTGCCACGGATTCCACCTGCTGCTGCTGGTGCAGCTGGTGTTGGTGGTGTTGTTGTTGCTGGGATGATGATGGTGTTGGTGATGGTGTTGAGAGGGAGGGCAATGAGATGAACTCGTAGAAGCGTGTGTGTGAGGGGATGAGCGCGTACCTGGTATGGTGGATGTGGGGGGGTTGGGGCGGGTGGGGGGGTGGGTGGGGGGAAGAGTGAAAGGAGGGAGCAATGGAGGGTAGGAGTATTGGATGAGTTGAAGTTGCAACTCAGACAAGTGCGTTGCATGTTGACAATTGCAGGAGTGAAGGTATAAGACAGTAGAGAGGAACAAGAGAAGGTCACAACACAAAAAGAAAGAAGGAAGGAAAGGAAAAAAGAAGGAAAGAAGTTAGGAAAATGTGAAAGGAATGAAGCAACGTACGACTTGGGCCCCATGCCGAGCATGGACTCTGCAACAAGCTTGGCAGCTCGCAGAGCTCACCTTCTGAGTCAACTCAACGGAAGACTCTCTTCACACGCTGAGCTCATATCTGAGTGTACCGACCACAAAGTGAGCGGGAGTGGGAGCGGGAGCGAGAGTGGGAGAGAGCAAGAGAGGAATACGTACGACTTGGGCCCCATGCCGAGCATGGACTCTGCAACAAGCTTGGCGGCCTCGCAGAGCTCTGCAGGGTGCGAGTGATCCGGAACAACGACAGGCCACATGTGCCACGGCAGGCGCGCAGCCACCTCTGGCGCCACCTCTAGCATGTGCCGCCGCTCCACCACCAGGAAGGAGTACAGGAACGGCTCCGCTGGTGATGCCAGTGATAGTGGTGCTGGTGATGGTGATGGGGATGGTGATGGTGCGGTGCTGTGGCTGGAAGTGGCTCCTGTGGTAGCGGGAGTGGCAGCGGAAGCAGTGCGGGCAGCTATGCTGGCGGAGGCGGGTGGAGAGAGAGAGGCTCCCGGGTGGGGTGTGCGAGTGAAGGGTACGGGTGGGGTGGATGAGGAGGAGGAGGAAGAGGAGGAGGCAGAGAGGAGGTCGTAGGTGCGGAGAGCAGCAGGGGAGAAGGGGTCCTGGGGAGGGGAAAGGCAAGGGGGAGAGCGAGGGGGATGTGGTGAGTGGATGGGAGTGTTGCAAAAAGTGGGAATGGGCACGGGATGAGGAGTTATGAAGGAGGGATGAGAACGAGACAGCGGTTACAAACACAGAGAAGCATTGAAACTGGATTGGTGGTAGAGTTGACACTGGCGCGATGGAGAAGGAGAGTGGGAGGTAGCAGCCATGTAAAGAAAAGATGAAAAACGGTTGAGATGGGGGGAGTGGGTGTGCAGGGAGGGGGGAAAAGTGGGAGAATTTGCGAAGGAAAAACATGGCACAGGAAATCAGGGCAGGAAAATCAGCGCAGGAAAAGCAGAGGGGAGGGGTGGAGAAAGTATCAGCACGCATGCCCTGCAACCACAACCCGCAACCCAGAACTCCCAGACCTCCCTCCCCCAATCCTCCAACCCTCCCTCCCTCTTTCCCTCCCCATTCAACCTTCCTTTCCTTCCCCAACCCTTCATCCTTCCCTCCCTCCTCCTCCGCCCACCACTTGCCCTCACCTTGGAAATGAAGAACATGGGGGGGCAGATCTGTTCAACAACGTTCGTGGCATGCTTGCACACATGCTCGTAGTGGTTCAGGAAGATGTCCGCCCACTGCCCCACTCTTATCGCCCGCGCCCTCGCCGGACTCCGCGTGAACTCCAGCCATGAATACGGCGACTTCACATCCCGCTCGCCTCCCGGCCCGCCTGTTAGATCAGTCACCCAGATGATCTCCGGCCCTGGTCGGGCCTGCAAAGGAACTTGTTTTAGTTTTCGGTGGAGTAAGGGGGGGCCGGAGTCAGGAAGACGGCTGGGGGGCAGGCCTTGAGAGGCACGGGCAGCAGCAGCCGCGGCTGCGGCAGCCGCGGCGGTGGCAGCCGCGGCGGTGGCGGCGACAGTGGCGCGGACAGAGCAAGCAGCGTTGTCGATGCGCGCGGCCGGTGCTGCCCCTGACCCTGACCATGCGCCTGGTGCTTCTCCTGAGCCTGACCCACCCGGAAATGAAGCTAAGGCGCCACTGTTGTTGGTTATTGCAGCATTAGTGGCAGCGGTTAAGCTATGGTTTGTGCCGGTTCCTAGCCCGGTGGGTGCGAGACTGCTTATCCCAGCGGAGGGTGGAGTGGTGTAGTTGATAGTGATGGCATCCGATGTTGGGTGGCGGCCGGGCAGGACTGGGGGAGGTGGAAGCTTGCGCACAGAAGGTATGGGTCTGGGGGGAGGGGAGGGAGAGGGAAGAGGGATTGGGCGGGAGGGAGGAGAAGCATGTGAGGGGAAGGATGCGGAGGGAGACGGGGAACAGGTAGTTGAACGGGATGGGATGGGCGGAACAGAAAGGAAGGGAGCAGAACGAGCTTTGAAAAAAACGAGACGAAGAGAGGTAGTGTGCTAAGAAAGCAGGAGAGGGGACAGACGATGGCTCATTGCTTTGCAAGAAAGTGCCTATCAGAGAATGTAGACGAACCTGCAGGGAATGGTGAGGGTGGGATTGAGTATATCCTTGGACAGTACCAACAGCCCTAGCGCCACTTCTCTCACTGCCACTGCTGCTTTTGCCACCTCCAGGCCCCCCTTCCTCGCCTTCACCTCCTCCCCTGTTACCACTCGCCCCACACGCATGCCTGGAGCAGCTGCAGCAGCAGCAGCAGAAGCGGCAGCAGAAGCAGCAACAGTGGACGAAGGAACTGCCAGAGCAGGAGCTGCATCGTTCGTCAGGCCTGGAAAGAACGGGAGGTGGTGCTTCCTAGGGCTATCTGCTGCTGCTGCTGCTGCTGCTGCTGCTGCTGCCAACCCTGCCGCCACTGCACCCCCTGCTGCTGCTGCTGCTGCTGCTGCTGCTGATCCAGCGTCTAGAAGTGAAGCAGGTGGGTGAGAGGCAAGTGCAAGCCCACAGGGACCAACAGCACTTGTGGCTTGCCCCTTAGTCAACCACGGAAAAGGTGTGGCAGCGGCAGCAGCAGGAGGAGGAGCAGCAGCGTTGGCATTTCCAGCAGCAGTCTCACCAGCCGCACCAGCTGCGGCAGAGAGCAAAGCAGCCGCAGCCGCAGCCGCAGCAGGGGCAGGACTAGGCAAAGCGGAAAACGACGTTGGGAGGCAGGAGGAGGAGGCGAGGGGATGCAGGACGTGCAGGGCGAGGGAGAGGGCCTGCGGGGCCATGGTGTGGTGCGCCCAGTGGCGCAGACGCATGGCAACGCTGGTGGGCGCATCAAAGAGACGCACTGTGCTCTCCTGCGCAAAGTCCGCTGCTGCTGAGGCATCTGCGGGGGGGGAGGGGGGATGTGAAAGAAGGAGTGCGGTTAGGTCGACTTGAAGAGACGCACTGTGCTCTTCAAAGCAAAGTCCGCTGCTGCTGTGGGTGTGGCGGTGGGAGCGGAGGGAAGAAGGGGTTGGATGAAAGGGAGGGAAGGAAGTAGGAGGAGAGCATGGGGGGGAGAGGGAGTGGAGATTGGGGAACGGGAAGGGAGAAGGTGAGGGGGGATAGAGGGAATGGGAGGGTGAATGGGAGGGGAGCGAGGGAGAAGGAAGGGACGAGGGGTTGTGGGAAGACAGGCCCACGCAAAGGGCTTGTGTCTCGCTTCAAACAAGAGTGAAGCTCGGCAGAACAATGAGACGTGAAGAATATGCCATCCCGACACCCCCTTCCCATCCCCTCGTCCCCCCATGTTCTTCCCACGCATATCCCTCCCCCAAATCCCTTGCTTCCCATCACTAGCCGTGTATGTGATGTGTGTGTGAGAGAGAGACGGAGAGAGAGGGAGACTGACCTATGGAGCGAGCCATGTGGTGCCGCCATGCCTGCTCCAGCTCTTGTCGAACCATGCCATGCAACACTCCCTCTACTGCCCCCACATCCCCTGCTCCCCCGATTCCTCCCATTCCACCCATCCTTTGCACTTTTGCGCCCATCTCTCTTTCCCCTTCTCCTTTCTCTCCTGCTCCTCCTCCTGCTGCTCCTGCTCCTGCTGCTGTTGTCCCAACACTCGCTCCCACCATCTCGGCCCAATCCAAACCACCAGCACAAGCAGACCCAGCGCGGTTCCACCCAACCCCCTCGCCCATGCCTCTCCCCACACCCGCCCACCCAGCCGCCCCCTCCTCTTCCACACGCGCCTTCCCCTTATCCACCCCTTTCCCCTTCCCACCACCCCCTGCCACACTCCCCCCTGCACCAGCCCTCCCCGTGGCTCTTCCACCTCCGTCCCTCCCCCCCGCCCACGCATCCCCATCGTCCCCCAGGCGCCGGGACGAGGGAAAGTGGTGCGGGGAGAGGAGGGAGAGTGCGGCTTCTAGGCCTAAGGAGCGGTGCACAGACCACAGCTTGTCTAGGGCCGTCTCAGATGCTACCACAAAGCTGCTCGATATGCTCAGAAGCATGTCCCCTTCCTCCTCCTGCTCCACTTGCTCCGCCTGCTGCCCCTGCTGCTGCCCCTGCTGCTGCCCCCGCTCCTCCTGCTCATCCTGCCCCTCCTGCGGAGAGGGTGGTAGTGATGGGGGTGCTGCTGGGCAGCTGCGGTAAGGAAGATCGGAGGGAAGAGAGGGGAGAGAAGGGGGAAGAAGGTAGGGGTTGGGGGAGGGGAGGGGAGGGAGGAGGCAAGACGGAGAAAGGGGGGAAGAGAGAGGGAGGGAGCACACGGGGCGGGAGGTGGCAGTGAGTGGGGATGCCGAGGATGGAAAGAGCTCCATGCTTTGCTTTTGCTGGGTACTGTGGAGCTAGAGCAAGCGATGAGGGAAAAAGAGAGGGGCGGGAGGGGGGAGGGGCGCGGGGAGGGAGAAGTGGGGAGAGGGATCGGGAGGGAAGGGATGGAAACCAGAAGCGTGGACCAGCAAAGGGTGGCAGGACACGGTTGTGTGCATGTGAAGGTGGGGGGGGGAGGGGAGGGGGGGGGAGGGGCGGTGCGTGAGATGCAGGGTGTGTGAGCAAGGAGCAGTGGCAGGAGTGCGAGCAGTGGCAGGAGTGCGAGCAGTGGCAGGAAAGGGAAACTCACGCGCGTGAAGAGGACGCGAGCATGGCAATGGCCGCCTCTTGCTCATCCAGCATCAGCGCGCACGCCTTTTGAGGCGCCTCACAAGACAACAGCAACCAATGCTCAACAACAAAGGGGAACTCACGGATGCGAAGAGGAGGACGCGAGCATGGCAATGGCCGCCTCCTGCTCGTCCAGCATCAGCGCACATGCCACATCCCCCAGCCCTTCAAACGACTGCCGCAGCGCCCCCACCACAAACGCCACCATTCTCCGCCACCACCGCTCGCTCCCATCACTCGCCCACGCGCACGTCTCCAGGTAATCCTGCACCTCGCAGCGTAGCGCGTCCAGCTGCTGGTTGATTTCCTCCCGGAAGGCGGAGAGGAAGCACTGCTCGCTCTTGAAGCGCACGTGCTCCCAGTGGGCTTCCGCTGCAAAGGTGGCCGCGGCGGCGCTCAGTGCGTCGGGGCGGCTGGCGTTGCTGCAGCTGCTGCCTGGGATGCTGCTGAATGCCGCGGCACTGCTGCTACCAGCGGGAGGGGTGGTGATGGGTTTGCTGCTGCTGCTGGTGCTGGTGCTGCCGTTGGTGGTGTTGCTGCTTCCGGGGAGGAAGAACGGAAGGAGCTGGTGAGAAGATGGGGATGAGAAGAGAGGTTCAGACTTTCCTGGAGGCGCAGCAGACGGGAGCGAAGATGATTGCGCTGGAGTATGCACCAGTGGTGCATGGTGCGGTGCGGTACCATGCGGTGGTACATGGTGCGGTGGTGCATGGGAGAGAGTGTGAGCAGCGGCAGAGAGGAGCAGATTCCATGGGAGGTCGGATGAGGTTTCCGACGGGGAAGGCGTGGAGGGGAGAGAGGGTAGAGAAGGCACAGACGAAGCAGGAGGCGCAGAGGGAGACAGGAGGGGAGAAGGAGAGAGAGGAGGAGGAGGAGGAGGAAGCATGCTGCTGCCGATAGTCAAGTCGGTTAATCTGTCGCCGTTACAACCGAGCTTGTTGCTCTCTGTGCTCTCTTTCACATTAATACTACTGCTGCTCTTCTTGATGCTACTGCCACTGGCACTGCTATTGCTACTCCCGCTGCCGTTCCCGCTCCCGGTGCTGTTATTCTTGCTGCTGCAGCCGCTGTTGGGGTTGCCGTTGCCGTTGCTACCGAGGTGGGCGTTGCTGTGTGGGTTGGGCAGCAGCCCGTGGCGAGTGAGGAGGCCGTTGAGAGTGAACGCGAGGGTAGTGGCGGCCCACAGCAGCATCTGATTGTCATGCTGCAACACATGCGACTGCAGCACTGGGTGCTCCTGTGGAGGGGAGACGAACCGACGGGGAGGGCCAGGGGCGGAAGGCGTAAAGGAAGGGGAGAGAGAGAGTCATGCACTTCCAGTTAGTTTGGCCTGAAACCTATCAATCTTTCCGCGTTCTTGCATTCTTTCATTCAGCCCACGATCGTCTAGGTTCTGGAAAGCGCGGCTTGCATGTGAGGACTATTCGACCGCCTGGCAATGTGATGCTACGCCGGCGTGTCTGTGTGGCCGTCCGTCCGTGTGCCAGTGAGAGTGACTCACCTGGAAGGAGAGCACGCCGGGCGGGAGCACTTGCAGAGTGTGGGCGAGGTGAGTGCTGAGCTGCGCCCTCTGGTGCACGTCCACACACGGTGCTAGCGCCCCACACCGCGCCACACCCGCAAACCGCGCACGGAAATACGCTCGCCGCTCGTCCGCATGCGGCCCTGCACTCACCCCACCACCATTCCCACTCCCACTCCCACTCCCACCACCACCACCACCACCACTGCCGCCGCCAGTGCTGCTCCCGGCGCTGCCGCCAGCAGTGGCACCGAGGGCAGCAGAGAAGGGTAAGTCGAGGGATGGGGCAAATCTACCTGCAGATCCATTCATTCCTGCCATTCCTGCTGGCCATACAGCCGTTTCGCCCCATGCCTTCCCGTTGCTGCTCTCTCCAGGACCAGCACCACAGCCACAGCCACACCCATTGCACGCATCCCCTGCACCACAACCACCGCTCTCACAATCCCAACCTTCCCCGCAGCCTGCCCCTCCCCCCGCCCCTCCCCCCGCGCCGCCTCCCCCTGCGCCCACGGTGCAGTAGTCCAGCGGGATGAGGAAGAGCGGGGGGCGGGGCCGGAAGAAGAGCCCTGGCCACAGCAGCGCGCGGATGAGGCGGTCAGAGAGTGGCTGGCGCGCGGAGCAGGGCACAATGACGTCCGCGCGCTGCAGTAGCTGCTGCAGGGCTGGGGAGGCTGCGACACTGCGCGTGCCGGGCGTCTGGATGGGTGGTGGGGGAAGGGGGGAAGAGGGGAGGAAGGTGGGGGAGGGGTACACGGGGAAAGAGGGCGCAGGAGGAGGGACGAGGGGGATGGGGGCATGTGCACCAAGAGCAGCAGGGACATATACAAGAGCAACACACACAGCAATACAAGCAGCAGCAACAGCAGCAGCAGCAGCAGCAGCAGCAGCAGCAGCAGCAGCAGCAGCAGCAGAACCACAACCACCAGCAGTAGCCGCAGCAGCAGCAGCAGCAGCAGCAGAACGCACATCGAAGAGGGTGTAACCAGCAGGCAACCCAATAGCCGGCGACTCCAACAGCAGCGCCTCCACAGCCAGGCGCTGCCCCTCTGTGAGCCTCGCAGCAACGCTCCCCGCCAGCATCTGCATGCGCCCAAACACCCCCCCCTCCGCCGCCTCCACCTCCGCCTTCCCCACCACGCCCCCTATCACCACCTCTGGCAGCTTCACCACTTCCGGCGCTACCAGACGAATCCTGCCGTCCACGACCGCGCAGCCGAAGCACTCGCGGAGGTACACGCGGAGGTGGTGGACCGCGCGGGAGGAGGCAGCATTCAGAGTGGCGCCTGCATTGCCGTTTGCGCTGCTGTTGCCACTGCCGATGCCGCCGGTGCCAGTGCCGGTGCCGGTGCTGGTGCCGGTATTCCCAAGAGCAGCAGCAGCAGCCGCGGCAGCAGGGTCAGAGAGCGCGAGAGAGTCGACCAGGGACGTCACGAGGGCCTCGAACGCGGCGGGGGAGCGGGGGAGGAGGGACGCGCGCAGGTGGCTGGGATCCGGGTGCTCCAAGCGGCGCACTGCAATGGTGATGGCGGGCGCAGGCGCGGAGGACGCAGAGGGCGTGTGGGGGAAGGGAGGAGAGGCAGCTGCGGCGGTGGGCGCTGCTGCTGCTGGCGCACTGCCGGCAGCAGCAGCAACAGCTGCAGTAGAGGCAGAAGCAGAATGAAGATGTGAAGGAGGACGAGGAGGCGGAGTCGCAGAAGGGGTGGGGGTTGCAGGAGGTTGGTGCATGTTAAGCAGCACTTGTGCCTGCTTGTCCTGCTGCGCCTGCACCCACTCCTGCCACCTGCTGCTCTGCTCGCCGCCCCCCACTGCAAACGGGCCCTTGCCTTTCCCCTTCCCCTTCCACTTCCCTTTACTGTCTCTCTCTCGCTCCCTGTCCCTATCTCTGTCTCTGTCCTTGCGTGTCTTGCTGCTCCCCCCTTCCTCGCCCTCCTTCCTGCCCTTGTGCCGCTCCTCAGCCTTCCGTTTCTCTCCTGAACCGCCGTCAGTGGACCGTGCAGCAGCAGCAGCAGCAGCAGCAGCAGACACGCCTTCCTTCTCTTGCTCCTGTTGCTGCTGCCTCCGCCGCCGCCTCTGCTGATGCTGCTTCTCTACGTCCGCCCCTCCCCCTTGCCCTTCAACCCCTTCCGCCTCCTCTCTCCACCTCTTCTTACCACCTGACTCGCCGCCTCTTCCCTCCCTGCCTTCCTTTCCGCCTTTCCCATGCCTCCTCTTCTTTCCGCCTCCCGCATCGTTCCCTGTTCCCTCCTCGCTTGCAGCAGCACCACCCGCAGCATCGGCAACAGCGGCAGCAGAAACACCAGCAGCTGCTGCAGCAGCGGCAGCGGCAAAAGCAGCAGCAGGCGCCAACCCTTGCTGTTGCTGATGCTGCATTGCCAATAAAGGTGCTACAGTTGCCCGTGCTGCTGCAGGGGTGATAGCGGTGGTGGTGGCAGGCATGCCGGATGAAAGAGGGAAAGGCCCTCTAGTTCCGTCACTACCAGGGCAGACGAGTCTGTTAATAACGAGGACAAGGCGGATAGAGGGGAAAAAAACGGATGAGAGGGAACAAAAGGACAGAGAAGATCAGGGATGGAGGAAAAGGATGAAACAAACGGCCAGGTAGGTAGGAATCGATGCTGCTGCCGACTGCGAGAGAGGTAGGTAGGTAAGATTGAATGGGATGAGAACGCACTAACAGCAGGCAAGCCGACACACTTGCCTGCACGCATATAAGCACACATACACACGGATACACACACATATATAGAGACACACCCACCCCACACGGCTTCTCCCCTCCCTCCGATACCCATAGTACCATACCCCCCACAATCTCGCAATCACCGCATCCCCCTCCCGTTTCCCCTCCCTTCCCCCTCCCCCCTCTTTCCCTCTCGTCCCTCTCGCCACGCTCCCCCAGCACCAGCACTCACCGGTTCCCCAGGTGACTCTTCCCCGCGCCAGCGCCCCCCACGAGCACCACGCGCACGTCCCGCTCCCCCTTGGCGCGCACGGCGCGCTTCAGCTCCGCCAGGTACCCCGCCACCTCCTTGTGCTGCAAGCAAGACTCGAGTTTCTCTGTAGCGAGGATGAGCTTGCGGATGAACTCGTCCAGCCCCGGGTGGTCGGGCGCGCGCTGGGTTCCGCCGCCCCACGGGGGGAGCTCCCCGCGCTCCTGGTTGGGGGAACGAGGAGGGGGGGAAACGGAGGGATAGGCAGCGAGAAGAGGAAACGAAAAGTAAGAGGCGGCGAGGGAGGGGGGGGAGGAACGCGAGGGAGGGGGAGCAGGAAGTGTGTGGGGGGAGGGGGGGAGAGAGAAAGGAAGAGTGGCGGGTAGAATAACCATGAGCAAGGAGAAAGCGCACGCGTATGTGTCGAGTCGAGGCGCTGAGCAGTGGGGCCAACATCCACGTATGGCGCGCCGGGCAGCGCGGATGGCGCATTGGCCGCAGATAGCGCATTCGGCGCGCATGCTGTGCGTGCGCTCAGCAGACAGAAGCTCATGTAAACTCTCCGCTTCATCCCCTACCCAGTTCCCCATTCCCCTTCCCCGCACCCGCTCTTTCCCGCTACCCCCCACCCTCCCGCGCCTTCCCCGGCGCGCCTCCGCGCGACTACCCTTCCGCGCGCGCGCACCAGTTTGGGGACGACGACGTCGTGGATGAAGCGCTTCATGTGCTGCGCGCGCGCGCGGTCCTTGGTTGTGCGGTCCAGAAAGCCCAGCGCCTCGCGCAGCGATATCACCGACATGAGATTCTTCCCCTCCTTGATCTTGTCGCGACTCCCCTTGAACGACGACCGGCTGCGCGCGCGCGGCGACGGGAGCGGAAGGGGGGAGCGGAGCGAACGGGGAGAGAGAACGGGAGGGGGGATGCAGGAAGAAAGAGGAGAGGAAGGGGAAGGCAGGGAGAACGGGAAGGGGAGGGAGAAGGGAGGGTTGTGGAGAAGGGAGAGAGGGCCGGAGTGGGGAGAGGGGTGAGGAGGAGTTTTAGTTGATGTTTCGAGCATGTTACAGCCTACGACGGAACACCATGGTCGTATAACGTCTCGGAGCCCGCAGCAGCCGCCAGTCGAAACTCTCCTCCGCCCACCCCCCCCACCCCTCTCTCTTTCCCCCATCCTCCCCCACTTGCTCCCCTTCTCTTCCCCCATTTCCCCAAATCCGGTTTCTCAGACCCCGCCCCCCGCGCAAGGCGCACCTGTTGCCAAGTTCCAGCGCCTTGCCGATGCCATTATCTCCGCCCAACTGGAAGCGCAAGCACTCGCGGATGCACCTTCCGCCTGCGCGCAACACACCAGGGGGCGGAACGGCGAAGGCGCGGGACGAGAGAGAGGGCACGGGGAGGAGAACGGAGGAACGGCGGAAGGCCAGAGGAAGATTGACGGGAGGGGCGGAAAGTGCGCGGAAACCTCGCAGGCGGAAGGGGCTGCCCGAGCTGCGCCGACGGCGGAAGGACGAACGGGTAGGCGGAAAGGTGGAAGGGCGAGCGGAAGGACGGGCGAGGGAGCGAAAGGATGGTCCACGGAGAAGAATGGAATAGTTTGAAGCATTCTTTGGCCCTTACCCAGGTCTTTAGGAACGTAAACGCGCAGAGCGGTGCCTTGAAATTCTGCCTTGTACGCGTGGAAATTCGCGGACGGCTGCGCCACAGCATGCGCGCCTCCGCGCTCCGTTCCGCCCGCGGGAATCCCGTCCGCCCTTCCGCCCACAGTGGCTGCGCCAGCGCCGCTCGCGCAAGCTCCGCCTCCCTTTTTCGCCGCAAAACCGGCGCTGGCGGAAGCTGCGGGATGCGCGGAGGCGGCGGCAGCGGCAGCGGCAGCGAAGCTTTCCGCAAACGGCCCCTTCATAGGCGCAGGCATGCCGGCCGATGACAACAGGAACGACGGCGTTGCTCCTTTCCGCGAAGCCGGGGCTACGGCGGGAAAGCGCGCAGGCGGTTCCTCTTTCGGCGCAGCGGCTGGATAGTTCCGCCGGTGATGCGCGGGCGGCGGCCTGTGGGGGTTTCAGATAGAAACGAGAACGACGGATGAAGGACTGGGGACGCAATAAAGACGTCGACATGATAAGCAGGCGAAGGGGCGGATGTATAGACAGAAGGAGGCGAGGGAGTAGAGAGGGACATCGGAGACGGATGAAGAAAAGACGCAAGGTGAGAAAAGAAGGGGGGAAAGAAGACGAGGGAGATATTGCGGAGAGGAAGGGGAGACGTGCGCCAGAGGGAAACGAAACGCCGAGCGACGGGAAATGCGATAGAATGACAGGCTGACGCGGAAAAACACACGCCTCGCGACGTAACACGTTACTTGGACAGATTGAATGCGCGAAGTGAACACGGAGCTAACAGTCGAAAAGGCGACACGAAGGACGGAAAGGACGAATGGTCAGTGGCGGGATGGAACGGTCGGATAATGAGGCACGTATGAGAGAACGAGTAGGGAAACATTCGTGGAGAAGCGTCACGCTTCTGCGGGTGATGCGTTGGCGAGGTGAGAGGAGGAACCGCAGAAGAACCTAGCGAGTCGACGCATCTCAACGGCGCGTGCATCAGTCGAACCGCTAAAGCGTAACGAGGGATTGGAAGCGGGGATGGCAGGATCTGACGAGATTCTTAAGAGCGATACTAATGAAATAATCGGTGCCGGATTCGTACATTATGTCCTTATTGTTGCCGCTGAGATTATACCCAACTTCTTGTCTCGCCCTTTTCCCATTAGCACTGCTACCCGGCGTAGCATGCATGATGGACCACTATGAAATGCCCTAAAGTCAATTATCTGTGAACAAGCTACGGATAAGTGGGCCCTCGGTGCTAGATCTAACAACTACAACACGGTTTTCCTAAACTGAGTCCCGCATGCTCCCAGCGGCAGCTGTAGAATATTTCCACGGGTTTCCGCACTATAGAAACCGTTAAAACTGCAGCACTCCCGCGGCACGGCGACGGCTATCGCTCAACCACTACCGCAGAGACAGGCGTAGTGGCCATCGCTCCGTCACGACTGACAGGATCGTGGAGTGATACGGACGGAACCCTAGACTCGAAGGTGTAGGTGTTACGAGTACAAGCTTCGACCCCTGAGTTCCGCCCTAACTGCCTAATTCACTCACTCCCCTGAGTCTGACTTCCCCGACTCTGGCTTCCTGACTCCCCCAACTCTCGAGGGCAGAAAGAAAGATTTCCTCCGCCAAGCCAGCCTCGTCAGATCCTGCCAGGAAGCACGCGAACATAGGAGGCCTGGACGAGAGCAGCAATGCACGAGCTTGTGCTGGACGGGCGAAGACACGCACAAGGACGGGCTGGGGGAAAAGACGTCGGGTCGTACGGGGAGGAGGGTGGGGGTCAGCGGATGGCTTCGCCGCCCAAACAGTCGATCGGGGTGGGGTTTGGTTCGGTTGCGGGCCCCCCACCCGCGGGGGGTTCAAGGTCTCGTGCTGCAGATGCCGTTGTGTTCTGGCGCCATCGTCACCACCGCTCCCCAGAGTTTCCCGCCCACGCGGCATGATGAACTGTAGGCTGGACTGCATGGGGGAATCCGCGTGCCAGGTGTTTCTGTCGCTGAGGCCCGCCGAAAGTCACCGCCCTTTCCCACTGCCTTGGGCTTTCAGCGGCCCGCGCTCACTGGCTCGGCCCACGTGGCTAACCTCACCCACCTAACATATTTCATCATGCCCTGCCCCTTCGAACTCAGCTGGGTATGTCATCCCTTCCTTTTTCATCAACCTGCCCGTTTCTCAACGAACCCATCCATCCACATGTAGACGTTTGGGACCTGGGGTGACAGAACAGTTCCTACGCAGGTGCTTCTCGAGAAAGTTCGGCATTGAAACGCCAACGCGGACTTCTGTAAGGCGGCAACGTTTGGCTCAACGTGTACGCTACTGTAAAACGCCAATGTGGACTTCTGCGATTGCCTTCAACAGTTCTTGATTGTGTGCGACTGAGCTGCACTAGAGCACTGCCACTGGTAGTGCACACCATAATAAAAAATTCAGTGCCCCAAAGGGTCGACAAAATGGTAGACTTCAATTAGACGTCAATTTACGATGGAAACTAAGGCTCAAATCATATATCTCAGCAAAAACGTTTATTATAACTAATATGAGCTGAGATAAAGATTCTATAAGAAGCTCTGTTCAAAAATAAAACCATGACTAAAGCCCTTATATATCCTTATGAATGCTCGACCAACAAGGTCTTTCAAAGTAGGTCTTCCCTTTGGAAAAATGGTATACTTGGGGGAATGTAGATATTTGCATCCAGATCATCATTCAACTTTTGTTGCCTGCCCGTGCTGGGTTGCCGAAAATTGCAAATCATACAGTACAGCTTGATTGTTGGGGGAGCACTGCAGCGTCGGAGCGGAATTCAGAATTCTGATTGCTCTTGATTTACGCACACTCGTGCTGTACCGTACTGAATTTGTTTTAGGTTGTCTCGTTCCGTATGTCAGCAATCGAGCACCGAGGTCAGCAATCGTTGATTTTCCAAACTTGCCGTCCTGGCCTGAGCTCCCAGAAAATAGCCCTGAACTTTTTGGAGGGTGTTGGTAGAATACGGGGCCCGCAGGAGCAAGTGCTTTGTTTCCAGCGTCCGCACGACCTCGAGCGATTGACAACTGAACGGTGTGTACAGAAGATTTGGCAACGCCCTTTCGTCCCAGGGCCGGGGCATCTGTCAAGGGATTTGGGGAAAATTGCGCGACGTGCCGGCGCGCAAACTTCTCTCAAACCCATCAGCCAAGCTCGCACCGCAGGTAGGGCGACTAAACCTCGTCCAAATGGATCGACTTCCACGCGCTTACACGTTATTTTCGTGCTGCAGACGAGGTCATATCGACATTACAGGTGCCATTAGGTTTTACAGCCAAAATCGCGGGATTACAGTTTGAGGTTTCGATCCTTTCATCAAATACAAATTTTGCGAGGTGTTACGTCACCTCAGTCTGGTCGCGAAGACAAGGCTTGTGTTATGCTGTTTCTGTTTAGTCTGGTTTTTTATACGGGTTAAAACGACCTAAGCCCCGTAAGGAACCAGGCACACTTTCAATGCATCAACCCTAAACACCTAGACATTTCCCGTGTTTAGGGTTGATCCCTCCCTTATTGCAACACATTCAAGGCAATTACCCTAAACACCATGCTTCCCGTGTTTAGGGCTGATGCCTCCCAAATTGCGTTCCTGCCTTCAGGGGTTTACTTATTTTTTTCAGCCCCTGCTTAGATTCAGAGCTCCGTAGATGTTTCAGAAAATCGCGTTTGACACGCGCCAGAAAAGAAAAACCTTGACATTTCCCGTGTTTAGGGCTGATGCCTCCCGAATTGCGTTCCTGCCTTTAGGGATATTTATTTTTTTAAGCCCCTGCTAAGATTCAGAGCTCCTTAGATGTTTCAGAAAATCGCGATTGACACGCGGAAAAAAAATGTTCGACAAAAAACGTGACACGCGCACGAAACATTTTTGCGCCATCAGAAACAGACAAAACAACCGAAACTTTGTAAGGTCACGGCAATGTAGCCACAATAGCGACCCTGTTTTAGGAAAACACGAAAACCACCTGGCAAACATTACCCCAAGCGATACAGTGACAGTTTGGAAAAAAACCCATTTTTCCACATTGAAATGGCTGTCGAAATCACGTAATCGCGTGTAAATTAATCATTTGCGAGGGGTTTAGTCGCCCTACCTGCGGTGGAAACTTGGTTGATAAGATTGAAAAAAGATCAAATGCTGGCGTGTTGCGCTACTCTGCCAGGGATTTGGGCAGATGCATTAAAAACATCGCACGACTAAGTATGCATGCAAAACTCTGTTCTGTGGTACTGTTGTTTTTTTTTTTTAAATATGTTAAGATATACACCGATGATGCTAGTGCATACAAACATATATCAGTCGTAACTGAGCGTGAGAGGCCCGGCAGCGTGCCAGCCTCAGGGGACGACTCTAAGGGGGATGCAGTGCCCCTCGCGCAAGATTCCACAGCGCGCCAAAGCGATGGGACCATTTCCAGCCCTTGCCATTCAGAGACCGGACACGTCCAAGGAGCCGACCCTCCTGTTCTGCCAGCGCGTATGTCTTCCCGCCCTGCCTCAAGTCACCCTTCATGTTCAGCTTTATCCCTGTTGCCCGAGTGTACACCCGCACATGGAGCCTGAAAGCTGCTTCAATCCTCCTCAGCACCCGCCTGGCCCGAAACCTCTTGCCTCGAAACACGCAATCACACCGTTCCTGTGGTACTGTTGTGGCTCCACCCCCCCCCCCCCCCCCCCCCCCCTCGCGCGCCAATGCAGCTGTGGCTGTCAACTCAGCGCTGCTCCCTCTCGTGAGCTGTCCGACAGGTTTGTCGTCATGCGGGTACTAGCTGGCTGCGCTGCGAGGCGTCCCAAAACAGCTGTACTGTATGTGCTGAAAGCTTATTGGGTTCGGGCTGGATCGCGATTCGCAGTTCTTACAGCCATCACAACCGCTTCCACTTCTTGTGAGCGAGCACTGTACTCGACAGTAGGTGTCATCGTCGCCTCTCCCAGAAGCTGCACATCAGCTTTTCCCGAATCGTCGTGGACATGCGTCACATCTAGCTAAATGTCTGGTACAGTACTTGTAGCCCTACATCTCCGGGTGTACTACCAGGTCATCCCTCCCATGATACCAGGTCCAGTATCTCAGCCTGAAAATCAGCGTTTGTGAATTAGTTCTGCATCGTTCAATGCCAGCAGCAACAGTCGTCAAAACCAGCAGACAGCCCGGTGTACTAGTCACAAACCCCTGCAACAATCAGGAAACTTGGACTGATAATCGAGGGCGAAGTACAGTTACGAATATCACACAGAGAGCGGAGAAAGAATCTTTAAAATCTAATCGAATCTCTACAGTAGCGCCCTCACAACGAACTGAACAACGCCTGTGGTTCAATACAGCGTACTATGGATCCACCCTCTTTCTCGCCATTGTGAATCCGGTTTTAGTGAAGTCAAGATGGGAAAAGCACGGTTCACAGTGGTTAGATAAAGTCTCGGTATGGTTCAATCAGACAAATCGAAGGTAACTAGGTCTTCCACCAGTTCGGCACAGCTCATAGTAGTGAGAAACAGGGTGTAATCAGGAGCCTTGTATTTGGCAAAATTGGGCAACGCGCTGGCGCGTGATTTTTTTTTTTTTTTTCATTGACCAATCTCGCACCGCAAGTAGGGCGACCGAACCTCGTCCACATGGATCGACTTACATGCGCTTCCACGTTATTTTCATGCTGCAGGCGAGGTCATATCGACGTTACAGGTGCCATTGGTTTTACGGCCAGAATCGCGGGATTACAGCTTGGGGTTTCGATGCTTTCATCAAAGACAAATTTGCGACGTGTGACGTCACTTCTGTCTGGTCGCGCAAACAAATTTGCGATGTGTAAACCAAATTTTCTTGTCTTATGTTGTTTCTGTTTGATCTGTTTTTTTGTACGCTGTAAAACGAACTAAACCCCGTAGGGAGCCGGGCACACTTTCAATGCATCAACCCTAAACACCTTGGCAGTTCCCGTGTTTAGGGTTGATCCCTCCCAAATCGCACCACATTCAAGGCATTAACCCTAAACACCATGCTTCCTGTATTCAGGGTTGATGCCTCCCAAATTACGTTCCTGCCTTTAAGGGTTTTTTTTTCAGTCCCTCCTTAGATTCAGAGCTCCGTAGATGTTTTAGAAAATCGCGTTTGACATGCGCCAAAAAAGAAAAACATGTAGACAAAAAACCTTGCACGCGCACGAAACAATTTTGCGCCATCAGAAACAGACAAAACAACCGAAACTTGTAAGGTCACGGCAATGTAGCCACAATTGCGACCTTGTATTTACGAAAACACGAACACCACCTGGCAAACATTATCCCGCGCGCGAACAATCTTCTGTGTTCCCCATCCACGAAAACCTAGCGAGTTTTCTGATCCATCAGCTCAGAGAAGCTCTCCGCCATGGCTCCTACGATAACTTCAACTCGTGCAATGTCAAGCTAACCTTTATCAGCTTCAAGATTTGAATACATGTTTTGGGTCTACTCATCAAGGGCTTGATTTCGACACCACTTTATGTTCAAACAGAGAACAATGGTTCGTCGTGATTTCCTCTTGTGAAGATCTGTTTTCAGGTTCTTAAACTGGTTTTAAGCTCAAGACATTTAGTTACTTTAAGGAAGCTATAATGCCCAGGCTTAGCACAAGTCATCATCGGAGCTGGAACCTAAAAAGGAAAACAGACATAAGACATGAGACGAGAAAGTACAAGGCAGCTGGACCGCCAAATATTTTTCGCCTATCAATCTTCTCTGCCATTCTTTGACAAGAGACAAGAAATGAAACGTCTCGTTACTCGCGGACATGTTTTTTGGCACCGTCAAGAGCGACTAAATCCATATCAGCGATGGTTTCTGAGAAGACAGTGTATACATCCTGTTTGCAGCAAACGCAAGGTGAAGGATATTTAAAATGGCTCCCGCGAGGAACTACAAGTGCAGCACTTTCTGCCTTCCTACATCGTTCACGATTCACAAGAGCTTCACGCTCATCACGGCAACGCACGACAAGGAATAACTACGAATCTGAACCAAGATCATGTTCCAAACGATCGACTCTGACCATATCAGTTCAAGAACTACCAATATTCCGAATACCTTCACTATCATCTCAAGAAAAAAAATTCTATATATTTCTCGGCGACAACTTATAGCAACATGATGCTGACATGAAGAAGCATATCATGGTGGATTCTACGGAAAAACATTTTCATGATAAGCCTATGTCGCTGGAGGAAACAGGGCTATGGCGCCACGTTACGACTGCGGTGTGTGAAGCTATTCAAAATTCTGTCGCGGATGCAGCTGCTCCTATCTTCCCTCAGAAAATGGGGGTTACCCCCACCATTCAGATCACGCAACTGCCTGCCATAGGAGGCTTTGGTGTACGGGGCACAGCTGCTAGGCAGCAACTTCGAACCAGGGCAATTTCTGCTCTCCCAACCCTAAACCAGGGTTTTCTCTATTGCAACCCAACCTTTTTACAAGGCACGGCAGGGCAGGCTCGGAACCAATTCTTCCAAGCTGAAGCAACAGATACAGAACCTGAAACCTACCGAGGCGTTTCTGCCATAGTTGAAGTGTGGCAACAGCACAGTTAGATTTTGTGGCGGGCAAGTTGAAGTTTTTAGGCGTTTGGTCTATAAGCCTCCGTAGATTTCTGCGAGGGTAGGGTATACACTACCTATGCCCTCTAGCTCCGGTTACGACTGACATTGTTTTGCGTTGTACGTTGTATAATGCATTTTCACCTACCGAATACAAAAAAAAATATCCCGCGCGAAACAGTGACAATTTGGAAGACCACCAATTATTACACATTTAATTTGATGACAAAATCGCGCAAGCGCGCGTAGGTCGATTCATTTGCGAGGAGTTCGGTCGCCCTACCTGCGGTGCGAGGCTGGTCGATGGGATTGAGAGAAGTTCGCGCGCCGGCGCGTTGCAGAATTTTGCCCTTGTATTTGTTTGTCGTAGAAAAAAACGTAAACCTTTACTTAGGGTACCAACCGTAAACTGTATCCCTCTCGTCAAAACGTCTTCTAGACTTACCTTGGGATACCATATGGTACCAGCATGCACGTACTCTAACCTGCAGCAACCACTACCTCTACTTGAACCCAAACGCAGATCAACAAAAAGAATTTGTGTTACAACCGAAACCATCATGAATACTTATATTCTTCTTGAGCAGCAGCTACTAAATTTGAAGGAGCGCGTGGAACGATGTAATCATGCCATGTGCTTATATCGAGGCACTCAATTCACTCGTAACATGTCGCCATCGCTTCCTCTGGCACTGCGGCACCTTGTAAAATAAGTATTTCCTACCCTTCGGAGAAAATGCGGGCCTTCATTGCTCCAATCGCTGCAAGAGCTTGGAGAGGATGCTCCATCTGCATGCTTACTATGGTAGGTTTGAAGGTACATAGGTACGGTACGTGTAGGTGTGTGTATGCATGAACATGCATACCGTGCATTCGCACATGTGTATGTGTGCACGTGTGTGTGCCTGTGTGCGTCGAACCTACTTCCCCTACACACCAGAGACACGTCTCATTACCATCCCCAATAGGTGCAAACCCCAGGTCCCCCATTCCCACCTCAAACCAACCAACCTGGTGGTTTTCCAAAGCACAACCTCTTATCCACAGCCCTAGCAGCCCACGCCAGTAGCTCCCACCCCACCCAAACCCACCACCCAAACCCACCACCTTCCCCTCGCACTTCCCTCCTATCCAACCCCCCTATTACCCCATTACCTTCCTCCTTCCACTCGACTAGGAAGCAGCTGGTGGCAGCAGGCAGAGCGACCGAAAAGGGCAGCAGCAGGTGAGGAGATGGGGACGTGTGTGGGAGGAGTCAGATGGTGAGAAGGTAGCAGTGATGCCAGCAGGAGATGGCAGCAGGTGAAGAGGCGGGTGCGAGGAGGGGGGTGCGAGGAGTAGGGGGTTGCGAGGAGTCAGGTGGTGGCAGCAGGTGGTGAGAAGGCAGCTGTGAGGACAGTAGGGGAGACTGGGGGAATGGAGGCAACGCACTGAAACTGCTCGGGGAGGGGAGGGGGGAAAGGGGAGAGGGGGGGAGGGAAGTGGAAGATACGGGCGGGAGGAAGAAGGGTGAGTACGTAGGAGAGGAGATAAGCAGAAAGAGCGAGGAAGAGCGGAGAGCGGCAAGAATGTAGGAGCGGAGAGCGGGGCGACAAGAATGTGTGAGGGGGGATGAACCGCATCAAGATAACAGCACCACGAAAACAGCATCACGGAAACAGCATCACGGAAACAAAACCACAGAAAGAGGATCACGAAAACAGCACCACAGAAACAGCATCACGAAAACAGCATCGCGAAAATAGCATCACGAAAACAAAACCACAGAAACAGCATCACGAGAACAGCATCACAGAAACAGCATCACGAAAACAGCACCACAGAAACAGCATCATGAAAACAGGATCACGAAAACAGCAGCGTCACGACTCAAAAAGAAGCACAGAACCAGGTGCAGAGAAGCAGAGTTACCGTCAACATCACCACTGACATCTCCACCAGCAACGGCAGCAGCAGCAGCAGCAGCACACACCTTGGTCTGGCTGTATTTGGCTCGGATGGCCGGCAAAGTGGTGGACGGCACGGCAACGTGCAGTGCATGCAGCACTCGCACTGCCTGCTCCAACTCGCCCACGCTGTACCCTGTGTAATGCTGCAGGGTTGGCGTCTGGTAGTGAGAAGCCAGAAGGGGGGATCGGGGGAGAGGCTGTGAGTTTTGAGGCGCCTGAAAATCTGCCTCGCACTGAGATGCCCCACCAGCGGCTTGCACGTGCTGTATCATGTGTAGTGCTGCATGGTTTGCGTCTGGTATGGGGACAGGAGAGGAAGAAAAGAGGCTGTTTGGCACCTAAGATGTTCCACCAGCCGCTTGCATGCGTGTAGGGTGGCTGGCGCAGCTTGCACCAGACAGGGTACTAACCCTGTGAGTGTGGTGCTGCAAATGTGGCTGGCGCAGCAGGTGATTGGTGGAGAAAGTCAACGAGGGGGGTAGCAAGGATAGAAGGGGTGGAGATATGCAGCTGCGCACATGCTTTGGAACGCTTTTTTTTAAGAATTCCAATACAATTGCAGTTGCGCACATGCTTTGCAAGGCCCAACAGCAACTCACGGCCATTGCTGGGGAAGCGCTGGTTTCCATGGTCTAGCCTAGGCGTGTGGAAGGAGGGGCAAGTGTGTATGCAGGGTCAGGAGTGGAGTGAGGAGTGAGGAGTGAGAGGGAGTGCGGAGAGAGGATGAGTGAGTGGGAGTGAGGAGGAGTGAGAAGTGAAGAGGAGTGAGAGGGAGTGAGGAGGAGTGAGAGGGAGTGAGGAGGAGTGAGAGGGAGTGAGGAGGAGTGAGAGGGAGTGAGGAGGAGTGAGAGGGAGTGAGGAGGAGTGAGGCCGTAGGGCGTGAGGAGCGATACCCAGGGTGGTAGCGAGGGGAAGAGAGTGAGCTTGGCGAGGAAGACAGCTGCCGCGGCCACTTGCGAGGGAAGGAAGGCCACACACGTGCAGTCCAGCAGTGTCAGCTCCGCCAAGAAGTTTCCCAGAAACTCCAGCTGCAGTGATGGGGCCTGCACGGATGGGTGGAGTGGCAGGGAGACGGAAGAGGAGGGCAAATGGGGTTGAAGAGGAGGAACACGGGAAAATGGGGGGTGGAAGGGGTGGAAGTGAAAGGAGTGAGGGAGAACGAAGCTGCATGGTGAAAGGAGAAGCGGCGAGGAACGAGGCTGAGACGGAGCGAGTGGTCTGAGCGGGTGGGGCGGGTATTACCACGTTCCTGGTAACGTTCCACGTTCCAATATCCTAGACGGTGCTTTCAATGTCTGAGAATGGATTCGTTGAGCTTCGAGATGAACAAACAGGTGTGAGCTAACAACTTACGAGTCTCGACTTTTGAGTTGAGTTTCGAAAGTCAACTTACGTTCAATGCTAAGAAATACCAAGGGTGGGTTTGTGGGGCGGATTGGACAAGGGGGGAAGAAGAAAGGGAAATGGAGGAGTAAGCAAGAGTACCTGGAGAGTCGCTTGTGCTGCTCGTATGAACCTCCTGCGGTGATGGGATATGGAGACAGACAGAGGATATGAAATGAGAAACCTTGTGAGGCGCCTTAAAATGCGGATTCAAATGAGGGTGGCTTGATGAGCCTGGTAGGCTTGGTGGGCCTGGTAGGCTTGGTGGGCCTGGTAGGCTTGGTGGGCCTGGTAGGCTTGGTGAATAGAACAATGTTGCTTCACCCCTCCTCCCACATCCACCACTAGGCACTGGCACAGGCACAAACACACATTTACACATCAAAGACATACATATACATACATACACTTACACACACATACATACACTTACATACACATACATACACATGCATACACATACATACTCATACATACACTTACCTACACTTACATACACTTACATACACATCCATACACATACATACACTTACATACACTTACATACACATACATACACTTACATACACATACATATACATACATATTCATACATACACTTATATACACTTACAAACACTTCTGTACACTTACATACACATAGATACACTTACATACACCTACATATGAGATTTGAGAAGAAACCATAGAAAGAGGGATCTTCCTGACTCATAATAGAAGGGCAGCAGTGCATGAACATTTCCTGAAGATAACTCTCGAGAAACAGGATCAACAATGGTAACTACGTGTGAAAAGCACGGACCTGAGAAAGCTCTTGGTGGTGGGCGTGGCGAGGACGAAGTTGAGTTGTAGCAGGACGCGCCACTCCATGTCGATCACCTGCGGGGAGAGGGGGAGAGGGGGAGAGGGGGAGAAGGGGAGAAGGGGGAGAGGGGGAGAAGGGGAGAAGGGGGAACGATCCTGGGTGGGTTGTTGTAGAGATGGGGGCTTGTTGTTCAAGGTCTATAAAACAAACGACCGTTTGGAGTTTAGTTGTAGCAGCACGCGCCATTCCATGTTGATCACCTGGGAACAAGGAGACGAGGTGAGGAGAGGAATGTGGGGGAGCGGGGACGGGAGAGGGAGGGAACGGAGAGACGGGGTTGGAGGCTGGAGAGCGGTGAGGTGGATTTCACTTGTGCGAGTCACTGTTGGGAACACTCAGTCCTACAGCATGACAGATTCAAACGAGTCTTGAGGCGCATATACGATCATGATAGCATGATGATTTGAAGTTACGATGCCGGTGCAGTTTTGAGGCGCCTCAAAACAAAGTTGAGACGCAGGTGCATCAGCCATTCCTGCAACTCCTCTCCCCTCTCCCCTCCCCTCTCCCTTCCCCTCTCCCCTCCCGTCCCGCTCCTCTCCCCCTCCCTTTCCCCACCTCCTCTCTATCCCGTCTTTCCTACCCCCACTCGAAGTTGCGAGGATGCAAGCCCTGCAGCCACGCCGCTCATGCAATGCCACCACAAGCACCATTAGTGGTGAGAAGCATGGCGAGCAACGCTGACTGACGGATCCATAAGTGCTTCAACAATCCGCACCTCGTGGCGGCGGTATGTGTTGTCCGTGATGTAGCAGAACTCGTCCACCTGCGGCGCGTATATCTCCTCGTACTTGCTGCCATGGGGAGCGGTGAGAGGGGGGAGGGGGAAGGAAGAGACGGGAGAGGTGAGGGCGGACAGGTCATGGAGAACGGGGCGAGGGGGTACTCCATGCGAGTGCGCGGATGGAGAAGAGAGGGATCGTACCCCCTTGTAAGAGAGGCAATGAGGATGTTGCTTACGAGGTGATGCGATACACAGAGAGGAGGGGGAGGCGGGCAATGAATACGAAGCGATGAGCGGAGGGGAGAAGGGGAAGAGAAGGGCCTTACGAGGCGATGAGGAGAGGGGAGAAGGGGAAGAGGAGGGCTGAGGATGCTTACGAGGCGATGAGCATGGAGGCGATGCCGAGGAGCTGCAGGTGGTTGCGGGTGACGGTGGCGTGGGAGAGGAAGCGGTCGATGTAGGCGGCGGTGAGGAAGAGCGTGTCGGGCACGAGCTTGTACTCCTCCGCCACCTCCACCAGCCAGTCCATCAGAATGCCCCGCATCGCCGCGCTTATGTCGCCCCCCCTCCCCTCCTCCAGCGCCATTGTGGGTCGGTGCCGCCGCTGCACGGGGGACGAGGGGATGGTGGGTTGGGGGAGGATGGGGGGGAATGGGGAGGGGACAAAGAAGAGGGGACGGAACAGGACGGGAGGGGGGGTGAACGGAGTTGGTGCGTAAGCTGGTGCCGCCGCTGCACGGGGACGGGGGGATGGGGAAGGGGCACAGGGGAGGGCGGATGGGGGGAATGGGGAGGGGAAGGGAGGAGCGGGTTAAGGGAAGGGGAGACGAGGGAGGGAGATAGAGAGAGGGTAAGGGGACGAGGGGGGATGATGGGTGGATGAATGGGGGAGATTTGCAGGAGTCGAGGCAACCGGGCGTGAAACGTCGTGGGACGTTGCGAAACGTCGTGGAACGTGCATCCGTGAACAGGACAAGGTGCATGCATGCAGGACAACGTCGCTGGTGTTCTGACATAATTCTCAGCGAGCTGCAAACTTATGAGGCGCCTCAAAAGTCAAACTTATCCGTGAACAGGATAACGTGCGTGCATGCAGTATCGAATGAGGTGAGCACGGCGGCTCGTTGCGTCTCGCCTCGGCTCACACCTCAACTCACCTCACCTCACCGCGCTGCACTGCACTGCACCGCGCTGCGCAGCGCCTCACCTCGGCAATGCGGAGGTAGGCGTGGATGTCAGCAGCATAGGGAGTGCAGAACTGCGGGTCGCTGTCGTTACTGTCAATGTCTATGATGTGCGTCGGCGATGGTGGCGACGGTCGTGGTAGCGGTGGTGGTGGTGCTCCCGTTGCTGGTAGTCCTGGTGGCACGTGGCACTGATGCTCTTCCATGGGGGAGGGCGAAAGGGGGTACGGTGGAAGGGAGGCAGAGGCAGGTAGCACCGGAACAGGGGCGGCAGTGGCACGTGCACGCAGGGAGCAGTGAGCTGTTCTGCACTCCAGCGACTGCAACCGCTGCTCCTCACGCTCCTCACGCTCCTCACGCGCCCCACCACACTTGCCTTCCTCCGCCTGGCCCTCCTCCTCCATCCCCTTGTGTCCGTTCCCAGACTTCCCGTCTTCCCCTCGCTCTTCCGCCACTCGCTCCTGCAGGGCCTCGCCTTCTGCCGCGTGCTGTGCTGCAGCAGGGCAAGGAGGGAGATCATGAGGAGGGGATGATGGCTGGTCTCCTTCTCTTGCACCGCTGCTCCACACACACGCGCCTTTCTCGGGGATCACGGATGGTCTCTGCAGCAGCACCAAATGCTCTTTCTCGCGGGATGATTCGAGCTTCGCACACTCCCCCTCCTCCCAACGTTCACTCCCTCCTTCTAATTCTCTCTCTTCTCCACACTCGCTCTCTCTCACAGGCTTGCTCCTTCCCCCGCACTCACTTTCTCTCCCTCCCTCACTCTCTCTCCCATGCTTAATCTCTTTCCCTCCCTCACTCTCTCTCCCATGCTCAATATCTCTCCCACCCTCACTCTCTCTCCCGCCCTCACTCTCTCTCCCACCCTCATTCTCCCTCGCACACTCACTCTCCTTCGCACATCCCCCCTCCTCTCGCCACAATTCCACCCCAGCACCAACATCACCTGCACCATCCCTCCTTTCAACCGCTCCCAACCCCCTTCCGCCCCCATCCCTGCACTCACCCCCCTCCCCATTCCCATCTGCGCCCCTACCACCGACACACTGACTGTCCCCGTGTCCCAGACCCATCCCAACCCGCGTGGCAGGGTGTAGAGTGAGAGGGCTGTGAGAATGCTCCTCCTCCGCGTCCTCCTCTGCGGCCAGCAGGAAGCACTGCTCCCGCCACTGCCACAGGCCCACGCCCGCTGCTCCCGCTGCTTCAGCTGCTGCTGCTGCTGCTGCTGCTGTTCTTGCTCCAGCAGCAGCAGCAGCAGCAGTGGGGGGAGCAGGAGGCACGGCGGTTGACGCAGAGGGAGGTGCAGGCGGGCACGGCGACGAGGGGGGAGGGGGGAGCGTGGAAGGGTTGGGTGCGGGGAAGTGGGAGGGAGCAGGGGCGGGGCGAGAGGGGCGAGAGGAGGGAAGAGTGGCGATGCTTTGTCCAAACACATAGACATGGCGGGGGGACGACCCGCCTGTTGCTGCTGATGGTGGTGGTGGTAATGATGGTGATGCTGCTCTCTGCACTGCTGCTCCTCCTGCCGCTGCCTCTGCTGCGCCTGCTTCCAATGTCGGGTGTGCGCAAGCAAGTGCAGCATCCAGAGCCGCTGGCTCCGGTGCTGTCCCGCGGAATGCGGGGGGCGAGGGGGGGGCGATCTGCGCGCACAGACAACAGGGGGGTGATGTGGGGAGGAAAGGGGAAAAAAGTGGGGAAGGTTGGGTTTGGAGGAAGTAGAGAGGGGAAGGGGGGGAAGAGCGCGAAGTGATTTTGACCTTATAAGGCACGCAGAACCGAAGGGCGCATTTGACAGTTTCGCTTCTGAGACATCTCATCTCAGTAGCCGTCTCGTCTCAGTACTATCTCCATCTTGACACACCCCTGCATTCCCCATCGCCCACAACGACAAGCAACAAGCAATCTATCCACCACCTACCCTCGCTCTTCCCCTCGCTGGGAAGCTCCCAGAATCTTCCCACCATGCCGTGTGTTTATGAGTCGACTCAAAACACTCCATTCCCGCGTCCACCACCTACCCTTGCTCTTTTGGCTGGGAAGCTCCTAAGATCTTCCCACCATGCCGTGCCTCCTCCTCCTCCGCCTCCGCCTCCGCCTCTGCCGCCGCTTCCGCTTCCGCTGCCGCGTCCTCCTCCTTCTCCTCCGCCTATGACGTCCCTCCCGCTTCTTCTTTCATCGGAATCGTTTCTTTGTCGCGCCACGCTATTCCCGCTCGTTTTCCCCCCTTCTCGATTTACCGTCTCCCTCCGTCCCGCCTTCTCTCCTCCGATACGATCTCCCGCACCGCCCACGCGCCCACCACCGTTACGGTCACCATCACGGACAGTCACATTCGTTAGATCCATTAGCGCGGCTCGCCGTTTGCTCCCGCTCTGCCACGTGTCCTTCGGCCCGCAAGTCGCGGCCACTTCCACGTCACCCAAAGGATACGCTTCCAGATCCGCGAGTCGACGGTCAGGATTAACCTCACTTCTTTCTCCTGGCTCCAATTGGTCCGTCAATAAGGCGAGTCCAGAGGGATGCTGCTGGTAATCAACGAGTCCTCCTGACACGTGGGGCGACACGGATGCACAATGAACGTTAAGGAGATCAGTTGGATCGGCCGCTGCTGGCGCCGCCAATGTCGCAAACTCTTGCGACACCGCGCGCTTCTCTCCACCGCTGGGGCTTTCAGCGGGAGCAACACCCCCGCGCAACGCACCAGATCCTTCCGCCCACACCTCCGCGCTGGCCAGCTCCGCCTCCGCGCGCTGGGTGCTCAATGCCGCGGCCGCAGCCGCGCTTCCGCTGCCTGTGCCCGCGCCCGCGGTTTCTTCCGCCGCTTCCGCCTTGATTGACCACGAGTCCGCCAAAGCGTCCGCCAGTTGCTGGTTGGCGCTCGTTCGTCGCACAGTCATGTTCCGCCGGGGGGAACCAATGCGGGACAGGGGGGACCGCGGGTCACAGAGGCGCGCAGCTGAAAACAGCGGGGACTGCGTTGAAGCGCGGCGGGGGACTGCGGGAGCGGGGGAGTGAGGAGACCGCGGGGGCGATGCGAAACGGCTATACGCCCGGCGGCGCAAAGTTCCGCGCAACTCACGCCGGTGACCGCGCAGCAGGGTCTGCAGCTCGCGCTCGTTCTCCGCTTTCAAAGCTAGCCCTGCGGTATCGGTCAACCTTCCGAGTGCTACAGGTCTCGCTTCGAGACGGCTCAGAAACAATAATACTAGTAAAGGTGAGCTTGACTGCTGACACCCGACTTCCAGCCCCTAATACCAGAGCTAAAACCCCGTCATCCGTCATCCGTCATCCGACACCCTCGGATCACACGTTTCGGCCAGGGTCCTCGCGACGAGCGACGGATGACGGATGACGGCGACGGTCGACGGGACGACGGATGGCGGGCGACGAGCGACGGACGTCTGTTTTCGTGAATCTTCAGGAGAGAATCTGGAATGCAATGCTGATTTAAGAATCAGCGCCAGACCGGGCGCGTTTTCCTGCCTGCGGCGGACACTGTTTTGAAGTGTTGACCCAGCCGTTCCTCTTAAGATGAGGAATCGAACAACCGCTGCTGTGCTGGTTAAAGCTGGTCGACAGTAGCAGCGAACCGAGCTCTTTTGCTGCTGCTGGATCGTGAGTTAAGCGCGACAGGACGGCCTGCCGGCGGGGAGGGCAGCGGGGCCGGCAGAGATGATGAGGGCGCACTAATACCGTGGTTCGCTAGCGACAAATCCGTCGAGAGCAGAGGAAATTACAGGAGGGCGGATCCATGGCTGACAACGCGTGACTGCGACTGTTCCTACGATTCTGGTCCTGGGGAAACAACAAAAAAAGTGAACTCCTCCAAGGACGTGATTGCTTGTCACCCAATGCGCTCAGAAATCAGAATATCAAGTAACGGTGTTCTCATTATCATCGGCAATACCGCCCTTAGATGATGCGTCGACGCAATTCATATCGTCCATGTGAGGATTCACCTCATTCCCTGAGTCGTAATTCCGGATCCGGGCATGATGTAATACGTACTCCTCATTGGCGGTAGGCCGGCGCGTCGTCGTCGAAAACAAAGGCAATGCGAGGACGGAGATTAAGGCCACTCAGTGCGGTTCGCGAGGGAGGATGAGGAGAGGCAATCTCACTGGTCGCTGAAGGAAAAAGGGCGAATTGCGGATATGGTGGGAACGAGGTGTATGAGAGGAAGTTGAGACGCGAGGATAAGCTTTGGGAGATAAAGCGCTGAGGCATGTACACGAGACTAGACGAGTACACGTACAAATGTTCCGGGTTAGAGGCCTTCGTTGAGAGAGTCCCTTTTCCCCCCTGAGTAAAATTTTCCGATATAGCCTAGGGCTGGCCCGACCCCTATAGTCCTGATTTTGGCAGGAAATTTTGCAGCTTGACGGAATCATTGCACGAATCAGCTCCGCAGCCAATCAGAGGCTCCAGATCAAACCAGCCCAACATTCAAAGAAAACGATGAAGAAGAGATAATCGATTCAATATTTTAATCTTTTGATTATAAGTATTTGTTTCTCTTGACCGCGTCTACTTCTCAATCCTGTCGCGCTGTCTCCAGCACGATGACATCTCATTTATCTCGCTTACAGGGTAGAAACGAAGTTTCTGGGTTACTATTCGACCCCAAAACCATATTTGAATTTGTTTTGTTTTGACCGTTAGTCATGCGACATTGATCAGCGTGGAAAACCGTGCGACTGGAAGTTGAAGCAAGCGCGGTCCAAATCTACGTAAATGCCAGGCTCCAGAAACTAGTAGCAAAGTAACCACTCTTCATGCAATTTCCTGAACGGGACTAAAAGTATCGCGTCTTGCCTGGGGTTTGAAGGGTTTGCCACATAGTCCGCGCGCGGCGATGTTGATCCGTGGGACTATAAACGAGAACATTTGTATTAGCTCCAAAGATAGCAACGGGGAATGTTCAGTTCAGTGGTGGTGAATGGGTGTTATGTAGAGGACAAGAGGGCGAGATTGCATTGCACAACAGAATGGATGACATGGAAGGGAGGGATCCGCGCAACCAGAAGAAATGCCGAGCCAAGTGGCTGGCAAGGCAACTACAACCGTTGCCCATTTCGAGAACACCAGAAAAGCGGGCGGCACATGCGTGGGAGAGTTAAATATTTCGCCACGTTCGCCCTTGTCGCCACGGGCAAAAACGTGACTGTAATATGAAATTGCAACGTGAATCGAGTTAAGGGCTTTAAATTCGTAACCAGGTTAACTTCTCTGATGACGGGCAACCGTTGTTGTTTATGAACTGTAGATGTTTTTCTTCCTCAACTTGGTGACTGTACCCTGAAATCGGCACAATGGTCAATTTAGTCACTCACGGGCAAAACGTTCGCGAGTGACTAAATTTCTAATTGTTGGAGACGAATGTTTTGTAGTAGGCTGAGCATCGACTGTATAGTTTGGTGGAAACGAAACGCAGAACCGCTGTCGCATGCGAGGGGCATCCAGTCTCGTGTGATTGTCGCATGATCGACCCGCGCCGCGACACATTCTGCCTTGTTTTGATTACGGGGCTACCCTTTCAGTCTGCTACAGTAACTGTTCAGTTAGCTTTCGACTTTCAGTGCTTAGGACGTGAGCCCAATCGACTTTTCTCGGCTCTAGTCGGATCGGATTGGGTCGGATCGGATGGCCTGTGCTCGTTTTCCTCGCGCCGCAAGATCAGAGATGATTTTCATCGAATGTTTCGCGCTCTTGCATGAAAACTGTCGGCCCATAACCTGGTAGTTGCATCCCAACTTTGGCGAGACGGACGAATCTCAGTATCGTGGTAATGTCGCCAACATCGCCCGCACCGCACAAGGTCCGCACGATGGCTATGACATACAGTTATCGCCGATCTGGGTGTATTCGCAAGGAGTTTCGAGACCTCAGGGCGAGACGTGTTACATTTCGCGTGCGTCGCCCAGGTCGCCGATCACATGCAATCAAGTGATTGGGGCTGATTGTGTCTGATCGGGTCTGATCAGGCTGTTTGAGGCGATTGATTGAGTTGGCGCGATCAGCTGATCGCGATCAGCTGATTGCCCCCGATTGCCGGAAATCTGCTTCCCGCCCTCCTCGAAGCTTTTGATCGCCTCTGATCGCACCGATCAAAGTCGATTGACACCACGTCCTTATTTCCCGATTGGCATGGTGCAGTTTCAGTGTTTTCAACCTCAGGTGATCTGCAAGCACTGGAAACAACGAGCAGACATACTGCATGTGTACCCAATGTCCCGAAATAGTTGAGTGTTTATCCTTCAATTACTCATTGTTCTGGAAGATTTATCCCCAACAATGATCACCACATGAATTATTCATCCACAGTGGTGAGGTCGCGTTCTGGGCTCCGGTCAAACAAACAACCGTAGTTAATCAGACAGTTGGAGGCCAGAGGCTTTCGGTCAAGTGCACCCCACTCGGCACAATTGCTGACCTGAGGTTGGGTTTGGATGAACAAAAGTGGGGCTCCCGAAGTTTACCAGAGCCCAGAACGTGCCCTGAGGGGTCTTGATGTCGTTTGAGCCACAATCGTAAGCACATGAAGGCATGCAAATACAGTAGCATATCAACGCTGAAACCAATCAAATTTCGACAACAAGTGCGGAATCAATGCTGAAATCGAATGTTACAGTGTATGTGTGTAAATGATGTATTTTAGAGTAATTGTGCGAAATCTCACAAAACATGTACACCATGGACACATTGAGCCTCAACAACAGTATGTTATGCAAATGTATGGGGGATGGGTGGCAAGCAGTCACAAGTCCGGATTGCAGTTGCGGCATTGCGATTGCGACAATCTGGCGAAATGCGACAAAAATAGAGGCGCATCGTGCCTGGACGGACTTGTTGACAGCTTGCACTGTCTCTGCATTTTAGGCGAGCCGCTTTAGTCTGTTCTTCAGCAGATCCAGGGACCAATGGCGCGCATGATGAACGGGAAGGAAGGAAATGGCACCATCGTTGTGATTGGAGGACCTTTTCGATGACTGAGATGGTGGCGACGGCGCTCTGTACAGTTGTAGGTCTTGTTGATTCTGCTGGAGATCGAACCGCCCAAGCTTTGATGTACAGCACTAAAGTTTTGTAGCACACATGTGAGGCTCGGTGTATTCCCGAACTGCTCATTACATCTGGCCGGGAACCTGTCGAACCGTGAACTGCTGACTTGTTGCTGAACGATTGGCCACACTGGCCAGCTGGCACTAGAGGTCTGGTCACCTTCTGATTTGACTTTACCGAGTCTGTTAAAGGCGGGGTGCAACTTCTTAGGAACAGTAGCAGGACAAACATGAAGTGTGCGTAACGAGACCCTTATTGGATGAAAAAAATGGAATCTCGGAAAAGACAAACTTCTCGCCACAGAACTGCCTGGGACAACCAGGTTCCAAGCTATAATAGTTCAAAGTTGAAGCTGATAGTTGGGCCACGGCTTTAATACAGCTCAACTGTTTGCGACAAGAAAATGTGAAAATTGATACAAATGATGCTCGTTTGGCGCACCCAGCTTTGCCTTGTGCTCTGGGCTTATAAGAGGTTTTTGCATTTCGCTAAGGTTTCGTCAATTCGCACCTAACAAAATGGGCTTATGAAAAGCAGGTGTAACTCATCGTTGACTTTTTGACTTCAGTCTTCTCAGTCAAACCTCGGTTTCTGTTGCTAGTATTGGCTGGTTTAGGTGGAAACTTGTTCGAGGTGTTTGTAAATGGGGTGCAGCTGCACGGCACAAAACCAACCGGGTGCAAGGTTTCCATCCGGTGCAAGGCAAATTCGCGTGCAGGAGGTGAGCATCACCTGTATAATTTAGGGTTTTGAGTTGAGCACGCACTATTACTGGACTTCTTCGCTCCCAGCGCAACTTCAGCGCTTCTATTATTTAATACAGTTGTTAAGGGGGGATTCACTGTTCACTTTGAACAATACTTTCCAACTCACCCTTATCCATATTTCATAGTATTCCTAGTGCCACATGGCACTCTACTTACTTTGCCTTCTAGTTCCTAGTCCCACAACCCACTTTCCCACGATTGCTCTTGCATGCTATATCAACCTTGCTTGAATTCCCTAATATCAATCAATTGTCATTCAACTCTTCAACTACTTAGTTACTTCTTCGCCTATTTCGCCAACACTATCTTTCGCCAAAGTCTTCCGCCGCGCTTTCATCCTCGACTTAGTCGACCCCACTAATCTTTAGGGGATTTAGGCCAAGGTGCATAACACTTGGTATCAGAGCTTTCGCGAGGAGCGACTTCCAACGAGTGACCGTCGACGACGAGACTACGACGTTATCTGTGAGAATAACGGGGAAGTGAATGCACTGGGAAACAGGTGGGTACGAGTAGGAAAACCTAAAAGTGTTAAACACTGGAACTCCTCCTGCCTGTCCTCAAAGACGTCCGTGCTAAGAGCACACTCACCCCCGACGGACGGAGGACAGACAGACTCAGACTCAGCAACAAGAGTAGCGGCGTAGTCTAGACGATAGCAAGCAGCAAAGTCGACAAGCTCAACAACTAAGGCAGACGCAGTAGTGGACTCAAATGAAGAGTCAGTGACAAAAGTAGCCAGGAGACGCGTGACAGTAGGACTGGCAGCACGAAGAGAGTCAGACTCCGGGTCAGCAAGAACAGGAAGAGAAGACCCTAGAAAAGACGGCAACGGGACACGCAGAGGAGCAGTGGAAGGACGCAGTGCCATCTGGTGTGTGCCTGGGACCGTAGGAGGACGCGGGCGCGGAACACGACGACTAGTGCGAGCAGCACGAAGAGGCGACGCAGGACAAGACGCAGGCTCACGACGCTCAGCAAGACCTCCAGTAGGACCAGTGTAGGGAGAAGGAGCAGGCAGGGGGGAGGCGGCCTGTAACTGTGACTGCGACTGCACAGGGTGTGGACACTCTAAGGGAGGAGCATGACCAGTAGAAGGCGGGAGACCCAGAACCTGCTCAAGGAGCGGAACGAAGTACGGCCGCGGCCGCTCAGCGCCTCCTGAAAAAGCAGGGACAGCACCTGTACCCCAAGCGGCAGCACCAGTGCCAGCAGTACCTCTAGCGGCAGCAGCGCCAACTCCAGCACCCTCAGAAGTACCAGCGCCAGCAGCACCTCCAGTGCCAACACCCCCAGCAGCTCTAGTACCTCCGGAAACACCAGCAGCACCTCCAGCAGGACCAACTCCAGCAGCCCCAGCAGCACCCCAAGTCCCAGCAGCTCCAGTACCGCCAATACGAGTACCTCCAGGACCAGTGGCTCCAGTACCTCCAGCGCCGACCCCAGGGTCAGCAGCAACAGTAGCACCTCCAGCTCCAGCAGCACGGCTCCAGCGCCAAGCAAACCACTCGCACAGCTCCTGTGGAGAGGGTAGCTCCCGCCGAGACGAAGCACCTGAAGGACCCCCAGACCCACCACCGCCAAAGGCCACACGAGCAAACCCAGCACACCCAGGCTCCGCACCCCCAGGCTCAGCACCCCCAGGCTCCGCACCCCCACACTACGCACCCCCAGGCTCAGCACCCCCATGCTCAGCACCCCTAGACTCAGCACCCCTAGGCTCAGCACCCCTAGCAGCACCAGAGTCAACAGCAACCTCGACAGGCTCGACTGCGTCTACTTGGGACACACCTGATGGGGCAGGACCCTGAAGGAAGAGAGGGTCTACAGGGGGGGACATGGCGCAAGGAAGAGCGGCGGCGGGGGGGGGGGGGGGGGGGCGCAGTGCGGTAGGGGAAGAGACGGTAGTAAGGAACCGACTCGTCAAAGGTGACGTCCTTGGAGGACAGAACACGGCGCGAGGTGGGGTGGCAAAACTGCCAACCAGGCGCGTCAGGGGGGAAGCCAAGGAAGACGCAGGGAACAGCACGGGGGGATAGCTTGTCCGCAGACAAGTCGCGGACAAACGCCCGAGATCCCTAGACACGAAACGCAGACGCATCACCAACCTTCCCCGTCCACCGCAAGGTGGGGGAGGTCTCTGGCAAGGAGACCCGGGGCTGAAGGTTGATCTGATGCGCTGCGTACCGAACCGCAAACGGACACAGAAAATGGGGAGCAGCCGCATGGATCATGGACGTACGAACGGCGTCCATGACCATGCCAATTCGGCGCTCAGCAATCCCATTTTGCTGTGGAGAGGCCGGAAGCGTGAACGTCTGGCGGATGCCCTGTGCACGACAGAAGGCTCCCAGAAGGCCAGAGGAAAACTCCCCGCCTCTGTCAGAGTGCAGACGCAGAACAGGAAAGTCCGAGCCGAAACTCTCTCTGAACTGGAGACGAGCTGCGCGGATCCAGTCGATCAACACCTCAGTGACGTCACCCTTGCTGCGCAAGGGGAACACCGTGGTGTAACGCGAATAGTCTTCAACCACCAACAGGAAGTGACGCTCATGACTCTGGCCACGGATGCGGGCGGAGCCCCACACGTCCATGTGAAGAGTCTGCGGGGGAGCCTCTATCGGAGGAAACTCGGAGGAGTGAGGAGCGGCGCGCTGCCGCCCTTCGACGCAGGGGACGCAGGTAGGGGCAGGCCCCGGAGGGAGGGGAGGGAGGGACCGGGGGAGACCAGAGAGAAGGTAACGGGAGGCCATGCCTCGGAGACGAGGCAGGGAGGGGTGACCAAGGCGGTGGTGCCAGAGGAGAGTCCGGTGGGACAGGAGACGACACGAGCAGGGAGCAGACTCAGGACCAGACCTAGACGCTGCAGCAAACATCTGACCCGACGCAACTACCTGACCCGACGCAGCTACCTGACCCGACACAGCTACCTGACCAGACTCACCAACCGGAGGAGACTCAGTAGTCAGTGTGTACAGGCTCGACCCCGGCTTACGGGTAAACGTGGCCAAGTGTCGGCCCGTCCGAGCACACGTACAGTGTGTCACCCGCTGACTCGCAGGAGTGAACTGGTCAACCCCCCCATCCTGTAGATCGGCACCACTCACCAAGTTTGTAGAGTTCGAGGGGAGGTAGAGACCTGACAGGGTGCCAGAGGGGGCCGCCGGACACGGTAAGACAGTGGAGAAGTGGGCAAGGACAGGACCCCCAGAGGGGTCCGCCAAGGAGACCGCAACTGGCCGACTAAGCGGCGTGAGCGTGGTGCGGTCTCGAAAGAAGGAGCGGGAAGCACCCGAGTCAAGGGTGAAGGTGTGTAAGGCTTGAGCCGACGTGGTACCTGAGAGAGCAGACTCACCAGCACCTGGGGCAGCAGACTCACCAGCACCTGGAGCAGCAGACGCACTAGCACCTAGAGCAGCAGCCTCACCAGCATCTAGAGCAGCAGTCTCAATGCCGGGGTCAGGCTTAACACATAGGTAACAGTCAGCCTCATCACTAGTAGGCAATGCATACATGGCAATGAGGATAGCATCATAGTCAAGAGTATAGAAATCTACCCTCAACCTAAGCAGCTCCACCTAGTCGGGGAGCTCAGCCGTGTCGCCAAACCCCGTACGCCAGGCGTCGCTCAGACGGGCGAAGCAGCGGGACTCTGAGTGACCAAACGTCTCGCAAAATTGACAAGTCCGAGCACCAGTGCGAATGACGTACGGACAGCGAGCAGTACCCCGTGACCCGTCACGCTGAGCGTACCACTCACGAAGCTGCTGGGGCGAAAGGACCGCGCACGGACGACGCTGCAGCTACACCAGGCCACTACAAGCAGCTGCCGAACTGCTCACTCCAGGACTACTCCCACTACGGCCACCCCGACAACCCCAAGTAGCGTACCACTCACGAAGCTGCTGGGGCGTGAGGGACTCACGCGGACGTCCCAGGAGCTGCATCTAGCCACCGCCACGAGTAGCAGGAGCAGTGGTAGCCGTAGGAGCAGCAGCAGTAGCAATAGTAGTAGTCGCAGCGCGGCCACCCCTACAACCCCAACTAGCGTACCACTCACGAAGCTGTTGGGGGGCGAGGGACTCACGCGGACGGCGCTGGAGCTACATCTGGCCACGCCAGGCACAGCAGTAGCAGTAGAAAGAGCAGTAGCAGCAAGAGCAGCAGTAACAGCAGTACGGGCAGGGCAGTGCTCACCACTGGCGAGAAGGGCAGGCGTACGATGGCGGCAATGGCGAGGCCGCTACCACTGTAGGGCGAGGGCTCCGCGGCAGCTGCAGGGGCGGCTGCTGCAGGGGCAGCTGCTGCAGGGGCGGCTCCTGCAGGGGCTGCTGCTCTAGGGGCGGCTGCTCTAAGGGCGACTGCTGCAGTGGCGGCTGCTGCAGGGGCGGCTGCTCCAGGGGCGGCTGTTGCGGGGGCGGCTGCTCCAGGGGCGGCTGCTGCAGAGGCGGCTGCTCCAGGGACGGCTGCTGCAGTGGCGGCTGCTCCAGGGGCGGCTGTTGCAGGGGCGGCTGCTCCAGGGGCGGCTGCTGCAGGGGTGGCTGCTCCAGGGGCGGCTGCTGCAGTGGCGGCTGCTCCAGGGGCGGCTGCTTTAGGGGCGGCTGCTCCAGGGGCGGCTGGTGCAGGGGCGGCTGCTCCACGGGCGGCTGCTGCAGGGGTGGCTGCTCCAGGGGCGGCTGCTGCAGTGGCGGCTTCTCTAGGTGCGGCTGCTGTAGGGGCGGCTACTCCAGGGGCGGCTGCTGCAGGGGCGGCTGCTCTAGGGGCGGCTGCTGCAGTGGCGGCTGCTCCAAGGGCGGCTGCTGCAGGGGCGGCTGCTCTAGGGGCAGCTGCTGCACGGGTGGCTGCTCCAGGGGTGGCTGCTGCAGTGGCGGCTTCTCCAGGTGCGGCTGCTGCAGGGGCGGCTGCTCCAGGGGCGGCTGCTGCAGGGGCGGCTGCTCTAGGGGCGGCTGCTGCAGTGGCGGCTGCTCCAAGGGCGGCTGCTGTAAAGGCGGCTCCTCCTGGGACAGCTGCTGCAGTGGCGGCTGCTCCAGGGGCGGCTACTGGAGGGGCGGCTGCTCTAGGGGCAGCTGCTGCAGGGGTGGCTGCTCGAGGGGCGGCTGCTGCAGTGGCGGCTGCTCCAGGGGCGGCTGCTTCAGGGGCGGCTGCTCCAGGGGCGGCTGCTGTAGGGGCGGCTACTCCAGGGGCGACTGGTGCAGAAGCGGCTGCTCCAGGGGCGGCTGCTGCAGGGGTGGTTGCTCCAGGGGCGGCTGGTGCAGAAGCGGCTGCTCCAGGGGCGGCTGCTGCAGGGGTGGTTGCTCCAGGGGCGGCTGCTGTAGTGGCGGCTGCTCCAGGGGCGGCTGCTGCAGGGGCGGCTGCTGCAGGGGCGGCTGCTGCAGGGGCGGCTGCTCTAGGGGCGGCTGCTTCAGGGGCGGCTGCTCCAGGGGCGGCTGCTGCAGGGGCGGCTGCTCCAGGGGCGGCTGATGCAGGGGCGGCTGCTCCAGGGGCGGTTGCTGCAGAGGTGGCTGCTCCAGGGGCGGCTGCTGCAGTGGCGGCTGCTCCAGGGGCGGCTGCTGCAGGGGCGGCTGCTCCAAGGGCGGCTGCTGCAGGGGTGGCTACTCCAGAGGCGGCTCCTGCAGTGGCGGCTGCTCTAGGGGCGGCTGCTTCATGGACGGCTGCTCCAGGGGCGGCTGCTGCAGGGGCGGCTGCTCCAGGGGCGGCTGGTGCAGGGGCGGCTGCTCCAAGGGCGGCTGCTGCAGGGGTGGCTGCTCCAGGGGCAGCTGCTGCAGTGGCGGCTGCTCCAGGGGCGGCTGCTGCAGGGGCGGCTGCTCCAGGGGCGACTTCTGCAGGGGTGGCTGCTCCAGGGGCGGCTGCTGCGGTGGCGACTGCTCCAGGGGCGGCTGCTTTAGGGGCGGCTGCTCCAAGGGCGGCTGCTGCAGGGGCGGCTGCTCCAGGGGCGGCTGCTGTAGTGGCAGCTGCTCCACAGGCGGCTGCTGCAGGGGCGGTTGCTCCAGGGGCGGCTGCTGCAGTGGCGGCTGCTCCAGGGCGCGGGTTAGGGTAGGGCGCCGCGGCGGGTAGGGGTGACGCCACGCGGGTCCTGTAGGGGCGTCACGACGCGCAGGAGCCGCGCCTCGCGGGTCCCGCAGGGGCGTCACGACGAGGCGGGGCCGACGCGCGGGTCCTGTTGAGGCGTCGCGACGAGGCAGGGGCAACGGGGCGGGTGAGAAATATAGAACGAGGATGAATGACTAAGGAATGGAAGTGATACAAATATGCAACCCTAGAAATGTGTACCCCATATGGGCTACCCCACTATAGCCTACACAATATTATAATATGACACACCCCCATAGGCAAAGTGGGGGAGAACAAGGGATCACAAGACCAGTCAAGCAAAGCAGACAAAGCTCAGGGTGGATCACAACGTCACCACACAGTCCGAGCACAAGGTCAAGGCCACAAGGCCAGTTCACATGCAGGAGTACATATATATATATAAGGCTAAACAAGCAAGAGCAGGTATATATACATGTAAGAGTACAAGCAAGATCAAGGGGTGAGCAAGTGAGGCAAGACAGGCACAAGACCCAGCTGAGTGCAGAAGCGCTGATGATCACAAGGCGGAAGTGCCTTGGTGAAAACATCAGCAGTGTTGGCCTCAGAGGCCACGTACGCAAGTCGCAACTGACCACGCTGCTGCAGCTCACGAGCGAGAAAGTAGCGGAGAGCAATGTGCTTCGTTCTGTGCTCCAGGCGCTGCTCCCGACACAAGGCTAGCATGGCCTTGTTGTCTACGTACAGCACCGGAGGAGAACGAGGCGGCTCTCTGAGGTCAGTGAGCAGGTAGGTAAGCCAGCGAAGCTCCTGTGCAGCCATGGCCCCGGCGTAGATCTCAGCCTCACAACTGGAGCCGAGAACAGAAGACGAGCAAGTAGCCCGCCACGAAACAGAGTCGGAACCAAGGCTGAAGGTGTAACCCTGTGACGACCGCTGCGTAGCCTGGTCGTCTGCCCAAGAAGCGACCGCGTGCCCAGTGAGGACCACTGGACTCCGCCCTCCAAGCACAAGCCCCATGCCCGACGTACTGCACAAGTAGCGCAACACCCTCTTCGCTGCAGCCATGTGCTCTGGTCTGTGTCTCCCAAGAGCAACATAGCGTGCAAGAATGCTAAGAGGGTATGCAAGGTCAGGTCGTGTGCAGGTCATCAGGTACATGAGGCAGCCAACAAGCTCTGGGTACGGGCCACTCGACTCTACGGACTCATCCGAAGGCAGAGCTGAGAGCGAGTGGCGAGTAGGTAGAGGAGTGGCCTGAGGCGAGGAGTACGTGAAGCCGAAGCGCTGAAGGACCTGATGCACCATGTGTGACTTAGTCAGGGTAATGGTGCGGCGTGCTCTGTCCCGGGTGATCTGCAAGCCAAGGTAGCTGCGCAGTTCACCCAGGTCGGTGCACGTGTGTCTCTTCTGCAGCTCGGACTTCACGTGGGCGAGTCCAGCAGTGTCAGCTGTGGCAAAGACCAAGTCGTCGACGTACACGAGGATGTAGAACGGCGGCAGAGAGGTGTCGGTGCGTAGAAACAGCGACGTGTCAGCAGTAGAGGGAGCAAACCCAAGAGCCGCAAGTGTAGTCCTCAGTGTGTCGTGCCACTCGCGCAGTGCCTGGCGGAGACCGTAGACTGGCCGTCGGAGGCTCCACTGGGTGCCAGGAGGGAAAGTCCTAGTGAAGCCAGGTGGACGGCGCAACCAGATCTCCTCGTGCAGGCTACCCTGCAGGAAAGCAGTGCTGAAGTCAAGGGAGTGAAGCTCGTAGTCACGCTGAGCGGCTACGTGTAGCAGCACCCGAAGAGTGGTCATCTTCGGGGTGGGAGAGAAGGTCTGAAAGTAGTCAACTCCCTGCCGCTGACTGAAGCCACGAGCCACGTACCGCGCCTTGAAGACAGGTGGAGAGCCGGCGGCCGCTTCACCCTGAAGATCCACATGCCACTGACGATGTTCGCCCCAGGAGGGGGAACCGCGTCAACGTAGGTGCCTGTGGACTTCCAGGAAGCCATCTCTGCATCCATAGCTGCCTGCCACTGAGAGGAGTAGGGACCCTCTACGGCCTCCGCGTAAGAGCGCGGAGTCGGGATGTCTAGTGCATCTGGGTCTCCCTCAGGGGTAAGCAGTACGGACGCGAGATGAGGTGAAGCAGCAGCCAGACACTGGAACTCCTGCTGCCTGTCCTCAAGGACGTCCGTGCCAAGAGCACACTCACCCCCGACGGACGGAGGACAGACAGACGCAGACTCAGCAACAAGACTAGCAGCGTAGTCTAGACGACAGCGAGCAGTAAAGTCGACGAGCTCAGCAACAAGAGCAGACGCAGCAGTGGAGTCAAAGGAGGGGTCAGTGACGACAGTAGGAAGGAAACGCGTGACAGTAGGACTGGCAGCACGAAGAGAGTCCGACTCAGGGTCGGCAAGCGCAGGAAGAGAGGACGCAGGAGGAGAGGGCAAAGGGGCACGCAGAGGAGCAGTGGACGGACGCAGAGACATCCGGTGCGTGCCAGGGACAGGAGGAGGACGCTGACGCGAACTGCGACCACTAGTGCGAGCAGCACGAACAGGCGACGCAGGACGAGACGCAGGCTCACGACGCTCAGCAAGACCACTAGTAGGACCAGTGTATGGAGAAGGAGAAGGCAGTGGGGAGGCCGGCGGTAACTGTGACTGCGACTGGACATGCGGTGGACACTCTAAGGGAGGAGGAAGACCAAGAACCTGCTGAAGGAGCGGAACAAAGTACGGCCAAGGCCGCGCGGCGACTCCAGACACAGCAGGGACAGCACCAGCACCCCAAGCGGCAGCACCAGCGTCAACAGCACCTCCGGCTCCAGTACCTCCAGCAGCACCAGCAGCACCCACAGCAGGACCGCCGCCAGGACTGACAGCAGTAGCCTCAGCGCCAACACCCTGAGCAGCTCCGGCTCCAGTAGCACTCGCAGGACTAGCACCTCCGAGACCGGCGGCACCAGCACCATCAGCAGCCGAAGAAGCACTCGCTCCAGCAGTACGCCTCCAGCGCCGGGCAAACCACTCGCGCAGCTCCTGTGGAGAGAGTGGCTCCCGCCGAGACGAAGCACCCGGGGAACCACCAGGTCCAGCACCGCCACACGCCACACGAGTAGGTCCAGCGGCCGCGGGCTCCGCACCCCCAGGCTCAGTAGCTCCAGACTCAGCACCCCCAGGCTCAGCATCTCCAGACGCAGCACCCCCAGGCAAAGGACCTCCAGGCTCAGCACCCCCAGTCGTAGCACCCCCAGGCTCAGCATGTAAGAGGTCCACTGGTGATCCCCGATTGATCCTAGGGAAGGGTTACAGGCACGTTGGCCTGGGGGGTTATGGGCGCACTGACCCGCTACTTAACAAGCCCTTTTATCCCAATGGTCTAGTGGTTGGGATTCTGACATGGTATCAGAACGAAGGTCTCGGGTTCGAATCCCGGTGCATGCACTTCGGGCATCCCAGTGCGGGGGGGTGTCAGAGGTCCACTGGTGATCCCCGATTGATCCTAGGGAAGGGTTACAGGCACGTTGGCCTGGGGGGTTATGGGCGCACTGACCCGCTACTTAACAAGCCCTTTTATCCCAATGGTCTAGTGGTTGGGATTCTGACACAGCACCCCCAGTCGTAGCATCCCCAAGCTTAGCACCCCCAGGCTTAGCACCCCCAGACTCAGCACCCCCAGGCTCACCACCCACGCGCGCAGCACCCCCAGAGTCAGCACCCCCAGGCTCAGCACCAGCAGCAGTACCAGAGTCACCTGCAACCTCGACCGGCTCGACTGCGTCTACCTGGGACACACGTGAAGGGGCAGGACCCTGAGGGGGGAGGAGGTCTACCGGGGGGGGACCTGGCACAAGGAAGTGCGGTGGCGGGGGGAGGGAAGGAGTGCGGTAGGGGAAGAGGCGGTAGTAGGGGACTGACTCGTCGAACGTGACGTCCTGGGAGGACAGAACACGACGAGAGGTGGGGTGGTAGAACTGCCACCCAGGGGCGTCAGGGGGGAAGCCAAGGAAGACACAGGGAGCAACACGAGGGGACACCTTGTGCGGAGACAAGTCGCGGACAAACGCCCGAGATCCCCGGACACGGAACGTAGACGCATCGCCGACCTTCCCTGTCCACAGCAAGGCTGGGGAGGTCTCCGGCCTGGAGACCCTGGGGTGAAGGTTGATATGATGCGCCGCGTACCGAACCGCAAACGGCCACAGAAAATGGGGGGCAGCCGCATGCATCATGGACGTACGAGCGACGTCCATGACCATGCCAATGCGGCGCTCAGCAATCCCATTTTGCTGTGGAGAGTCCGGAAGCGTAAAGGTCTGGCGGATGCCTCGCGCATGACAGTAGGCTCGCAGAAGGCCAGAGGAGAACTCTCCGCCTCTGTCAGAGTGCAGACGCAGAACAGGAAAGTCCGAGCCGAAGCTCCTCCTGAGCTGGAGACGAGCTGCGCGGATCCAGTCCATCAACACCTCAGTGACATCACCCTTGCTGCGCAAGGGGACGACTGTGGTGTAACGCGAGTAGTCGTCAACCACCAGCAGGAAGTAGCGCTCGTGACCCTGTCCACGGACGCGGGCTGGGCCCCACACGTCCATGTGAAGCGTCTGCAGCGGGGCCTCTGTCGAGGGAAACTGAGAGGAGTGAGGGGCAGCCCGAAGCCGCCCCTCGACACAGGGGACACAGTAAGGACCAGGCCCCGGAGGAAGGGGAGGGAGGGACCGGGGAAGACCAGAGACAAGGACACGGGAAGCCATGCCTCGGAGACGAGGCAGGGAGGGGTGACCAAGACGGTGGTGCCACAGGAGAGTCTCGTGAGACAGGAGGCGACACGAGCAGGGGGCAGACTCAGGACCAGACCTGGACGCTGCAGCAAACA
Source organism: Closterium sp. NIES-65 (assembly GCA_948144175.1). NCBI lineage: Eukaryota > Viridiplantae > Streptophyta > Zygnematophyceae > Desmidiales > Closteriaceae > Closterium > Closterium sp. NIES-65. The sequence goes on along the minus strand of CANXME010001258.1, from coordinate 528,901 downwards.
CCTCACCCGACGCAGCTACCTGGCCAGACGCAGGGACAGGAGGTGACCCAGTGGTCAGGGTGAAGAGGCTCGACCCCGGCCGACGCGAAAACGTGGCCAGGTGCCGGCCCGTGCGTGCGTCCGAGCAGTGGGTCACCCGCTGACTCGCAGGAGTAAACTGGTGAACCCCCGCATCCTGCAGGTCAGCACCACTCACCAAGTTCGTCGAGAACAAGGGGAGGTAAAGACCAGACAAGGTGCCAGAGGGGGCAGCCGGACACGGGAGGACAGTGGAGAAGTGAGAGAGGACAGGACCCCCAGAGGGGTCTGCCAGGGAGACTGCAACCGGCTGACCAAGCGGCGTGAGTGTGGTGCGGTCTCGAAAGAAGGAGCGCGAAGCCCCTAAGTCAAGTGTGAAGGTGAGGGAGGCCGAAGCCGACGCGGTACCTGAGAGCGCAACCTCACCAGAACCTGAGGGCGCAGACGCGCTGGCACCTAGAGCAGCAACCTCACTAGCACCTAGGGCAGCAGTACCAATGCCCGGGTCGGGCGGGAAACACCGGTAACAGTCACCCTCATCACTAATAGTCACAGCATACATGGCAGCAAGGATAGCATCAAAGTCAAGATCATAGATAGCAACACCTGCCCTAGACAGCTCTCCTCAGCGGGGGATCTCACTAGCCTCCGGGAACTGCTGACGCCAAGCGTCCGTCAGGCGGCCAAAGCAGCGCTGGGTGGCGTGGGCACCCCCACATTGCTCACCAGCGCGGTCGCCGGAGCGAAGGACGTAGGTGCACGGACCGAAACCCCCACCACGCTGACGCTGCGTGTACCACTCACGGAGCTGCTGAGGAGGGGGGATGTCCCGAGAACACTGCTGCTGCTGCTGCTGCTGCTGTTGCTGGCGCTGACCACCACCGGAGCCGCTCCGCTGCAAAGCACCACCCCGACCTGCTCCACCTCCGCCACCACCGCCGCCTCCGCTCCCACTGCTACCGCCTCCGCCGCCTCCGCCTCCGCTGCTGCCACCGCCACCTCCACCCCCGCCACCACTCCCACCGCCACCCCCACTCCCTCCGCCGCCTCCACCGCCACCTCCACCACCCCCGCTAGCTCCACCCGCGCCCTTGCCCCCCTTGCCCTTGCCAGAGCGACGTCTCCCGCTAGGTGCAGACGCCGCACCGACCGACTCAAGACCAACGAGGTCGGCCGCAGCAGCAGAGGCGACAGAGGGCAACAGGGGGGAAGGGGAACACCCCTCAAAGATGGGGGTGCGAGGGTCACCACGAGAGGCTCCTACAGCGACTATGCTCTTCTCCGCTGCTAGGAGGGCCTTCTCGAGGAGGTCAACAGTGAGAGTGGTGGGACAGACTGAGAGGAAGTGGTCCCTGACTACGCAAAGGGAGTCAGGGAGGCGGGTGACTATATAATAGAGAGTGATGTACATGGGGGGGGGGGGTCTTGGCGCAGAACTCAGCAGGAAGCGGGGCGCGGTAGCGAGTGTCACTAGTGCGGAGGTGCGTAATGAGGTCAGTGACTGTGGGAAAGGCACCAAGGTCACGGAAGAGGTACGGTAGCATGAGGCGGCTCAGTGCAGCAGTGGCAGGGGAAGAGTAGCGCGCAACTGCAGCGTCGTACAAGGTCTGAGCACTCTTGTATTGACTAAAGTGTGCGCGCTCAGTGGTAGGCAGGTGGCGACGCACAGCAAGATGTGCAGCAGCATCGCGCGTGGCCCACTGGGAGCGAACAGTGGGGTCCGCGTCAGCAGTAGGGGCAGAAGAGGCGCCAGAGGTGAGGTCAAAGAGAGAGAGACCGTCTGCCCTATCGCACTGTAGGAAGAGCTGCAGGTCATCTACCCAAACCTCAAAGTCAATGGCTCGACCCTCAGCGTCAAAAGCAAGAACACTAGGGGTAGCCATGACAGCAGTAGACTAGCAGGACCAACTGTAGGACAGGGGCAGTACAGTGACAGAAGCGCTGCTCTCACCGGACAGGGTGGGTCGGGCAGCTCAGCAGTGCAGTAACACGACAACACGGCTGCTCGGACGGCACAGCAGCGAGTGCGGCTCCGCGGCACCAGCGGCTCGGCTGATCAGGCGACTCGGGCGGCTCGGGCGGCTTGGGCGGCTCGGGCGGCTCGGGCTGGTCGGGCGGCTCGGGCGGCTCGAGCTGGTCGGGCGGCTCGGGCGGCTCAGGAGAGTCGGGCGGCTCGGGCGGCTCGGGCTGGTCGGGCGGCTCGGGTGGCTCAGGAGAGTCGGGCGGCTCGGGCGGCTCGGGCAGCTCGGGCAGGTCGGGCGGCTCGGGCGGCTCGGGTGGCGCGGGCGGTGCAGGGCGGCAGGGCCGCTGGTGAAAGGGGTGGCGGGGCCGCCGAGGAGGGCGGCGGGGCCGTAGTAGAAGGGCGGCTGGGCCGCCGAGTAGGGCGGCGGGGCCGCTGAGAAGGGCGGCGGGACCGCAGTAGAAGGGCGGCGGGGCCGCTGAGTAGGGCGGCGGGGCCACAGGAGAAGGGTGGCGGGGCCGCTGATTAGGGCGGCGGGGCCGCTGAGTAGGGCGGCGGGGCCGCAGGAGTAGGGCGGCGGGGCCGCTAAGTAGGGCGGCGGGGCCGCAGGAGAAGAGCGGCGGGGCTGCTGATTAGGGCGGCGAGGCCGCAGGTGAGGGAAGAGACGGGGCCGCAGCTGAGGGCGGCGTCGGGGCCGCAGGGGAGAGCGGCGACGGGCCGCAGGTGAAGGCGGCGACGGGGCCGCAGCTGAGGGCGGCGACGGGCCGCAGGTAAGGGCGGCGGGGCCGCAATAGAGGGCGGCGGGGCCGCAAGTGAGGGCGGCGGGGCCGCAATTGAGGGCGGCGACGGGCCGGAGGTGAGGGCAGCGACGGGGCCGCAGGTGAGGGCGGCGACGGGGCCGCAACCGAGGGCGGCGACGGGCCGCAAGTGAGGGTGGCGGGGCCGCAACTGAGGGCGGCGGGGCCGCAAGTGAGGGCGGCGGGGCCGCAAGGGAGGGCGCTAGGGCGGCTTGACGAATGCAGAGAGGGGAGCGCGACTCGGGGAGCGTGCTCCGGGCAGAAAAAAAAATTCGATGTGGTGGGCCCTAGGCACAGTTCCCTTGAGGGAACCTGCTCGATACCATGAGAAATTTAGAACGAGGATGAATGACTAAGGAATGGAAGTGATACAAATATGCAACCCTAGAAATGTGTACCCCATATGGGCTACCCCACTATAGCCTACACAATATTATAATTTGACAGCGGGGCCGCAACAGGCGACAGGGCGGGGCCGCTACGGGCAGCGGGGCGGGGCCGCAAAGGGGCCGCGAAGGGAGCCGCGAGGGGGCCGCAAAGGGGCCGTGAAGGGGCCGCGAAGGGGCCGCGAAGGGGCTGTGAAGGGGCCGCGAAGGGGCTGCGAAGGGGCCACGAAGGGGCCGCTAAGGGGCCGTGAAGGGGCCGCGAAGGGGCCGCGAAGGTGCCGCTAAGGGGCCGCGAAGGTGCCGCGAAGGGGCCGTGAAGGGGCCACGAAGGGGCCGCGAAGGGGCCGCTAAGGGGCCGAGAAGGGGCTGCGAAGGGGCCGCAAAGAGAGGCTGCTAAGGGGCCTCGAAGGGGCCGCAAAGGGGGGGGCCGCGACGGGCCTCAGGAGCAGGGCAGGCCACTAAGGGGCCGCAAAAGGGTAGGGCAGGTCAGAGCGCGAGGCGCGCTTCGGGCAGGTTAGGAAAAAAAAAAAATAATGGTGGGCCCTTAGGAAGAAACGGTCCCACTAGGGAACCTGCTCTATACCATGTGAGAATAACGAGGAAGTGAATGCACTGGGAAACACGTGGGTACAAGTAGGAAAACCTAAAGGTGTTGTACCCCATATTGACTTTATCGTCCCGCGGTGCCGACGTGCAGACGTGGAGTCGTCGAGCCGACATGGATGAAACCATGAACGCTGTCCCCAACGACATGGGCAACGCGCTTGCTCAAGTCATGCGTCAACTCGAAACGTTGACGCTGGAAAATCGTCAGGTACGGGCCTAAATCTGCTAATCATTGTTGGGCTGAGAAAGCCCTTAGGATCTTTGTAGGACTAAACTCCTGGAAAAACTGATGTAATCGCGGAAGCGTTTAATGAAGAGTTGTGAACCACCTTGCGCTAGAATGTGAGGGTAAAGTAGATTGATTAATAACAGAGAGATACAAGCCTTTTATAAGAGTACAAGGGAATATGAAGGGCTATAACTAATAACCGTTTTACTATTGTTGTTGCGGTTCGATACAGTGACGACTCGGGCAACTGCTCAATAGCGAGTCAGTTGTTTGTCCTTGTTGTCGCGCTGTATTTGTCAGGTCAAAGGTCGCTGACCATTGACTTTCGCGTAACCTCCAGCAGTTGTTCAACTTCCGAGGGTTGACTCGCTGATGCTTCGATATGTTGTCCTTTGCTTCTGACTTGGTGTTTCGACACGACAGAGGCACTTAAGTTAGTTGTTTCCAACAATCTTTAGCGGATTTAGGCCAGGGGGCCTTACACTTGGTATTAGAGCTTTCGCGGGGAGCGACTTCCAAAGAGCGGCCGTCGACGACGAGACTACGACGTTATCGTCCCGCGGTGCCGACGTGCAGACGTGGATTCGTCGAGCCGACATGGATGAAACCATGAACGGTGTCCCCAACGACATGGGCAACACGCTTGCTCAACTCATGCGCCAACTCGAAACGTTGACGCTAGAAAATCGTCAGGTACGGGCTGAAATGCAACAGCTTCGTGAATTCGCGTCGATTTCTCATGGTCATGCCGCACCATCTCCTGCACCCAACACATCGACTGGCGCGAAAGCGCTGCCGGAACGTCGAAGCGCGCTGAAGCCACAGAAACCCGAGCCGTTCGACCCAAGCCAACATGACGCGAACGTGCGGACGTGGAACTTCATGTTGAACAACTACTTCGCCGCGAGCGCGGTGCAAGACACGGACGCGCAGTAGCAGATCGAGTACTCCGTTACGCTGCTGAGGGGCCCGACCTTGGAGTGGTGGCGCCAACTCACGCAAACTGCAGTAAGAAGGGCTCAGACAGACGGGCATCAACAGGGCGTGGGGCATGCAGCTGCAACTTCGAGCTTAGGAAGTTTAGCTTTAGGTGTTACCACGGTTCCAACCACATGGGAAGGATTTGAAGCGGCGCTGAAGAGTAGGTTCGACTCGGTGAATGCCTCCAAAGCTGCTAGGAGGCATCTGCGTCATTTCCGACAGATAGGAAACGTCCAGGAGTACACACGACGGTTCTTCAGCATTTGCAACGAGATAGATGATATCACGGAAGCAGAAGTGCGCGATCGCTACCTGGAGGGGTTGAAGCCGGACATAGCGGAGATCATAGCGATTCACGGGTTGTCCACCTTCGAGTCGGTAGTCGCAGCAGCAGAACGCGTCGATGGAGTACGAAGCCGACGGGGTCGTGACGATCGCGATAGGGGATACAACAGACCGATCAACGACGCTCGATCGAGGGACAGACCATCGCCCATGGAGATTGGTGCAGTTAACAGTGACGGCTCACAGAAGGCGGGTTTTAGGGGGAACTGTCACTACTGCAAAAAGCCGGGACACATGAAGCGGGACTGCCCACAGTTGAAGGAGCGCCAGCAGTGAAACGGAGACTGCCAGTAGATAGCAGGTCGCTAGCTGGTGTGGACGCTTCCGAACCCGCCATGTCTACCGACGTAGAGGAGACAGCTCTAGAGCCTCATCTACGCCGAACTGTGTTGATTGTCCAGTCGTGCTTCTTGGGAAGCTTCGTGGTGTTCCAGTCAAAATTCTCGTAGACAGCGGAGCTAGCCATTCGTTTGTCTCTTCTTCATTAGTTAGTCGTCTCCATCTTGAAGCAGATTCGGCAGTCAATTTCAAGGACGCGCGTATGGTAGATGGGACGCCTCTCCACATAGGACCAATCATTCGCAAGTTGCGCGTAGTGCTAGGACCGATTACAGCTAGGCGTGATTTCGACTCTGCAATGCAGGACGGTTACGACTTCATCTTCGGTAGGGATTGGCTACGGACGGTTAGCACTCAGTTCGATTGGGCTCAGGGAAGCTGCAACGTCAAGGTAGACGAGGAGTTCCGAGAGCTACCACAGTGGAGTGATGGGGCCACATCATCCACAGCTATCATCAATGCTGTTTGTGTGCAGCAGCTGGTGAAGCGTGCGGCACGGATCTTCGCGGTTTTCCTTGAGAAGGTGGAAGCCGAGGAGGGGAAAGGAGGGAGTGCAGCAGTTGGTGAGAAGGCGACTCTTCCTGCTGAGGTGAGTGCACTGTTAGCAGAGTTCGCAGACGTCTTCCCCGACGAGTTGCCCCCAGGGTTGCCTCCCAGCCGAGCAGTAGACCATCGGATAGAGTTAGAGCCGAAGAGCAGGCCAGTAGCGAAGCCGCAGTGGAGGTTGAGTCCAGCGGAGACAGAGGAGATAACGCAGCAGGTTAGGCACTTTCTCGCGCAGGGTTTCATACAGCCATCTAGATCGCCTTGGGCAGCACCGATTTTTTTCGCGCCTAAGAAAGACGGAGGGCTACGGATGTGCATAGATTACCGCGCACTGAACGCCGCCACCGTCAAGAATAGGTTCCCGGTGCCGAGAGCAGAGGATCTTCTCGATGCAGTGCAGGGCGCTAGAATCTTCTCCAAGATCGATCTTTGCTCAGAGTATCATCAGATTCTAGTAGTTCCAGAGGACCAGGACAAGACGGCGTTTCGTACGAAGCACGGGTTGTACGAGTTTAGAGTTCTACCGTTCGGTTTGACCAACGCCCCAGCGACGTTTCCGACGCTCATGAACACCGTCCTCTCCGAGTTCCTACGGTCGTTCGTTGTAGTTTACCTAGACGACATCCTAGTCTTCTCCAAGACAAAAGAGGAGTACGTGCAGCACGTGTAGAAGGTTTTCGAGGTCTTGCAGAAGGAGCAGTTGTACGCTAAGCAGTCGAAGTGCGAATTCTTCCTCCCTGAGGTCGAGTTTCTAGATCACGTCGAGTTTCTAGATCACGTCGTATCCGCTAGTGGCATTAGGACCGACCCAAAGAAGATCGCAGCAGTACAGGATTGGATAGCACCGACCTCAGTCAAGGAGTTACAGAGCTTCCTCGGATTCGCTAATTACTATCGTCGTTTCGTTCAGGGTTACGCTTCCATCGCTAGTCCACTCACCGACCTACTTCGGAAGGGCGACGATTTCGATTGGGTTCCAGCGCAGCAGCAGGCGTTCGAGCAGATGAAGCAGTCGCTCACGTCTTCACCGACACTTTCGTACCCAGATCCCACTCGCCCGTACGTTGTAGTGATAGACGCATCCGATCGGGCCATAGGAGCAGTGCTTCTTCAGGACCAGGGATGCGAGTTGCAGCCGATCGCGTAAGAGTCGCGTAAGCTTAGGGGAACGGAGTTGAACTATCCCATACACGACAAGGAGGCGCTCGCGATCATCCATGCGTATAAGGTGTGGAGGTGCTACCTAGAAGGGGCAAATAGTGTTTTACGCACGGACCACTGTTCACTCCGTTTCCTCAAGTCGCAGCCACAGTTGAGTCGTCGCCAGGCTAGATGGATGGAGTTCATGGAGGGGAGCTTTCACTATAGAATAGAGTACAAGCAAGGCGTTCGCAACCCAGCAGACCCGCTCACTCGCCCTAGTTGCCAGCTCGCTAGTCTCACAGTCACTGCCGGCCATCCACTTCTCACAACACTCTTTGAGCACGGTTACACAGTAGATCCCGACTTCACACCATAGCCGCCCACAGGAGCAGAGGTGCAGGGTAGTGTCTACATACGGAAGGGTACCACATGGATTTGGGTTCCCACCTACCGCCCTCTTCGACAGCTTCTTCTTTCCGAGGCGCACGATGTAGTTAGCGCGGGTCACTTCGGAGCAGATAAGACGGCTAAGACGCTTAGGCGCACGTACTTCTGGCCAGGGCTTGCAGCAGACGTAGAGGATTACATTCGCTCGTGCGACACTTGTCAGCGTACGAAGTCCTCTCGCCAACGCAAAGCAGGACTTTTGCAGCCGATTCCACCACCCGAGCGCCCTTGGCAGGTAGTTACGATGGACTTCATCATGGCTCTACCACGCACAGTTAGGGGTCACGACGCCATCTTTGTGGTAGTGGATTAGTTCTCTCGAGCAGCGCACTTCATCCCCATGCACGGCAAGGTCACAGCAGAGGAAGCCGCGACGCTGTTCGTAGATAACATAGTCCGACTGCACGGGGTTCTAGATTCCATCATCTCAGACCGCGACCCTCTTTCACTTCAAAGTTCTAGAAGCAGCTTTTCGCACTGTTTGGGACTCGCTTAGCCATGTCGTTTGCGTACCATCCAGAGACCGACGGACGGTCTAAGCGCGTGAACCAGACTCTAGAGCAGATTTTTCGTAGCATCACGATGCACGATGCAGCCGCGTGGGACAAGAAGTTGAGCATGGCAGAGTTCGCCTACAACAACACACACCACTCGTCCACAGGCATGTTACCGTTCTTTGCACTTTACGGTCAGCACCCCAATGTCCCCACTCGTGTCAATCTCACATTCACTGTCCCTCGTGCGGACAACTTCCACCAGCATCTCACATTCATCCATGATCACGTGAGGAAGCACCTTGAGCTCGTAAATGCACGCATGGCACGCACCACCAACCGCAGTCGTCGTGAGGTGTCGTTCGCAGTCGGCGACCGTGTTCTCTTGGATAGCCGCAACCTCCAACCGCCACAGGACAACAGGCTTCGTCCAGGTTTCATTGGTCCATTCGTCATTGAGCGCGCACTTGGTCAAGTCGCATACCGCCTCCGCTTTCTCGCTCATTTCCGCATGCACCCGTCATTCCACGTGTCGCTTCTTCGTCCTTACACCGATCCCAACGCCACCTTCTCGGGCCGTGACCGCACTCCAATGCTGGTAGCTGTTAACACCGACGAGCCCGACTACCAGATCTAGCGCATCCTCAGGCACCGTCGCCGTCTGTAGGGGGGTGTCTCTTTCATCGACTTCTTGGTTCGTTGGCGTGGTTACGACGCAGCAGACGACAGCGGGGTTCCTTCGTCCTCGCTGTCTCCCGACAACGCTTGCCTCCAAGTGTACCTCCAGTCTGCAGGCGCCGCGGACGTCGCCTCCTTGGGAGGGGGGTAGTGTTAAGGGGGGATCTACTGTTCACATTGAACAGTACTTTCCAACTCACCCTTATCCTTATCTTCATAGATTTCCTAGTGCCATGTGGCACTCTACTTTCTTTGCCTTCTAGTTCCTAGTTCCACAACCCACTTTCTCACAATTGCTCTTGCATGTTATATCAACCTTGCTTGAATTCTCTCATATCAATCAATTCTCATTCAACTCTTCAATTACTCAGTTACTTCTTCGCCTATTTCGCCAACACTCTCTTTCGCCAAAGTCTTCCACCGCGCTTTCATCCTCGACTTAGTCGACCCCGCTAATCTTTAGCGGATTTAGGCCAAGGGGCTTAACAACAGTAGTTCTATACATGATTGTAGTGTCAGACTCGAGAACGGGATGTTGAAAGGGAAAATATGTCAATGGTAACCCACATGGGGAACTATAACGCGTACAGCAACGATTTCAACGCGTTTGGTAACTCGCTTAACGCGTTTGGGGACTCGCTTAACGCGTTTGGTAACTCGCTTAACGCATATGATAACTATACACTAGCAGCCCATCATGCGAATAGTAACTACATGAAATTCCCGCCGAAATGAGTCTGGAATTGAGGAATTTATCGAGTTTGAAAGCCTTTATGCACAGTTTTATATTTCTTGAACAAGTCCCGCCGCGACTTTGAAGGACCCTGTTTAGTCTAATACCACGAACTAAGAAGTTTCAAAGTTTATATATATATATATCAATATGGCTCGTGCAAAAACGGTTCAAATCATATTTTTGATAGCATGATTGCGAACTTGCAAAATGATAAAAAAAAACTTTCCGTGAAAGGGCCTCGGGCTTTTAAGTTTTGTACTCCAAAGTTGGCCATATTTTTTTTTCATATGGGAAAGATACACCTCTTTAGAATTACATGTTTCATTTTTCAAAAAAGAACCATATACGCCTTGTCGCAAGGAGTTTAGGGTTGATGCTCCCAAATTCATTTGTCATCTGAAAGGGGTATAGATTTGTTTGCCCCGGCTGCACAACAGAATTAAGTACAAACAGTTTGCGGAAAGAGCGCCAGAATATCAGCTTTATACAGGGCCTCAGATTCGTTTTGACGTAGGCTAACTGTGTCAGAACATTATAGCTCATGCATATTGTGTAGGCTATAGTGGGGTAGCCCATAAGGGGTACAACCCAATTAGGGTTAGTACTTGTACCCAATTCATTCAGAGTTCATTCATTCTCCTTTCTATTCTAACATGGTATCGAGCAGGTTCCCTCGTGGGAACTGTTCCTAGGGCTCACCAATTCGACTTTTTTTTTTTTCTGCCCGGAGCGCGCTCAGTCCTAGCCCGAGTCGCGCTCCCCCCTTTTTTTTCTCGCCTCGTCGCGCCGCCCTAGCGGCCCTGCCGCCTGCCTTGCGGCCCTCGCGCCGCCCTTCCTGGCCCCGACCCGCCGCCCGGCGGCCTCAACGCCTAACCCGCGGCCATCACGCCGCCCTTACCCGGCCCCGATCCGCCGCCCTGCGGCCTCGTCGCCTACCCAGCGGACCTCGCGCCGCCCTGCGGCCCTGACGCCGCCCTTTCCGGCCCCGGCGCCTACCTGCGGCCCCGACGCCTACCTGTGCGGCCCCGGCGCCTACATGCGGCCCCGCCACCTACCAACGGTCCCGCCACCTACCCGCGGCCCCGCCACCTACCTGTGCGGCCCCGCCACCTACCTGCGGCCCCGCCACCTACCAGCGGCCCCGCCACCTACCCGCGGCCCCGCCACCTACCAGCGGCCCCGCCACCTACCCGCGGCCCCGCCACCTACCCGCGGCCCCGCCACCTACCTGTGCGGCCCCGCCACCTACCTGCTGGCCCCGCCACCTACCTGCTGGCCCCGCCACCTACCTGCGTCCCCGCCACCTACCAGCGGCCCCTCACCTACCTACGGCCCCGCCACCTACCCGCGGCCCCGCCACCTACCTGTGCAGCCCCGGCGCATACCTGCGGCCCCGCCACCTACCTGCGGCCCCGCCACCTACCTGCGGCCCCGCCACCTACTAGCGGCCCCGCCACCTACCTGCGGCCCCGCCACCTACCTTTGCGGCCCCGCCGCCTCCTCTCAGCGGCCCCGCCGCCTCCTCCCAGCGGCCCCGCACGCCGCCCTCTCAGCGGCCCCGCCGAGCCGCCCAGCAGCCGAGCCGCCCACCAGCCGAGCCGCCCAGCCGCCGAGCCGCCCAGCAGCCAAGCCGCCCAGCAGCCGAGCCGCCCAGCAGCCGAGCCGCCCAGCAGCCGAGCCGCCCAGCAGCCGAGCCGGCGAGTCGCCCAGCAGCCGAGCCGCCGAGCCGCCCAGCAGCCGAGCCGCCGAGCCGCCCAGCAGCCGAGCCGCCGAGCCGCCCAGCAGCCGAGCCGCCGAGCCGCCCTGCAGCCGAGCAGCCCGAGCCGCCCTGTCCGGTAAGAGCAGCGCCTCTTTCACAGCACTGCCCTCACCCTACTGTTTGCGCTGCTAGTCTACTGCTGTCATGGCTACCCCTAGTGTCCTAGCTTTTGACGCTGAGGGTCGCGCCATTGACTTTGACGTCTGGAAAGATGACCTGCAGCTTTTCTTACAGTGCGATAGGGCAGACCGCCTCTCCCTCTTTGACCTCACTTCCGGTGCCTCTCCTGCCCCCGCTGTTGATGTTGACGCCACTGTTCGCTCACAGTGGGCCACACACGATGCTGCTGCACGTCTTGCTGTGCGTCGCCACCTGCCTACCTTTGAGCGTGCGCACTTTAGCCAGTACAAGAGTGCTCAGACCTTGAACGACGCTGTAGTTGCACGCTACTCCTCCCCTGCCACTGCTGCACTGAGCCGCCTCATGCTACCGTACCTCTTCCCTGACCTTGCTGTCTTTCCCACAGTCGCTGACCTCATTACGCACCTCCGCACTAGTGACACTCGCTACCGCGCTGCGCTTCCTGCTGAGTTCTGCGCCAAGAACCCCCCCCCCATGTACATCACCCTCTACTACATAGTCACCCGTCTCCCTGACTCCCTTCGCGTAGTCAGGGACCACTTCCTCTCAGTTTGCCCCACCACTCTCACCGTTGACCTCCTCGAGAAGGCCCTCCTAGCAGCAGAAAAGAGCATAGTAGGTGTAGGAGCCTCTCGTGGTGACCCTCGCACCCCCATCTTTGAGGGGTGTTCCCCCTCCCCTCTTTTGCCCTCTGTTGCCTCTGCTGCTGCGGCCGACCTCGTTGGTCTGGAGTCGGTCGGTGCAGCGTCTACCCCTAGTGGGAAGCGTCGCTCTGGCAAGGGCAAGGGGGGCAGGAGTGCTAGAGGAGCTAGCGGGGGCGGTGGAGGCGGCGGTGGAGGCAGTGGAGGGGGTGGGGTTGGTGGTGGGAGTGGTGGCCGGGGTGGAGGTGTCGGCGGCGGCAGTGGAGGCGGAGACGGCGGCGGCGGTGGCGGTGGGAGCGGAGGTGGTGGAGGTGGCGGAGGTGGAGGAGGCGGTGGCGGAGGAGGAGGAGGTCGTGGCTCTTCGCAGAGGAGTGGCTCCGGTGGTGGTCAGCGCCAGCAGCAGCAGCGCAGTCGGGAGACCCTGTCCCCTCAGCAGTTCCGTGAGTGGTACGCTACACGCCAGCGGGGTGGGGGTACAGGTCCGTGCACCTACGTCCTGCGCACCGGCGACCGTGCGGGTGAGCAGTGTGGGGGTGCGCACCCCACCCAGCTCTGCTTTGGCCGCCTAACGGACGCTTGGCGTCACCAGTTCCCTGAGGCCACTGAGATCCCTCGCTGGGGCGAGCTGTGTAGGGCAGGGGTAGCTATCTTTGACCTTCACTTTGATGCTATTCTTGCTGCTATGTATACTGTGTCTATTAGTGAGGAGGGTGACAGTTTCCGGTGTTTCCCGCCCAACCCAGGCATTGAGACTGCTGCTCTAGGTGCTGGTGAGGCAGCTGCTCTTGGTGCTAGCGAAGCTGCTGCTCTAGTTGCTAGTGCGTCTGCTTCCTCCGGTACTGGTGAGTCTGCGCTCTCAGGTACTGCGTCGGCTTCGGCCTCCCACACCTTCACACTTGACTCGGGGGCTTCTCGCTCCTTCTTTCGAGACCGCACCACACTCACGCCGCTTGGTCGGCCAATTGCAGTCTCCCTAGCAGACCCCTCTGGGGGTCCTGTCCTTGCTCACTTCTCCACTGTCCTCCCTTGTCCGGCGGCCCCCTCTGGTACCCTGTCTGGTCTTTACCTCCCCTCGTTCTCTACAAACTTGGTGAGTGGTGCTGACCTACAGGATGCGGGGGTTCACCAGCTCACTCCTGCGAGTCAGCGGGTGACCCACTGCACGGACGCTCGGACAGGCCGACACCTGGCTCGGACTTTCCTGTTCTGCGTCTGCACTCTGACCGAGGCGGAGAGTTCTCCTCTGGCCTTCTGCGAGCCTACTGTCGTGCACGAGGCATCCGCCAGACCTTCACGCTTCCAGACTCTCCACAGCAAAATGGGATTGCTGAGCGCCGCATTGGCATGGTCATGGACGTCGCCCGTACGTCCATGATGCATGCGGCTGCCCCCCATTTTCTGTGGCCGTTTGCGGTTCGGTATGCGGCGCATCAGATCAACATTCAGCCCAAGGTCTCCATGCCGGAGACCTCCCCAGCTTTGCTGTGGACGGGGAAGGTTGGCGATGCGTCTGCGTTCCGTGTCTGGGGATCTAGGGCGTTTGTCCGCGACTTGTCTGCGGACAAGCTGTCCCCTCGTGCTGCTCCTTGCGTCTTCCTGGGTTTCCCCCCTGACGCCCCAGGGTGGCAGTTCTACCACCCCACCTCTCGCCGTTTTCTGTCCTCCCAGGACGTCACGTTCGACGAGTCGGTCCCCTACTACCTTCTCTTCCCCTACCGCACTCCGTCCCTCCCCGCGCCACCGCTCTTCCTTGTACCAGGTCCCCCCACGGTAGACCCCCTCCCCCCTCAGGGTCCTGCCCCTTCACGTGTGTCCCAGGTAGACGCAGTCGAGCCGGTCGAGGTTGCAGGTGACTCTGGTACTGCTGCGGGTGCTCAGCCTGGGGGTGCTGACTCTGGGGGTGCTGAGCGTGTGGGTGCTACGCCTGGGGGTGCTGAGCCTGAGGGTACTACGACTGGGGGTGCTGAGCCTGGGGGTGCTGAGTCTGGGGGTGCTGGGCCTGGGGGTGCTACGCTTGGGGGTGCTGAGCCTGGGGGTGCTGAGCCTGGGGGTGCTACGCTTGGAGGTGCTGAGCGTGGGGGTGCGGAGCCTGAGGGAGCTGGGCCTGCTGGTGCTGTGCCTGGCGGTTCTCCGGGTGCTTCTTCTCGCCAGGAGCCACTCTCTCCACAGGAGTTGCGTTAGTGGTTTGCCTGGCGCTGGAGGCGAGCTGGTGGAGCTGGAGGTGCTGCGGGTACTGGAGGTTCTTGTGAGGATCTGGGATCGAGCTCTGAAAAGATGATTCAAATTGAATTGAATTGAATGTCTTCACCTGGGTACAACACGAGGCTATATATAGGCTCGACACAAGGCCCCGTAACCAGGTGTTACGCGAAGGTTCCGCGGGCCGCGTAGCGTCTCGAACGGATCCTTACCGAATTCGGTAGAAGGCAATTCGGTGGCAACCGAAAAGCCAGAATTCGGTGCACGCAACCTAGCTCGGTGCTATAACTATAATAAAATATAGGAAAGCACCTAGCCTAGGAAATCAAGCAATTCATGCATGCATATAATTATCCTATGCTAGAAATAGCATGATAAAGTAAAGGCAAGCAAGCATAGCTGGCATAAGCCGTCGTACTCTCACACGTCCCCCCCTCAAAGCTGGGTGGCGTGAGATACACCCTGCTTGACAAGATAGTCCTTGAGAGCACGGCGTGCGTTGCCCATATCAGCTTCTGCAACCCAACTGTCCTCAGTGGGGTCGTATCCCTTCCAGCGTATCAGGAACTCGAGAGTCTTGCCACCGCGGCGCCGATGAGAGAGAACGCGCTCGATCTCGTACTCGGGTTCATCCTGTATGAGAACAGGTGGTGGTGGCGGTAGTTGCCGTCCCTGGAACTGTTGGTTGGGGTCCTTGTAGGGCTTCAGTAGCTGGACATGGAAAGCGTTGTGAAGCTTCCATGTATCTGGTAAGCGCAAGCGGAATGTAACTGGTGTCACCTGTGCCTCAACGAGAAAAGGACCACAGAAGCGAGGCCGGAGTTTGGATGGAAGGTGAGACAGGTTCAAGTTGCGCGTGTCAAGAAGCACCTGATCTCCGACTGCTACTGAGTGATCACGTCGCTGATGATCGGCATACTGCTTCTGGGAGTTCTGCATCATGGTGAGACTTCGCTGAGTCTTCTCCCATAGCTGCTGCATGGTGGTGACGAAGTCATGTGCGGCTTGGACGTGTGCCGGTGTAGTTGGCTGCTGTGGTGTGAGTGGTTCCCGTCCGTAACACAGGAAGAAAGGAGTTTTCCCTGTGGCCGCATGTGATGCGTTGTTGTAAGCGAACTCTAGGGTTGGTAACTGTGTGTCCCAGTGGCTGACGTCGTCCTTGCAAGGTGTGCGCAGTAACTGTTCAACCACTTGATTGAGTCGCTCTGTCTGTCCGTCAGTCTGGGGGTGGTATGCTGAAGACATTGCAAGCTTTGTCCCCAACAGTCCCATGAGCTCCTTCCAGAACTTACTCGTGAATTTGGGGTCTCTGTCTGAGATGAGTGTAGCGTGGATGCCGTGGATGGTGATGATGCGGTCGAAGAAGAGTCGAGCAGTTGCTTCAGCTGTAGCTGTGGCGTTGGTCGGTATGAAGTGACCCATTTTGGAGAACTTATCGATCACCACGAGGATGGAATCATGTCCCCGTGAGGTCGAAGGAAGTCCTGTGATGAAGTCGAGGCTAACAACCTGCCATGGCTGCTCCGGTACGGGTAGAGGCTGAAGTAACCCTGCTTTTTTCTGCTTGCTGCTCTTCATCCGCTGGCACGTGTCGCAAGAGGTGACGAACTGCTGCACGTCTGCTGCCATCCCGGGCCAGTAGTAATACTTCGCTATCCCTGCTAACGTCTTGTTGCTCCCGAAATGTCCCGCGTAAGGTACGTCGTGAAACTCCTCCAACAGGATCTGCCGTAGCGGGGCGTAATTCGGTACCCAAATCTTTCCTGAACCCTTCCTTACAGCTAAGTCTTTCTCCCACTGTAATAGCTTCTTGGTCTGTGCTGTAGCAATCTCTGCGTCCACGGAGTACCCATGTTGGAATAGACCCTTGAGCAGAGGGTTCATCCCGTCGAGCTGGATGCCTGCTACATGTCCGGGGCGGCTCAACGCGTCTGCCTTGTTGTGTAGCCCGGGCTTGTAGACGATGTCGTAGTGGAAGTGAGTTTCCAGGAAGTCCACCCACCGCACCTGTCGTCGTGAGAGTGTCGGTTGTGACTTCAGGTATTTGAGACTGCAGTGGTCAGTATAGACTGTAGTCTTGGCTCCCTCTAGGTAACACCTCCACGCCTTAAAGGCTATGACTATCGCTAAGGCTTCCTTGTCGTGAATGGGGTAGTTTAGTTCTGCTCCGTGTAGCTTCTTACTGAGGTAGGCGATGGGCTGCAAACCGCGTCCGTGATCCTGCATCAGTACTGCTCCGACTGCTTGGTCACTAGCGTCTGCTTCCACCACGTAGTCCTTGTCTGGATCCGGCAAGATGAGTACTGGCGCTGTAGTAAGTGCTGTTTGTAGCTGCTCCATGGCTTGCTGATGAAGGGTATCCCATTTGTAGGGCGTATCCTTTTTCAGTAGGTCGGTCAGTGGCGCTGCTATCTTAGCGTACTGCGGCACGAACCTGTTGTAGTAGTTGGCGAAGCCTAGGAACTGCTGTAACTCCTTCACGTTCTCTGGTACTTTCCACTTCTTGACGGCTTCGATCTTCCGTGGGTCCACGTGTACGCCCTCGGCACTCACCATGTGCCCGAGAAACTGCACCTTCTTCAGGGCGAAGTCGCTCTTTGACAGCTTCACGTAGAACTTGTTTTTCCGCAGGATCTCGAACACCTTCCGCAGATGCTCCACGTGCTCCTTCATGTTCTTGGAGTAGATGAGAATGTCGTCCAGGTACACCACCACGCATTCGTCCAGCAGGGGTCGTAAGATGTGATTCATCTCCGCCTGAAACGTTGCTGGTGCGTTGCAGAGTCCGAACGGCATCACCAAGTATTCGTAGGAGCCGTATCTGGTACGGAACGCTGTCTTGTGGACGGAGTTGTCTGCCATCTTGATCTGCCAGTAGCCCGATCGTAGGTCCAACTTCGAAAATACTGTTGCTCCACGCAGTTGATCGAGTAGGTCGTCTATGCGCGGTATGGGATATTTGTTTTTGACTGTCTGTTTGTTCAGTGCGCGGTAGTCGATGCACATCCGTAGACTGCCGTCTGGTTTTGGAGTGAAGAGAACTAGTGCGCCGTAGGGAGAGGTGGACGGGCGGATCAGTTGTCTGTCCAGTAGATATTCTATCTGTTTTTTCATGTCTGTCAGTTCAGTCGGACTCAGTCGGTATGGTGCACGTGAGACGGGTTTCGCACCTGGTTCCTCCACGATCTCGTGCTCGTGGGTGCGTGGTGGAGGTACGCCTGCAGGTAGGTCGTCGGGCATTATATCCTTGTAATGCTCCAAGACCTCTTTCACTGCTGCAGGTAGCTCGGAACTCGGCTTCTCCTCCTCTGCTGCTGCAATAACCAGTGCTAGGTAACCCGTGTTACTCTTGTTCATCGTCTGTTCGAACTGTCAGATTATTATAGCTGATGCAAGTTTGTAGGCTATAGTGGGGTAGCACATATGGGGTACAGCTTTCTAGGGTTGTATTTGTACCCAACCCTGACTTAGTCATTCTCATTCCTAGTCATTTATTTTCACATGGTATAGAGCGAGTTCCCTGTGGGAACGTTGCCTAGGGCCCACCGAAGCGCGCCCCGAGGCGCGCATTTTTTTTTAGCGACCCCTCGAGTCGCCCTTTCCCTCGTGGCCCCGCCGTCCCTCAGACGCGGCCCCGCCACCCCTTCTGATCGCGGCCCCGCCACCCGATCCCGGCCCCGCCGCCACGTCGCGGCCCCGCCGCCCGATCGCGGCCCCGCCGCCCGCTACGACGCGGCCCCGCCGCCTGCTCTGACGCGGCCCCGCCGCCACCTCTTACGCGGCCCCGCCACCACCTCTGACGCGGCCCCGCCGCCACCTCTGACACGGCCCCGCCGCCTGATCTGACGCGGCCCCGCCGCCGCCTCTGACGCGGCCCCGCCGCCTGATCTGACGCGGCCCCGCTACCGCCTCTGACGCGGCCCCGCCGCCTGCTCTGACGCGGCCCCGCCGCCCACTACGACGCGGCCCAGCCGCCGACTACGCCGCGGCCTCGCCGCCCGCTACGCCGCCGGCCCCGCCGCCTGCTCAGCCGCGGCTCCGCTGCCCTCTCTGCCGGCTCCGCCGCTCCACCAGCCGCGGCCCCGCCGTCCCCGCCGCTGCACCTGCCGGCCCTACTACTTCGGCCCCGCTGCCCCTGATCTCGCGGCCCCGCCACCCTACCTGCAGCAGCCGAGCCGCCCACCTGCAGCAGCCGAGCAGCAGTGCAGCCGAGCCGCCCCGCACCCGAGCCGCCCTGCCGCCGAGCCGCCCGGGAGCCGAGCCGCCCTGAACCAGAGCCGCCCTGCCGCCGAGCCGCCCGGGAGCCGAGCCGCCCAGCAGCCGAGTCGCTGAGTCGCCGAGCCGCCCTTCTGCAGAGTTGCCCGGCTTGCCCTGCCTGGTGAGCACAGTCCCACTGTCACTGCGTGCTCTTCCCCTACTGCTTGCACTGCTTTGCTGTCGTCGTCATGGCTACCCCTAGTGTCCTAGCTTTTGACGCTGAGGGTCGCGCCATTGACTTTGAGGTCTGGGTAGACGACCTGCAGTTGTTTTTACAGTGCGATAGGGCAGACGGCCTCTCTCTCTTTGACCTTACCTCTGGCGCCTCTCCTGCTCCTGCTGCTGATGCTGATCCCACTGTGCGCTCTCAGTGGGCCACCCGCGATGCTGCTGCACGTCTTGTTGTGCGTCGCCACCTCCCTACCTCTGAGCGTGCGCACTTTAGTCAGTACAAGAGTGCTCAGACCTTGTACGACGCTGTAGTTGCGCGCTACTCCTCCCCTGCCACTGCTGCACTGAGCCGTCTCATGCTTCCCTACCTCTTTCCTGACCTCTCTGCCTTTCCCACTGTCGCTGACCTCATTACGCACCTCCGCACTAGTGACACTCGCTACCGCGCCGCCCTTCCTGCTGAGTTCTGCGCTAAGAACCCCCCCCCAATGTACATCACTCTCTACTACGTAGTCGCACGCCTCCCTGACTCCCTTCGCGTAGTCAGGGACCACTTTCTCGCAGTCTGTCCCACCACCCTCACCGTCGACGTCCTTGAGAAGGCCCTCCTAGCAGCGGAGAAGAGCATAGTCGCTGTAGGAGCTTCTCGTGGAGACCCTCGCACCCCCATCTTTGAGGGGTGCTCTCCTTCCCCCTTGCTGCCCTCTGTTGCCTCTGCTGCTGCTGCCGACCTGCTTGGTCTTGAGTCGGTCGGCGCGGCGTCTGCCCCTAGTGGGAGACGTCGCTCTGGCAAGGGCAAGGGGGGCAAGGGCGCGGGTGGAGCTGGAGGGGGCGGTGGCGGAGGCGGCGGAGGCGGCGGAGGGAGTGGGGGTGGCGGCGGGAGTGGTGGCGGGGGTGGTGGTGGTGGTGGCAGCAGCGGCGGAGGCGGCGGTGGTGGTGGCAGCGCTGGTGGTGGTGGCAGCGGCGGAGGTGGAGGCGGCGGAGGAGGCAGCGGAGGAGGCGGTGGTGGTGGAGGGGGTGGAGCTGGTCGGGGTGGTACCCAGCAGCGGAGCGGCGGTGGTGGTGGCCAGCGCTCGCAGCAGCAGCAACAGCAGCGTTCGCGGGACATCCCTCCGCCTCAGCAGCTTCGTGAGTGGTACACTCAGCGTCAGAGGGGTGGGGGTACTGGTCCTTGCACCTACGTCCTTCGTTCCGGCGACCGCGCGGGTGAGCAGTGTGGGGGTGCCCACCCCACTCAGCGCTGTTTTGGCCGCCTGACGGATGCTTCGCGTCAGCAGTTCCCCGAGGCTAGTGAGATCCCTCGCTGGGATGAGCTTCTTAGGGCTGGTGTAGCGATCATTGATCTTGATTTTGATGCTATCCTTGCTGCTATGTATACTGTGACTATTAGTGAGGAGACTGAGGGTTACCGGTGTTTCCAGCCCGACCCGGGCATTGGTACTGCTGCGCTAGGTGCTTGTGAGGCTGCTGCTCTAGGTGCCAGTGCGTCTGCGCTCTCAGGTACTGGTGAGACTGCGCTCTCAGGTACTGCGTCGCCCTCGTCCTCCCTTACTTTCACACTTGACTCTGGGCTTCTCGCTCCTTCTTTCGAGACCGCACCACCCTTACGCCGCTTGGCCGGCCGGTTGCCGTCTCCCTGGCTGACCCCTCTGGGGGTCCTGTCCTCTCTCACTTCTCCACTGTTCTCCCGTGTCCGGCTGCCCCTTCGGGCACCCTGTCTGGTCTGTACCTTCCCTCGTTCTCTACGAACTTGGTGAGTGGTGCGGACCTGCAGGATGTTGGGGTTCACCAGTTCACACCTGCGAGTCAGCGGGTGACCCACTGCACGGACGCACGCACAGGCCGACACCTGGCCACGTTCTCGCGTCGGCCGGGGTCGAGTCTCTACACCCTGACCGTTGAGTCTCCTCCTGTCCCAGCGTCTGGTCAGGTGGCTGCGTCGGGTCAGGTGCTTGCTGCTGCGTCCCGGTCAGGTCCTGAGTCTGCCCCCTGTACTTGTCGCCTCCTGTCTCACGAGACTCTCCTGTGGCACCACCGTCTTGGCCACCCCTCCTTGCCCCGTCTTCGGAGCATGGCTTCTCGTGTCCTTGTCTCTGGTCTTCCCCAGTCTCTCCCTCCCCTTCCCTCCGGGCCAGGACCTTCCTGTGTCCCCTGTGTCGAGGGTCGCCTCCGGGCTGCTCCTCACTCCTCCCAGTTCCCCCCGACAGAGGCTCCTCTGCAGACGCTTCACATGGACGTGTGGGGCCCAGCCCCCGTCCGTGGGCAGGGTCACGAGCGCTACTTCCTGTTGGTGGTTGACGACTACTCGCGTTACACCACAGTCCTCCCCTTGCGCAGCAAGGGTGCTGTCACTGAGGTGCTGATCGACTGGATCCGCGAGGCTCGTCTCCAGCTCAGGAAGAGCTTCGGCTCGGACTTTCCTGTTCTGCGTCTGCACTCGGACAGAGGCGGAGAGTTCTCCTCGCGCCTTCTGCGAGACTACTGTCGTGCACGGGGGATCCGCCAGACCTTCACGCTTCCGGACTCTCCACAGCAAAATGGGATTGCTGAGCGCGGCATTGGCATGGTCATGGATGTCGCTCGTACGTCCATGATGCATGCGGCTGCCCCCCATTTTCTGTGGCCGTTTGCGGTGAGGTACGCGGCGCATCAGCTCAACCTTCACCCCAGGGTCTCTCGGCCCGCGATGTCCCCAGTCTTGCTGTGGACGGGGAAGGTTGGCGATGCGTCGACGTTCCGTGTCTGGGGATCTCGAGCGTTTGTCCGCGACCTGTCTGCGGACAAGCTGTCCCCTCGTGCTGCTCCCTGTGTCTTCCTTGGCTTCCCCACAGACGCTCCAGGGTGGCAGTTTTACCACCCCTCCTCTCGTCGTGTTCTGTCCTCCCAGGACGTCACGTTCGACGAGTCAGTCCCCTTCTACCGCCTCTTCCCCTACCGCACTCCTTCCCTCCCCCCTTCGCCGGACTTCCTTGTGCCGGTTCCCCCCCCGGTAGACCCCCTCCCCCCTCTGGTTCCTGCCCCCTCAGGTGTGTCCGAGGTAGACGCAGTTGACCCGGTCGAGGTTACTGGTGACTCTGGTGCTGCTGCGGGTGCTGAGCCTGGGGGTGCTGACTCTGGGGGTGCTCTGCGCGGGGGTGCCGGGCCTGGAGGTGCTGCTACTGGGGGTGCTGAGCCTTGGGGTGCTGGGCCTGGGGGTACTACTGCGGAGGGTGCTGAGCCGGGGGGTGCTGTGCCTGGAGTCGCTGAGCCTGGGGGTGCTGAGTTGGGAGCTGCTGAGCCTGGGGGTGCTAAGCCTGGGGTTTCTCCTCCTGCTGCGTCTCGACGGGAGCCCCTCTCTCCACAGGAGCTGTGCGAGTGGTTTGCTCGCCGCTGGAGGCGTGCTGCTGGAGGTGGAGCTTCTTCGACCGTCGAGGGTACTGGTGCTGCCGGTCCTGGAGCTGCTGGGTCTGCGGGTCCTCCTGGAGCTGGAGCTGCTCAGGGTGTTGGTGCTGAGACCACTGCTGTCTGTCCTCGCGGTGGTTCTGCTGCTGGTACTACTGGAGGTCCTGCCGCTGGAGGTGTTGGTGGCGCTGGTGCTGTCGCTGAGGGTGCTCGTGCTGTCCCTGCTGAGTCTGGAGCTGCCGCGCGGCCTCGGCCGTACTTCGTTCCGCTCCTGCAGCAGGTTCTTGGTCTTTCTCCTCCGGTAGAGTGTCCACAGCCTGTCCAGTCGCAGTCATTGTTGGAGCCTTCCTCTCCTATGCCTGCTCCCTCTCCTTACACTGGTCCTACTGGAGGTCTTACTGAGCGTCGTGAGCGTGCGTCTCGTCCCGCGTCGCCTGTTCGTGCTGCTCGCGCTAGTGGTCGCGGTTCGCGTCAGCGTCCTCCTCCTGTCCCTGGCACGCACCGGATGTCTTTGCGTCCGTCCACTGCTCCTCTGCGTGCCCCTTTGCCTTCTCCTCCTGAGTCCTCTCTTCCTGCGCTTGCCGACCCTGAGTCGGACTCTCTTCGTGCTGCCAGTCCTACTGTCACGCGTCTGCTTGCTACTGTCGTCAGTGACCCCTCGTTTGAGTCCACTGCTGCGTCTGCTCTTGTCACTGAGCTCGTCGACTTTGCTGCTCGCTGTCGTCTAGACTACGCTGCTAGTCTTGTTGCTGAGTCTGCGTCTGTCTGTCCTCCGTCCGTCAGGGGTGAGTGTGCTCTTGGCACGGACGTCCTAGAGGACAGGCAGGAGGAGTTACAGTGTCTGGCTGCTGCTTCACCTCATCTCGCGTCTGTACTGCTTGCTCCTGAGGGAGACCCGGATGCAGTAGACATCCCGACTCCGCGCTCTTACGCGGAGGCCGTAGAGGGTCCCTACTCCTCTTAGTGGCAGGCAGCTATGGATGCAGAGATGGCTTCCTGGAAGTCCACAGGCACCTACGTTGACGCAGTTCCCCCTCCTGGGGCGAACATCGTCAGTGGCATGTGGATCTTCCGGGTGAAGCGGCCGCCGGGCTCTCCACCTGTCTTCAAGGCGCGGTACGTTGCTCGTGGCTTCAGCCAGCGGCAGGGAGTTGACTACTTTCAGACCTTCTCTCCCACCCTGAAGATGACCACTCTTCGGGTGCTGCTGCACATAGCCGCTCAGCGCGACTACGAGCTTCACTCTCTCGACTTCAACACTGCGTTCCTGCAGGGTAGCCTGCACGAGGAGATCTGGCTGCGCCGTCCACCTGGCTTCACTGGGACTTTCCCTCCTGGCACCCAGTGGAGCCTCCGACGGCCAGTCTACGGTCTCCGCCAGGCACCGCGTGAGTGGCACGACACACTGAGGACTACGCTTGCGGCTCTTGGGTTTGCTCCCTCTACTGCTGACCCGTCGCTGTTTCTGCGCACCGACACTTCACTGCCGCCGTTCTACATCCTCGTGTACGTCGATGACTTGGTCTTTGCCACAAAGTAGGCGCCGGGGCCGGTAAGGGCGGCGTCAGGGCCGCAGGGCGGCGCGAGGGCCGCTGGGTTGGCGACAAGGCCGCAGAGAGTGAACTGCGCAGCTACCTTGGCTTGCAGATCACTCGGGACAGAGCACGCCGCACCATCACCTTGACTCAGTCACACATGGTGCAGCAGGTCCTTCAGCGCTTCGGCTTCACGTACTCCTCGCCTCAGGCCACTCCTCTGTCTACTCGCCACTCACTCTCAGCTCTGCCTTCGGATGAGTCCGTAGAGTCGAGTGGCCCGTACCCAGAGCTTGTTGGCTGCCTCATGTACCTGATGACCTGCACTCGACCTGACCTTGCATACCCTCTGAGCATTCTTGCACGCTATGTTGCTCTCGGGAGACACCGACCAGAGCACATGGCTGCAGCGAAGAGGGTATTGCGCTACCCGTGCAGTACGTCGGGCATGGGGCTAGTGCTTGGAGGGCGGAGTCCAGTGGTCCTTACAGGCCACGCGGACGCTTCTTGGGCTGACGACCAGGCTACGCAGCGGTCGTCACAGGGTTACACCTTCAGTCTTGGTTCCGGCTCTGTCTCGTGGCGGTCTACTCGTTCGTCTTCAGTTCTCAGCTCCAGTTGTGAGGCTGAGATCTACGCCGGGGCCATGGCTGCACAGGAGCTTCGCTGGCTCACCTACCTGCTGACTGACCTTGGAGAGCCGCCTCGTTCTCCTCCAGTGCTGTACGTAGACAACAAGGCCATGCTGGCCTTGTGTCGAGAGCAGCGCTTGGAGCACAGAACGAAGCACATTGCTCTCCGCTACTTCCTTGCTCGTGAGCTGCAGCAGCGTGGTCAGTTGCGACTTGCGTACGTGGCCTCTGAGGCCAACACTGCTGATGTGTTCACCAAGGCACTCGCGCCTTGTGACCATCAGCGCTTCTGCACCCAGCTGGGTCTTGTGCCTGTCTTGCCTCACTTGCTCTCTTCTTGACTTTACTTGTTCTGTGACATATATATACCTGCTCCTGCTTGTCTAGTTTTATATATATGTCTGTACTCCTGCATGTGAACTGGCCTCTGGCCCTGCTCTTGTGCTCGGACTGTGTGGTGACTTTGTGATCCACCCTGAGCTTGCTTTGCTTTGCTTTGCTTGACTGGTCTTGTGACCCCTTGTTCTCCCCCACTTTGCCTATGGGGGTGTGTCAGATTATTATAGCTGATGCATGTTTGTAGGCTATAGTGGGGTAGCACATATGGGGTACAGCTTTCTAGGGTTGTATTTGTACCCAACCCTGACTTAGTCATTCTCATTCCTGGTCATTTATTTTCACACGAACTGTGCCAGTGTCGTTTCAGGTACGTCCCCTGTATCCGTCCAGCTTCGCAGTGCTATCCGCTTCCCATTGTTGTAGATGCACACCTTGCTGTTGACCCAATCGATCTCGGGGTTGAACCGCTTCAGGAAATATCGCCCCAAGATAAAATCTAATCCTTTGATGTTGGTGACTGGTAGCTTCGGCTTCCACCTCAACGCACCTATATGCAGTTGCAGTGATGCTTCACCGTGGATAGGAAGCTTCGTACCGTCCACCATGGTTGCTGGAAACTGGGTCTCTTCCGCCTTCTCTCCAATTTTCTCCAATGCTCCGCGGTCACACACCGAGTGAGATGCACCGCTGTCGACCAGTGCCTGGAGGCGTCGCCCATTGCATAACACCTCGAGGAGTAGTGGTTTCTGCTATGCTGAGTAGCCAAAGAGGGTCTTGTTAATAGGATCATAGGGTACATCAAACTTAATACCTTCCCTTTTTCCTATACCTGACTTAGCGCTTTCCAACTTCACTTGGGGGGTAGGAGGATTTTTCCGAGGCTTGTATAATTTTTCCTGAGCCTGGATGTCTCCTCTAAGCCTTGGCAGCTGTGTAGGCTTCACCTGTGGGCGACGGGGAGCCTTAACACTGTGCTGCGGGGAGAGAATATTAATTCCACGGAACGCACGACCCTTTTCTACGCTCCGTAGTGCTTTGCCCAACTTCTCAGGTACCTGAATAATTTCTAAAGGCTTTTTCTTGGCCTCTAGACCTCCCCTGAATTCTTTGAAGGCTTGTAAACCACGAGAAGCAATATTCTTCGTTAGAGCATCTTTTTAGGATACTTTTAACGAATTCTTACTTTCGTGGGTGTTCGGCTGGAGTTTCCCGGTCGGTGCAGAGTCTTTTTTCGCGGAGCCTCCATTCGCCTCGGCGATTTCCCCAGATGCCGGCCGGTCGTGACGTTTTAAATTCGCGCCATCATTTTCTCCTTTTTTCACCCGCTCCGAAGTCGCCACGTCGTCGCCTTTTCCTGCTTTTCGGATCTTTACGCGATCGCCAGGTCGATCCGCGGCTACTGGCGATTCCCGTTTTTTGACTTCGGGGGTGCTCCACTGTTTCCGTCCCGGAGTGCCGCACGTGCTTTCTTCATTTTGTAGCACGACAAAAACTGATGTCCTGTTGCGCCGCAAAATTCGCATTTTGTCGGCTGCTGCTTCGCGTCGTATTTGTCGATATCCATCGGTTCGGTGAACGTGGGGGGTGCCGATCGCTCCGTGCCGAATGTACGGTTCGGCGTGAAGCGTCGTGTTTCGGGTTGACTTCGAGTCAGCGCGTCGTATCGCTCGGCAGCACGCACGATGTCTCTGTAGCTGTTGTAATTCGCCGCAATCACCTGCCGCCGAATCTCCATTTTTAATCCTTCGGTGTACGCCTGGATTTTTTCGCCTTCGGTCAGGTCGGTGATGCGGTTGAACAGTAACTCCATCTGCTGCGTGTACTGTGTTACACTACTGTATTGCTTGTGTCGGTGTATCTGCTGCCGCGCCATGTAGGTTGTATTAATTGGTTCGAAACGCTCGATTAAATCTGCCCGAAACTGCTGCCACGTTTTCTCCCCGCGGGCTACGTCGGTGTAGTAAATCCATTCGAGAGCCGGTCCACGTAACAGTGTCGCTGCGAGCCGAATCCTTGCTGCATCGTGTTGCGGGGTCGAACAGCCAATGGCCTCGAAGTAAATTTCGAGGGTGGCCACAAATCGCCGGACGTCGGATCCCTTCGCGCTTGGATCGAACGCCTCCGGGAGCCTCGGTCGTGCTGCTTCGAGGTTCGGCGACAGTGGTGCCATTGGTCCGTGAAATGTCGGTGTCGCCACTGCTGCTGGAGTTGTCGGTGCTGCAGTCGCTGTGGTCGCTGTTGCTGCGATGGCGAACCCTGGTTGGCTTGTCAGAAAAGCCTCGAGTCGACGAAGCGTCGCCTGCGTCTGCTCCATGTCGGTGCGGAGGCTCGCAATGTCGCTCGTAGTCGCGTAGTTGTCGCCTTGGCCCTCCATTTGGTGATTTACAGGAAGATGCGCGACGAAAATAATCGAATTCTAGGTGCTGGTCGACTTACTGCGAGTCAAATTGACTGTAAAATCGACGAGCGCGAATTCTGTAGGTTGCGTAAATCTCCCTTAGGCGAAATTCGCGTCCGATCTCGGCCGTTGAGGAGAAAATCGATCCGACGCTCCAAATTCCAACTGTTTTGGGCGAAATTCTCTGGGCCGTTGAGATGAAACTCGATCGAACGGTCAAAACTCCAACCTTTCCACCAGTAAATCTGAGGGGTGTTCGAAAACCGAATCGAGGAGGACTTAGAAAAATTGCGCGGAACTGGTTTTACATACCCGTATCGGCGCTTTCGTCGTCGCCCCCGCGGTTTTTAAAGGCCGGAACTAAGCGGTTGAAGACCTCGCGTGTAAACCCGCTCTGATTACCAAGTGTGAGGATCTGGGATCGAGCTCAGAAAAGATGATTCAAATTGAATTGAATTGAATGTCTTCACCTGGGTACAACACGAGGCTATATATAGGCTCGACACAAGGCCCCGTAACCAGGTGTTACGCGAAGGTTCCGCGGGCCGCGTAGCGTCCCGAACGGATCCTTACCGAATTCGGTAGAAGGCAATTCGGTGGCAACCGAAAAGCCAGAATTCGGTGCACGCAACCTAGCTCGGTGCTATAACTATAATAAAATATAGGAAAGCACCTAGCCTAGGAAATCAAGCAATTCATGCATGCATATAATTATCCTATGCTAGAAATAGCATGATAAAGTAAAGGCAAGCAAGCATAGCTGGCATAAGCCGTCGTACTCTCACAGTTCTGTTGCTGCTGAGGGAGCTGGTGCCACGGGTCCCGGAGGTGCTCGTACTGGGAGTACTGGAGCTGCTGGACCTGCGGGTACTTCTGGAGCTGGAGCTGCTGCGGGTGTTGGCGCGGAGGCTACTGCTGTCGGTCCTGGAGGCGGTCCTGCTTGGGGTACTACTGTGCTGCTGGGGGTACTGGAGCTGGAGCAAGCCCCATGCCCGATGTACTGCACAAGTAGCGTAACACCCTCTTCGCTGCAGCCATGTGCTCTGGTCGGTGTCTCCCAAGAGCAACATAGCGTGCCAAGATGCTAAGAGGGTATGCAAGGTCAGGTCGTGTGCAGGTCATCAGGTACATGAGGCAGCCAACAAGCTCTGGGTACGGGCCACTCGGCTCTACGGACTCATCTGAAGGCAGAGCTGAGAGCGAGTGGCGAGTAGACAGAGGAGTGGCCTGAGGCGAGGAGTACGTGAAGTCGAAGCGCTGAAGGACCTGCTGCACCATGTGTGACTCAGTCAGGGTAATGGTGCGCTGTGCTCTGTCCCGGGTGATCTGCAAGCCAAGGTAGCTGGGCGGCTCGGCTGCTCGGCGGCTTGGCGGCTCGGCGGCTGGGCGGCTTGGCTGCTGGGCGGCTCGGCTGCTGGGCGGCTCGGCTGCTGGGCGGCTCGGCGGGGCCGCAGGTAGGTGGCTGGGCCGCAGGTAGGCGCCGGGGCCGCACAGGTAGGTGGCGGGGCCGCGGGTAGGTGGCGGGGCCGCAGGTAGGTGGCGGGGCCGCTGGTAGGTGGCGGGGCCGTAGGTAGGTGGCGGGGCCAGCAGGTAGGTGGCGGGGCCAGCAGGTAGGTGGCGGGGCCGCACAGGTAGGTGGCGGGGCCGCGGGTAGGTGGCGGGGCCGCTGGTAGGTGGCGGGGCCGCAGGTAGGTGGCGGGGCCGCACAGGTAGGTGGCGGGGCCGCGGGTAGGTGGCGGGGCCGCTGGTAGGTGGCGGGGCCGCAGGTAGGTGGCGGGGCCGCACAGGTAGGTGGCGGGGCCGCGGGTAGGTGGCGGGGCCGCTGGTAGGTGGCGGGGCCGCAGGTAGGTGGCGGGGCCGCACAGGTAGGTGGCGGGGCCGCGGGTAGGTGGCGGGGCCGCTGGTAGGTGGCGGGGCCGCAGGTAGGTGGCAGGGCCAGCACGTAGGCGCCAGGGCCGCACAGGTAGGCGTCGGGGCCGCAGGTAGGCGCCGGGGCCGGTAAGGGCGGCGTCAGGGCCGCAGGGCGGCGCGAGGGCCGCTGGGTAGGCGACGAGGCCGCAGGGCGGCGGATCGGGGCCGGGAAAGGGCGGCGCGATGGCCGCGGGGTAGGCGACAAGGCCGCCGGGCGGCGGGTCGGGGCCAGGAAGGGCGGCGCGAGGGCCGCAAGGCAGGCGACAGGGCCACTAGGGCGGCGCGAAGGGGCGAGAAAAAAAAAAGGGGGAGCGCGACTCGGGCTAGGGCTGAGCGCGCTCCGGGCAGGAAAAAAAAATGTCGAATTGGTGGGCCCTAGGAACAGTTCCCACGAGGGAACCTGCTCGATACCATGTGAGAATTGAAACGAGAATGGATGAACTATGATTGAATTGGGTACAAGTACTCACCCTAATTGGGTTGTACCCCTTATGGGCTACCCCACTATAGCCTACACAATATGCATGAGCTATAATGTTCTGACACAGTTTCCTAGGGTTTCCTACTTGTACCCAACCTTGTGCTAGTTCATTCATTCCTCATTCTTTCACATATATGACAAAAAAAACTGAACGAAAAGCGTCACTATTTGGTGAAGACCGAACCATTTCAAACAAGTTATGCATTTATATAACAAACGTTTACAGAAAATGTAATTAAACATATCCTCATCCTCTTCATCATCATCATCCTCTTCACTATCACTAGAGCCTAAAGAGAGCGCCGCAGCCAGCGACGATCGCCGACGTGCTAGCTTCACGGGCAGATCGCGGCTCGCGAGGCACCATGGCGACGGGGGAAAGAGACTATCGGCAAGGCGAGGGGAAGGCGAGGCTGCGCGACGAGGGGAATGCGGGACGACTGGAGGCTGCAGGGAACGACGCGGAAGTTTGGCTCTGCGAGGGGAAAGGAAAGGGAATGGCAAATGAATACATGTATCTTAGATCGTGCTTACTAAGATGTGCGGCTGCTGCTGAGCTGACGGGATGGAAACTAGAATACGCGAAACTTTGCTTGGAGAGGGGAAAGGAAAGGGAACAGAAAAGAAATATCTTTATCCTAAATCGTACTTATTAGGCAAAGTGGTGTGTTGCTGCCGCACTGACGGGCTGCAGAGGAGAGCTGCAGAGGGACGCGGGTGGAGAAAATACGGAGAGGAATACGGGGAGCACGAGGGAGTGAAATCGGAATCGCGGTTCCCTCTATCCCTTGCAACTCCCTTTCCCACGCAGCTAACTATCTCCCTCGTAGCTCACTCTCTCCCTCGCAGCTCACTCTCTCCCTCAGAGCTCACTCTCTCCCTCGCAGCCAAATCAAACGGAAACGAGGGAACCAAATGCGGGGGGCGATGAGGAGTAACGTGAAACAAATGTATATAAATTCGTACCTACTAAGATGGCGTTGCTGCTGAGCTCAGCTCACGGGCTGAAAATGAGTGGGTATTCCCGTAAAGGAATATGCACGAACGAAAAGTGCAGCTCATGGGCTCACGGGCCGCATCATACAGCGACGACCAGCTGCGACGCTAGCTTCGCTGGTGAACGCGGCCCGCACGGCGCCATGGCGACGGGGGGGCAAGGGAAGCGTGGCGTAGCGAGGGGAAGGTGAGGCTGCGCAACTAGGGAATGAAGCTCGGCGAGGGAGAAGGAGAGAAATTCAGGAAAGAAGAATCTCTATCCTATACCTTCGCGAGAAGACAGCAGTGGAGTGACAGTTCGTGAATGATGCCATTCCCGAACACGTTGGCAAAAAATCTTGCCATTTCGGCATGATTGACGGAGGGAACAGTCGAACCGGTGTACCTAGACATCCGGAATTCAGGGCGCCTACGCGAATCTCCATTACTGGGATTTCAGCCAACCCCTTCGTTACAACTCTGATGAGACAGCGTACACTACAGGAAAAAAGCCGATATTTCAGCACAGACAAATTTGAAAACCCTGAAATTTCAGCAAACACACTTTAAAAAAAGCTGCCACAACAGTCCCACTATTCTCCCACCACTGGAATTGAGGAAATTAGAACGAGAATGAAAATGACTATGGAATGAAAGTGATACAAATATGCAACCCTAGAAATGTGTACCCCATATGGGCTACCCCACTAAAGCCTAGACAACATTATAATTTGACACACCCCCATAGGCAAAGTGGGGGAGAACAAGGGGTCACAAGACCAGTCAAGCAAAGCAAAGCAAAGCTCAAGGTGGATCACAAAGTCACCACACATTCCGAGCACAAGTTCAAGGCCAGAAGGCCAGTTCACATGCAGGAGCACATAACTATATATAAGAGGCTAAGCAAACAAGAGCAGGTGTATATATATGTGACAGTACAAGCAATGTCAAGAAGTGAGCAAGTGAGGCAAGACAGGCATTAAGACCAAGCTGAGTACAGAAGCGCTGATGATCACAAGGCGCAAGTGCCTTGGTGAACACATCAACAGTGTTGGCCTCAGAGGCCACGTCCGCAAGCCGCAACTGACCACGCTGCTGTAGCTCACGAGCAAGGAAGTAGCGAAGAGCAATGTGCTTTGTTCTGTGCTCCAGTCTCTGCTCTCAACACAAGGCCAGCATGGCCTTGTTGTCTACGTACAGGACTGGAGGAGAACGAGGCGGCTCTCCAAGGTCGGACAGCAGGTAGGTGAGCCAGCGAAGCTCCTGTGCAGCCATGGCCCCGGCGTAGATCTCGGCCTCACAACTGGAGCCGAGAACAGAAGACGAGCGAGTAGCCCGCCACGAAACAGAGCCGGAACCAAGGCTGAAGGTGTAACCCTGTGACGACCGCTGCGTAGCCTGATCGTCAGCCCAAGAAGTGTCCGCGTGCCCAGTGAGGACCACTGGACTCCGCCCTCCAAGCACTAGCCCCATGCCCGACGTACTGCACAAGTAGCACAACACCCTCTTCGCTACAGCCATGTGCTCTGGTCTGTGTCTCCCAGGAGCAACATAGCGTACAAGAATGCTAAGAGGGTATGCAAGGTCAGGTCGTGTGCAGGTCATCAGGTACATGAGGCAGCCAACAAGCTCTGGGTACGAGCCACTCGACTCTACGGACTCATCCGAAGGCAGAGCTGAGAGCGAGTGGCGAGTAGGCACAGGAGTGGCCTAAGGCGAGGAGTACATGAAGCCGAAGCGCTGAAGGACCTGCTGCACCATGTGTGACTGAGTCAGGGTAATGGTGCGGCGTGCTCTGTCCCGGGTGATCTGCAAGCCAAGGTAGCTGCGCAGTTCACCCAGGTCTATGCACGTGTGTCTCTTCTGCAGCTCGGACTTCACGTGGGCGAGTCCAGCAGTGTCAATAGTGGCAAAGATCAAGTCGTCGACGTACACGAGGATGTAGAACGGCAGCAAAGAGGTGTCGGTGCGTAGAAACAGCGACGGGTCGGCAGTAGAGGGAGCAAACCCAAGAGCCGCAAGCGTAGTCCTCAGTGTGTCGTGCCACTCGCGCAGTGCCTGGCGGAGACCGTAGACTGGCCGTCGAAGGCTCCACTGGGTGCAAGGAGGGAAAGTCCCAGTGAAGCCAGGTGGACGGCGCAGCCAGATTTCCTCGTGCAGGCTACCCTGCAGGAAAGCAGTGCTGAAGTCAAGGGAGTGAAGCTCGTAGTCACGCTGAGCGGCTATGTGTAGCAGCACCCGAAGAGTGGTCATCTTCGGGGTGGGAGAGAAGGTCTGAAAGTAGGCAACTCCCTGCCCCTGACTGAAGCCACGAGCCACGTACCGCGCATTGAAGACAGGTGGAGAGCCCGGCGTCCGCTTCACCCTGAAGATCCACATGCCACAGACGATGTTCGCCCCAGGTGGGGGAACCGCGTCAACGTAGGTGCCTGTGGACTTCCAGGAAGCCATCTCTGCATCCATAGTTGCCTGCCACTGAGAGGAGTAGGGGCCTTCTACGGCCTCCGCGTAATAGCGCGGAGTCGGGATGTCAAGTGCATCCGGGTCTCCCTCAGGGGTAAGCAGTACGGACACGAGATGAGGTGAAGCAGCAGCCAGACACTGAAACTCCTCCTGCCTGTCCTCAAGGACGTCCGTGCCAAGAGCACTCACCCCTGACGGACGGAGGATAGACAGATGCAGACTCAGCAATGAGACTAGCAGCGTAGTCTAGACGATAGCGAGCAACAAAGTCGACAAGCTCAGCAACAAGAGCAGACGCAGCAGTGGACTCAAAAGAGGGGTCTGTGACGACAGTAGCAAGGAGACGCGTGACAGTAGGACTGGCAGCACGAAGAGAGTCCAACTCAGGGTCGGCAAGGGCAGGAAGAGAGGACTCAGGAGGAGAAGGCAAAGGGGCACGCAGAGGAGCAGTGGACGGACGCAGAGACATCCGGTGCGTGCCAGGGACAGGAGGAGGACGCTGACGCGAACCGCGACCACTAGCGCGAGCAGCACGAACCGGCGACGCAGGACGAGACGCAGGCTCACGACGCTCAGCAAGACCTCCAGTAGGACCAGTGTAGGGAGAAGGAGCAGGCAGTGGGGAGGCCGGCGGTAACTGTGACTGTGACTGGACAGGCGGTGGACACTCTAAGGGAGGAGGAAGACCAAGAACCTGCTGAAGGAGCGGAACAAAGTACGGCCGAGGCCGCGCGGCGACTCCAGACACAGCAGGGAACGCACCAGCACCCCCAGTGGCAGCACCAGCGCCAACAGCACCTCCAGCTCCAGTACCTCCAGCAGCACCCGCAGCAGGACCGCCGCTAGGACTGACAGCAGTAGCCTCAGCGCCAACACCCTCAGCAGCTCCGACTCTAGTCGCACTCGCAGACCCAGCAGCTCCAGCACTCCCTGGGCTAGCACCTCCGAGACCGGCGGCACCAGCACCCTCAGCAGGCGAAGAAGCACCAGCTCCAGCAGTACGCCTCCAGCGCCGGGCAAACCACTCGCGCAGCTCCTGTGGAGAGAGTGGCTCCCGCCGAGACGAAGCACCCGGAGAACCACCAGGCCCAACACCGCCAGACGCCACACGAGCAGGTCCAGCGGCCGCGGGCTCCGCACCCCCAGGCTCAGCAGCTCCAGACTCAGTACCCCCAGGCTCAGCAGCTCCGGACGCAGCACCCCCAGGCTCAGCAGCTCCAGACGCAGCACCCCCAGGCAAAGGACCCCAGGGCTCAGCACCCTCAGTCGTAGCACCCCCAGGCTCAGTACCCCCAGGCTCAGCACCCACTCGCGCAGCACCCCTAGAGTCAGCACCCCCAGGCTCAGCACCCGGAGCAGTACAAGAGTCACCAGCAACCTCGACCGGCTCGACTGCGTCTTCCTGGGACACACCTGAAGGGGCAGGACCCTGAGGGGGGGGGGGTCTACCTGGGGGGGACCTGGCACAAGGAAGTGCGGCGGCGGGGGGAGGGAAGGAGTGCGATAGGGGAAGAGACGGTAGTAGGGGACCGACTCGTCAAACGTGATGTCCTGGGAGGACAGAACACGACGAGAGGAGGGGTGGTAGAACTGCCACCCTGGTGCGTCAGGGGGGAAGCCAAGGAAGACATAAGGAGCAGCACGAGGGGACAGTTTTTCCGCAGACAAGTCGCGGACAAACGCCCGGGATCCCCAGACACGGAACGCAGACGCATCGCCTACCTTCCCCATCCACAGCAAAGCTGGGGAGGTCTCCGGCATGGAGACCCTGGGGTGAAGGTTGATCTGATGTGCCGCGTACCGAACCGCAAACGGCCACAGAAAATGGGGGGCAGCCGCATGCATCATGGACGTACGAGCAACGTCCATGACCATGCCAATGCGGCGCTCAGCAATCCCATTTTGCTGTGGAGAGTCCGGAAGTGTAAAGGTCTGGCGGATGCCTCGCGCACGGCAGTAGGCTCGCAGAAGGCTAGAGGAGAACTCTCCGCCTCGGTCAGAGTGCAGACGCAGAACAGGAAAGTCCGAGCCGAAGCTCCTCCTGAGCAGGAGACGAGCTGCGCGCATCCAGTCGATCAACACCTCAGTGACATCACCCTTGCTGCGCAAGAGGAAGACAGAGGTGTAACGCGAGTAGTCATCAACCACCAGCAGGAAGTAGCGCTCGGGACCCTGTCCACGGACGCGGGCCGGGCCCCACACGTCCATGTGAAGCGTCTGCAGCGGGGCCTCTGTCGGGGGAAACTGAGAGGAGTGAGGGGCAGCCGCAGGGACTGGAGGAGACCCAGTGGTCAGGGTGTAAAGGCTCGACCCCGGCCGACGCGTAAACGTGGCGAGGTGCCGGCCTGTGCGAGCGTCCGAGCAGTGGTTCACCCGTTGACTCGCAGGAGTAAACTGGTGAACCCCCGTATCCTGCAGGTCAGCACCACTCACCAAGTTCGTAGAGAACGAGGGGAGGTAAAGACCAGACAAGGTGCCAGAGGGGGCAGCCGGACACGGGAGGACAGTGGAGAAGTGAGAGAGGACAGGACCCCCAGAGGGGTCTGCCAGGGAGAATGCAACCGGCCGACCAAGCGGCGTGAGTGTGGTGCGGTCTCGAAAGAAGGAGCGAGAAGCCCCTGAGTCAAGTGTGAAGGTGAGGGAGGCCGAAGCCGACGTGGTACCTGAGAGCGCAGACTCACCAGCACCTGAGGGCGCAGATGTGAGAATAGTAGAACAGGAATGAATGACTAAGTGAACGTTTGGTACAAATGCAAACCCTAGAGAGCTGTACCCCATATGTGCTACCCCACTATAGCCTACAACAGCTATGTCATATATATCTGACACACCCCCATAGGCAAAGTGGGGGAGAACAAGGGGTCACAAGACCAGTCAAGCAAAGTAAAACAAAGCAAGCTCAGGGTGGATCACAAAGTCACCACACAGTCCGAGCACAAGAGCAGGGCCAGAGGCCAGTTCACATGCAGGAGTACAGACATATATATATAAAACTAGACAAGCAAGAGCAGGTATATATATGTCACAGTACAAGTAAAGTCAAGAGGAGAGCAAGTGAGGCGAGACAGGCACAAGACCCAGCTGGGTGCAGAAGCGCTGATGGTCACAAGGCGCGAGTGCCTTGGTGAACACATCAGCAGTGTTGGCCTCAGAGGCCACGTAAGCAAGCCGCAACTGTCCACGCTGCTGTAGCTCACGAGCAAGGAAGTAACGAAGAGCAATGTGCTTCGTTCTGTGCTCCAGACGTTGCTCTCGACACAAGGCCAGCATGGCCTTGTTGTCTACGTATAGCACTGGAGGAGAACGAGGCGGCTCTCCAAGGTCAGTCAGCAGGTAGGTGAGCCAGCGAAGCTCCTGTGCAGCCATGGCCCCGGCGTAGATCTCAGCCTCACAACTGGAGCTGAGAACCAAAGACGAACGAGTAGCCCGCCACGAGAAAGAGCCGGAACCAAGACTGAAGGTGTAACCCTGTGACGACCGCTGCGTAGCCTGGTCGTCAGCCCAAGAAGCGTCAGCGTGGCCTGTAAGGACCACTGGACTCCGCCCTCCAAGCACTAGCCCCATGCCCGATGTACTGCACAGGTAGCGCAATACCCTCTTCGCTGCAGCCATGTGCTCTGGTCGGTGTCTCCCAGGAGCAACATAGCGTGCAAGAATGCTCAGAGGGTATGCAAGGTCAGGTCGTGTGCAGGTCATCAGGTACATGAGGCAGCCAACAAGCTCTGGGTACGGGCCACTCGACTCTACGGACTCATCCGAAGGCAGAGCTGAGAGCGAGTGACGAGTAGACAGAGGAGTGGCCTGAGGCGAGGAGTACGTGAAGCCGAAGCGCTGAAGGACCTGCTGCACCATGTGTGACTGAGTCAAGGTAATGGTGCGGCGTGCTGTGTCCCGAGTGATCTGCAAGCCAAGGTAGCTGCGCAGTTCACCCAGGTATGTGCACGTGTGTCTCTTCAGCAGCTCGGACTTCACGTAGGCGAGTCCAGCAGTGTCCGCTGTGGCAAAGACCAAGTCGTCGACGTACACGAGGATGTAGAACGGCGGCAGTGAAGTGTCGGTGCGCAGAAACAACGACGGGTCAGCAGTAGAAGGAGCAAACCCAAGAGCCGCAAGCGTAGTCCTCAGTGTGTCGTGCCACTCACGCGGTGCCTGGCGAAGACCATAGACTGGCCGTCGGAGGCTCCACTGGGTGCCAGGAGGAAAAGTCCCAGTGAAGCCAGGTGGACGACGCAGCCAGATCTCCTCGTGCAGGCTACCCTGCAGGAACGCAGTGCTGAAGTCGAGAGAGTGAAGCTCGTAGTCGCGCTGAGCGGCTATGTGCAGCAGCACCCGAAGAGTGGTCATCTTCGGGGTGGGAGAGAAGGTCTGAAAGTAGTCAACTCCCTGCCGCTGACTGAAGCCACGAGCAACGTACCGCGCCTTGAAGACAGGTGGAGAGCCCGGCGGCCGCTTCACCCTGAAGATCCACATGCCACTGACGATGTTCGCCCTAGGAGGGGGAACTGCGTCAACGTAGGTGCCTGTGGACTTCCAGGAAGCCATCTCTGCATCCATAGCTGCCTGCCACTGAGAGGAGTAGGGACCCTCTACGGCCTCCGCGTAAGAGCGCGGAGTCGGGATGTCTAGTGCATCCGGGTCTCCCTCAGGAGCAAGCAGTACAGACGCGAGATGAGGTGAAGCAGCCGCCAGACACTCTAACTCCTCTAGCCTGTCCTCTAGGACGTCCGTGCCAAGGGCACACTCACCCCCGACGGACGGAGGACAGACAGACGCAGACTCAGCAACAAGACTAGCAGCGTAGTCTAGACGACAGCGAGCAGCAAAGTCAACGAGCTCAGGGACAAGAGCATACGCAGCAGTGGACTCAAAAGAGGGGTCAGTGACGACAGTAGCAAGCAGACGCGTGACAGTAGGACTGGCAGCACGAAGGGAGTCCGACTCAGGGTCGGCAAGCGCAGGAAGAGAGGACTCAGGAGGAGAAGGCAAAGGGGCACGCAGAGGAGCAGTGGACGGACGCAGAGACATCCGGTGCGTGCCAGGGATAGGAGGAGGACGCTGACGCGAACCGCGACCACTAGCGCGAGCAGGACGAACAGGCGACGCGGGACGAGACGCAGGCTCACGACGCTCAGCAAGACCTCCAGTAGGACCAGTGTAAGGAGAGGGAGCAGGCAGTGGGGAGGTAGGCTCCAACAGTGACTGCGACTGGACGGGCTGTGGACACTCTACCGGAGGAGAAAGACCAAGAACCTGCTGCAGGAGCGGAACGAAGTACGGCCGAGGCCGCGCGGCAGCTCCAGACTCAGCAGGGATAGCACCAGCACCCCTAGCGACAGCACCAGCGCCACCAACACCTCCAGCGGCAGGACCTCCAGCAGCACCAGCAGGAGAACCACCGCCAGGACAGACAGCAGTAGTCTCAGCACCAACACCCTCAGCAGTACCAGCTCCACTAGGACCCGCAGGCCCAGCAGCCCCAAGACCGGCAGCACCAGCACCCTCGACGGTCGAAGAAGCTCCAGCTCAAGCAGCACGCCTCCAGCGGCGAGCAAACCACTCGCGCAGCTCCTGTGGAGAGAGGGGCTCCCGGCGAGACGCAGCAGCAGGAGAAACCCCAGGCTCAGCAGCTCCAGACGCAGCACCCCCAGGCTCAGCAGCTCCAGACTCAGCACCCCCAGGCTCAGCAGCTCCAGACGCAGCACCCCCAGGCTCAGCAGCTCCCGACCCAGCACCCCCAGACCCAGCACCACCTAGCTCAGCAGCTCCAGGCACAGCACCCCCCGGCTCAGCACCCCCAGGCTCAGCACCCTCCGCAGTAGCACCCCCAGGCCCAGCACCCCCAGGCTCAGCACCCCTAGTAGCAGCACCTCCAGGCTCGGCACCCCCGCGCACAGCACCCCCAGAGTCAGCACCCCCAAGCTCAGCACCCGCAGCAGCACCAGAGTCACCAGCAACCTCGACCGGGTCAACTGCGTCTACCTCGGACACACCTGAGGGGGCAGGAACCTGAGGGGGGAGGGGGTCTACCGGGGGGGGAACCGGCACAAGGAAGTCCGGCGGAGGGGGGAGGGAAGGAGTGCGGTAGGGGAAGAGGCGGTAGAAGGGGACTGACTCGTCGAACGTGACGTCCTGGGAGGACAGAACACGACGAGAGGAGGGGTGGTAAAACTGCCACCCTGGAGCGTCTGTGGGGAAGCCAAGGAAGACACAGGTAGCAGCACGAGGGGAAAGCTTGTCCGCAGACAAGTCGCGGACAAACGCCCGAGATCCCCAGACACGGAACGCCGACGCATCGCCAACCTGGGGACATCGCGGGCCGAGAGACCCGGGGGTGAAGGTTGAGCTGATGCGCCGCGTACCTCACCGCAAACGGCCACAGAAAATGGGGGGCAGCCGCATGCATCATGGACGTACGAGCGACATCCATGACCATGCCAATGCGGCGCTCAGCAATCCCATTTTGCTGTGGAGAGTCCGGAAGCGTGAAGGTCTGGCGGATCCCCCGTGCACGACAGTAGTCTCGCAGAAGGCGCGAGGAGAACTCTCCGCCTCTGTCCGAGTGCAGACGCAGAACAAGAAAGTCCGAGCCGAAGCTCTTCCTGAGCTGGAGACGAGCCTCGCGGATCCAGTCGATCAGCACCTCAGTGACAGCACCCTTGCTGCGCAAGGGGAGGACTGTGGTGTAACGCGAGTAGTCGTCAACCACCAACAGAAATTAGCGCTCGTGACCCTGCCCACGGACGGGGGCTGGGCCCCACACGTCCATGTGAAGCGTCTGCAGAGGAGCCTCTGTCGGGGGGAACTGGGAGGAGTGAGGAGCAGCCCGGAGGCGCCCCTCGACACAGGGGACACAGGAAGGTCCTGGCCCGGAGGGAAGGGGAGGGAGAGACTGGGGGAGACCAGAGACAAGGACACGGGAAGCCATGCTCCGAAGACGGGGCAAGGAGGGGTGGCAAAGACGGTGGTGCCACAGGAGAGTCTCGTGAGACAGGAGGCGACAAGAACAGGGGGCAGACTCAGGACCTGATCGGGACGCAGCAGCAAGCACCTGACCTGACGCAACTACCTGACCAGACGCAGGGACAGGAGGAGACGTAGTGGTCAGGGTGTAGAGGCTCGACCCCGGCCGACGCGAGAACGTGGCCAGGTGTCGGCCTGTGCGTGCGTCCGTGCAGTGGGTCACCCGCTGACTCGCAGGAGTGAATTGGTGAACCCCCGTATCCTGCAGGTCCGCACCACTCACCAAGTTCGTAGAGAACGAGGGAAGGTACAGACCAGACAGGGTGCCCGAAGGGGCAGCCGGACACGGGAGGACAGTGGAGAAGTGAGAGAGGACAGGACCCCCAGAGGGGTCAGCCAGGGAGACCACAACGGGCCGGCCAAGCGGCGTGAGGGTAGTGCGGTCTCGAAAGAAGGAGCAAGACGCCCCGGAGTCAAGTGTTAAAGTGAGGGAGGACGGAGGCGACGCAGTACCTGAGAGCGCAGTCTCACCAGCACCTGAGAGCGCAGACGCACTGGCACCTAGAGCAGCAGCCTCACAAGCACCTAGCGCAGCAGTACCAATGCCCGGGTCGGGCGGGAAACACCGGTAACAGTCACCCTCCTCACTAATAGTCACAGCATACATAGCAGCAAGGATAGCATCAAAATCAAGATCAAAGATCGCTACACCAGCCCTAAGAAGCTCATCCCAGCGAGGGATCTCACTAGCCCCGGGGAACTGCTGACGCCAAGCGTCCGTCAGGCGGCCAAAGCAGCGCTGGGTGGAGTGGGCACCCCCACACTGCTCACCCGCGCGGTCGCCAGAGCGAAGGACGTAGGTACAAGGACCAGTACCCCCACCCCTCTGACGCCGAGTGTACCACTCACGGAGCTGCTGGGGCGGAGGGACGTCACGCGAACGCTGCTGCTGCTGCTGCTGCTGCGAGCGCTGACCACCACCACCGCCGCTCCGCTGCTGGGTACCGCCTCGACCAGCACCACCTCCTCCGCCACCACCGCCTCCTCCGCCGCCGCCTCCCCCACCGTCACCGCCACCACTGCCGCCACCACCACCGCCGCCGCCACCACCGCCGCCTCCTCCGCCACTGCCACCACTACCACCACCACCCCCGCCACCACTCCCGCCGCCACCCCCACTCCCTCCGCCGCCTCCACCGCCACCTCCACCGTTCCCTCCAGCTCCACCAGCGCCCTTGCCCCCCTTGCCCTTGCCAGAGCGGCGTCTCCCACTAGGGGCAGACGCCGCGCCAACCGACTCGAGACCAAGCAGGTCGGCAGCAGCAGTAGAGGCAACAGAGTGCAGGAGGGGGGAAGGAGAGCACCCCTCAAAGATGGGGGTGCGAGGGTCACCACGAGAAGCTCCGACAGCGACGATGCTCTTCTCCGCCGCGAGGAGGGCCTTCTCGAGGACGTCGACGGTGAGGGTGGTGGGATAGACTGCGAGAAAGTGGTCCTTGACTACGCGAAGAGAGTCAGGGAGGCGCGCAACTACGTAGTAGAGAGTGATGTACATTGGGGGGGGGTTCTTAGCGCAGAACTCAGCAGGAAGGGCGGCGCGGTAGCGAGTGTCACTAGTGCGGAGGTGCGTAATGAGGTCAGCGACAGTGGGAAAGGCAGAGAGGTCAGGAAAGAGGTAGGGAAGCATGAGACGGCTCAGTGCAGCAGTGGCAGGGGAGGAGTAGCGCGCAACTACAGCGTCGTACAAGGTCTGAGCACTCTTGTACTGACTAAAGTGCGCGCGCTCAGAGGTAGGGAGGTGGCGACGCACAACAAGACGTGCAGTAGCATCGCGGGTGGCCCACTGAGAGCGCACAGTGGGATCAGCATCAGCAGCAGGGGCAGGAGAGGCGCCAGAAGTGAGGTCAAAGAGAGAGAGGCCGTCTGCCCTATCGCACTGTAAAAACAACTGCAGGTCGTCTACCCAGACCTCGAAGTCAATGGCGCGACCCTCAGCGTCAAAAGCTAGGACACTAGGGGTAGCCATGACGACGACAGCGAAGCAGTGTAAGCGGTAGGGGAAGAGCACGCAGTGACAGCGGTACTGTGCTCACCGGGCAGGGCAGGTCGGGCAGCTCTGCAGAAGGGCGGCTCGGCGACTCAGCGACTCGGCTACTGGGCGGCTCGGCTCCCGGGCGGCTCGGAGACAGGGCGGCTCGGGTGCACTGCTGCTCGGTGGTCCGGCGGCTCGGCTGCTGCAGCTGGGCGGCTCGGCTGCTGCAGGTGGGCGGCTCGGCTGCTGCAGGTGGGCGGCTCGGCTGCTGCAGGTGGGCGGCTCGGCTGCTGCAGTTGGGCGGCGCGAGAGGAAGGGGCGGCGGGGCCGGGTTGCAGGGACGGCGAAGGGCCGCAGTAGCGGCGGCCGTAGGGCCGCAGGTAGGAGGCGGCGGGGCCGCGCAAGGGCGGGGTGGCCGCGTCTGAGTGGGCGGCGGGGCCGCGGCTGAGGAGGCGGCGGGGCCGCGTCGGAGCGAGCAGCAGGGCCGCTGCTGAGCAGGCGGCGGGGCCGCGTTTGAGCAGGCGGCGGGGCCGCGTCGTAGCGGGCGGCGGGGCCGCGGCTGA
This sequence comes from Closterium sp. NIES-65, assembly GCA_948144175.1. Taxonomy (NCBI): domain Eukaryota; kingdom Viridiplantae; phylum Streptophyta; class Zygnematophyceae; order Desmidiales; family Closteriaceae; genus Closterium; species Closterium sp. NIES-65. The sequence goes on along the minus strand of CANXME010001258.1, from coordinate 486,358 downwards.
GCAGGCGGCGGGGCCGCGTCTGAGTGGGCGGCGGGGCCGCGGCTGAGCAGGCGGCGGGGCCGCGTCGTAGTGGGCGGCGGGGCCGCGGCTGAGCAGGCGGCGGGGCCGCGTCTGAGTGGGCGGCGGGGCCGCGTCTGAGCAGGCGGCGGGGCCGCGTCGGAGCGAGCAGCGGGGCCGCGGCTGAGCAGGCGGCGGGGCCGCGTCTGAGCGGGCGGCGGGGCCGCGTCTGAGCAGGCGGCGGGGCCGCGTCGGAGCGGGCGGCGGGGCCGCGTCTGAAGAGGCGGGCGGGGCCGCGTCCGAAGTGGGCGGCGGGGCCGCGTCTGAAATGGCGGCGGGGCCGCGTTTGAAAGGGGCGGCGAGGCCGCGTCTGAAAGGGCGGCGGGGCCGCGAGGGAAGGGCGACACGGAGGGTCGCTCGAGAGAGAGAAAAAAATAAAGGTTAGCGCGCCTCGGGGCGCGCTTCGGTGGGCCCTAGGCGAAGTTCCCACAGGGAACCCGCTCTATACCATGTGAGAATAGTAGAACAGGAATGAATGACTAAGTGAACGTTTGGTACAAATGCAAACCCTAGAGAGCTGTACCCCATATGTGCTACCCCACTATAGCCTACAACAGCTATGTCATATATATCTGACAGCAGACGCACTGGCACCTAGAGCAGAAGTACCAATGCCCGGGTCGGGCCCCCGCTAGCTCCACCTGCGCCCTTGCCGCCCTTGCCCTTGCCAGAGCGGCGTCTCGCGCTAGGGGCAGACGCCGCACCGACCGACTCAAGACCAACGAGGTCGGCCGCAGCGGTAGAGGCGACAGAGGGCAAAAGGGGGGAAGGAGAACACCCCTCAAAGATGGGGGTGCGAGGGTCACCATGAGAGGCTCCTACAGCGACTATGCTCTTCTCCGCTGCTAGGAGGGCCTTCTCTAAGAGGTCAACAGTGAGAGTGGTGGGACAGACCGAGAGGAAGTGGTCCCTGACTACACGAAGGGAGTCAGGGAGGCGGGTGACTATATAATAGAGAGTGATGTACATGGGGGGGGGGGGGGGGGGGGGTTCTTGGCGCAGAACTCAGCAGGAAGCGCGGCGCGGTAGCGAGTGTCACTAGTGCGGAGGTGCTTAATGAGGTCAGCGACAGTGGGAAAGGCAGCAAGGTCAGGGCAGAGGTACGGTAGCATGAGGCGGCTCAGTGCAGCAGTGGCAGGGGAAGAGTAGCGCGCAACTACAGCGTCGTACAAGGTCTAAGCACTCTTGTACTGGGTAAAGTGCGCGCGCTCAGTGGTAGGCAGGTGGCGGCGCACAGCAAGACGTGCAGCAGCATCGCGCGTGGCCCACTGGGAGCGAACAGTGGGGTCAGCATCAGCAGCAGGGGCAGGAGAGGCGCCAGAGGTGAGGTCAAAGAGAGAGAGACCGTCTGCCCTATCGCACTGTAAGAACAGCTGCAGGTCGTCGACCAAGACCTTAAAGTCAATGGCTCGACCCTCAGCGTCAAACGCGAGGACACTAGGGGTAGCCATGAGAACAGTAGACTAGCAGTACCAACTGTAGGACAGGGGCAGTGCAGTCACAGAAGCGCTGCTCTCACCAGACAGGGCGGTTCGGGCAGCTCAGTAGCAGAGCAACACGGCAACACGGCTGCTCGGACGGCTCAGCAGCAACTGCGTCTCCGCGGCACCAGCGGCTCGGCTCCTCAGGCGGCTCGGGCGGCTCGGGCGGGTCGGGCGGGTCGGGCGGCTCGGGCAGGTCGGGCGGCTCGGACTGCTCGGGCGGCTCGGCTCCTCAGCGGCTCAGGCGGCTCGGGCGGCTCGGGCGGCTCGGGCGGCTCGGGCGGCACGGGCGGTGTAGGGCGGTAGGGCCGCTGGTAGGGTGGCGGGGCCGCAAGGTAGGTGGCGGGGCCGCAGTGGGAGGGGCGGTGGGGCCGCAGTGGGAGGGGCGGCGGGGCCGGAGTGAAGGGCGGCGGGGCCGCCGTGAAGGGCGGCGGGGCCGCTGAGAAGGGCGGCGGGGCCGCAGTGAGAGAGGCGGCGGGGCCGCAGAGAAGGGCGGCGGGGCCGCTGAGAAGGGCGGCGGGGCCGCAGCGAGAGAGGCGGCGGGGCCGCAGCGAAGGGCGGCGGGGCCGCTGAGACGGGTGGCGGGGCTGCAGCAAAGGGCGGCAGGGCCTCAGTGTGAGGCGGCGGGGCCGCAGGGAAGGGCCGCAGGGCTGCAATGTGAGGCGGCGGGGCCGCAGCGAAGGGCGGCGGGGCCGCTGAGACGGGCGGCGGGGCCGCAGCGAAGGGCGGCGGGGCCGCTGAGAAGGGCGGCGGGGCCGCAGCGAGAGAGGCGGCGGGGCCGCAGCAAAGGGCGGCGGGGCCACTGAGACGGGCGGCGGGGCCGCAGTGAAGGGCGGCGGGGCCGCAGTGAAGGGATGCGGGGCCGCAGTGAACGGCTGCGGGGCCGCAACGAAGGGCGGCGGAGCCGCAGGGAAGGGCGGCGGGGCCGCAGCGAAGGGCTGCGGGGCCGCTAGGGCGTTGGGGCCGCTAGGGCGGCTCGACGAAGTGAGAGCCCGGAGCGCGACTCGGGCTGAGCGCGCTTCGGGCAGGAAAAAAAAACTCGATGTGGTGGGCCCTAGGCACAGGTCCCACGGGGGAACCTGCTCGATACCAAGAGGAAATTAGAACGAGAATGAAAATGACTATGGAATGAAAGTGATACAAATATGCAACCCTAGAAATGTGTACCCCATATGGGCTACCCCACTAAAGCCTAGACAACATTATAATTTGACAGAAATAACAACCTTTTTACCCCTAATCAGCCTTTTTTCGCTGACTTCTGAGGGCGTGGCTGACAAAAGTTAGAAGAAAGAAAGAGGAATGAACTAGCAGAAATGGGGATACAAATAGCAAACCCTAGAAGGGTTGTACTCGCTATAGAGCACCCCACTACAGGCTAGAACATAAGAATAATATTCTGACACACCCCCATAGCCAAAGTGGGGTGTAATCAGCAGAGCAGGCAAAGCAAAACAAGCTCAGGGTGGATCACAATGTCACCACACATTCTGAGCACAAGTTCAAGAAGAAATAGTTTAGAGTTCACAATTATAAGCAAAGCTAGTGGTAGTCACAACGGGCAGTGAGGGGAGAGGAGACAGGAGGCGACGGCTGAAGCTGCAGACACACGGGCAACAGGAGGCAGACTGGCACAGCGGCTACCGGACAGCGCCCGGACTACAGGAGTAACAGGCCCCGCGGCTCAAATAGCGGCGGACGGGCAACGGACCCACGGGCGGCTGGCACAGCTGGCTACGACTGGGCTACCGGGACAGCGCCCCGGACTACAGGTGCTGCGGACGACAAGCCGGCAGCCTCCGCTCAACCTCCCGCAAACAGTCCCACCCCCCTGATACACACCCACTGCTACACCGCTAGCTCTACTCCCACGCACCCCCCTTAAACCCTAAACCCCAGTCTCCCACACAACCACCCCCCTCAGCGACAGCTGCAGCCGTGGGAGACGAAGGAGGAGGAGGAGCAAGGGAGGAAGGCACACCGGCCACCCCCATACCCGCCACCCCACAGCGGCCCCCGAAGGAGCCGCGACGGGCGACGGGAAATGGCAGGGGGAAGGGGGGGGGGGGGGGGGGGGGGGGGGGGGGGGGGGGGGGGCGGTGTGGTGAAAGGGGCCCACCACGGGCCTGGTTGGAGGGCGGGGCCGCGACAAGGGGCGGGACCGCGACGGTCGGGGCGGGGCCGCGACGAGGGGCGGGGCTGCGACGTAGAGCGGGGCCGCTTCGAGGGGCGGGGCCGCGACGCAGGGCGGGGCCGCGACGTAGGGCGGGGCCGCGTCGAGGGGCGGGGCCGCGACGGTCGGGGCGGGGGCCGTGACATAGGGCGGGGCCGCTTCGAGGGGCGGGGCCGCGACGCAGGGCGGGGCCGCGACGTAGGGCGGGGCCGCGTCGAGGGGCGGGGCCGCGACGGTCGGGGCCGCTTCGAGGGGCTGGGCCGCGACGCAGGGCGGGGCCGCGACGTAGGGCAGAAGCCCGCCGCGCGCCTCGGGGCGCACAGCGGGCAAAGAACCGCCGCGCGCCTCGGGGCGCACGGCGGGCAGAAAACCGCCGCGCGCCTCGGGGCGCACGGCGGGAGGAAGAAGTAGCAGCGGAAGCGAGGTGGTAACCCACCCACAGGATCGATCCAAGGGGATCGACCTGCTCTGATAGCATGACAAAAGTTAGAAGAAAGAAAGAGGAATGAACTAGCAGAAATGGGGATACAAATAGCAAACCCTAGAAGGGTTGTACTCGCTATAGAGCACCCCACTACAGGCTAGAACATAAGAATAATATTCTGACACTGGCTGTATATAAAACGTTGTTTTTACAACACTTATGTTTTTGCAATTAGCTTGAAAATCGAAAAGTGTGTCAGGATTTCGGGAAGTGTGTCAGAATTTCGGGAAACTGTGTCGAAATCTCGGAGAGTGTGTCAGAGGTTTCTGCTTCAAGATTCATCAATTTAGTCTGACGCGAGCGGGAAAAACCATAATCAGGGTCATTTTGGGCGAGGGTTTCTTCTAATTACCATTCGCGTGATGGGCTGCTAGTGTATAGTTACCATACGCGTTAAACGAGTTAGGTACCAAACGTGTTAAGCGAGTTACCAAACGCGTTAAGCGAGTTACCAAACGCGTTGAAATCGTTACCGTACGCGTTATACTGCCCCATGTAAGTTACCATTGACATATTTTGTTATGAGTTGTAAAAGAGAGTGCGCAGGTAAACGAATAACGAGACTGTGACTGAATGAACTGGGAATACAATGAATGCACAGACTAATGTAGGGCTAGCCTAGCTAGGAGGAAACCTCGGAAGACGAGGTTGGGTGCAAGTTTGGCGATGGAAATGCCTAAGGCGACGCGAGGAGCCTCGGCAGCGTTGAAATCGGCTGAACGTGCGAACTCCGAAAATCGGGTTGTACGCGAAGCAGTCAACCCCGATAAGGAATTCGGGAAAATTCCTTACATATTTTCCCATGTTGAAATGTTGACGACACACCAATTGAATTTGTCGATGACCCGTTACAAACCTGGAATGGCCTAGTATACATGTTATAAGCCAAAAACAAAGGGTGTGGTCGTTTCCCAATGCTATGCTACACACACACACGCAACATGAGCACTCGGCAACAGGCCGCCTCTTTCGTCTTCCACGCGTGACTTTCGCATAACTGAACAATCTTTCGCATGTCTGAACCGCCTGACGTTGCTCCCGCCTGACGTTGCTCCCGTCTACCATGTCGTCAAAATTGGACGAGCAGCCGCTCCTTAACGGCACGACCGTTTGTGTCACAGGCGTTCCAAAAGGTACGTGCGAGCTAATCAAATCGGAAATCCGTTGCGGTCGCATCAGAAACGCGGATGACGATTTATCGAGTTCCTTAGTGCCACTCTTAGGCTTTCCCGGTGTTCTCTGTTCACACTGTAACTTTACACTGGTCGTCTCTTTCTGGGGTTTGCAATAATCCTCATCGCGCTCATCACTTCCCCCCTATCTTCCCCTCACAATCCCTCCTACCCCACCGCACACTCTCCCGCACTCTCCACGCGCAATCTCGCTTAGGGTGACCGAGGCGCACCATTCGAAAGCCTCCTTTCTAACCTTCCCGCCCTTCCCCCTTCCCCTCTTTCTCCTCCCCGTTCCCTCCCCAACCCCCGTCCCTTTTCTCCGTCTCCCGCCTTTCCCCCTCCCCCCGCGGTGCAGTGTACCGCGCGCTGCTGGCGGAGCTGATCAGGCGCCTGGGGGGGCGGTACAGCGCCGACCTCACCCCGCACTGCACCCACCTCCTCGTCGCAATATCCCCCTCCCCGCCCTCCTACCCCCTACCCGGCCCTCCTCCTCCCTACCCGCCCTTCCCCTCCCCTCCTCCCCCCTACCCCCCCTCCTCCCCCCTACCCCCCCTCCTCTCCCCTACCCGCCCTCCCCTCCCCTAACCGGCCTCCTCCCCCCTGCCCGCCCTCCTCCCCCTTCCCTGACCTCCTCCCCTCTCCCCGCCCTCCTCCCCCCTCCCCCCCTTCCCCCTCGTTCCCTTGCGCTCCTTGCTCCTCGCCTTCGTGCCCCTTTCTCAATCCCACCGCCTTAGGGGGGTATTGCACTCCGCACGTGCGCCTGACAGCAACCTGTACCCGTGTGCCCTCTCCTGCCTACTCCTAGAGTGCACAGCTCCTCCCTTCTAACTCTTCAGACCTTTCTGCTCCGGGCTTCGATCTTATGGAGTTGGATGTTTCTGGTTTCCAGTGTTATTCTTGTCTCAGTTTGTTTGTGATGTTGTCTTATCCAGAATGCCCCAACTGTGCATTTTTCTCCGTTTCTCGCCATAGCATGTCCTTAACTGACCAACTGCATCTGCATGAACCCCCTGCCCTCTGCCCCCTGCCGTTTCCTCCTAGTTGCGTGGGATGCCTCTGCATCTGCATGAACCACACCAACCCCCTTCCCTCGTTTTCCCCTCACCCTCTTTCCCTCCATCTAGCGTCTCTCCCTCCCCTTCCATCTCCGAGTCTCTCTTCCGTTCTTTCTCTTGCGCTCTCCTCGCCCCTCTTATCCATCACCATCGCCATCACCACCACCACACGCCATCGGGTCCCAAGGTGGCCTATGCTCTAGCCCACGCCTCGCACCTGCCCCTCCGCCTTGTCTCCCTGCCCTGGCTCTCTGCCTCCATTGCTGCTGGCGGTACGTGCAGTGCAGTGGGGAAAGGGAGAGAAGAGAGAGGGGGGGGGGGGGGGAGGGAGAAGAATTTGGGAATGGTGCGCCTTGTCTCCCTGCCCTGGCTCTCTGCCTCCATTGCTGCTGGCGGTACGTGCAGTGCAGTGGGGAAAGGGAGAGAAGAGAGAGGGGGGGGGGGGGGGGGAGGGAGAAGAATTTGGGAATGGTGCGCCTTGTCTCCCTGCCCTGGCTCTCCGCCTCCATTGCTGCTGGCGGTACGTGCACTGGTGAGGGACAGGATTGGGGGGAAGGGAGGGGGTGTGGGGGGGAAGGGGAGGGAGACTTTTGAAGCACCTCAGAAGATCTCTCCGCCTACTCCATGTGCTGTGCTCCCCCCCTTCCCCTCTCTCCAGTTCGCCTGCCAGAGCACATCTTCTTCCCCTGCTTCAAACAGCTGCCAGAGAAAGCACATTTGAGGCGCTTTTGATGTGCCTCGTAGTACTTTTTGCCTGCTCATTGCGCTGTGCTGCGTCCCCCCCCCCCCCCTCTCCCCCTCCAGTTCGCCTGCCAGAGCACATCTTCTTTCCCTGCTTCAAACAGCTGCCTGCGCTTGTAGGGGGGCCGGGGGGAGGGGAGAGAGAGGGGAGAGCGGGAGAAGGAAGAGGTGGTGGGGGAGTAAGAGAGGGAGGAGAGGGTGGGGAAGTGGGAGAGGAAGTGCGAGGAGAAGGGAGGCAGGGCTTTGGTTTGTTAGAAAGGGAGCAGTGGATAGAACGTGGGGTGGAATGGAAGGAGTCTGGGAAAGGGGCGGAAGGGGAGGGAGAGGAGGATGAGGAGGAGGAGGTTGGGGAGGAGGATGTGGGATTGGAGACAGAGGGAAGGGAGCGGGAAAGGGTAGGAGTGGTGAGAGGAGTAGTGGGACCACATTCTGAGTGTGTGGAGTGTGATGGGGAAGGGATAGTGCGGAGGGAGATGATGCAACGAGCAGCAAGGCATGAAGAGATCAGAAGTGAGAGGTGCGGTGTGGAAGCAGGAGGTTTGGACAGCCGAGAAGCGGCCTCAGCAGGCCATGGGGGGTTGGAGGCGAGAGGGGCGCATGTGCTTCGCTGTGCGGAAAGGACTTGCAGTCATGCAGAAGCATGCAGTGCCACTGCAAGTGCACTGCTGGGCACCTATGGCAATCTGGTCTCGGTCTCCCGTGACACACGTGACAGCCGTGACCGCGAAGCATGCAGGACCGTTGTAACCGCTCTGCATGACTTGCCACAACGCCTTCCCACAGCTCGGACCAGAGTTTCTGACGCAGCAGAATGTGATTCAGCAGAATGTGTTGACGCAGCAGAAGGCAATTCAGCAGAAGTTGACGCAGGAGACAGTGACTCAGCAGAATGTGACTGTGACGCAGAACGAAACTCATCAGAACGTGACTCAGAAGAAGTTGACGCAAGAGAAGGTGACTCAGCAGCACTTCGGTTGACTTGGAAGGAAAAGGAGCGCGAAGCTCGGGAGAATCACAAACAGCAGCGAGACTCACAGGATCGGCTGAGATCTGATTCCTTGCAGGAGTTTGCAGAAAGAGAGGTGCCTTTTGACGAAGCAGTCAGCCAGGTTCAGAGCGAGTGGCTCGGAAGTGGTTCCGAGCCTCCGGGAGCAGGCTTGGAGAGCCTTGGGCTGGTTAGCGAGGCACAGGATACGGTTGAGATGGGTGTTAATGAGTGGAGAGAGGAGACGGGATATGCAGCAGCCGAGGTGGTGCGAGAGACAGAGAGGGTGGTAGATGAAGGATCAGGTGGGTTGGACGATGGGGGGGATCTACGACACGTGATTGCATTGGGTGATGTCTCAGGGCCTGGGCCTATCTCGCCTGGTGAGATGCTACTGGCTGCTGCTCATGCTGATTCCGGTGCTGCATTTGTGCATGCTGGCAATGACATCCCTGACATGCTCCACACTCCAACATCCCATCTCTCCTCACAGCTCCCTCCTGTCATTTCCTTTCCTCCTGCTGTCACTGTGTTGCCAGCCACAGCCCTCACTCGCTCCCCTCCTCCTCATCCGCCTTCTCACCCGCATACTCTCGAGCTGCTACCTGCCGAACCTCGGCCCTCCATGCCTCAGGACTTGGTTCGGCAGCAGTCCAAACCAGGGTCGTGCAAGGTGAGAGAGTGTGCACTGCCTGAGGTCTGGTGGGAGAGCAGCAACATACACGATCTCTGCTGCTGCACAAGTTGCTGCTACAGCTGCTCCGCCGCCTGCCCCCACTCCTGCTCCTCTTCCTGCTCCTGCAGCTGCAGCAGCGGAGGCGGCGGCAGCAGCAGCAGGGAGAGGGTGAGCGGCAGCAGCGGCGGCATTGAGATGCCCTGGGCGTGGGGGTGCGTGCGTTGGGAGAGGCGAGTGGAGGCAATGGAGCAAGCCAAGGGGCTTGTGCGGGCGCGCAGGGGTGGACAGCGACAGGTATGCACTGCACTGCTGGAGTGCTGCTTGTGCTGAGAGAGAGTTCTTCAATGCCTTATGCTGCTTCAAGTGCTTGCTGTTGCTGCTGCCATCGCTGCTGCTGCTGCCGCTGCAACTTGCATGGCACTTCTGAGAGTTCTCATAAGTGACTTGCATGGCATTGCGTGCATAGCCTGCACTCCTGTCCCACCTGCTCCTCCCCACCACACCTGCCCTACTTACTCCTTCCCAAACCAAGGAGCAGAAACACGCACGTGTCAAGGATAGATCTTCTCCACACCTGCCCCACCTTCCCCTTCCCCCTGCCCCTTCTCACCTGCCACTCCCCCATCTCCCCCTCCCCCAACTCCCCCTCCCACCTTTCCTCCCCCTCCCACTCCTCTCCAGCCTGCCAGCTCGCTACCCCGCCCTCCAGCTCCCTCAGTCCTCCTGGACGATCTGGCTTGGAGTGTGTCCGAGCCTCCCACCGAGGCTCGGATGCTGGGAAGTCTGGTTTCAGGAGGTGTGGATGAAGTGGGGATGGGGGAAGGGCATGGTAGTGACGGTGCTGCCGGTGCTGGTGGAAGTTGTGCTTCTGTTGGGACCAGGATGCATCACAGGTGCACTTCTTTTCTCACCCCTCCCTTGCTTCCCTCCTCTGCCTCTTCTCCTCTTCTTATCTTGCTGCCACTCCCTCTCATGTTTCCTTCCCTTCCCTTTCCCTCCTTTCTCTTTTTGCCTCCCTTCCTCCCTCTTCACTTCTCCTCCTCTTCTCGCTTCCCTTCCTCTCTCTTTCCATCCCTTCCTCTCTCTTTCCCTCCTTCCTCTCTCTTTCCATCCCTTTCTCTCTCTCCCCTCCCTTCCATTTTCTCGTCTCAATTGTACATGAAATACTCGCCGTTCCATCCACCTCCCATTGGCATGCCTTTTCCACCCTTTCGACTAGCACACTTTCAAAACCCAATGCCCTCCTCTTCTCTTCAAACCCTTTCCTCTCTCCCATACTTGCCATGCATCCTCTTCCCAACTCCAACCCCCTCTCTCCCCTGCTTCCACACCTCTCCCCCCTACCCACCTTCTCTCAGCCAGCTATGCATAACCCCGTCTGTGTGATTCGTCACGTTTGTGCCAAGAACATCCTCTCCCTTCCTTCCCCCTTTTTGCCCCTCCTCGCCCCTGTAAACCCTCCTTACCCCTCCTTGCCCCCTTTTCCCTCCTGCCCCCTTTGCCCTCCTGCCCCCTTTGCCTCCCATTGCCTCCCATTGCCCTCCTGTCCCCCCTCGCAGCCAGCTATCAGCGCTCCTCTACCCGCACGCATTCCTCACGCTGCTCTTCCCTCTCGACGTGTACTCCGAGGTTGCCCCCTCCGCCCGCTCCTACTTCTCCCCTGCGGGCTTCTCCTCGCTGCGCCTCCTATCCCTCGTGTATTCCTTCTACCAGGCGAGTCCTCTGGGGGCATGTGATGGGGCTGGCATGGGGTGGGGCATGGGGTGGGGGCATGGGTTGGGGGATGGGGTTGGGGATGTAATGGGGCATGGGATTGGGGATGGGATGGGGCATGGGATTGGGGATGGGATGGGGCATGGGCTGGTTGATGGGATTGGTGGTCATGGAATGGGGAATGGGATTGGGGGTCATGGGATGGGGATGGCACAGCATCGATTGCCTAAGCTGTTTCAAATCTTCCTCACGTGCATCCCCAACCCCACTGCGCCACTCTCCACCTCTCTGCGCCTCTCTCCCTCCCCACTACACCCCTCGCTCCCCCATCTCATCTGCCCTGCACCACTGCGTGTGTGGGTGCAGGCGATCTTTACCACAGCCAAGGTATCCATATGTGTGCTCTCTGACGTTCTGTTTCCATAGGTATCCATAGGTTTCCCAACCTTTTGTCTCCCTCCCCTGTGCTGCTGCCTGTGCGGGTTCCTCTGCCGCTGCCTGTGCTGCTGTGGAGGAGCCCATAACCACACACCAGGTGTATTCTCTTTGTCTTCTCAGGCAGGGTTTCTTTCTTTCTTTCTTTTTCTCAGAAACCCACCGCATGCCCCCCTCCCCTCCGCTGCTGCCTGTGTGTGTGCAGGAGCGCTTGACCACACACGAGGTGTCCCTATGTGTGCTCTCAGACTCTCGCCATGCCGAAGCACTCCGATCCTCACTCGCTGCCTGCCCACCCGCACATGCCACTACCGCTCCCCCTGCCGATCCACCTCCTGCCACCGCCTCTACTGCTACCCAAGCTCCTCCTGCCACTGCGTCTGCTTCTTCTCCTGCTGCTGATGCTACTGCCCCTCCTGCTGCTGCTGCAGCAGCACCAGCACCTGCCACTGCAGCCTTACCTTCTGGAACTAACATCCCTCTGTCCACCCCGCCTCCTCCGCCCTCATCTGCCATGCAACCACAAGGTCCCACTGTTTGGGTGCCCCCTCTGCGTATAACTTTCCTCGGATCCAGGCTGCATTTTGAGGGGCTGAAGCGGGTTTCACGGGATGGTTTCGGGCAGGTTTATGAGGTGTGCTTGGGCAGGTGAAGAAGGTGCAGAGTGCTGGGGGAGCAGATGCTTGTTGTTCATCTCATCTCAGCCCAACAGACATGTTTAATCTTTTGTTTGGTACACGTAGTGTGGTACCACCGGTATGCCAGTTTCTCTGTTAAAAAGGTAGTGTCATTCTCTTGAGTAACCCTACATGCAATGCCAGGTTTTCCGAGCTTGACACTCAGAGGCAGCACATGCTTTCGAATCCAATAATCAGTCACCAGAAGGTGTTCTGTTCTGTGTGACAACCAAGTGTAATACTCATAAGGTACAGTCATGATAACAATCTGCATTGAGAAAGTTGCACAATTCAATCATTTGTATTGGCGGAAAATACTATGCAATACCGTACATGTTGCTGTGGGAGAGGGGGAGCTTCTTCCTCCCATAATAGCCACTGCGTCTCATTTCCTCGTCTCGCCCTCCATATTTTTTCCTCCCTCCCCTCTTCCCTCTCCTCTCCCTCTCCTCCATCTCATGAACCTACCATCCTCCTCTCCCATTCAGACTGCTACTGCTCCCACCTCTGCCCCTCCAGCTCCTCCCCCTGAATATATACCCCTCCCTGCCTTAGCACTTCCTGCCCCCCTTGTTGCCCTTGCCCCCCCTGCTCCCCCTGCCCCCCCTGCACCTCCTGCCGACTCTGCTGCTCCTGCTTCTCGTCTGTCTCTCCCTCTGCTTTCTCAAGATCCCGCTGCACCTGAATCCCATGCCATTTCCTTCTCCCCTCTCGCACATCATCCTCCTGCCCGCCTTCCTTCCGCATTCCCTCTTCCTCCACCTCTTTCCCTTTCCCTTCCTCCCCTTCTCCCTGTCTCCCTCTCTCGTCCTCCCCCTCGTGCTTCTCACCTCCCTCTTCCTCTCCCTCGCACCCCATCTGCTGCACCAACCTCCTTCTCTGCTGAACCCCCACAGCCACACGGGCAGCAACCACCTCTCTCTGTCTCCTCGCAGGGCTACCTTTCTCCAGCAGTACAGGAAGAGGCCAATGGGTTGCCATAAACTCTAAGTCACTTGCACCTTCCTCCGCCCTCCGCCCTCTCTCCGCCCTCTCCCCTCTCCCACCCACTCCTCCTCTCTCCCGGCCCTCCCTCCCCCCAACCTCGACTTGATCAAGGGTACGGGTGGGTGCAGAGCGGTGCTTGGACAACGCCCTACCGCCCCGTGCCACAATCGCTCTCCGAGCGCTTGCATCGTTATACCTCCCTCGGGAATCCCCACCCGCTCCTCTTCTTCTCCCATGCCCCGCACTGGGACCAGGAGGGGGGGTAAGAGAAGATGCAGCAGCAGCAGCAGCAGTGGTAGCACCATCGGGTTGGGAGAAGGAAGGGGAGTCGAACCCATCAGAGGAGAACCCATCACTGCTATCATCGTCTCTTGCATAGGCACCTGCGCCATTGTCACTTCCACTGTCACTGTCACTGTCCACCCTCCCCTCACTCACTCTCCGAAGGTCCCTACCCCTGCTGCCACCACCACCACCACCACCTCCTCCTCCTCTCGCTCCTCCGCTGTTTCTCCAAGTGCTCCTGTCTCCCCTGCTCCCTGCATGACTCGCCGTGGCGGGACGGCGGCGGGAGGAGGAGGAGGCTAAGGCACCACTCACAGAGCGAGAGGAAGGGAAGGAGGCAATCGGCGGGCGAGCAGACGAAACAGTAGTAGCAGGAGCAGCAGCGGCGGCGGAGGCAGCGGCAGAGGGAGGGGACAAGGATGGAGGGGTGGTGCAAGCATCAGCAAAGGAGAGAGTCTGTGCAACGACGCGAGAGCCTAGCGATCGCCGGGCTGCAGCAGGATCGGTGGCAGGGGAAGGGGAAGAGGGAGAGGCGGCAGAGATGCTAGCAGGAGTAAAGAGAGCCATGCTTGCTGATTCGGATGGAGCGGTGGTTGGTGCGCTGGTGGTGGGACATGAGCTGATGCGGGGTACAGGTTTAGAGGCAGAGGGAGCAGGAGGAGGGGAGGTGACAGAGGCACCAGCAGCAGGTGGGTGAAGCGGAGGGGGCAGGTGAGGGGCTGGAGAGACTGAGCGGTAGGGAGGATGGGGATGGTGATGGGGATGAGGATGAGGATGGGGATGGTGGGGATGGTGGGGATGGTGAGGAAAGGGGTGGTCTTCCTCTTGCCCTGAACCCTCCTCGTTGCTTCTCGCGAAGCTCCTTCCCCTGACCCTCATCGCACCACCACCAGCAGCAGCGCCAGCACCAAGACCAGCCATGATGGTGCGTCGGTCTAGGCTAAGAACTTTACCAAACATGGCAGAAGACGGTGCGTCTGCCCACGCCTGCTGACTCTTCTCCCTCTGCTGCTGCCCCTGCAGCCCTTGCATACCTTGCACCCCTTGCTGCCCGTGCCAGTGCTGCTGGTAGCCGCCACGAGCAGCAGCAATAGCAGCAGCAGCAGTGGTGTTGGTGTTGGCGGTAGAGCCTTTGAGTGCCAGTCGCCGCTCCAGGCTCATCACCTTCACAAACATGGCAGAGGAGGTCAGTGCAGCCCACACCTCCTCCTCCGCCTGCTGCCCCTGCTGCCCCTGCTGCCCCTGTTTCTCAGCACCGCCTCCCCCACCCTGCTCTGCAGCGTCCCCCTGCTTCTCCTCTTGCCTCCCCCCTCGCCCTTGCTCGTTACTATACACACCTCCGTGCTCTCTACTCCCTCTTGAACCACCCTCCTCTTCCTCCTCCTCCCCATCCTCCTCCTCCCCTTCTCCCCCTCTCCCTCTCCCACGCCCCCTCCCTCGCCCCCCACTCTTCCGCCCTTCCCGTCCCTCCCCACCCTCCTCTTCCCGCGCACGTGCCCCCCCTTTGCCCTCTGCCCTCACACGGCGATCTGCTTTGCCCTGTGCAGCAGCAAGAAGGGGATCGGCCTGCTGCATGGCGCGCAGCAGCTGCTCCGAGAAAGCAGTGTCAGAAGACAGGCGCCTGCCCAAGGAGAACGCATTCGATGAACCACTGCCGCCACCGCCACCGCCACCGCCGCCGCCGCCGCCGCTGCTGGTGATGCTGTGGAGTTGGGAACCGGTGGTAGCAGCAGAAGCAGCAGGGGCAGCAGCGTCGCTCCCATGTGCCGCTGCTGCTGCTGCTCTGGGAGGGGAGCACGGGCGGGAGGAAGGCCGAGAGGCAGGGCGGGAGGGGGGGCGGGAGGAGGAGCGGCAGGCGGCAAGCAGCGTGGCAAGGGACGGCTTGTCTCCTGGCGTTGACGGCAATGATTCCCCTCCTGCCACTGCAGCACTCCTAGCCTTCTCACTCTCGGTGCTAGGCTTGCGAGATCGAACCCCTGCGGTTTTTCTGTCACTGGATACAGCTCGCTCCACCTTAGGTACCTTCCTTGTGCTGCTTCTGCTGCTGCTGCTGCTGCTGTTGTTGCTGTTGTTGCACTTGCTCCCTTGGGCTGCCTCCTGCTCCTGCTGATCCTCATGCTCACGCTTGTGCTCCTCCGGATGCTCGTGCTTTTGCTTATGCTGATGCTTGTGTTTATGCTTACGCTCATGCTCATGCCCTGCTGCTTCCCGCCGGTGTGACTTTACCTTCCTCTCTCCCGCTTTCCCTTCCCCTTCCCCTTCCTCCCCTGCTTCTCCCTTTCGGTGCCTCGCCCGTCTCTCCCCTACCTTCTTCTTCCTCCGCTTCTCTTCTCCTTCTCCCATCCCTCCTTCAAGCACCCGCTCCTTCCCCATTCTCCCTACCCCATCCCCTTCCTGCTCCCCCTTCACTACCCTCGCAGTACCCCTTTCAACTCCCTCATCTTCCTCAGATTCAGCTTTACTGTGGCCTCCATGCTTACCATGCCTGCTCTTCCTCCTACTCTTCCTCCCCTCCTCTCGCACCTGCTTCTCCTGATCTGGCTGCAATAAAGCCTCTTCCTCCCCCTCACACCCTCTTCCTGATCCTCCTCCTCCACCTCCTCCTCCACCCCCTCCTCCTCCCCCACTCGCCATTCCTCTGGAACTCCCGTCCTCCTCCTCCTTCTCCTCGGTTTCCCCCTGCAGCCCCGCCTCTTCTCCCGCGTCTCCTATCGTCTCTCCATCTGCCTCTCTTCCCTCCTCCTTCTCTCCCACACTTTCTGTTTCACTCTCCTCCTCATTTTCGTCATCACTTCCATCCTCACTTCCTTGCTCTCTCCCGTACACTTTCAATATCACCTCCTCTCTCTCCTCACCCTCCTCTTCCTCCTCCTCATTCTCCTCCTCTTCCTCGCCCTCTTCCTCCTCTTTCTCTTCCATCTCTATTTCCGCTTCCTCTTTCGCATTCCTCTTTTTTTCCTCCTCTGCTTCCTTCTTCTCTTTCTCCTTCCTCTCTACTTCCCCCACTTCGTTTTCCTCCTCTTTTTCCTCCTCCTCCTCATTCCCCTCCTTCTCTTCCTCCTTTGCTTCGTCCTCCTCCTTTTGATTCAAGAATCCTTTCTCTTTTTCCTTCTCTTTATCCTCCTCCCCCACTTGCACTCCCTCATCCACTGATTCACCCACTTGCACAACACCCCAACTGCTCCCCTCGTCTTTTTCCTCACCACCAACATTCAAATCGCCTGCCTTCGCTTCCCATCCTTCCAAACCGCTTCCTTCCAAACCAGCTGCTTCCAAACCGAATCCTCCTGAACCGCCTCCTTCCGAACCGCCTCCTTCCAAACGTGTATGACCTGCTCTAGAATCGTCCTCACTCCTCACAACACTTTCCTCCACCTTTTCCTTCAAACCAGAACCACCGCCCAAAGTCAATCCCTTCCCCACATCTACCTCTGTTCTGGACAACTCTTCCCCAAATGCTCCTGCTTCTGTGCCCTTCCCCACATACTCCTCTCCTTCGTCTCTCCTCTCCTCTGGTGCTCGCATAATCCCCTCCAACCCCCTCTCGACCCCGCCCTCCGCACTAAATACTGCTGCCCTGGGCGTTTCTACCACAGCTGCTGCTGTGGCTGCTGTTGGCGACAGGTTTCTGGATGCTCCTCCTGGTGCTACAGCTGCTCCTGGTGCTGCAACTTCGCCTGCTGCTACATCTTCTCCTGTTACCTCAGCTGCTCCTGCTGCTGCAGCTGCTACTGACGGTTCAGCTCTTCCTGATGCTACAGATTCTCCTGCAGCTCCTGCTGCTCCTGCTGCTACCACTGCTACAACTTCGCCTGCTGCTACAGCTTTTCCAGGTGCCACAGATTCTTCTGCTGCTACAACCTTTCCTGTTACTGCAACTTCGCCTGCTGCTACAGCCTCTCCTGCTGATTCAGCCGTTTCTTTTGCTACAGCTGCTCCTGCTGACACAGCCTCTTCTGTTGCTACAGTTTCTCCTGTCGATACAGCTACTCCTGCTGCTACAGCTCCTCTTGCCGATTCAGCTGCTCCTGCTAACACTCCGTCCGCCTCCAAGCCCGTTGTCCCTGCTTCTTCCTCTCTCTCTTGCCCGAGCCTCTTTCCATCCCCCTCCCCACACACACCTGCCCTGCCCTCCCTCTCTCCCCCCTGCTCTGACCCCGCTGCCCCCTGCCCTCTCTCGCACTGCACATGTGCACCTGCACTGCAAGCCAGGTCGCATACACCTGAAACGGCTCTGCTGCAAGTGTGGCTAAGGCCAAGAGGAGAAGGAGCAGCGGCAGGGGTGGGAGGAGTGGGACTAGGAGGAGTGAGACGGGGACTAGAGGCCAGAAGAGGGGGACTATTGCCAGCGCCCGCGGTGCTACCGTCGCCAGAACCCCCGCTGCTGCTCGTCTCTCCCTTCCCCTCGCCCACGCCGCCACAACTCCCATTCACCATGTCCCCCTTAACAGCAGCCTCGAGTTCGTTACTATCACCCACAAAGAGGCCGCTGCCGCAGCTGCTGCTGCTGCTGCCACGTCGGCTGTGCCTGCGACCGCGACTGCTGCTAGATTTGCTGCGACCAGACGTCTCCTGCGCGCTTGCACCCGCCTGAACCAACCCCTCTCGCTCCTCCCGCTCCCCCTGCTGCTCCCCCCGCTCCCCCTGCCCCCCCTGCCCCTCATGTCCCGCCTGCTCCCCCCTACCTGACGCCTTACTGAAGTTCTGGTATACGTCTTTAAGCTGGGCTTTCGCTCGCGAGCCTCCTAACGACAGCACTCTGCTGAGAGTCCGTGGTGCCACTAACGAGGCCCCTCCCCACCTGCCGGACCTCCCCGCGCTGCCAGCCTCGCTAGAATCACACGCGGAGTCGTCTCCTTGGCTGCTGAGGCGTGCTCCGCGGTTCGGACTGTCGCTGCTCCTCCGCCTACCGCTGGCATCGGGAATACCGGAGATGCAGACCGATGGGGATAAACTGCGGGGAATGCGCAGATTCAGATCCTCGTCTGTCCTAAGATTCCTCACTTTCTCCTCCTTCCTCTCGTCTGACTCCCCTTCCTTTTCTTCCCCTTCAGCTGTCGTTCCTCCTCCTCCTCCTACTTCGCCCTCCTCGTTCCTGCCGCCCCCCTCCTCGTTCTTAGCGTCCTTCGCCTCCTCCTCCTCATCGTCGTCGTCGCTCTCCCCTTTTAGATGAGAAGGGGCGAACCCGCATAGAAGCATCTTTGCGGAATGAGACGAGAACGCCCCCCGCGCTAAACTCCTCGTGCTACCCCGCTTCTCGCGCACGCCATCGCCGCTCCGCGCGCTGTGCTCCGACTTCGCCCCTCCTTCCGCCAAGCCCGCATCGCTATCTACAGCTATGTCCCCGATATAGCTGCTCCCGTTACCGTTGTGAGGGCTTCCGTCCCCTTCCGCGCCCCTGTTGTGTATACTACCGCTGATACTCCCCCCACCCCCTGCCCTGCCTCCGCCTCCGCCTCCGCCTCCGCCAAAACATCCAATCGCCACCCCGCCGCTGCTCCGGCTACTGGAACTTTCACTATTGTCACTGCTGTTTAAGCTGGCGGCGCTTCCGTGCCGCGCAAACGACGAATCCGAGCTCATGGCCTTTACCTGCCAAAGGAGCTGATTGATGGTCCGTCGAAACGAAACGGAAACCTGGGGGAAGAAAACAACACGGGGATGATATCCCGATACTTTCTGCACTTGGGCTGCTGACGCAGATCTTCTAGAGCGGTGAGAGCGGGAACGTACGCGCAGAGATCGAATTGAACGAAATGCTTCAGAGGCGTTCAGTCGGTGCTGCTGGTGGGCGGAGCGATAAAGCCGTTGAGCAAATCTCAAGGTTTCTCTGATTCCGTTATTCGCAGCATCGTCCCCCCACAATGAATGCTGCCTGCGTTACTGCGGTACACTGCTGACGGATGCACCATCACATGTATCCTCCCAAGTCCCCAATCTCCAAATCTGCGGAATCCACACTATTACAAGGCTCGGTGACTAGTCCGAAAGGCCGTGCTAATTTCAACCACTTCGTATATGGTCTGTCAAAAATGGTAATGTTCTCTACATAACCATCTATTCATTCCTTTTGTTATTTATGCGACGAGGTTCATTGATTTATACATTACCTGACAATTTTCATAACGCATATGTATTATTCCTAATATACAACATTTGTTGCTCATGTTCTAGTTTGGCTGTTTCATTGACTTCGTTTTCTCAACCCTGGCTGCCTTCGTGCACTCATAACATTGTAAAGAGTGCGGATCTAAGTCTGCTCCGCCCCTCGTCCGAGGTTTCAAATCTAGGGAAAAGATCATACAGTGGCCGAACAGTGCCAGAGAGGTGATCGACCAGGGGCCGAGAGGCCCGAAACTTACCAAACCACTGCGCGACGAGGGATTAACAGGAGGTCTTTGTTTATTGCACGTATTTATGCTACTAGTGGCATGTACCGGCTCGCATTTTCGCTCGCGTGTCGTTTAGCGAGCCGACTCTACCAGGAACTCTAGGGCAGCCAGAAAAAACTAAAACTCATAGGGAGCCTGGATATAATTTCGGGATGGATCAGCCCTAAATAAGGGGCCCTCCCTGATATTTAGGGTTGATGCCTCCCGAGTCGCATCCGTTTCCGAATGGGTAATATATTTTTTTCTTGTGCATTTCCGATCGGGTAGGTGATATGTATCACCTAGAATATATTATGTTGTTACGTACTCACGATTTCACACCCCGAATATTAATTCCAGAAGAAGGCGACGCGCGCGTTGTAGTAGACGGCGGTCAGAACCCTAAAAAGAAACAATGAACTCGTTTTAGCAATTTTCTTTTACTCATGGTTCGGCTTGTTCGCCGAGTCGTTTGGTCAGCTCCGGGTTGAGATCCTACCGTCGAGATCTACCGGCCCTACTTCGAACACCCCTCTGGCACTGTTCGGCCCCAATATGATCTTTTCCCTCAAATCTACCAGGCCGTCGGCATTCTCGAGATTCCTCCGATTCCCTGCACATAACTACCCAAATACAGCATTCGCATCTAGTTGCAGCAGACCACAGTGCGTAGTGTGCGCGTTCGACAGACAGGGTTAAAGACGCGAGATGCTAACGACGACAGGAAAAGAGATCTGAATCCACTATACGCCCAAGGCAAAAAAAACGCTTGAGCCCCAAGGCTCAAGATCCGAGCTCTCGCATTGTGTGTGGAAATTGACACCACGGTCGTACCTTGTAGCAGCGATGTCGCGTACGCTGTGGCAGGTTGTCGCGGCGTGACGGTTCTCATTCTCTGTCCCACCAACAGACTGCCGAAAAGTCCCGTTGGCTCTTGGCACTGCCATCGTTCTTCTGACATAAAACTCCTTGTTCTTCAGAGGTTTGAGTCGACTCAAAACCCGTCCAGCTGGCAATCGGCGCTCGCATCGTCCCGCCGCCTCGCCTTCCGCTTTCCCAGCCAGCTCACGCGATTTTTTTCCGCGGGAGCGGGTCGGGGGAAAGCAGGCCGTAATCAGGGGAAAGGGCGCTAACCTGCGGAGATCATGGCGAAAGGTACGGTCTGACGAGCCGGAAAGAATTGTATGCGACGTAAATCTAGGGCGGAAGGAAGGACGCTCATGGGCTAATGGCTGCGGAGGAGGTCGCGCGGACCGCGGGTAGCAGCGGCGCGAATCTAGAGCGAACGAGAAGCTCCGAAGCGAGTACCGGTAACCCGGGAGGAGTCGTTTCCAGAGGCGGCGGCAGCAAACGGGGCGAGATTCAGATCGATGATGGCAATGGCGGCGGCGGCGGCGGTGGCGGCGGCGGCGGCAATGGCGTCGCGACTTCTGTGCGCACCACTATCCTCACGAACACCACCAGCACCGCAATCATTACAGCCACACCTACTAGGACCAGCAGCGTGCGGAGTGGGCTGTCCTTAGTTGGTGTTGCCGCGCCGCTGTGCCGCGTGCTGCTATTCGTCCTCCTCGCCGTCTTCCTGACTCAAACTACACTCATCAGCATGGGGTATTTCGGACAAAAGCCTTTGCCGGAGCAGGTTATAGCGGGTACCGCAGTGGCTGCTGTGGGGGATGGGGAGGTAGGCGGGAGTGCGCAAGGGGGTAGGGGGGAGGTTCTGGCGGAAAGGGGGGGCTTAGCGGATTCGGGTACAGGGGAAGGAGGAGAGATAGAAGAGCTGAAGGGCGGGGAAGGGGGCGAGGGAAGGAGCAGCGAAGGAGGAGGCGGAGGCGAAAGAAGCGTAGCAGCAAAGGAGGTCGTTGGAGAGGGCAAGGGGGTTGGCGCTGGTGATGGCGCTGGTGGTGGTGACAGCAGTCAGGAGCAGCAGAGTCAAAAGGCGTTGGGGAAAACGCAGGTGAAGCGGCATGGCAAGCAGGGGAAACGGCATGGAAAGGGGAAACGGCACGGAAAGTGGAAACAGGGGAAACGGCAGGGCAAGCGGAAGCAAGGAAGGAAAAGGATCGTCCACACACCCCCGCCACTACCACCAACAACAACAAGAGCAGCAGCAGGGAACAGCAACGAAAACGCAAACGGAAACGGAGACGGAACGGGAAGCCCCAGTGGAGTGGACTCGGGGAGGTATTATCTGGTGGAGGGCATGAACGACCACTGTGCAGGCGAGTCCCACTGGGTGTGGAGCTTTCTGTGCGCTGCTGCGGAGGCACAGGCGCTAGGGCGTGTGTTTGTGGTGCCGGACACGTGGTGCTCAGGGCAAAGGCACAGCGGGACTGGGCAGGACGAGGAGCGGCCGTTTCAGCTGTACTATCACACGGAGCACTGGCCGAGGTGAGTGTGGGGCGCAGTGAGAGTGACGGGGGAGAGGGGGGGGAGGGAGGGGCGCTGGGCGAGCGTGGGCACTGGGAGAGGTGATTGAGGTCTGGGGAAGGGGAGGGAGGAGGGGGGGAGGGAGGAAGGGAGGGGGTTGTGGAGCGAGGGGATTGTGTGTGTGTGTGCGTGTGTGTACCTGTGCGTTTTTGCCCTAACATTCTTGCTTTGTTCCGTTATATCCCTGCCTTCCTTCCCACACTCTTTTCAATACCTTCCTTCTCCTTCCCGCCTCCCCTCCCTACCCCCTCCTCCCTCCCGTCTCCTACCATCCCTTCTCCTCCCCGCCTCTCCTCCCCGCCTTTCCTCCCGCCTCTCCTCCCCTCCTCTCCTCCCGCCTCTCCTCCCACCTCTCCTCCCGCCTCTCCTCCCGCCTCTCCTCCCACCTCTCCTCCCACCTCTCCTCCCTCCTCTACTCCCTCCTCTCCTCCCACCTCTCCTCCCTCCTCTACTTCCTCCTCTCCTCCCTCCTCTCTTCCCACCTCTCCTCCCTCCTCTCCTCCCGCCCCTCCTCCCGCCCCTCCTCCCGCCTATTCCGCCCGTCATCCCGCCTCTCCTCCCCCACTGCACCACCATGCGGGCGTGCAGCATCCAGCCCATCATCTTCGCCTCGGACTTCCTCCACCGGTTGGAGGCCCCCTGGCCACCACAGCTGCGGACAAACAGAAGCTTACCTCGCTCCTCTCTTCCCTCCTCTCCTCCCCACTCCACCCTCTATCCACGCGTCCATGCAGCATCCAGCCCATCATCTTCGCCTCGGACTTCCTGCACCGCTTGGGGGCCCCTCTGGCCACCACTGCTGCGGAAAAACAGAAGCTCTCCTCGCTCCTCCGCCTCCTAGGCATGTCAACCTACCTCCAAATGAAACAGCAGCAGCAGCAGCAGCAGCAGCAGCAGCAGCAGCAGGGGGAGAAGGAAGAGGAGAAGGAGGAGGAGAATGGGAGCGCAACGGTGGCGAGGGAGGGTGGGGCAGCAGCGGGTAACGTATCAGTGGTGCAGTTTGGTCTCTTCACTCCTGTCAGTCGGGTGCATCGCGAGAGTGCCAATGCAACGGTGTTGGTGCGTCTGTTGGAGCCTCACCAGTTTGCATACGAGCTCTGCTCCTCGCAGGTCCCATATAACATGGTCAGTGCTTGCTTGCTAGCTTGCGCGTTGAATCTTCTCTCCATGGTTGGTCAGTTTGCATGTGAAATCTGCTCAAGGGTTCTCTTCAGCGGATCAAGGGTTGTCGTTGTGCAGTGCTGAGGGGAATGGGCGACAGGGCATGGTGGGGGTGGGTTGCAGGGGCAGGGGGGCGGGAGCAGGGGGCAAGGGGCAGGGGGCCAGGGACCGGGGGCAGGGGGCAGGGCGCAGAATCGGGGGGAAGGCAGGGGAAGCTGGGAGGCGGGCGATCTCTTGGTCTCACCTCATTCTCCTACTGTGCTTCACTCCTCTTCACCTCCATAGCTCCTGTACCCACACGCTGTAAACCTACCTTCCTCACTCCCTTCTGCCCACTGCCCCACCCCCGATTTGCTCTACCCACTCCCTCCCTCAACCCCCTGTAGGCCCGTGTGGTGCGCAATTACAAGCTAATCTTCTGCCATCCCATGCTGCGCAACGGGTCAAACTCCCCTCTTCGCACTCTCTGTGTCTT
The DNA here is from genome assembly GCA_948144175.1 of Closterium sp. NIES-65. Classification (NCBI taxonomy): domain Eukaryota; kingdom Viridiplantae; phylum Streptophyta; class Zygnematophyceae; order Desmidiales; family Closteriaceae; genus Closterium; species Closterium sp. NIES-65. The sequence continues at coordinate 462,997 of CANXME010001258.1, read as the reverse complement.
CACGCTCCCTGCCGCCTCTCCCACCTCCCCCACCCCGCCTTGCCCACACCCCAATAAGCCCGTGTGGTGCGCACCTACAAGCTGATCGTGCGGCAGCGCATGCTGCGCAAGGTGGGTAGCTCCCTTCTCGCTCTCCCTGCATCTTCCTCCACTCCCTTCCTCCCCCACTCTCGCCTCCTTCTTCTCCTCCCTCGCCTCCCACCCACCCCAACAGGCCCATCTGGTGCGCAACTACAAGCTGATCGCGCGGCAGATCATGCTGCGCAAGGTGGCGAACAAGGTGTGTGCGTCCATGGGGTGGAACTTTGATGCCGTGCACGTGCGCCGCGGGGACAAGCTCAACCCCACCTTGTGGCCGCACCTTGACCGCGACACACGGCCGCCCGCGTGAGTGGGCGGGAGGTTAAGGCTTGTGTTGCGTGGGCAGGAGAGAGGGGCGAGAGAAGGGCTGTTTGGAGGGGAAGAGGGGGGGCAGGGGGGCTAGGGGAAGGGCTGTTGAGGGGTGAGGGGGCGAGGGGAGGGGTGGTTTGAAGTGGTTCACCCAGTGCTGTTGCTAGGCAACTGGGGGTAGCAGTCACGTGACTTACTAAGCTGAGGTGAACAGTGCTTGCAATTGAATCTCTTCACTGCACACTGATCCTCCTGCCCATGCTATTTCCGCGTGCAATCCATCTCTTTAGATTCCAATTCCACGTCCTTTCCCGTGGTCCCTCCGTTACAAATCAGTGATAAGTTCTTTACACTATTGCATGCTCTTGTTAACTCTGTGGCAATTGGTTTCTCCCAACGCCTGACGTTTTCCGACCTTTCACGTTGTATAAGCTCCTGTTCACTTGAGTCCTCCAAGCTCGAACTGAAGGGGACCCTTGAGTCCTGGCCGTTTTTCTTGATTCATTACAAAGTTCCTGCAGGTCTTTATTACCCAGCTGCCCACCTTCTGAGAGCCTCGTTCCGCTCCTGCTCCCTATCCTCCTCCCACCAACCAGCTTGTTGAAAAAGCTTCCGAAGTTCATAAAGCCGGGGCGCCACGTGTACATAGCGTCGAACGAGCGCACACCGGGCTTCTTCAGCCCTCTCGCCTCGCTCTACAAGATCCACGTGCTCTCCGACTACCGCCACCTCTGGGCACCGGGGAGCGACTGGTACAACAACTGCCGCGAGCTCATGCAGCAACTCAAGATGGACGAGACAGAGCCGGTCTTTGACACACACATGCAGGTAAGTGATGGTAGCAATAACAACTGTTTTCGTTTGTTGTTTGTTGTTTGTGTGTGTGCATGTGCGTGTGTGTTTTTTTTCCCCGCATTAACACTTCACTTCACGTGATTTTTTTTGTGTGTGTGTATGTGCAGTACATTGTTGAAGATATGGTGTTTGGTGATGCCAAAAAGCGAGTGGAAACTTTCAATGACCTTACGGATGACCCAAGGCATGGTGTGGAAACTGTAATTCCTATTTAATGTATATAAAGGGCTGGTTCCATCCCAACACTTTTGGCGGTTACACGTGGTAACCCTTTTCTTCAACCATTACTGGACTGGTCTTGAACGTGCGTGTGACTTTCCTAATCAGATCGTCCGTCAGTCTTGGCAAGGGCGCGTTCGCTCTAGTTTCGCACACTTAAACTTGTTGTTTAAAAAGCATCGCGAAATATTTTCTTCACTCCCTCACACTGCTCTCGCAAACTCGCAAGCAATCGTAAATTTCGAATGCGAGGTATGTCACTTTGAGAGTAACTTGCTCGTTAATTGGTGACAATTGCACCACCAGTATGTTTTTGAATCAGGGTGCTGGAACATGTCAGGCAGATACGCCCTAACTTTAGGGAATTGATCTCTCTCTCGATCAAAAGAACGTACCGACTGCCAAGCCAAATAGTTGTTGTCCCATCCCAGTCAAAGCACCCCAGCGTAACACGTCACGTCACGAACGACTCACGACACCCACGATCTCCATGGCCGAACTGCTTTGCAGGATGAGTGTCGAATCGCGTGTTCTGGAAGTTGTTGACCTCGATGGCGGGAGGCACGCGCCGCCATTTCCACAAACCTCCCCTACCCGACTCGACGATCCCAACAGTGCTCCTCCGTAGGCTCTGCCCCCCACCCCACTCCCCCTTGCTGACGCTCCCCAAGTCCCAGTCTTGTGCACGGTAAATTTGAGTAACATTGGGAATCAGTATTTTACTGTGCGGTGCAAAGCGATTACCGTCCATACCAACTGATGTAGATGTTTCCACATCCAACTGAGTGTGTGTGTACCTTCAGTTCTGTTGGGTCAACAATTTCGTTTCCACCCAACCATCCTTGTTGCACAGATGAGGGGGCGTGATTGTTCCATTTCCTTGGCGTCTTGCGTTACCTCATTGAAGTAAACGCCCTGTCATTAGTACAGGGTGGCAGCGGCCATTCTAGGGTTAGTTGGTTCGCATAGTCTCCGATGCACCCGGGTTTGTCTAACTGAAAGTATCTTCTCTTCTCCCTCGGTTGTTCGATCTTTCCTCTCTGGTATTGCTACGCTAGGGTGCCGTATTATCGATGATCAGCGATAGCTAACCCCCTGCGGCTACAACTGCTCGATGGCGGTAAAAGCGCTAGGGTCCCCCGTTAGAACGCCCTCTCGGAATAAGAACTCGTCCAACCCACCTCTACGTCTATCAGACCAGTTTAACGCGACCGCCATAACGGGAATAAATGGCGGCTGGAGAGCAGCTCGAGGAAGCGTACTTTCAGCAGCAACGGGTGGGCTATGGATTTATAACGAGGGAGGAGGCACGTGGCCAGGCCTTAGGACACGCTCTTTCTGTTTCGTCGCAGCGGTTTTGCTCGGGATGTGCCTCGCTGCTCACATGGTCGCACATAGTTCCAAAGGATCGCCGTGGTCGCACGATCGTCGCTTAGTCTTCGACCCCGAGCGACTGACTATCGAAAAAAACATTGCGATAGGACACCGCGACGGGCTGCTAACGGAAGCCGAGGTGGGCCGAAATGAGGACTTGCGAAGGACAAGTGCTTACAATTCAGCGGATGCGCCTGATGCGGTTAGCAAGTCAATTCCTCTAGTTGACGAGCTTTCGTCCGATGATCGCGTGATACCAGTGCGTTTGGCTCAACCCGCAACCGGACAACGACAGGCTCACGACCGGATCGCACACGTGCGACGACCAGTGCCGTCGCAGGCGACAGCTGGTCCAGCGGCTCGAACAGCGGCGGCGACGGCGGAGCGGTATTACATGGTAGTTGGCGCACGCGACACGGACTCATGTGCTGGCGAGTCGCACTGGAGATGGAGTTTCCTATGCGCTGCGGCTGAAGCGAAGTACTTAAAACGCACTATGGTAGTGCCTACAATGTACTGCACGAGCAAATACCATTCCATGAGCGGAGAGCGCGAGGAGCGGCCAATGCAGCTGTACTACAGAACGGACGACTGGCTCAAGCACCAACCGCTTATCTTCGATACAGAATTCAAGGAGCGCTTCGGAGAAATATGGCCGCGGTTTCTCAAGAAGAAGGGCGTGTCGGTGGCAGAATACGGGCCGTGGAACAGCACGAATCGCGTGGCGAAGGAGGCGGCTCGGGCGACGCTGTTGGTTCGGCGGTTGCGGGACGATGAGTACGCGTACCAAATCTGCCAGCAGGAGGAGAATCAGGTGAGTCATGTCTCGAAGGAGGAGGCAGTAACGTGGAGCATAGGAGCCAAGAAAAACAGGCCACAATTATATTGAGACGTCTTAAAGGTCACGAGGGCGAGCTCGAGCCCCCAGGGCGGCTGGTTGACGAAAGCAGTGCAAGAAGCTGCTGGAAAGGAGCAGCGCTTCATCAACCCAAATCCTTTGTCCCTCATAGCTGCTCTTGTGTCCGCAGGTCTCTCGTCTCCACTTGCCAATTCCAGGTTAGAACACAGTGTTGCACTGCTGGTCCACGTCGATAGCCCCATATTGAGAGAACAGAGAAAAAAAAGGGGCAATTTTCTAGCTTGCAGCTCGTCTGCTGCATCGCTTTCGCGTATCGTCGTAAAATGCCTTTTCTTCTTTCTACTGGGCCATCTCGTTCTCTCCCCCAGCCATGTGCGGCCCATTTTTCATCCTGTGTCGTGTCTCCTTCCCGCTTCTCCACCCGCATTCCCCTCTTCCCCATTCCTCATCCCTCTCTCCGCATCCACCTCCCTCTCCCCGCATCCTCCTCCCTCTCCCCTCATCCACCTCCCTCTCCCCTCATCCACCTCCCTCTCCCCTCATCCACCTCCCTCTCCCCTCATGCCGCTGCTCTGCTGCCCGTCTTACGCGCTGTTCCCCCACTCGTAACGGCGACAGAAGCGGCTGGGGCGGAATTACAAGTTGCTGAGGCGATCGCAGTCGCTGGTTCGCGTGGCGAATCAAATTTCAGCGTCCATGGGATGGTACTACGTGGCGGTGCATGTGAGGCGAGGCGACAAGGTGGCTGATGAGAACCGAGAGTTCTGGCCAAATCTGGACCGAGACACTCGACCTGACGCGTAAGCATGGCAACATGGCTTCCAGTTATTTCTCTCTCTCTCCCCCCTTCCCCTTCTCTTTCTCTCTCTCTCCCCCCTTCCCCTTCTCTTTCTCTCTCTCTCTCTCTCTCTCTCTCTCTCTCTCTCTCTCTCTCTCTCTCTCTCTCTCTCTCTCTCTCTCTCTCTCTCTCTCTCTCTCTCTCTCGAATGGTCCTTGCATTTCTTTGGGGGGTGGTACAACGGAAGGTGCAAAACACACAAGCACAAGCTCAACAGAAAACCGGCATCCTAACTATTCCAAGTCCCCTACCTACTCTGCCCCCCCCCTGTCCGACCCTACTGGTCGAACGGAGCCTCAATCAACTGGTGCAGCTGTCCCTCACTGAGAGGGATGATGGGTCCTCTAAAACCGAGCTCGTCCGCCGCCAAGGCCTCATTGGTCTTGGTGCGGAGGGCGTTGGCCTGTGCCCGCTAGGGCGGTACTCCGTCAGAAGCTTCGCAGGAGGTAGGGGCTGCGTTAAACCGCAACTTTGCCGCCAGCTCCGCGCATTGCCGCAGGTAAGCCAGCACCCCCGGCGAGGGGTAGCCGTATGTTTCCACTGCGAGCGCGTGGAACCCCGCCCACGTGTTCCGCCGTGCGTACTTCTCCTTTTTTGCCGCTGCCGCCCTAGCTGCCCAACCAGGAGCTCGGTTGCAGTTCTCGTCCTGGTATGACATCGGGTCCGTCATGGTCACGTCGCACATCCAAACCTCCCCGATCAGTGGATGACGGATGGTGACATCCGCCTTTAGGTTTTCAACCAGTGAGTAGACATACGTCTCCTTATGAACCGTAAAACCCGCCTCAGCCCCGATATTTGCTATCTCAACCCGAAGAGCGTGATGGGTAGCGGTCCTCCCTTTCCCCTTCTCGCAGCGCATGAGGTGGTTGGGGAGGCGGTCGTCGGGGAAGGTGGTGCGGTAGCGGCAGTCACAGCGTCTAGGCACTGGGAGGGGGAGGCCTAGGCGGAAGGCAGCTGCAGTTGAGAGCTGGGAGGGGCCCATTCGGAGCGAGGGGATGAGCGGGATCGCCAGCAGCCAATCCCCCGCTCCTGGGCCTAGCACCGACTGCATCCGTTGCGCATGGCCTGAATGGGGGTTGGGGCGCATCCGCCTTGCCTCGCGCATGGCCCTCAAGAAGCGGCGGGAGTGAACCGCCAGCGCTAGGCTCTGCTGTAGCTTCAGTCCCTTGGGGTCTATCTTCCCGGCCTGGAGCACCTCGAGAGCCTCGGGTGGGAGAGCTGCCTCAGCCGCGGCGAGGCGTGCAGGCAGCACGTGCGGGGAGCCGTGGGTAGGGTCCAGTAGGGGGAGGAGCGCGGCGACAGCAGGGTGTAACGACTCCTCCAAGGAGTATAGAAGGTGGGCGGCGCTGATCACTGAAGCGAGGTAAGCGTAGCTGCCTTCAACGGCGGGGTCAGTGATGCCCAGGCCTCCCAGAGTCACGGGCAGGGCCGCCTGCCGCCAAATCCTCCGCCTCTCCCGGGCACTCCTCGGTCTCATGATGTGGGCCGAGCCCAGGAAGGTGTGTAGGAGCTGCTCCCCCCAAGCTGACCATTCCGCTTCAGGGAGAGCTTCCAGGGGGGTGGTTCTGGCTAGAAAAGAGGCTCGGCGGCTGACACAGCGGGTGAGGAGGAGGAGGCTAAGCTGGGGGTCCATCTGGGCCAGCAGGGGGAGTGGGGATGCTGCTACTGCCAGTCTCTCTCTCACGGCGCCCGCGCACCCTCGGGGTGTGCCAACCGGGCTGCCGAGAATCTGCAGTCCCTCATCAGAGATAGTAATTCCCGGGGGCACTGCAGAGGGGTCGATTGGAGCGGCGGACCACGCCGCGCATTTGGCCGGGATGTGTACCAGGCCGAGGGCGGCAAGTGCGGATGTGAGGTGGTCGAAAGCTGCTGTGCAGGCCGAGGCGTCGCCGAGCAGCGTGATGTCATCGGCGTACGCCAGCAGGACCACTTGAGGGTGTGCCGCCGCCGTGGCAATGAGGCACGGGTGGATGCTTGCCGCGAACAGGAGGGGGCCGAGCGGGTCCCCTTGGCGAACTCCTCTGGCGCTCTGCAGTGGAACTGCGCCAAAGTCGTGGTCGAGTTAGAGCGAGGAGGGAGCCCCGTAGGATAGGCGGACGAGGGGGATCAGCTTCTTCAGCGCCTCGTTTCTCAGTCCTTCGAACACCGCTCTCCTTTCGACCGCGTTAAAAGCGTTCGCGAGGTCGGTCTGCAAGGCCACTGCAGCAGGGTGCACTTCCAGGTACGTGCGAGCGGTGTGGATAGCCGCTTCGATCCCCCCTGCTACTGCCACGCCGAATTGAAGGGTGGCAAAGTGAGTACGGGCGGCTGGCGCGGTCAGGAAGAGGGCGGCCTTTGCTATAATCCGGAGGAGACACTCCCCCACCGCTATTGGCCGCATCCCTCCTTGGGGTTTCGTAAAGGCTAGCAGGCAAGAGGCTGTGAGAAGATCCCCCGCGGCTGTTGGGAGTTTCCCTGCTAGAGCTGTGTTGGAGAGGGCGAGGAGGTGGGAGAGTACTTCGGCATTCCCTAGGGCTGCGTCGCGGATATGCTCGAAAGTGGTTCCTGAGGGGCCGGCCCCGACTTCGCTGGGGAGCTTGGCGAGGAGGCGCCTGAAGTCGCGGGCTTGGATAGTGGGTGGGTCTTCAGCCGAGGTGGTGTGGAGCCAGTCAGGGAGAAGCTGGCTGGCAGGTGGATGTCTCGTCGCGAGGGCTTCCAGCACTTCAGGTGAGGCAGGTGACACAGGGGTGGCCTGGAGGGATTGGAGTTATTTTGACAGGTTACCCCGTTTTGCCACCTTCCGCCCGTGCCAGTATTCCAGTTGTGTCGAGTGAGTGGCGAGGCTGCGGAGGCAAGGAAATCGCCTGGACAGCTTCTTCGTATAGGTCCGCCTAGAGCCCTTGGCGAAATTGCATGAGCCGATTCATCATCGCGCTCCAGTCAGGTTTACGGGCTGACGAGGTGCGAAGGAGTATGCGCGGGTAAAAGGTCAAGTTATTTTTTTCCATCCTGGCGCAGACTTGGGATTGGCCGCCAGGTGGAGTAACGGCGTCAACATACAGATCGCGAAGGAGCCGCGAAGGTCTTTGGGGGGGTGGCGAGCGAGAGGAGGTTGGCGACTGTCACGCAGCGGGTCGAGGTCCCAGACTGCAACCTGAGCGAATAGCTCAGAGTTTTTCGCCAGGTCGTCAGGTTTGAGCATCGGGGGGGTTGGACTCGGGGCTGCGGAATTTTCATTGGCTGTTGCAGAGTCAATTCTTTCTTCTGGAGCGGCTCGATTTCCCTTCCTTGCTTGAATTCCCCCCGCGGCTCGATTCCGAACTGAGGTTCGGTTTGCATGTACACCTCTGGCCTGCTGGTTTGGGAGCTCAGCTTCCCGCAGCAGCTCCAACTCTTCCTCGTCCTCCTCGGCCTCTGCTTCTAACATCCCCTCGCTTTCAGGGTTAAAGGGAGGGTCCCCCTCTTCACTTTCCTCATTCTCCGCTTCCTCCTCTGCTTCCTCGCTAAGTGGTTCCACGTCGCCCTCCGCGCCGTTTCGCATCAGCCTTTCCACATTCCTCGCGTAGCCGCTTGCACCAGATCGGCGCTTGTTCGAACCTCGTGCTCCACCACCTCTTCGTCCTCTCTCGTTGCCTCGTCGTCCGCGGCGGCTGCCGCGTCCTACGCGGATTCCCCGCGTTGCTCGTCCCACAGCAGCTCCCTCGCGCCTTGTCTGCGGCGCCGCGGGTGTCTCGTTTTCGCTTCGTCGCCGCACTGGCGTCGGTTGCGGTAAGATCGGGGGTGATGGGCCCATCCGTGAGACGGGATCCGGAGCTGGAGGGTTCCGCGGAGAGCTCGCTACCGCAGCCTGCGCGTGCCGGGCCTCGTCCGCGTCTCCCTGCGCACCCCTCCGCGAGCGGGCCCGTGCACCACTTCGAGCGGGTTCAATCGCTTCCCCATCGTCCTGCCGCGTGCCCCGCCTCGCCGGAGTATTCGTGGGCGCCTACTCGTGTTGTGTCGAACCGCCCGGACGGTTAGCCGCGGCAGGAGCGCGGGTGCTCGCCTCTGCGGCACCCTCAACAGCCGCCCTCTCCTCGCCGCCCTTCTCCTGAGCGTCGCGAGCACTATCAGCGCGGGGAGGGGGGTAAGCGTTCTCCTGCACTTCCTCGCTCCCCTCGCCGCCCATCCCCTCGTGGTCAGGCAGGCCAGCGCTCACCGCGAGCGCGATCCCCCGCGCAACGTTCTCCTCGGCGATCTCCGGCGACGCGGGGGAGGGGGTCGCCTGGTCGTCGCTGGGATTCGGGTCGCCACGAGCAGTCCCCCCCGCGTCCACATTCGGCTGGTTTCGGGGGACGGCGGGGTTGGCGGAAGGGCGGAGGGCGAGGCGGGAATGGCAACCAGCCTGATCCAGCCCTCGATCATGCTGCGGACACGTTCGTGGAGGTGGTGAGGCAGGCCCGGGCGAGTGGGGCGCCGACTCACGTCCATATTGAGGTGACCAACGGTCCCCCCTTCGCCGCGGACCCAGGCTAGGTCGCTCCTCTGCGTGCGCCGACGCTGCGCGAGTATCAGCCCGCGCGTGAGGGGAGGGCTCAGTTCCGCACCCCCCGTCAGGTACCCGGCTTCTCTGCGCCGCGCTTGGCTGTTGGCCGGACTCCTGGCTGGCCGGCGGCGTTTCCGCGCGAAGCGCAGACTGCACCTCTCCCCACTCGCGCGGGGAGAGACCCCATGCTGACCATGTGCCGGGTTCTGAATCTGGCGGAGGCGTGCGAGGTGGTGGCGAACTTGCAGCTGGCGGTGTGTGGGGCCACGAGGAGCTTTCCGAGCAGTTTTGGTCCAGGGACCCGAGGATCCTGCGTGACCTTGGCAGAATCACTCGAGTCGCCGTTGGCACCCGTGTCGGACGCGCCCGCCGGGGTAGCTCCCTTAGCCCGTACTTTCCCCCGCCACGTGGGGGATATTGTAGGGGCTGCTCAAGCCGGGACCCCCTTGGACACGCTCCAGTCGTCGGCGCATCTCCTTCTTGCGTTGTCGGCGTGCATGCGCTCGATGCTTGAGGTGGAGGGGGCGGAGCCGTACACGATGTAGGCCTCCGCCGTGTGTAGAATTGCATGCCGCGCCTCTTGCTCCTGCCCAGCTCCTTGCCTTTGTGTGTGTGTGTGCCCTATATAAGCCGATCCTCCGTTTTGTGTCTTGCCACCAGAAACGCGCGGCCGAAGGCCGCCGGCGCGAGCCGTGGAAAACTGAGCACACGAAATAATGAGGAGAAGAAGGCACCAAGGGCCCTTAAATAGGCTCAGAGGAAGAGGGCCGAGGGAAGAGGAAGAGGGTTGGGTGCTAAGTCCTCTCTCTCTCTCTCTCTCGCTCTCTCTCTCTCTCTCTCAATCTCTCTCTCTCTCTCTCTCACACACACACACACACCCACACACACACACACACACACACACACACACACACAATCAGCATATCACTACCACCAGCACCCTCGTGGAGTCTTCAGCTCATCCACTTTCTCACCCACATGACCCATCCATTAACACCTTCTGCTTCCTCCAGCCTTCTCAAGACCCTCCCCAAGCTCATAGCGCCGGGGCGCCACGTGTACATAGCGTCGAACGAGCGCACGCCGGGCTTCTTTTCCCCGCTCGCCTCGCTCTACAAGATCCACGTGCTCTCCGACTACCGCCACCTCTGGGCGCCCGGCAGTGACTGGTACAACGACTGTCATAAGGTCATGCAGCAACTCAAGATGAACGAGACGGAGCCGGTCTTTGATGCACACATGCAGGTGAGATCCTCTTCAATCCAAGGCCTTGCTGTCTTGTTTATGATCATCCTTGTGCTTGGCACAAACTTCTATTGGTGGAATTGCACTCTTGTAAGATATTTTTTTGTGTGTGCTTGGATGCTTTGTTGGGTGTATATTTATGAGATGGTCATTCTGTGCTGTTGTGCGTTTGTGCATGTGCATCTCTGTCCCGAATCAGTGGATGGTGGATGAGATTGTGATGAAGAATGCTCGTAAACTCGTAGAGACGTTCAATGACCTTACCTCGGATCCCAGGAATGGCCCGAAGCTTAGTAATTCGTCTTCTGAGTCCATCACCCCAGCTGCAGTCACCACCACTACTTACTCTAAAAACAGAAGATGTGACATTGAAAGCAGTGAAATTTCATAATAGGGAAAAAGGCTGGTGATTAGTATTTGTATGCAGTGTGCGGAAATCACTGCTAGATCATACACTAGATTTGTACACTTATTATTATACTTCGTTCAGTCTTTTACATGAGGTTTCTTGGGGTTGGCTGCAGTAAGCTAGGTAAAATAGGTTGTGAACCCTTTCAACTGGCATATGCTGTACAACGCCACAGCTGCCACAGAAGGGCGCTTTCCTTGGCATGGCCTGAACCCGAAACCAGCACAAATCAGCATGCATTTGATTGTATTGGAGGTTTTGTTGTCAGAAACTTGGAATGCTTTGGGAATGGGACGGGGTCCTCATGGGTGCCGCTGGTCGGTTCAAGGAACACCCAACTGGTGTCCCGATCCGGCGCATTCCGTGACCCAACGAATCGCTATGTCCCCACCGTCCTCGGAATCTGGAAAGGTCCAGACCGCGAATGCTTTTCCTTCGCGCTCCCGCATGACACATCACAACAACCCCAGCACCACTGCTGTGTGCGCACCATTTGTGGGAAAGCCCTCCACTCCACACACACATAAAAGCCTCCACCCCACATCACAGTTTTCTAATTGAATACGCCCACACTTCAGTTTTCCTTGTCAATTGCGGGCAGGAAGAAACTCCCTGCTGTTCCCAAAAGCAGCCAGAATCTTGGGGCTTCCCTTCCCAACCATCCGTTGTTCTCAGCGTCGTTTTCCTCGTAGCCGTTGATTCACAGACCAATCCGCTCCACCACTGAAAAGCCCCAGGTTTTTCCCCGATACCTGCCCGAGACGACGCCAATGTTTTCGTGTCATGCAACCCTCCAGCAGCTCCCAAGGTTGAGCTGCTGTGCAATCCCAGAATTTGCAGGAGCATCTCTGAGGGAAAATCAGGCAAGTAAAATACCTTGTACGCGCTCACCAGCTTATTTCCTTGCTGTCACTGGTCTGAAGGCGAATTCCGGACCGCTTCAAGGCCCATTCGGGACGTTTTCTTTGCGAGCTAGGAAGGCTCCGCGCTTAGGATCATGTCGTCTTTCCGTCGTGAGCGTGTTGTCTGAAGACTCCGCACGACGTTCGTTCAACTCGTCGCTATCGTTTAGAACGCGCAGCATCGTGACGCTGTCGCCCGATCAAGACCTGTTGGACGTGACAATGGCGCCTCCTGCTGGAGACGGTTCGGAAGTAACGATGGCGGCAGCAGGCGAACCGCCTCAAGTGTACACGGTCGGCAGCTCTACGAATATCAAGTGGCACGAGACGAAAGTCGGCAAGGAGGAGCGGTACGTCCCACAGCGTGCGTTTACGTCAACAGCCTATCTCTTATCGGGTCGTTTCTGTCTCTTACACCGATTCGGATTTCCCCGTGCTGACATACTGCCCAAACGCGTGCAGGGAACGGTTGCTAGGGCAGCGCGGGTGCGTGATTTGGATGACAGGGCTGAGCGGCGCGGGCAAGAGCACGTTGGCGTACACTCTCGAGCACGCGCTCATGGAGCGGCGCCGCATGGCCGTGGTGCTGGACGGAGATAACATACGGCACGGCCTGAATAAGAACCTCGGATTCAGGTGCTGTTCCGCGCATACCTCGCATCGCTTATCCATGCCGAGTTGGCGCCGGATAGACAAATCTTGCGGCCGCATTTGGGATGTGTCTCTTATTGTGGCTGGATTCGTTCTGATTTTCGCTGGTGGGTCGAAATTCAGTGTTTTGATACATTCCTATTGCCATGTGCAGTGCTGCGGATAGAGAGGAGAACATCCGCCGAGTAGCCGAGGTGGCAAAGCTATTTGCTGACTCGGGTGTGGTTACAATCGTCAGCTTCATCTCGCCCTACAGGTAGAGACCACGTGCTTGCTCCCGGATTATCTAGGTGAAGTATACCGTTCTCATGCGCTCCCAATGCATTCTCTATCCAGTCCAGTACTTGCAACGCGCGTAAATCCGCTCAAACTCCTCGCCGCAGACATCCCGTCTGATCCTAACAACCCTTTCCATCTTTTCCTTCCTTCCCTTACCCCTTTTTCCCTCCCTTGCCTTCCCCCTGTTCCCCCCCTTCCCCCCCCTATTCTCCTCCCGCACTCCCTTCCCCCTACTCTCTCCCTCCCTCCTTCCCCTCTGTTCCCTGGCAGCAAGGATCGGGCGGCTGCACGGGCGTTGCTGGACCCAGGGACGTTCATCGAGGTGTTCATGAAGATACCCCTGGCTGTGTGCGAGCACCGGGATCCCAAGGGACTCTACAAGAAGGCCCGAGCTGGCATCATCAAGGGCTTCACGGGTGAGCTTATAGCAAGTACAACTGGTGCGAGATGGGGAAGGACTGTTTGAGTTGTGCTGCAGGGGAGGGTAGCAGTGAGTACCACTTCGGCTGTTTCTGCTATGTGTCTGAATCTCACTCTCTGAGGACTCTTCTTCCCAAGTTCTTCTCCCTGGCCTCTTCCTTCCCTGCCTTGGCATACCTTACACTACCACTTGCTTGACGTTTCAGTACGTCTTCTGGGCGTTGTTACTCAGTATCCCTATTTATCTGCCTATGTGCTGTGCAGGCATAGATGACCCCTATGAGGAGCCCACAGCAGCAGAGGTGGTGATGGAGGTGGCAGAGGAGGGGGGTGTTATGCAGTCACCAGAAGCCATGGCTGCTACGCTGATAGAGTACCTGGAGTACCATGGGTTTTTGCCCTCGTGTACTGGAGCACTTGGTGCTGATGCTGCGCAACCTGCTGCTACCAATGGGGCAGCCTGTAATGGAGCTCCTAATAGTGATGTGTAAAGGCGAGGAGTAGCCAATTGAAGAGATGAAAGGGCTGGAGTTATTTAGACATGTGCTGTATATGACTGTTCATAATTGCAAGGTATATATACATTCTTTGATTCTATGCAGGCAAGTCATCGCAGCTGCTCTGTCAGAAAGAATGGACACAGCTTCTTGTAGCAACCATTGTAGCAGATGAGTTGTTGATTTCTCAAGCGCGCTTTCTGTTCTTTTTAGGTTTGAAAAATTGCAGAACCTTTCTCTATATTACACAGCAGTAGCAGCGGCCCCAGGTTTCACCTTAATAAGCTGCACTTCAAATATCAGTGGCTCTTTCACATGAGCTGCCAATGCACGCTGCCGGAAATACTGCAAGCGAAGGGGGCAGTCAGCATGGGATGAAGGGGAGGGACTTCGCAAGTTTGGTGTGAGAATAAGGGAGGAGGCACGGATTCTGTGATAGGTTTTGAAAGGTACAAAAAAGGTGCGAGAAAGCAATATGGAGACTGTGGTACGATGGCATCCAGTCGCACGAGCACAGAGAGAGGCGTGTGCACGTGCACACGCACGCAATCCCCCCCCCCCCCCCCCCCCCCCCCCCCCCCCCCCCGACACACACGTGCGTGTGCGCACCCACGCACACATATACTCACACACACATGCACACACACACACACAGACACAGAGATGAGCGCGCACACAAACGCACACACACACTCACATCCTTGGGTTGCGGCTGCATGTCTGGTCTAATGTATCCCAGTGCAGGGGGGACGAGCACCCTGCGCTTGCCTGAGAGGAATGGAAGGGTGTGAAGAGGGTGAGAAAGTTAGGTCACGGAGACAGAGATGACATAAGGGATGGGGGAGACAGAGGGAATAGACGAAACAGGGGGTTTGAAACGTGGCGGTGATTTACCGCATGCAAAAACTACTTGCCATCCGTGCGAGTGTGTGGAGCATGGGTTCACATGGATTTATGCAGTGATGCAGTGGGATGGATAGCGCACCGGCAAGAGCATGGCGCTCTCGCATGTGTGCACTGCAATGCTTCGACACGAGCGTATGGCACGAGTTCAAGGAAGTGTATTTGTTTGCAGTGCATGGAAGGGCACGGATGGGGCTTACCGCCTGCTCTCATTCCTTGCACCGCCTCTTCTAGACCTTGAATCACCTGATGCAAAGGGGGAGAGAGCCGAGTGAGGAGAGAGGAAGGGGGAAGAGAGGAAGAGTGAGAGAGTGTGGGAGAGAGGCTTCGCGAGGAATGAGACAAGAGTTGGGGAGGTGAGAGGAGGGTGTGCTTGAATGTCTGATCCAAAAGACACCATCCGTCAAAATTCACTTGCGATCTAAATGCGTTACCAAATGGTCATGGTCCTCACCTGCCCTTGGCCTAGCAGCAGGTCTATGGGGTCTGCATCCCCTCCCACTGGGTCAATGGTGCTGGAGGAACGAGGAGGAGGAGCAGGAGGGCCGGAAGGGAGGGGAGTGGGTGAGGTGAGCATGCATGTATGTGCAGAGTGGGAGTGGATAGCAGCAGCAGGAACAAGGGTGGCAGCATATCACAGCACAGTCGAGCTCAAGTCACCGCAAACCGGCAGGTTAAGACAACGTAGCACACCCAGCCAGCCACCCATCTGCCACCCAGCTCACCTGGCAACAAAATAGCCATTGGATCTGCGGCAGACATAGTGCACAGTCACCGCATCTCCTGCTGCTGCCACCTCGCCCTGCCCCTCGTATACCTCTGGGTGAGTGGGGGAGGAGTGGGAGGAGGGGTGTGAGTAAGGTCGGGCTTTAGCACATGTGTGTGCGGGTGTGTGAGGGTGGGAGTGTGTACGTGTGGAATGTGAGGGCAGGTGGGGGATGTGAGGGCAGGCGGGGGATGTGAGGGCAGGCGGGGGATGTGAGGGCAGGCGGGGGATGTGAGGGCAGGCGGGGGATGTGAGGGCAGGCGGGGGATGTGAGGGCAGGCGGGGGATGTGAAGGATGTAAGAGAGCATACCTTCGACTGTGGCACCGGAGGGTGTCTTGAAGTACCTGAGAGGAGGGCACAGAGGGGCAACGGGATGGGATGCGATGCGATGGGATGGAATGAGATGGGATGGGATGGGATGGGATGGGATGGGATGGGATGGGATGGGATAGGGATGGGGATGCAGATGCGGATGGGATGGGATGGGATGGGGATGGGGATGGGGATGGGGATGGGATGGCAGCGGAATGGGAGGGATGGAAGGTAGTGGATGGTGGAGCCAAAATGCAGCAAGAGGTTTCTGGGGGGACAAGGAAAGGCAAGGAAGGGCAAAGAAATGCAAGGAGCACAAGAGGACGGCAGCAAGCGAGCATGCTCGTGCTGCAAGGACTCAAGCATGACTTGTGGTTAATGCACGTGCCATGGACGCATGGCTCCGCCCTCGGGCTATCCGAATGTATTCATCCTTGTGCCCTTCCCATCCGCACAGCGGCCTCTCTTACTCCCCCACACCCACACCCCCTATCGCTCCTCACGCCCTCGCTCCCGAACTCCCTCTCGTCCCTGCGCTCTCCCCCCCTCACACTCCCTCACACTCCCTCACATCCAGCCTGACCTCTGGGGTGCCACGTCAGCTGCGCGCGCCACGTCGCCTGCTGGGCCCAACAGACGAGCGCGGGGAAGGCGGAGGAGGGAGTCAAGGTGGAGGGGGATGAGGGAGGGGAATGGGGGTTAAATGAAGGGGGGAGAAGTAGGGGGATGAACAAGAAGGGGCGAAACAAGATACGGAGGTTCAAGTCAGGGAGAATGTAAGTACAGAGAAGAACGGCCACAGTAACCGTCGTGTGATTCTGTCTACGAAATCTTTCTCCTCGTGCGAGTAACTTATTCAGCATACCTCTGGGAAAACACGGCCCACCCACGCGTTTTTTTTATGTCTCATCTAAACGCCACTTATTCAGGCTAGCCCCCGGACTCCGCACACCCCGGAAACCACGCACCCGCGAACCACGGTCCAACGGCTGTTACCACACCGCCTCCTATCAGCAAAGCGCGCCGGCTCAACCCAACTGCCTCCCCCGTTCCTGCGCCCGCCACTGTGCCCGCCGCTGTAGCGGACCGTTCTCGCTCTTCCGCCGCTCCCTTTGCGCTCGCCTCTCCGCGAAACGCCGCGCGCGGGGGTAGCGCGAGCATCCCGCTGGGGGGGAACAAAAATAATGGGAGAAAGGAACGCTGTGAGATTCCGTCTCGAAGCAGGGAGATGGAGAGTGGTCGAGTAAGGTTATGCGACCGAATTGGCGATTCTTTAAGTATTTCAAGAGCTACCAGACTGACCGGCTCCCTCAACCTTATGGGATGTGGTCACGCTATCAGCACATCCGCAATGTGCTCAGCGAGCGATGCAAACATTTCGTGCAGGTTACGTGGATTTTTTCCATTCACGCGAAAAGCGCACCTGGCGCTGCGAGATGCAGGAAACGTGCTCGTTAGAGGCGCCGCGGTTCCAGGGACACTGCGAAGCCCGTCGACGGCAACCCTTTGAGAAAGTGGGAGCAAAGCAGTGAACGCCATGCTTGGGTGTTTTAGCAGTACGACTTCGGAATGGCACTGTTTTGCCAAGGTGAAGGAAGTGTGAGTGCACGTTGTAGTGAGGATCATAGCAGCAAAAGCGGACATTTGGACAGAAATGAGATGTGGGGGAGGTGGGGGAGACACGACTCACGAGCAATGACTGAAGAGAGAGTTTTGCTCAAATCTGCAAAGTCGCGGTTCGTTTTATTATCGTCACATGGCATGCCTTCGATCGCGTGAACCGCGATCTGTTTTATTGTTATCACAAACTTCAAGAGAATTTTAGTTAAGTTTTGTACTGCGCTGCCCGCGGGCAAAAATAAAGCCCATTCGGGCCTGGCATGCGTTAGGGAGGCATCAACCCTAAACACCTTGCCTCTAGGTGTTTAGGCTTGATGCATCCCTAACACATGCCTTACCTATAAGGGTTTTGTTTTTGCCCGCGGGCAGTGGAGTACAGAACTTAGCTAAATTTCTCTTGAAGTTTGTGATAACAATAAAACAGATCGCGGCTCACGCGATCATAGGCTCGCCACGTGGCAAAAACAAATCAAACCGCGTTTCCGCAAAACTGAGCAAAATTCTTGACTGAAGAGGATGACCCATTTCTTCCACGAGGCGCGACTCGGTGGTTGTGGATGGTGTGAAGCGACGTGGCGCTGCTTGGTCCATAGGGAGGGATGGGTCGACACCATAACGCTGTGGTCGTGGGTGTAGCATGCTGGGTAGATAAAGTCTACTTGCTCTATTTTGTATTTCCACTCACATTAGAAGGCATTGTGTTGCAACAAATGCCTCCTCATCCCAGCTTGGTTGGGCATGGATTGCAGACAGTTTGCATGGATGGTGGTGTCCTCGGCTTTGTTTTTATCTCTTGTTTCTTTTCTAGTTATATTCTTTAGTTGATACATTTGGTATAAAGGATAGAAACATAGGGGAAAAATCAAAGCCAGCCAATTATAGGTGAAATTCGGAACCCTAATTAAATTCAGAACCATAACCTTTTGGGGGTCAAGTATCCTGGAAAATACAATATGACATGCGTGAGCTTGTAGACCAGAACCATTATTCAAAGAAAGTATTTGCCGGAGTGGTCTACAGAGAGTACGATATACACCCAAGGAAGATCCGCGGTAAATTACTGCAAGGAGGACGCCCTGGCATCTACAATTTCCGAGTCGCAGGTAGGCTGTCGGTTCTTCAAACGAGGAGGCTCTTGAGGTTTCACACGGCAAGTTGTGCCAACCAGACGGGTCTGTGCTGTGATGGGGTGGCGTGGACAGGACGGGCGCTCACTGCCGTCGATGCATTCGACTTCACGAGCAGATCGGGATTCGGAGGTCCTACAAAGCTGCCTCATCGAAGAAATATGCACTGATGTGGCGGTCAAGAAAGGACGTCGTCCGCGTCGTCCGCGGCGCTGATCGGTCAGGCTGTGTGTCGGTCATTCGCGAACGTTCAGGTGGGTCGCCGCACCGCATCTCTGGAGCACCTACCAAAATCAGTTCAGCTTCCCAAATACACCCACCCTGCATAGCCAAACGGTGGTACAGTGTAACAACAGTGCCCCTCCCTCCAGTGAGTGATCGGCGGACGCTACACAAAGTCCGTCACAATTGAAATGAACGACACGACGCGTGGTGGCAACTCCAGATAAAAAGCCTTTTCTCCGTCAGCAACTCTACAACCTGACCTGAGCCAGCGAAAAAATAGCTGGTTTGAGGGGGGGGAAGGCACGCGCTCTTCATGCAGCTGAGAGGGCTCGCGCGCACCGCACAGGCGGCTCCACCCATCCCTTACCACACACGCTGCTTCTCTTCCGCCGAAACGCGCGATTATTCCTTCGTTCCCCCCATCCCTCATTCCCCTGTGTAGCCCTAGCCCAGCTGGCTCTGGTGGTTCCACCACCCGAATCACCCCGCAACGCCGCCCCTCCACCAGCACCATCGGAACAAGCATTGCACCACTGGCTAGTTCAACGACCCGCCTCACTACTGTACCACCTCCCCTCCCCTCCCTCCAACCCACGCAGTGGACTGATGGTTCTTGGCACCTACGGCGACTGCTGCTCTCACTACCCTTCCCATTCCCGTCTCTGGCACCGTTGGGCTTGGTGTAAAAAGGAATCGCAGGCCTACGCCTGAGTTGAAATCGCCCCGCTGTCTGATTGTTAATTCCTCCCCTGTTGGCGAAAGCATTGAGCTTCAGTAATTTGAGGAACAGCGAGTCCCAGAAGGCGCAAACAGACTCCCAAGTAACCTAGCCCGCGAAAATCCAGTCTAAGACTCCCTCGAAGTCTTAGCTCTCGCGCATCGATGGAACAGGCAGCCGCGGCCGCGTACCCAGGCGTGCCGCCGTACAGTCCGCAGAGCGAGCATATGCTACCGTTCGTGGCGCTAACCCACGATATCTCCGCCTCCGTCGCCTCCATCCTCCTCTCGCCCTCCTCACGCTCCATCCATCCGCACCTCTTTCAGGCATGGAATTTCACCCCCAGCCCGCGTGCGCCCAGCCCTCCCCCCTCCGCGCATCCTGAGCAGACGCTTGAATACGGATGCTTCTTCCCCACCCCGGCCATTTCTCTCGCTCCGCCTGCTCTCCCCGTCATCCCCGGGACTGCTTTACCTGACCCCCCTTGCGCGACCGACCTTGCGCAATCAAAAAAAAAAGAGCCTCTGCGGGCGGAAGGGAACTGCAGGGAGGTGGATGGTTACGGACGGTTGGGGCAGCAGCAGCAGCCGCAACAGCAACACCAGCAGCAGGAAATTATAACACAGGTGGTGAAACAGCCGCTACAGCGGAGCCTCAGTCCCTCCCGCGAACGGCGGAAGAGCGTGCTGCGCAGCAGCGGAGATGGCGGAAGCTCCTCCGCGCGACCATTCTCCGGCGCGACAGAGAGCTCGGGTCACAGTAGGGTTCACGCACCGAGTGTGACAGTATCGGGGCTTCGACCTTCGCCCTCACGCGGTGAGCTTCGTACCGCTGACGCAGGCTCGTTATTGGAACAACTCGCGTCGTTCTTCACTCCCCAGACCAAAAGAGGCGTTGCTGTCGCACCCGACGTCCCCTCACGCGATCGCCCTTCTAGCCGCGCGCTGAAATGCGCCGCGAAGCCGCCCCGCCCGCCGTCCAGCCAGTCTCTGCTCCCCGCGCCTGCCACGCGAAGCAGCGGAAACCCCTCGGTGCGCGGACACTTCGGACGGAAGGGCCATGACCGGCAGCAAAGCAAGAGCAGCAGGAGTCGCAGGGGGGTGTGCGGCGGAAGCAAGGGTGGGCGGGCGGGTGATGGGGCGGAAGGGGTGATGCTGCCGATGCTGGTGCTTCTGGTGGGTCTTTTTTTCGTGCTGACGTTCGTGCAGCATATTTTCAGCCCAGAGCAATCGGCGCTGATTGCGGCAGACGAAGCGCGCGCGCGAGCGGGCAGCGGGTACGAAATCGAGTTGTGGGATACCCGCTGGAATAAGAGCAACCCTGGTAACCACGGTGGATTAGAGACTAAGTCGCATGTAGGCCTTAATGAAAGTCCGAACGGAGGTAATAGCGCGAGTGAATCTCGGTCTAGTACGGTAGTCGCAGGAGCTGCGGGTGTTGCCACGCGCTCTGGCCAGAACCGCAAACTCGGGCGCGCGCCTGTGGCGGCACCAGAGACGGCAGTTCCGGTGAAGACGGAAGGAGCAGACGTGCAGGGCAGTGGCGCGGAAGTGTCCGGGCCAGTGGGGGAGGAGAGGGGCACAGTGCGGTTGGGGGAGCTGGGGAGCATAGAGGCGGAGGGGGTGGGGGGGAAAAGGGCTGCTGGTTTGGCGGGAATGGTTCAACCCTGGGGACTCTCCGCTTGGCAAACGAGAAGGCGTTGATTACAGCGAGATATACGTGGGAAATGAGATGGCTGGTGATGTTTTGCCATGAGTGTACGGTACATGTATGTATCTTGGCTTGGATACACAGGATTTTCCTCGCAGCACATGCAGACCGTGAATGGCATAAGGTTTGTGCAACCTGTTGGTTAGTGTGTACGGGTATGTGAGGACTGAGTAGTGTGAACTCCTAACAGAAGTATTAGGGTACATTCCGCTGTAGAATATGTCCCAATCGATGTGTCTCAATCGATTGGGACGCGTAAGGCCAGCATAAGCTGCCAGGTGTCGGAATGCCGTGGCGCTCGTGAAGGTCGCCGACTGTAATTATCATTGGGTGGCGTGATTCTCGGAACTGTCGCCAGCTAATTGCAACACTACCCAGCAATCGCACGCGGCCCCAAATGTCATCCCATGCATAATGTGTCTGGACCACATTTTGCGACACCCAGTTTCCCCCCAAACGCGTTCGGAGCACCCTCATTGGAGGAAACGAACCACGCAGAATTATTGACAGGGACGCGCACAGCCCCGCCAATGTGCCCTCCCCCCGTCCCCGTGCACCTCCGCAACAACTCCTTCTCTCAAACCAGTCAACGTTGTGCTCCGTGTGTGAAATTGTGCTCTATCATCTTCAACCATCGCGATTAGCTCTATATCCAGATCTGAAAGCGAGCCCACCGCAAGCATGGTGTCAAATGTTGTAGCCTGTAGTGAGGTTTCTCTTAGGGGGTACAGAAGTTAGGGTTGCCGCTGGTGCTAGCTCTCGAGAGGTTGGTGCGGCGCCTGTTCCTGTACCGGTTTCTGGTTCTGGGGGTGCTGGAGTTGGAGCTGGAGTTGGAGCTGGAGTTGGAGCTGGAGTTGGCACTGGAGTTTCTGGTTCTGGGGGTGCTGGAGTTGGAGCTGGGGTTGGAGCTGGAGTTTCTGGTTCTGGAGTTGGAGCTGACCCGGTGGGTGCAGAGGACTCTTGTCGTCCGGGAGCTGGTGCTGGCCGCGCGGACACTGGGGGTGCTGCGTCTGGGGGTGAGGGTGCGCCTCCTTCGGGTTCAGGTGAGCCTGGTTCTGGAGCTGGTGTTAGTGCTGCCTCTGGGGGTGGTGCGCCTAGTTCTTCTGAGGTGGACTCTGGAGCTGCCGCTGCTTCGGACACTACTCCACCCCCCCACCCCTACCCGACTAGGCACCAGGCTCGTGTTCGCCGTGCCCGTGACGAGCAGCTGGCGTTGGAGAGAGAGGAGAGGGAGTTACAGCGGCTGGAGGAGCAGCAGCAGCAGCTGGAGCCGCAGGAGCAGCAGCAGCAGCAGCTGGACCCGCAGGAGCAGCAGTCCCAGCAGCAGCCGCGTCCGCAGCAGCAGCAGTCGCAGCCGCAGCAGCAGCAGCCACTTCCTCCTCCTGTCTCGGGTCTTCGGATCCTTGGTCTCCCCTCCCCTTCTCCTCCCTACTCCGCCTCTCCTCCTGTCTACGGTCCCACGTTTCCTCCTCCTGACTCCTCCCCCGCTGTTTTCCCCAGTTCTCCGCCCTTGTCCTCTTCTCCTCCGTCTCGTTCTTGGGCTACTCGTCGCTCCCCTCGTGCTCGTCCCTCGTCTCCTGTTCCCTTCACTGACCTTCGTACTGCCTTCCTTCTTTCTAGTCCACCTCGTCCGTCTCAGTCTGTGCTTCCGTCTCCTCCTGAGTCGGCCCTCACGATGTCGCTCCCTACTCCTGTCACTGACTACTACCGCATGTACCGTCCTGTTCTCTCTCGTGTTCTCGCCTCTCTTGTTACTCACCCTCGTGTCTCTGTGTCCTCTGTGTCCGCTCTTACTGCCGCGGTTACTGACTTTGCCTCTACCCGCCGCCTTGACTACGCCACCACGCTTGTGACTGCTCCTCCTACCAGTCCTCTGGTCGTCGGGGGTGTGTCTGCCCTTGGCTGTGACGCCCTAGAGGACAGGCAGTTTGAGCTAGAGTTCCTGGCGGCCGCTTCCCCTCATCTCTGTGCCATGCTCCTCGCCCCTGAGGGTGACCCCGACGCCCTTGACATTCCGACTCCTCGCACTTACGCTGAGGCAGTGTCAGGGCGTTGGGCCTCTCAGTGGAGAGCTGCCATGGACGCAGAGATGGCCTCCTACAGATCCACAGGCACCTACGTCGATGAGGTTCCCCCCCTTGGGGCGAACGTAGTCGACGGCATGTGGATCTACAGGGTGAAGCGGCCACCGGGATCTCCCCCGGTCTTCAAGGTGCGCTACGTGGCTAGAGGTTTCAGTCAGTGCGAGGGAGTTGACTTCTTTCAGACCTTCGCACCTACCCCGAAGATGACCACTCTTCGGGTGTTACTACACGTAGCAGCACAGAGAGACTACGAGTTACACTCTCTTGACTTCTCCACTGCTTTCCTTCAGGGCAGTCTACACGAGGAGGTCTGGTTGCGTCGTCCCTCGGCCTTCACTGGCACTTTCCCTCCTGGGACCCAGTGGAGGCTGAGGCGACCTGTTTACGGTCTTCGCCAGGCCCCTCGTGAGTGGCACGACACTCTGCGTTCTACCCTCTCTGACCTTGGGTTCCAGCCGTCTTCTGCCGACCCGTCGCTGTTCGTTCGTCGTGGCTCCACACCGTTCTTTGTTCTGGTCTACGTCGACGACCTCGTTTTCGCCACTTCGGACAGGGTTGCTTTGGCAGACGTGAAGTCCGAACTGCAGAAGAGACACACGTGCACTGATCTTGGTGAGCTGCGCCACTACCTTGGCCTGCAGATCACCAGGGACAGAGCCGCTCGCACCATTACACTCTCACAGTCACACATGGTGCAGCAGGTCCTTCAGCGGTTCGGGCTTCAGCACTCCACTGTACAGCGCACACCTCTAGCTGTTGACCACAGACTCACTGGTCCCTTTCCTGACGAGCCGTTTGAGCCTAGTGGTCCCTACGCAGAGCTTGTGGGTTGCCTCATGTACCTGATGACTTGTACTCGCCCGGACCTCGCCTTCCCTCTCAGCATCCTTGCGCGCTTTGTTGCGCCAGGGAGACACCGTCCTGTTCACTGGACGGCAACTGTGAGGGTGGCGAAGTACCTAGCGACTACATCAGGCGTGGGGCTAGTTCTTGGAGGGCAGCAGTCTGTCGTACTCACTGGTCACTGTGACTCCTCTTACGCTGACGACGCTGAGACTCACAGGTCTACTCAGGGGTACTGTTTCAGTCTGGGTTCTGGAGCTGTTTCCTGGCGTTCCACGCGCTCCTCTTCTGTCTCGACCTCTACAGCTGAGGCTGAGATTTACGCTGGTGCCATGGCGGCACAGGAGTTGCGGTGGTTGACCTTCTTGCTCGCCGACCTTGGTGAGCGGCCGAGCTCTGCACCGACCTTGTTTACTGACAACAAGGCGTCGATCCTCCTCTGTCGTGAGCCGCGACTGGAGAGCAGAGTGAAGCACATTCACGTCAGGTACTTTCTTCTACGAGAGTTGCAGAGGCGTGGACAGGCTCGCTTCGAGTTTGTAGAGTCCGAGGCCAACACTGCAGACATCTTCACCAAGGCGCTTCCGCCTTGTGACCACCAGAGGTGTTGTGTGCAGTTAGGCCTTGTTGACACAGGTTCTAGTCATGCGTAGACTTGAATTTATTGCCTGCTTCGTCTGTACACTTACTATATATACTTGTGATCTCTTGGACTGGCCTTGTGGCCACTGTTGCTTGTGCTCAGAGTGTGTGGTGACGTTGTGATCCACCCTGAGCTTTGTTTTCTTTTGGACTGGTCTTGTGACCGTACTCTTTTTTTTTGTTTTTGCTAGACACCCCTCACTTAGGCTATAGGGGTGTGTCAAATGTTGTAGCCTGTAGTGAGGTTTGTCTTAGGGGGTACAGAAGTTAGGGTTTGTTATATGTACCCCAACCAACATCAATGGAACACCCCATTCCTCATTTTGACACATGGCTCGTAAGGGCAAGGGGCATGCTCTTAATGACTGCCCCAAGGACTTAAACGAAATCCCGTACATCCGCTGGATGAACCAGCAAATCGCCAACGGCCGTCACCCCAGGGGCTTGTCCGCGCCACCCGTTCTTGACGGCCAGGGGTCTACTGCACCGTCGCCTACGGCTGGGCCGTCGCGTATGCGTCGTCAGCCTACCAGGACGGCGGCAACACACCGGCCCGCCGTGGAGGAACACGTAGCAGATGACGACGACGACGAAGGCGACGACGACTTTGCCTCCGACGACGAGGACGACGAACCTGAGGACCAAGGAATGTCGCCCAGCGACGACGACGACGAGGAGGACACCGATGACGCCGAGAACGACGACACCGAGGAAGCACAGCCGCGAGCCCCGCCGCCGAAACGGAAAACCGCACACAAGGCCGCGTCTGATAAGGGCAAAGGCAAGGCGGCGCAACCTGCAGCGCGCCCGGAGCCGCGTAAGAAACGGGCTGCTGCACCTGTCGAGCGCGGTTTGTCAGAACATATAGCTTACTTGTTTCTGTAGACTATAGTGGGGTATCCCATGAGGGTACAACACAATTAGGGTTTCCTATTTGTATTCACTTCACTTCATAGTCATCCACTTTCTCGTTCACACTTTCTCATGGAATCAGAGCAGGTCCCTTCTTAGGGCCTGTTCCTAGGGCCCACCGAAGCGCGCCCCGAGGCGCGCATTTTTTTTAGCGACCCTCCGTGTCGCCCTCCCCGTCGTGCTCCCGCTTAGGCCACTCGTCGGCCCCGCCTAGGCCCCTCGTCGGCCCCGCGTAGCCCCCGTCGGCCCCACTTAGGCCCCGCGTCGGCCCCACCTAGACCCCGTCGGCTCCTCGTCGGCCCCGCCTAGGCCCCACGTCGGCCCCGCGTAACCCCCCGTCGGCCCCGCTTAGGCCCCACGTCGGCCCCGCGTAGCCCCGCTTAGGCCCGTCGGCCCCGCTTAGGCCCCGCTTTGGCCCCGCGTCGGCCCCGCCTAGACCCCGTCGGCCCCGCGTTGGCCCTGCTTAGGCCCCGTCGGCCCCGCGTTGGCCCCGCTTAGGCCCCGCCGGCCCGCCTAGGCCCCACTTCGGCCCCTCGTCGGCCCCGCCCAGACCTCGTCGGCCCCGCCACGGCCCTACGCCGGCCCCGCTTCAGCTGCTGTCGGCCCCGCTACAGCCCGCCACTGGCCTCGCTACACCCCGCCACTAGACCCGCTACAGCCTGCCACCGGCCCCACTACGGCCCGCCGTTGGCCCCGCTACAGCCCGCACCGGCCCCTGCTACAGCCCGCCGCCGGCCCAGCTACAGCCCGCCGCCGGCCCAGCTACAGCCCGCCCCCGGCCCAGCTACAGCCCGCCGCCGGCCCAGCTACAGCCCGCCGCCGGCCCAGCTACAGCCCGCCGCCGGCCCCGCTACAGCCCGCCACCGGCCCCTGCTACAGCCCGCCGCCGGCCCAGCTACAGCCCGCCCCGGCCCCGCCATACAGCCCTCCCCGCGGCCCCTGTTGCAGCCCGCCGTGCTGCACGTGAGCAGCCCCAGCAGCCCGCGCCGCCCGTGAGCCCCTACGCCACCCGAGCCGCGCGAGCCGCCCGAGCCGCCCGAGCCGCCCGAGCCGCCCGAGCCGCCCGAGCCGCCCGAGCCGCCCGAGCCGCCTGAGGAGCCGTGCTGCTGTTCCTGAGCTGTGTTCCTCTGCTGCTGACCTACCCGACTCTCCCAGCCCGGTGAGACTTCCAGCTGCTGCCATGGCCACCCCCAATGTTCTTACTTTTGACGCTGAGGGGAGGGCCATTGACTTTGCCGTCTGGATTGAAGACCTGCAGCTGTACTTACTGTGTGATGCGATAGATGAGGTCTCTCTCTTTGACTTTGTCTCTAGCGCTGTCCCTGCCCCACCCGCTGATGCTGACTCTGCCGTTCGCTCCAAGTGGGCGACCCGCGATGCTGCTGCACGTCTTGCTGTGCGTCGCCACCTCCCTTCCTCTGAGCGTGCCCACTTTAGTCAGTGCAAGACCGCTCAGGCCTTGTACGACGCTGTAGTTGCACGCTACTCCTCCCCTTCCTCCGCTACCCTTAGCCGCCTCATGCTACCGTTTCTCTTCCCTGACCTCGCTTCCTTTCCCACTGTCGCTGACCTCGTTACCCACCTCCGTGCTAGTGACACCCGCTACCGCGCTGCCCTTCCTGCTGAGTTCCGCGCTGCGAACCCTCCTCCCATGTACATCACTCTCTACTTTCTCGTCACCCGTCTCCCTGAGTCCCTTCGTGTCGTTAGGGACCAGTTTCTCTCTGTCTGTCCCACCACTCTCACTGTCGACCTCCTTGAGGAGTCCCTGCTAGCGGCTGAGAAGAGCTTTGTCGCTGTAGGGGCCTCTCGGGGTGACCCTCGCACCCCCATCTTTGAGGGGTGTGGTCCTTCCCCCCTGCTGCCCTCTGTCGCCTCTGCCGCTGCGGCCGACCTCGCTGGTTTTGAGTCGGTCGGCGCGGCGTCTGCCCCCAGCGGCAGACGCCGCTCTGGCAAGGGCAAGGGGGGCAAGGGAGCGGGTGGAGCTAGAGGGGGCGGTGGAGGAGGCGGTGGGGGTGGCGGGGGGAGTGGGGGTGGCGGTGGGGGTGGTGGCGGGAGTGGAGGTACTGGTGGCGGCGGTGGAGGCGGAGGTGGCGGCGGAGGTGGTAGCAGAGGAGGCGGTGGGAGCGGTGGGAGCGACGGTCCTAGTGGGGGAGGTGGAGGTGGAGACGGGGGTGGCGGTGGAGGCGGGGGTGGCGGTGGAGGCGGGGGTCGGAGTGGCTCGTCCCAGCGGAGCAGCTCTGGGGGTGGTCAGCGCCAGCAGCGGCAGCAGCAGCAGCCGCAGCAGCAGCCACAGCAGCAGCAGCGCTCTCGCACCGTCCCCGCCCCTCAGCAGCTCCGTGAGTGGTACTTGCAGCGTCAGCGTGGTGGTGCGCTTGGTCCCTGCCCCTACGTTCTTCGCACCGGTGACCGTGCAGGGGAGAGGTGTGGAGGCGCCCACACAGCCCGCCGCTGCTTTGGCCGCCTGACCGACGCCTGGCGTCAGCAGTTTCCGGAGGCCGCTGAGATCCCCCGCTGGGGAGAGCTGTCTAGGGCTGGTGTAGCTATTTATGATCTTGATTTTGATGCTATTCTCTCTGCTATGTATGCTGCGACTGGTAGTGATGAGGATGACTGTTACCGGTGTTTCCCGCCCGACCCGGGCATTGGTACTGCCGCGTCAGGTACTAGTGAGGCTACTGCTCTAGGTGCCAGTGCGTCTGTGCTCTCAGGTGCTGGTGAGTCTGCCCTCTCAGGTACTGTGTCGGCTTCGGCCTCTCACACCTTCACCCTTGACTCTGGAGCGTCTCGCTCCTTCTTTAGGGACCGCACCACTCTCACGCCCCTAAGTCGGCCGGTTGCGGTGTCCCTGGCTGACCCCTCTGGGGGGCCTGTCCTGTCTCGCTTCTCCACTGTCCTCCCGTGTCCGGCGGCCCCCTCTGGCACCCTGACTGGTCTCTACCTCCCCTCGTTCTCGACGAACTTGGTGAGTGGTGCTGACCTCCAGGATGCGGGTGTCCACCAGTTCACCCCTGCTCGTCAGCGGGTGACCCACTGCACGGAGGCGGATACAGGTCGCCACCTGGCTACGTTTACACGTCGGCCAGGGTCGAGCCTGTACACACTGACCACTGCTTCTCCTCCAGGTGCTACGTCTGGTAGGGTCCCTTCGTCTGGTCAGGTGTTTGCTGCAGCGTCCAGGTCTGGTCCTGAGTCTGCCCCCTGCTCGTGTCGTCGTCTGTCTCACGAGACCCTCCTCTGGCACCACCGCCTTGGCCACCCCTCTCTGCTTCGGCTCAGAGGCATGGCCTCGCGAGTCCTTGTGTCTGGTCTTCCCCGGTCTCTCCCTCCCCTTCCTCCGGGCCCTGGCCCTACCTGTGTCCCCTGTGTCGAGGGGCGCCAGCGTGCTGCCCCTCACTCCTCCCAGTTTCCTCCGACAGAGGCCCCGTTGCAGACACTTCACATGGACGTGTGGGGCCCAGCCCGCGTCCGTGGACAGGGTCAGGAGCGCTACTTCCTGCTGGTGGTTGACGACTACTCGCGTTACACCACAGTCTTCCCCTTGCGCAGCAAGGGTGAGGTCACTGAGGTGTTGATCGACTGGATCCGCGCAGCTCGTCTCCAGCTTCGGAGGAGCTTTGGCTCTGACTTCCCTGTTTTGCGTCTGCACTCGGACAGAGGCGGAGAGTTCTCCTCTGGCCTCCTGAGTGCCTACTGTCGTGCGCGAGGCATCCGTCAGACCTTCACGCTTCCGGACTCACCTCAGCAGAATGGGATTGCTGAGCGCCGCATTGGCATGGTCATGGACGTCGCTCGCACGTCCATGATGCATGCGGCTGCTCCCCATTTTCTGTGGCCGTTTGCGGTCAGGTACGCTGCGCACCAGATCAACCTCCACCCCAGGGTCTCTCGACCGGAGACCTCTCCAGCCCTGCTGTGGACGAGGAAGGTTGGCGATGCGTCGGCGTTCCGGGTCTGGGGATCTCGGGCGTTTGTTCGCGACCTGTCTGCGGACAAGCTGTCCCCTCGTGCTTCTCCCTGCGTCTTCCTGGGGTTCCCCCCCGACGCCCCTGGGTGGCAGTTTTACCACCCCACCTCTCGACGTGTTTTGTCCTCCCAGGACGTCACGTTCGACGAGTCGGTACCCTACTACCGCCTCTTCCCCTACCGCACTCCGTCCCTCCCCCCACCCCCGCTCTTCTTGGTACCAGGTCCCCCCCCGGTAGTCCCCCTCCCCCCTCAGGTGCCTGCCCCTTCAGGTGTGTCCCAGGTAGACGCGGTCGAGCTTGTCGAGGTCACTGGTGACTCTGGTGCTGCTGCGGGAGCTGAGCCTGGGGGTGCGGAGTCTGGGGGTGCTGAGCCTGGGGGTGCTGAGCCTGGGGGTGCTGTGCCTGGGGGTGCTGAGCCTGGAGGTGCCGAGCCTGGGGGTGCTGTGCCTGGGGGTGCTGTGCCTAGGGGTGCTGAGCCTGGGGGTGCTGTGCCTGAGGGTGCTTCGTCTCGCCGGGAGCCACTCTCCCCACAGGAGCTGCGTGAGTGGTTTGCCAGGCGCTGGAGGCGTGCTGCTGGTGCTGGTGGTTCTTCGGCTGCACAGGGTACTGCTGCCGCGCGTCCCGCCGGTGCTCGTACTGTGGGTGCTGGAGCTGCTGGGTCTGAGAGTTCTCCTGGAGCTGGTACTGCTGAGGGTGTTGGCGCTGAGCCTGCAGTTGGCGGTCCGACTGACAGTGCTCCTGGTGCTGCTGCTGGAGGTCCTGGAGCTTCTGGTGGTGCTGCTGGAGGTGCTGCTGGAGTGGGTGCTCCTGCCGGGGCTGCTGGTGCTGTTCCTGCTGTTTCTAGCGTCGCCGCGCGGCCCCGACCGTACTTCGTTCCGCTCCTGCAGCAGGTTCTTGGTCTTACACCTCCTCCTCCTCCCTTAGAGGGTCCGCAGCCTGTCCGGTCACAGCCACAGCTACAGCCTGCCTCCCCTTTGCCTGCTCCTTCTCCCTACGCTGGTTCGACTGGAGGTCTTACTGAGCATCGTGAGCCTGCGTCTCGTCCTGTGTCGCCTGTTCGTACTGAGCGCGCTAGTGGTCGCAGGTCGCGTCAGCGTCCTCCTCCTGTCCCTGGCACGCACCGGATGTCACTGCGTCCGTGCACTGCTCCTCTGCGTGCCCCTTTGCCTTCTCCTCCTGCTTCCTCTCTTCCTGCTCTTGCCGACCCGGAGTCGGACTCTCTTCGTGCTGCCAGTCCTACTGTCACGCGTCTCCTTGCTACTGCTGTCACTGACCCTTCCTTCGAGTCGTCTGCTGCGTCTGCCCTTGTCACTGAGCTTGTCGACTTTGCTGCGCGTTGTCGTCTAGACTACGCTGCTCGTCTTGTCACTGAGTCTGAGTCCGCCTGTCCTCCGTCCGTCGGGGGTGAGTGTGCCCTTGGCACGGACGTCCTTGAGGACAGGCAGGAGGAGTTCCAGTGTCTGGCCGCCGCTTCACCTCGTCTCGCGTCTGTACTGTTAGCCCCTGAGGGAGACCCGGATGCACCAGACATCCCGACTCCGCGCTCTTACGCGGAGGCGATAGAGGGTCCCTACTCCTCTCAGTGGCAGGCAGCTATGGATGCAGAGATGGCTTCCTGGAAGTCCACAGGCACCTACGTTGACGCTGTTCCCCCTCCTGGGGCGAACATCGTCAGTGGCATGTGGATCTTCAGGGTGAAGCGGCCGCCGGGTTCTCCGCCTGTCTTCAAGGCGCGTTACGTGGCTCGTGGCTTCAGTCAGCGGCAGGGGGTTGACTACTTTCAGACCTTCTCCCCCACCCCGAAGATGACCACTCTTCGGGTTCTGCTGCACGTTGCTGCTCACCGTGACTACGAGCTGCACTCTCTCGACTTCAGCACAGCTTTCTTGCAGGGCAGCCTGCACGAGGAGATCTGGCTGCGTCGCCCACCTGGCTTCACTGGGTCTTTCCCTCCTGGTACCCAGTGGAGTCTCCGGCGTCCAGTCTACGGTCTCCGCCAGGCGCCACGTGAGTGGCACGACACACTGAGGACTACGCTCGCGGCACTTGGGTTTGCTCCTTCTACTGCCGACCCGTCGCTCTTTCTGCGCACCGACACCTCTCTGCCGCCGTTCTACATCCTCGTGTACGTCGACGACTTGGTCTTTGCCACATCTGACACTGCTGGACTCGCCTACGTGAAGTCCGAGCTGCAGAAGAGACACACGTGCACTGACCTGGGTGAACTGCGCAGCTACCTTGGCTTGCAGATCACCCGGGACAGAGCACGCCGCACCATTACCCTGACTCAGTCACACATGGTGCAGCAGGTCCTTCAGCGCTTCGGCTTCACGTACTCCTCGCCTCAGGCCACTCCTCTGTCTACTCGCCACTCGCTCTCAGCTCTGCCTTCGGATGAGTCCGTAGAGTCGAGTGGCCCGTACCCAGAGCTTGTTGGCTGCCTCATGTACCTGATGACCTGCACACGACCTGACCTCGCATACCCTCTTAGCATTCTCGCACGCTTTGTTGCTCCTGGGAGACACCGACCAGAGCACATGGCTGCAACGAAGAGGGTGTTGCGCTACTTGTGCAGTACGTCGGGCATGGGGCTAGTGCTTGGAGGGCGCAGTCCAGTGGTCCTCACTGGGCACGAAGACGCTTCTTGGGCTGACGACCAGGCTACGCAGCGGTCGTCACAGGGTTACACCTTCAGCCTTGGTTCCGGCTCTGTCTCGTGGCGGGCTACCCGCTCGTCTTCTGTTCTCGGCTCCAGTTGTGAGGCTGAGATCTACGCTGGGGCTATGGCTGCACAGGAGTTACGCTGGCTCACCTACCTGCTGACCGACCTTGGAGAGCAGCCTCGTTCTCCTCCAGTCCTGTACGTAGACAACAAGGCCATGCTGGCCTTGTGTAGAGAGCAGCGACTGGAGCACAGAACGAAGCACATTGCTCTCCGCTACTTTCTTGCTCGTGAGCTACAGCAGCGTGGACAGTTGCGACTTGCGTACGTGGCCTCTGAGGCCAACACTGCTGATGTCTTCACCAAGGCACTTGCGCCTTGTGATCATCAGCGTTGTTGCACGCAGTTGGGTCTTGTGCCTGTCTTGCCTCACTTGCTCTCCTCTTGACCTTGCTTGTACCTTCGCCTATATATACTCTTGCTCTTGCTTGCTTGACTCTTGTATATCTCTATATATGATCTTGCATGTGAACTTGCCTTCTGGCCTTTGAACTTGTGCTCGGAATGCGTGGTGACTTTGTGATCCACCCTGAGCTTTGCTTTGCTTTGCTTGACTGGTCTTGTGACCCCTTGTTCTCCCCCACTTTGCCTATGGGGGTGTGTCAGAACATATAGCTTACTTGTTTCTGTAGGCTATAGTGGGGTATCCCATAGGGGGTACAACACAATTAGGGTTTCCTATTTGTATTCACTTCACTTCATAGTCATCCACTTTCTCGTTCACACTTTCTCACGGTTTATGGTTTGACAAGGAGAGCACCATCTTCGCTGCGGCAAAGTGGTTTCTCAAGGAGGAGCTCGAGCCCCTCAAGGGGAAACAGGGTACCCAGTACTGGGCGCGGCTGCTCGCACATATCAAGGAGTCGAACCTCGGATGGATCCGGGGTGTCAATGCGCTCCAGAAACAGTGGCGTAACCTAATAGTGCTATGGCGTGAGTATAAGAAGGCCGACGAGGGGTCGGGCAACGGCTCCGTGGAGAAACCACCTTGGTACCCGTACGTTGACTTGCACAACCAGGACACCGCCGCATCCGCACCTCATGCCGTGGACGGAGGTGGCGCGAATAACGTCAACGTCCCGGCAGGCATGGAGGTTCCGCAATCGTCCCAGCCAGGCACGTCAACCCCTTGTTTCACTGGTGAGTCCGAAGATTTATCGCTCGCGTTGTGGTTCTGGTCCACGTTGTTTCTTGAACATTTTAATTAAAAAAAAACATGCATGCAACGCACACTGACAACGGGTTATTCTATGAGCTAACACTAATGCGAATGTCCCTGCTATGTCGCAGCTCCTCCGCCAACGACTCCTGCCACACCGAGGCGTGCCCGGGTGCATGAGACGGCCACCATGCAAGCGCCCATGCTCGTATCTGCCACCATCAAGGACTGCCATGGCGACGCTATGAACCGCATCGAAGGCCTCGTCCGTGAATGGATGGCGCAAGATCTCAGACTTGCCCGTGAGCGTATGACAGAGTCGGCTCCCCCGGATGTGCACCGCGCGCCCCATGAATTCTCTCCACCGCCGCCACGCGGGGAGTCCGCGCCTGCTCCCGAAACCGCACGGACGCGTGTGGACGAGGGCGACGGCGACACCGCTATGCCGGCGGATGAGGATGTGGAAGTATGGGTTCGCGGCGCCGACGATTAGCGTAAGATGACTGCAGCGCCTCCCCTAGTCGTTTTCGCCTTTCCCTGAGTGCTTGTTGTGTAGGGGGATCGCACGGTTCCCATTTGAATGCCGCGACAGCACCCCGCGTCCACCACGGATCTCGGTTGCGAGGTATGTTCGCCCATGCCATGTTGCGCCGCCTGACATCCTACATGTCTTCACACATGTTGTGCAGGATGATACAACACGCGGCCCCGGCGAGTAAGCGCCACAGCCTGCAGTCGTTGCGTTGGCCGAAGATGCGCCATCTCCCCTTGAACGCGCCAATGCATCTCTCGACGGCCATGCGTGTGGCGCTTTGGCAGTAGTTGAAAGTTTGTGCCCAATCGTCCATGAGGTCCTCTCCTCGTGGGGCATGCAGGGGTGTTAGGCAGTACTCCCGTAGTGGGTAGGCCGCATCGCCAACGATCTGGTATGGGGCTATGTCCCGGTTTCTGTAACCGCTCAAGTAATGCAGACTCCTTGAAAACACACATGTCGTGAGCGCTACCGGGATACTCGATAAGGTAGTCCCATATTCTCCCTCGTGCGTCACATGTGACCTGGAGTTGTACAGCATATGCGGATTTCCTTGTCCAGTATTCTGTCCTGTGCCCCTCCATCCCCTTCATGTGTATGTGAGTGCCGTCCACAGCACCCACCACAGCAGGTACACCCTTGACGGCTGCAAACTCCCGCGCCATCTCTGGAAGCTTTTCACGGGTGGGGAACCGCACCCAAGCGGCCTTGAAGACGGAAGGGAAGTGCGAGAGGAACACGTCGACCACCTCGTGGCAGAGAGTTTTGGAGATGCCGAACAGGTACGAGATGTCTACGTACGATATTCCAGATGCCAGGTATTTGATAGGGATCAGCACGGCAGTGTACATGGTGAGTATGGATCGTTGCACAATCGGCTCAAGGTAGTGTTGCATCCCTGCCACAATGTGCTCCAGAATTGAACGGTTGATCCTGAAGAGATCCTGAAAGTCGTTCTCGCGCATGTGTTGCAGGTCTTCAACCCACAGAGCGTGTTTCCGCTTTCGTATCCGCGCTCTATCACGGCGGTTGTCGCCGTAATCGCTCCCGCAGGACGAGGACTGCTCTTCGTCGTCCTCGAAGACGCCAGACTCTATCAGGCCTACGAAGCTCTTGGAGACATTGTCGTGGAAGATTGTGTAGCAGTAGGTTATCCAGGCGACGAGGAGCCGTAGGATGAATGGGATGGTTCGTGGCTCAGCCATGTCTGGTGGACAGTGCGCGCAAGCCGTTAATTCCAGTACGTGTGTTTGTGGTTTATACTAGCTCCTTATGTCTGGTACATACCACTATAGTACCAGATGTCGCAATTATTGGCAGCGCGGCTATGTTGTGTATCTTCGGGGAGTGCGCCGAGGGGATTTGTGTTTCCCCCGGTTGACGGGGTTCGGGGGTGTTTGTGCTTTTGGCGGGAATGTGGGCCAGGATGGACGGTGACCAATCAGCAGGGGTCGCTGATAATTTTCGCATCACACGGATGAGTCGCAATACATTGATCGATTGGGACATGCAGATTCGGGAAAATTGGGCGCGGCTCGACGGAAAGTGGATTGAGACATATCGATTGTGACATAAATCCACAGCAGAATGTACCCTTAGGGCATGTTCCAGGGCCCTTATCAGGGCCGCCTCTTATCAGCCTCGCTAAATTCACCTGTAATTCGGCTGGAGCGAGAAACCTCTTGTCAGATAAACTTGCCGGTTTGCAGTTGTGTGCGAACTTGAAAGTTGGATGATGTGGCACAGTGCCGCAAAACCGTGGGCATCAAATTGTGACGTCCCATGAGAACTGCGATCCGTTCAATATGCGACATTGCCACATCAGCGTAAAACGCATTGCACAAAATACAAACCCAACAACCCACGTAGTCTCAACCAAGCAACAATCGTTACGTGAAAAATGAGCACGTAAGCTTCCCGTTGCACATTCGTCACGTCACAGTCATGCGCAGGTTAAAGTGACGGGCGAAACTCATGCTTTGACGCTTATGCGATTCTGTGGACGTGCACAGTGGGTTCCGCGTTGTTGAGCGACATCGTGCGATCGATTTCATACGTGCGCGTTCACGGTACAAGCCTGACACGAGGCGTTCTATAATGTGCGTACAACAAATATGCGAAGCTGATAAGAGGATGCCCTGACAAGGGGCCGTAGGAACTGTTGGGAACAATAAATCTTAAGCGCCTCTGTCGTGTCGAAACTCTGGATACAAAAGCGAAGCACTCCGAATCGAAGCATCGCGAGTCAACCCTCGGAGGTTGGGGTAACCGCCTGGAGGTTACGCGAAGGTCAAAGGTCAGCGACCTTTGACTTGACCAATACAGCGCTACAGCGAGGACACACAACTGACTCGACATTGAGCAGTTGCCCGAGTCGCACTGTATCGAATCGCAACAGCAATACAGCTATTATATCTATTCGTATTCCTTGTACTCCTATATAAAGCCTTGTATTTGCTTGTTTTAATCAACTTACTTTGCCCTCACATACTAGCGCAAGGTGGTTCAAGACCTTTTACTCAAACGCTTCCGCTATTACAATCCTGCTCAGTCTTTAACTCTACAAAGATCCTTAGGGCTTCTCAGCCCAACATGGTATGAGAGCAGTTAGAGTTAAAATTATTATTCAGCAAGCCTTACATCAAAGAAGACATGTCAACCAGAAAGGAGAGGAGCTCCTCCAACGGCTCTCCCGGTACTACTCCTACCCCACCACCTGTCTCTGGCCTACAGACAGAGGAAGGGACTACCACGAGACCAGCAGCTGGGTCCACGGAAACGCCAGCAGGCTTCGATCCAAGCATGATGGAGAAGTTTTTCTCCTTCATGTCCTTCTATGAGCAGCACCAGCAAGGAGTACCTGCGCAGCCAAACAACAGCAACAACAACAACGTGACTCCTATGAGTCTCGACGGCTCATCCTACGCACGCGGGATTCAACAACAACAACAACAGCAGCCTACCTTTGCGCCGTACGAGCCCCAACGTGGCTCCGTCAGCTTCATGCCGGAACCGCAACCTGCATCAGGACAAGAAAGGACATTGGATGCGTTACAAGTCCAATCGCAATTCGCGCATGTCCTAAAACTGCAAACGACAAAGCCCTTCGACGGCAAAGATTTCTTCACCTGGTCGTTCGAGTTTGAACTGATGATGGAAGGAGCACAGATTCTCGGCTTCTTCGACGGGTCCCTGCCATACCCAACAAATGGGACACAGTATGAGAAGCAGCAATATACATATCAGTCAATGATGGCGTACACGATTCTGCTAAGGAACATCACCCCAACCCAGCAGCAGAACATCAGGACATACCGAGGCTACGGCAACTCCGCGGAGCTCGCGTACAACCACCTGAAGAATCTGTATCAAGCAACAGACAGCGTAAATCAAAGCAGGTTAATGGCGCAGTTGACAACAATTGAAATGAAACCAGGCGAGAAAGGCATGGCCTATATCAGCCGCTGTCGCGAACTGCGCGACAGGCTTCTTCGATGCGGAGGGTCAATCTCCGAAGACGCCTTTGTCACGGTGGTCATTGGCGGTCTTGGCCCCCACTGGCGCTCCACTCGCGCCATACTACGAGCATACGGGAGGATCTCCGAAGCGGCACTCTGCGCCGAAATCCACGCCGAGCAGCAGGATATGGACCTGCAAGAAGAAAGGCACAAGAAGAAGTCATTAGCACCAGAGTCTGCGTTTCACACTCAGCGACGATACAACAATCGACAACAGCAACAAGTGAAGACAGTTACTCCATTCTGTCACATCTCCAAGACTTCGGGCCATCCTCGCACGCATTGCCCGTCTCGTCAGACAACACCACAGCGACAACTCCGGCCTTCAAGCTCCCAAGTTGCCTCAACGCAAGCAAGTCCGACGACCACCATTCAAACTTCAACGACTTCAACTGGACAACCTGCACAAGGAACAAGAAGCATCGTCAATTGCATGGTGAAGATAAACGATTCTTGCACGACAGAGTCACCACCCTACTACTCACCAGAAGAAGAGCTCGACAACCGGACGCCTCGCCGCGAATCACTCCAGCCGTATCCGACGTACGTCGCCATCGCTCAAAGCGAACCGTCCGGCCAAGACACTTGGTTCTTGGATAGTTGCTGCGGACAACACATGTGCTCCTCCGGGCGCTTCGTACAACGCGAACATCGACTCCAGCGAGAAGTAGTCATCACGGTCGCCAACAATCAGAACCTGCGCACACGACGACAAGGAGTGGTACAGCTTCAGTCAAGAGAGACAAGCGTCATACTGCACATGTCGAAGGTACTCATCGCAGAAGGACTCGGTTACAACTTACTGAGTGTTAGCCAGCTGATGGCGAAAGGCATCCACTTGGAAGCCGACAGCACCACCCAGGAGTTTAAATTGTATCACGGGAAGGGCGGTCTCTACATCGGAAAAGCAGTTCTGAAGAACAACGTCTTCGTCCTCGATTTCGTCCCTGACCTAGGCACTGCAGACAGCGATGCCATCGTCAACTTTACCGACTGGACACACCCTCCGGATCTCGACCCCGACTTCAGCCCGGGAGGTTTCTGGTACTCCCACACCATCCCTGAAGCAGAACGAACACGAGCGTTAGCGACGATTCAACAAACGACAGCAGCAGAAACAACATCGGCAGCAGCACCAACAACATCGGCAGCAGCAGAGACAACATCGGCAGCAGCACCAACAACATCGGCAGCAGCAGAGACAACATCGGCAGCAGCAGCAACAACATCGGCAGCAGCAGAGACAACATCGGCAGCAGCAGGAACAACGACACCAGTCACAGTCGACGAAGCACCACCAACACCCGCACAACAGCTGAATCCGTCTCAACGTGAAGTCCACCGAAGCGCCAACTTCGTCGCCAGTTTTTACTCCAACTCCGACGCATACCAACGTTCACCCGGACACCGCGCCTCTGAAGATATCTGGCACGCACGCACAGGACATCCAAGCAACACGGTCTTAAATAACACGATAAGAGCAGGAGTTCTTGACAAAGACTACCTACTACTACCCGACGGCAGAGAACTCCAAAAGGCACGAGGGACTTGCCTTACATGCCCCGAAGCTGACTTACCTCATCGACCGTTCGCTCCACATCACAACCCGAGCGCACCTGCATACGCACCACTCGAAAAGGTATACAGCGACATCCTCTTCAACCGAGAACCAGGACAAGTCACCTACAATCACACGATCACCTTCATCGAGGCCGCCATTCGATACGTCTGGCATCGCAACCTACCCAGCCGCGACATGGCACTCGCAGCGTTCGCCGCCTGGCTACCGATAGCAGAGAGGGAATCTGGAACGCAGCTGAAAAGCTTCCAGTCAGACGGAGGTGGCGAGTACACCTCTCAGCGCTTCAAGCAGTACCTGGCGGAAAGGGGGATCAAGCAACTTCTCTCCCTTCCCTACGCACACCAGCAGCAAGGTGTCGCAGAAAGAATGAACAGGACTCTGCAAAACAGCATGCGCAAACTGCTACGTGGCATGCGGCTACCCAACCACCAGTGGCCTGCAGCAATGGACCACGCTGTCATGCTGCACAACTTGCTGTCGTCGTCGTCACTCCCGAACAACGCATCACCGCATCTGCTGTGGACAGGGAAGCAGGGCAGCACAAAAATGTTACGAGTTTTCGGGTGCATGGTACAGTACCGACCCCCAGAAGCACGAGCGGGAAGATTTTCGCAACGAGCACAGTGGGGACTACACCTCGGCATCGAGAAAAATTACAACGCGTGGAGAATCTTCGACGTCCATACAAAAGAAACAGTGGCAGCACGTGATGTGATCTTCTACGAAAGAATCACCCTTCAGACGTACCTCGCCAACTTGCACGAGAATCAGGACCCCACAGGTGGCTTTCATGGTGACCGAGCCTTCGCCTCATCAGCGGACGAAGCAGACTGGGATGAACAGAACGTTGACAACGCATCGGAGGAAGCCGGACCTCTTCCGTACTGCTCCGTCGACGTGCCCATGGACGAAGAAAATCCTCGCGACAGTAACAACGCCGAAGTCTTCTATCATTTCGCCGACAACGGCTACGTAACACCTGCGACAGTCAACACAAATGAAGCAGAAAGGATAGGGCCAAATTTCATCCCCGATCCAGAAGCAGGAGACGAAGCAGCTTATCCCGAGGATACAACACTCCCCCGATACTCACAGACTGGGCTGCAAATTCTCGGTCTCGTCACCGCAGTCCACAGGAACGCCAGCAACACTCTTCCTAAAGAGCTTGCGACAGTTCAGCAGGCTCTGGGGGGGGAACACAGGGAGAAATGGCGTGAAGCCATGGACAGATAATTAAAAGCGCTGGAGGAACGCAACACCTGGAAGGTCGTTCCCGCAAGCGTGGCAAGGAACAAGACCATTCTCACCGAGAAGTGGGTCTTTTGCATCAAAACGAAAGCAGATGGTACAATCGAGAAGTTCAAGGCACGATGGGTCGTACAAGGATTCGACCAGGAGCAAGGGCGAGACTTCACCGAGACATTCGCCCCAGTTAGTCGACATACCTCACTCTGAATTCTTCTCGCCGTTGCCGCCATGAAGAAGAAAAAGCTGCGACAAATTGATGTCGCCGACGCCTTCCTCTACGCACCTATCGACGCCGACATCTTCGTCGAGCTCCCTCACGGTACCCACGGGGAACCCAATCAAGTCTGCCAATTGCTAAAATCCCTCTACGGAATCAAACAGGCCCCACGGCTGTGGCAACAGCACTTACACACCCGCCTCATCCGCATCGGATTCCGCCAACTGCCCCATGACCAGGGCATGTACCGACTCACTAAAGACGCCAACTACATCCTACTCATCGTCTACGTCGACGATCTCCTCTACATCGGTTCCACCGACGACGTCACCACCTGGTTCGAAGGGGAGCTGCAGAAAGACCTCACGCTCACGGTTTCTTCTACCGTTACGCAGTACCTCGGGCTCAACATCCGCGAAGAAGAAAACGCAATCTATCTAAGAGGTGAGAAATACGCCGACACGATCGCCAAGCGCTTCTCGCTCACACCCACCGCTATCGCCACACCATACCGCTACACGGCAGGAAACGGCCAAGGAAACTCCGCCCTACTCAAAGCTGCCGGAATACGCGAATATCAGCGAAAACTGGGCTGTCTACTCTTCGCAGCCGTCACCTGTCGCCCAGACCTGTCCTACTCCGCTAGCCGGCTCGCTACTTATCTCAAGAGGCCTGAAGTAGATCACCTGACAGAGCTCGATCGCGCACTGCACTATCTCGTGAGCACACCGACAATTGGCCTGACTTACTACAAGAACAAAGCTGCGTCAACGAAGCTAATCGGCTATGTCGATGCCGACCATGCCGGCGATCCAGATAACAGGCGCTCTCGCACCGGCTACGTCTATCGTCTCGAGCCTATCGGGCCTATCTCTTGGCAGTCGAGTAAGCAGGAACTAATCGCTCTCTCTTCAGCTGAAGCATAATATATCGCCCTCTGCTCAGCCACCAAGGAAGGACTCTACCTTCGCGAGCTGCTGGAAGAAGCAAAGTTAGCTGAGTTACCCAACTTCACCCTGCACTGCGACAACCAATCTGCAATTCGCATCGCCAACAAAAGCGGATTCGCGAACAGAACGAAGCATATCGCTCTGCGATACTTCTTCGTGAAAGACGAGATCGAGAAAGGAAGACTCGAGTTATCCTACTGTCCCACGTCCGAGATGGCAGCCGACTATTGGACCAAGAAGCTCGGAAAACAAAAGTTCGAGTACTGCATGCTGCTGACTGGACAAGGCCACGTCACCACCATCGACACTCCAGAAGCGAAGGGGAGTGTTGGGAACAATAAATCTTAAGCGCCTCTGTCGTGTCGAAACTCTGGATACAAAAGCGAAGCACTCCGAATCGAAGCATCGCGAGTCAACCCTCGGAGGTTGGGGTAACCGCCTGGAGGTTACGCGAAGGTCAAAGGTCAGCGACCTTTGACTTGACCAATACAGCGCGGCAGCGAGGACACACAACTGACTCGACATGGAGCAGTTGCCCGAGTTGCACTGTATCGAATCGCAACAGCAATACAGTTATTATATCTATTCGTATTCCTTGTACTCCTATATAAAGCCTTGTATTTGCTTGTGTTAATCAACTTACTTTGCCCTCACATACTAACGCAAGGTGGTTCAAGACCTTTTACTCAAACGCTTCCGCTATTACAATCCTATTCGGTCTTTAACTCTACAAAGATCCTTAGGGCTTCTCAGCCCAACAGGAACATGCCCTTACAGTACAGTATATGATATTCATTGTTCTTCCTGTCATCCAGTTTGATTAGAATGGGCTTAAATAATGTATACAGGAGATGCATTGCACATACACATCACACATAAAATTCCTAAACAATCTAGTAGGGTCTACACTGCAAGTGTTGAAGCTGCTCCCTACAGGCACTTCAAAAAGTGGTACACTGAAGCATCCTAGCCTAGTCACGTGTAATATGCTACCGAAGCACACTCAATGGGTGTGGGTCCCTCCTGACTTGCACACTCTGTAATGTATCCTCTTCCAATCCATCACCTGGCAGTATCTGCTGCAGTACGCCGCCCGCTCACACACCACACACCGCCTGAACTCATGTGCCCGGGTTTCTGGGCGCCCGCACTGCGCATTCTCACACATCTTGCACCCGTCAGGCAACCCGTGAAGCGCATTCCAATCCCTGAAAAAAGACGCCATGCTGTGTCCATTTGAGGCACCACCACCAGCACCAGCAGCACCAACACCGGCCGCAGCATGAGCACCAGTACAACCACTCGTGCCTGCGTCAGCAGCTACCAAATCTTCAAATCCTGCCTGGCCTTGCCCCGACTCTGCCCCGCCTCCACTCTCCCCCGAAGGAGCGAAAAGCTCTGCGATTTTCGACGTGAGGCCGTGCTGCTCTGCTGCCAATGCTGCCGCCGCAGCTGCTGCCGCTTCTAAGTTTAAATCCACTGCCGCTCCCAGCACAGCCGGTGCAGCTGCAGACGCAGAAGCGCGCCAGCCCAGATCACCATCCATGGTGTTGGTATCAGCAGAGCCAGCAGCCCATGGAGCATCTCTCACCTGCCATCTGCTGGATGGATCCGAGGCCAGATCGGCACGTGGGCCTGAGGCAAGGCAACTAGGAGTTGAACCCGCAAAACTGCTGTGGCTGGTTGTCGTGTGAGCGGTAGGTGTAGTGGAGGAGGAGGAGCAGGGAGCGAGAGCGTGAGGAGTTGCCGTACACCCGGAAGAGGGAGAGGAGTGGGAGAGCACGGAAATGGCGGTGTGGCACCCAGCAGCACAGCGGACTATGGAGATCACTGGCCCCTGCTGCCCTCTCAGTGGCTGCACCGAAAGCGACGACGACCCTTGTGGCAAAACAGGCTGTAACGAGACAGTAGATGCCCTGTTGGATCGCACATTCAGGAAGCTCGTCGCTTGCGCAGGATCCGCCCGTGCGGAGTGAAGGGAGTGTGCGAGGAGGTGACTCGGTGGTGTTGCTGCTGCGAGGGTAGTAGCAGCACCCGACCCTGCAGCTCTCACCTGGGATCCACATTCCTCCAGCAGCCACCTGCGTGCCTGTGGCGGCTCTTGCACCACCCCAGTGGTAACTACTGCAGCGGATGGTGCTACTGGCGATTCTGCCGGCTGCTGCTGCTGCTGCTGCTGGTGCTGGTGAGACTGCACGGCCATTTCCTGCCCCCTGTGCGACTGCCAGGATGCTTCTCTCGCCTCTGCCCGAATCCTCTGCAGCTGCAGCCCCACCGCGGCGGATTGCACAGCGGGGGCGGAGTGCGGGGAGTGAGCGAGGGCGGGGCACATGGCGGCGAGCAGCAGTCGTGCGCCCAGCAGCGTGCGCTGCGGCACTCCATGGCCGTCCTGCAGTGGTGACGGCGGGGGGAAGAGGGGAAGGTGAGATAAGTGTGCGTGATTGTGTGTGTGTTTGTGTGTGTGTGTGTGTGTGTGTGTGTGTGTGTGTGTGTGTGTGTGTGTGTGTGTGAGAGAGAGAGAGAGAGAGAGAGAGAGAGAGAGAGAGAGAGAGAGAGAGAGAGAGAGAGAGATAGAAAGTAAGAGAGAGAGGTTAAGGAGGGGGAGGAACGGGGGGCAAGGAGGACCGATCGAGAGTGGGAAGGGCGGGCCAGCAAGAAGGGAGAATCCCGTACCAAATAGCAGTGGCCCAGCTCCTGTAGCGCCTGTTTGCTGCCCGCCCTAGCAGCGTGCCACAGAATATCAGTAGCTGCAGCGGGGTTGCCGTCGCTGCTGCCGCCGCCACTGCCGTGAGAATGGATGATCGCCAGCGAACAGATGGCCGCCACGTGTCCCTTCTCCGCCGCCCACACCAGCAGGCTTGCACCCGCCCAGAAGTCCCTGTGGCAGTAGAACTTGATCTGATTGGTGGATGATGAAAGGGGTGAAGGGGATAAAATGGGAGGGCCAGGGGGGACGAATGGAGACAGGAGAGTGAGCAAAGGTGGCTTGAGATCAGATTCACCGAAGGTGATCAACGCCAACGATGGTGATGAGATCGAATAAGATCACACGCCATGCGGCCTTATGCTACGTCATGCGTCGTTGTCATGAGATTAAATAAGATCGAATAAGAGCTCACCATTCCGAGCACGTAGAGAGCATCCGTGCACCCCGCCAACCCGCACTGCAGCAAGAACCGGCACGCCATGCGACACTTATCGCTCCCGCCGCCGCCGCCGCTCGAATCCGTGACTGTGGTATTTCTTTCTCCGCCGTAGGCGCCAGAGGAATCGCGCGCGGTGTTCGCCGAGTTTGTGTCCCCGGCGCTAATGGCGGGCGGGCGCGCCCAGAGGCGCGCGGAAGGAACGAGGGCGCGCAGGGGTAGGCGGGAGCGCACCGGGGGTTCGCGGACGAGACGCGCGAAGCGGGGAGACCTGCGATAGGAATGAATGGGCAAGAGGGGCGAAGAGCCGTTGGGAAAGAAACGAATGAGATTAGAAGGTTATACGCAGGGAAGGCCGTATCGAATAA
Organism: Closterium sp. NIES-65; assembly: GCA_948144175.1. Classification (NCBI taxonomy): domain Eukaryota; kingdom Viridiplantae; phylum Streptophyta; class Zygnematophyceae; order Desmidiales; family Closteriaceae; genus Closterium; species Closterium sp. NIES-65. The sequence continues at coordinate 418,284 of CANXME010001258.1, read as the reverse complement.
TACGTTAAACTCGAGCCACGGTGACGCACGGAAGCTACTCTAACGCTGCGTACACCGGCTGGGACATCCGGGACTGATTTGTAACAACTGTTGTTACTACCAGTTATGATGGTACGAGAAATCACCTCTCTTGTACTCACGTGAGTGCGAAATTTGCCAAATCCACAGGCGATGCCGCGGCGGAGGCTGCTTTGGAGAGAATGAGGAGAAGGAGCTCATCCTGTTGCCGGAACACGGGGAGGGGGAGGGGGTAGCGGTTAAAACGCCATAGTATAAAGGAAACAGCAATTCGAACGCGGGGATTCGTGCGTTGAAAGCTCTCTGATTGAACGAGCCGTGTTGAAAGGAAACAACAGTTTGAACGAGCCGCGTTGTCAGAAAAGGATCTGAGGAGCTACGAGGGACGAGAGTTTCCGAAAGGGACTCTTCGGATGATGGGGCGAAGTATCTATGTTTTCCGGGATGATGAGACCAGTGCGAGCTAAGTAGGTTCATCTCCAACATCCGCAGCAGTTCTTGGTAGTAAAGACAGGGACGAGAATCAGGGGGGTCACGTACAGGAAGCGACTCTACTGCGCCCGTCGCGACGCCTCCTCCAGCTTCGCGGAGGGAATGATAGACGCTCGTTCGAGGCCGGACTCTCGCGCTGTAATCCATGACGCGTCCGACGGTCACTGAGAGACTGCGACTGCTTTTAACCACGGAGAGTCACTGCGCGACCTCGCCGTCGATGGGTTGATGATGTGCGTGACGGAAAATAAGGTTAAAGGAATCCTATGAGCGGTGAAAGCGTGACAATTTTCGATCGCATGGAGCGGAACGCGAGCCAGCTACAGAGAAACAGCCTGGTCTGGGAGTCTTCTGTCAGGTGTCGGAATAAACCTATCGACTTTGCTGAAGAAATACATAAGAAAATGAAGGTTTCTATTACTCGCTTGAGATTGAGTCTCATGTCTGGTACCTCGAAAGCTAGAATGCGAGGGCTGATATACGAGGTTGCTCTGTCAACATGAATTTCTCTGCTTGGCGTGTTTCGTTGCTGGTCGTGATGGCAGACAGGAAATTCTCGCACAGAGCAGAACCCAACCGCAACACTCCATGACATTGGTTGGACTGTGAAAGATGGAAGGGCAATTTCTTCTGCCGCGATGTGATGACATCTGCAAGAAGGACGCACGCGGCGCCTTGGAAGAACCTGCTTCTTTTCCATGGGGCGAGATGGGTTGGCGTTTCTGTAGCCTTAACATCACCTTTCCAGTGAATTCACGGGCGGCACCCGTAATATTCCTGACGCACTTTCTGAAGGGTTATCTCAGAACTGGAGGACTTCACACTATGGAGATGAGAGGGCGCCGCAAGGAGCTTAATACTAACCACAGTTAAAGGTATTGAAACTGGATAGTCGTCTGTCATTTACTTAAAAATCGAAAAGTGCGCAAGCTCTAGTTTTGAGGGAACCACTAGATGTCAAGCCTTCCATGCAGGGCTGTCGTTTCGTTTTGGCCCCCCCGGACAAATCAGGGGGCCCGGCATGTACGACCCTGTATTTAGCAGGGTCGGGGCGAATCTCGGCCCTTTAGGCTTCAGGGCTGAAATTTATTCCTCCCTGTAAATCAGGTTTGCCGCGGAAAATTCTGCAGCCTCAGTTCTACCACAAAGCTGACAGCTGCACTCCGCTAGTATCAAATTAGCTAGTTAGCAATTAAAAAAACTAGTTAGCGTCATTCACTACGCACGCGTAACAGACTTCCTCCTCTTCCAACTCTTAGCAAAGATCTGAGATGTGTTTTGCTGCTTGCTATGCCCATTCAGGCCTGAGGGTGCACAACATGACGGGGATCTGAGATGTGTTTTGCTGCTGCATGTTGGTTCATGCTACTGTCTGTGTGTCATGGGATGGGAGCGAGGTTGTAATTGGTACAAGTACCAGTTGTTGGTTGAGTTGAATCTGTGGTCCAGCCACGCAACTCCAAATTTGACAGGCTTGAATGCAATCAAAATAGAAACGGGGGGAGGGGGAATGGAGGAGTTTGGGGGGGGGAGGGGGGGGGAGGAGTGGGAGGGGAAGTTCGAAAGACTTTGTTCCAGGGCTCGCCTAAAATTTACCCTTCACACTCCAGACCTAAGCCCGAAATCAGTCCTGTAATGAATCAGGGCCACAATTTTCTCAACCCATCAATTTCAGTTTTCAAGGGCAACCCAGCCCTGGAATTCAAGGTCCAGCAGGGCAAACGCCCTGCAAGCGACAGGCCTGCTTCCATGGCAGGGAGACCTCAGAAGACGTCGCCTCCCAAAACCACTACCATCTGGATCGCGTGCTGCTGGGGTGGAAGGCTTTGGCTTGTGGTTGGTTGGTTGGAGCCCGGGAAACACGCGAAGATTCGGGAACCAGTTCGCTTCTACAAGCTGGTTACCAAAAGTTTCGCGTCGCGCTTGAAAAAAGCGACCTGAAAGGGGTTCCGCCAACAGAGTTTAGGGCAGGACAACTGTTCTGTTCAATTGTTTCCTCGTCGCCCCAGAGCTGGTAGAATCCATGTTCTCTTTGTTCCTGAAAGTTGTCTGGGACACACCAAGTGCTTATCTTCTTGTTACTATACCCTTGAAATTGCCAAACCTCATCTCCTACGTCCTTATTTAACGAGAGGTCCTTTGAATCATTATTAACCACTCAAGACTTCTTAGGGCGGCGAGGTGGTAATTGGCTTCGCTTCTCGTTCCTTCTGGATGCGCCACTCCACGTTGCTAATGATGAGTCGTGTGGTTGCGTAATGATTGCAATCTTCTGTGCTCAATGCTCGACTCTTCGTTTCTCGGAATGCAGTTCAGAGGTGTCGTCCGTGGATTCTAGAGGACGGGAAAAACCAAGTTCATACGACCACCCCACGGCAAGAACCACAGTTTCGAATAAGAACCACGGCAATAACTTCTTAAACTTTTCGCGAACGTCGTCCAGGCCCCCGATCACATGCAATTAAGTGATCGGGACTGATTGTGTCTGATCGTGATTGATCGGATTGTTTGAGGCGGTTGATCGAGTTGGAGCGATCAGCTGATTGCCCCTGATTGCCTGAAACCGACTTCCTGCCTTCCTAGAAGTTATTGATCGGATTGTTTGAGGCGGTTGATCGAGTTGGAGCGATCAGCTGATTGCGATCAGCTGATTGCCCCTGATTGCCTGAAACCGGCTTCCTGCCTTCCTAGAAGTTATCGATCGCATTGGATCGAGACGATCAAAGTCGATTGGGCCCACGTCCTAAACAATTCCGATCTGATCAGCTTCCATGCCTTCCCAAGTACACTTTCTTCAAAGGTTCTGTCTCTGTTAGATGTCCCCCGCATATCACAAACGGAAAGGAACAGATGCGTTGGGCACAAGAGATAGCGGCGAAGTTGAACAGACATACTCATTAAAACATACACTGAAAAATCTAACAGGACCTGACATGGACAGTCAAACACCACAAAATCCTTGTCTTCCTCGAGAAAAAATGTCCAATTTGAGAGATACTGGAAGTTTTGTTTTACCATACCTAAAGGTAAAACACGTGTATCACTGCACAACGTTCAAGCTCAAGGTGCAGTGCGTATGTCCTCACACGAGTGGAGCTGCAATCCAGACAATTTGGATGTCAGCCAATGAGACCAGCAGACGAAGGTCCTCATGACTCGATCGAAACATTTCTGGTCGTTGAGTGTCTACACGTAGTATATTTTGAGGGAATGTACAGAAGGGATCGTTCGTACTGTAACCTTGTTGCAAACCGCAGCCACAGCCGATAGGCCGAATTTTCCGTTACGGTTCTCTTTCTGTTCCGGCATTCGGTGTACTGTAACCTTGTTGCAAACCAGGGATAGTTGCCCCTACTCTACCAGGGGTAAGGGCTGCTGTACACGTACCAGGCTCACACAAGGTTCACTGATTTGCCACTGCGTGCCAGAGTAGTCTACTTTCCGCGCCTCCCCGTACCCATCGTTGGGAGGCAATCTAACTTACCTAAACCCCTTCTACTAAATTCGCATTTCGGCACTCCGTCTGTTCACCACAGCATTTGATGTTGTAGGAGCAATCTGTGATCAGGGCTGCATTCAGTTCCTGACCCGAATTGCCAACGGTCAACTGGGGTTGTAGGTCTGTGCACACCACCAGCCAAGTTGTGGGATTGTTGGAAGACTAGGGCCGAAATACGAGCGAACATTTTCCTCCAACCTGAAACCCTTCTATGGATCCGCACCGCAAGTTGTAGGCTGTTTGGCATCCTTGAATAGCTGCGGCTCTGTTCAGAGTGCATGTGTACACAGTAATTCCCTCTAGAGGCTGGTTCTGGTCTGGTCAAAGTGGGCCCACTATCGTGCTGTACAAGCTGTATAAGAGTACGCTTTTTGTGCAACCATCCTTACGTTTACGTATTATACTTACATTGACGTTTACCTACAAACAAGCTATACTTAAGCCGTGGCCCAACTATCAGCTTCAACTTCAGGGTATTATAGCTTGAAACTTAGTAGTCCCAGGCAGTTCAGTGGCGAGAGGTTTGTCTTGTGCGAGATTCCATTTTTTTCGTCCAATAAGGGTCCCGTTACGCACACTCCATATTTGTCCTGCAACTGTTCCTAATAAGTTGCACCCCGCCTTTAACAAGCACCCCCCCCAAAATAAACACTTCGTACTCTCACCTATGACTGGTCAACATTCACTGGTTATACTTGCAATGCTTTCTGCTTTGTGTTACCTACTTACTTCTCCAACCTTATAACGAACCAGAACAGGTAATGAAGCACAGCATTCAAGTTACCAAACTGCTTCTACGCATCCCCATTATGTCAACCATCTTATACGGTAACTGACTACGGAGCACTCACAGTCACAGGCCATTTCCTTCCTGAAAAACTGGTTTGCCTCCCATTTCAGGAACAGCAAGCAGCTTGTCGCTGTGTACTGAGAACATCTGCGTCTCGAAGAAAAGCTGGGCGAGAGATACCAGAACATAGGTACATGTGAGTGCATCAAGAAAGAGATTTTTGTCGGAGAGAGAGAGTGAGAGAAGGAAAAATTGTTTCAAGGAAACAGTTGAAAGTATTAAAACTCAAAACCAGGACCGTAGCATGCATGTAGAAAGGACTCTTGTGCGGCAACCAGGGCATTTCATATGAGCTGTGTAGTAGCAATAGGGACCTTCATCAGCGCCTAAGACCACACCTTGAAAAAAGGCTGACTTCTTGGTGAGAAGGAGTTGACAAATGCATCTTTCAGCAGAACAGGCACCTGTTGAGCAAAGGAGGGTTGGAAAGTTGTTTAGGTACAGAGGGTTTCCAGGGTTAAAGAGGGTATACAGGGGTAGTCAGGGGGTTGAGAGTTGGCTGGGAGTGCAGGGGAAGCGAGGCACGACATGTAGGCAGAGAAGCAGTTGCGATGGGAGCGGGGAAAGCGACAGCAGGCTCCTTTGCAGCAAGAAGCGCCAAAGGCACTGGAGCACTCCCAAGTCAGGAGGAGGACACTGCATGGTTGGTGGGTAGGTGCGTGGTTGGTTGGTTGATTAGTTGGTTGGTTGGTTGGCCGGGTGGATGAACGGGTGTCTTTTGATTGACTGTCAATCGACACAACAGTGGGTTATATGTCGTGTCACATGATTGGTTACTCACTCTCTCCCCCGTGATTCCGATGGCCGTGACTGTGTACGAGCGGATGGACGCACAGAAGGAGTGGAAGTACGCCAGCAGACTTGATTGAAAGTGCTCTGCTGCCCGCGCCTGGGGCCGTGGGAGAATCACAAGGGATCGAGGGGTTTTGGGAGGTGGAATTGGGTAAGAGGATGGGGAGTGAGGTTGCAGCGTAAGGGTGGGCGTGTGGAGAGCAGAAAAATGCGTTGTTGCACGTGTTGTAGTGGTGTGTAATAGTTCTGGTGTGGTGCCTTCTGGTTCCAGAGTAGTGCCTGCTGGTTCCAGAGTGGTGCCTAACGGTGTCAGAATGGTGCCTATGGGTGCCAGAGTGGTGCCTACCTGCTCTGGAGTGGTGCGGAAGACGAGTCGGGTGGCAGCATCGGCATCCCCTGCCATGACAGCGTGGTGGGGCAGTAGGCAGGCTGCCAGGTCCTGCTGCTCTGGCAGGAGCGGCAGGTCACAGGGGAGACACACCTGGGGGCAAGGAGAATAGCAGAGAGGGGGAGGGGAAAGAATGCGTGTGACGCAGTGGGATGGACAGAGGTTTGTGGAGATGGTGTGAGGAGGGAGGAGGGCTTGGGAGGGTAAGCGCAGGCACGCGAGGAGGGTGCAGGCGAGGAGATGGTGTAAGACATACCATGGGAGTGCTCACCTTGTTCTTAGCGAGGTTGACTATAACAAGGGAGGAGGCCCTCTCTCTCACGCACACCATGGGGGCCTGCAGGCCCACCTGGTAAAGGCCAGGGGTGTGTGATTCATGGGTCGTGGTGTGTGGTGGGGGGGGGAGTGGGGACGGGGCGTGGGGTAGAGCAGAGCAAGTGGGAATAGGTAAAAGTGAGATTTGTATGTTTTGGCGAGAGTAGTTTGTTGGTACAAGAGAATGCGAGGATGCACAAATGCAGCGGGACGCGAGCTGTTTGAAGTATGTGGAGAGAGTTTGAGAACGTGTGGAGAGTACCACGAAGGGGACCGGGGCGTCGAGGAATGGCAGCAGCTGGGAAGGAAGGACCTGCAGTGCGGCGAGGTGAGGCGAGGAGAGGCGAGGAGAGGGGAGGGGAGGGGAGGAGAGGGGAGGGGAAGAGAGGAGAGGGGAGGAGAGGAGAGGAGAGGAGAGGAGAGGAGAGGAGAGGGGAGGAGAGAAGAGGAGAGGAGAGGAGAGGGGAGGAGAGGAGAGGAGAGGAGTGGAGAAGAGAGGAGAGGAGAGGAGAGGAGAGGAGAGGAGAGGAGAGGAGAGGAGACGAGAGTAGAGGAGAGGAGAGAAGAGTGGTGAGTGGAAGAAGTGGAGGCACACAGCAAGTGCCGTGCCAGCATGCAGAACGAGGTTGATGTAGCTGTTTCTGTTCCCTCTTGCTTCTGGAATTCCAGGCGAATGGAGTGAAGGAGTGCAGGATACTGAGAAAGTGATGAGACTTCTTGAGCAGACGCGCATGAGTGAGGAAAAAGTGCAGGGACAGATAGTAGCATACGTGCTGGATTATGGACAGCTGGATTACGGCTGCTGGTTAGTAGCACACGTGCAGCGAATGAGTGAAAGATAGGGGAGCATGGAGGGACGACAGAGTTGGCAGTGAGGAAAAGGAGGGCGTGACGGAGGAGGGAGGGAGGGAGGAAACAAGGCAAGGTGGGAGGAAACGAGGGAGAGAGGGAGGAAACAAGGCAAGGTGGGAGGAAACGAGGGAGAGAGGGAGGGGAGGAGGAAGGGTGGGTGGAAGCTCACTGGGAGAAGGGCGGACTGCCAGATGAAGGGGCGGATGAGAGGCACGATAGCCAGCACCGCAGAGGAGAGCAGGCTCTGTGGACGCGCATGGGGAGGCAAGGAGGAGGGGTGTGGTGGAGGTGTCAGATGAGGGGGGAGAGAATGGGTAAGTGGGTGGGGAGGGGAGGGAAGGCAGTTATAAGTGGTATTGATAGACCGGTTGTGGAGTGGGCGGGGGATTTGCTGGTGTGAGAGTGGATTAACTAATGTGGATTTTGATGGGTGAGGATGAACAACCAACGGGTGTGATGATTATGTAGTGTGACATGCCTTGCCCACTGTGTGTACGCTCTTGGTGGCCTGCAGATACAAGGCGAGTTGTCACCTGTCGCGCTATTAACACATAGCCTGCGGCTACGCGTGAATTGCACAGCAGCTTAAGGTGAGGTTGTACTATATTGCTGTTTGGTTCTTGTACTCATACTTTCGTTTGTGTGCTTGGAATGTATTGTACATATATGGAGCCGAGCAGGGTGGAGAAGCTCGAGGAATTTGGTGGGGACAGGGTGGAATTCGATTCCAGGCTGGGAATTCGATTCCAGGCTGGGAATTCGATTCCAGGCTGGGAATTCGGTTTTAGGCTGGGAATTCGATTCAGAGAATGCAATTCCAGCTGGAAGTCGGTGCATGCCTAGTGGGCCACTCGGACCCAGCTAGCACCTAGAAGCTATCGCGAGCAGCACTGCTGCTATGCGACTTGGCAACTAGAGTTAGCTTGTGGGACAAGCAACCTAGGTAGAAGGATGGCTGGGACTTAGGCAGGGGAGGATACCTGCTCCGTGCTTTTTGCTTGTTTGTTTCTCGTAATACTGCAATTCGTTTCCCAACCAAGAAGGCAAGCAGCTAGGAGAAGCTAACAGCAAACTGACGGAGCCCTTGCGAGGGAGGATTTAGACTTGTTGCAAACAAGCAAAAAGGTAGCGGTAGAGAAGCGTACGGGCGCAGAGGCCCGGTGTTAGCCACGGCGTCAGGGCCGTGAGGCATGAGCGATACGGATCCAGATCTACACATCCATCAGTTGCGGTCGGGACAGAGGTATCCCGCTAGGACTATGGAAGGTCGGGAAGAGCCGCCTATGAAGCCTGGATTCCGTGCAGATGGAGGAGTTAATGAAACGCAGGGAGGAAAGGGCCCTGATCTGCCGAAGGAGGGTGGGAATCGTCAGGAGGAATTGCCCAGCTCGGTGCACAACTCGCCAGGACGACAGAGCGAGGCGAGATCTGGGCAGCAAGGATCGCAGCAAGGAACGCCTGAGCGTGGTGAGACGCAGAAAGGAGAATTTCCGGGAAGCAGAGCAGAACTTCAGAGAGGAGAATTTCCGTGGTCTATTCGGAGGGCGCAGTACCACCAGGGGGCCCGAGCAAGGGGGTTGGCCTGCAGGAAGCAGAGAGAGGGAAGCCGCAAGCTGGGGGACAGGGAGGTCTATGAACACGGCGCCCCCGAAGATCGAGATACCAGACCGCTTCTCAGGGGCACCACATGAAGAGCCAACACTGAAGAACTACCTTATGATGATTGATGATATACGGTACACCTGGGAGAGAGAGGGGTTACATCCGATAGAATTTTTCAGAGGATTGGGAAGGACAATGAAAGGGGAGGCACTGACACACTACAGAGTGGAGCGTCAGGGGCTGCTGATGCAGTGCAAGAATGGGGACTTTGCGCAGGGAGAGATCACTGACCGATTTTTGGACACGCTGCGTGAGCAGTTCCCCGGGCACTCAGCTGAGCGTATGATAGAGTTCCAAGACTTTAAAAGAGGACAGGCAGAGTCGCTGCTGGCATACTACAACCGGCTGCTGGAGCTGGCTGAGGATATGGGCTGCGTTGAGGAGCGTACCTTGGTGACGAAATTCCTAGGGGGGTTGGAGGAGGAGCTGATGAATGAAATGAAAACACGTATGTACGCTTTGGGGATGAAGGCGAGACTCAGGCAGGTGTATCAAGTGGCGAAAGAAGTGGAGGAAGGGCGGAGGTTCTTTGAAGGCTTGAGAGGAGCAAGCTCCAGCCGATCAAACGAGCGAAGGAGACCAGCCTGGGCAGCAGCTGAAGGAAGGAGGGGGGAGGAAGAACGAAGAGAGAAGCCCTGGGAAGACCCAAGGCGGTGCCATAAGTGTGGGGAAAAGGGGCATATACGGAAGGACTGCACAGTGGGCATTTTATGCGACACCTGTGGCGTGGAGGGGCTCTTCAGGCGAGACTGCCCCAAGGCTCCCACCTGCACCAACTGCGGCAAGAAGGGACACACGAAAGAAAGGTGTTACAGCCGAGGAGAGAAGGAGAAAGGGAAGTCCGCAAGAGAGCTACAGCTGGAAAGGGAGCTGGCGAAATTAAAGGCACAGATGGAGAAGACTCAAGTCAGTGAGGATCCTGAGAAAGCGCTGCTAGCCTGGGAGGAAGACGAATGAGAATCAGATGAGGAGGAACCGGAGTATGGTACGATGGCATTACAACCTAGATCGCGGGAAGAGTTGGGGCTGAGGAGCATAGGGGTAGACGGCAGAGCCAATGAAAAGTCCTACGAGAGGAGAGGCCCCAAGATACAACAGAGTGGAGATGAGAAGCGGACAGCACGGCGATGGCCTGACGAGAGAATGGTGTGTCAGCCTACGGCGTTGGTAGCTGAACCCGGAGCGATGGCTGTAAGAGCCATACGGGTGGATAACGCGGTGGTGGACACTGGGGCGCAGAGTGTGCTGATTGGGAGGAAGCTGGGGGAGCAATTGAAGGCTCAAGGGGACTTGGAGCTAGTGGAACGGGGATTACTCATCATGACGGCGGAAGGAGGAGCACCCAAATGGATGCCGTGCACAAAGGAGCCAATAGAGATTACGCTGCAGCCTGGGGAAAGGGGTGAGACCAAGATACGAGTGCAGTGCGGGATGACAGAATCAGATGACTACGACATCCTGCTAGGCATGGAGCTGCTGTTTAGGGTGGGGGCGACAATATGTACTTGGGAGGAGCGGGTGCAGTACCGTACTGAACGTTAGAGGGAAGGAGGTGAGCTGGGCGAACTGCCGGTCAGGTTTGTTAAGACAGAACCCAAGAGGGCCTGGAGAGCAGGGGCGGTCAGGGGAGAGAGGAAGAATTGGGATGGAGAAAGCGCACTGGCAGGAATGGGGGCAAAGCTGAGTGAGTACAGTGTAATGCTAGTGGAGCTATTCGGAGGCATAGGAGCGGGGCTTGCAGCAGCCTTAGAGGCCGGCCTGGAGATTAAGAAGTGGCATTACATAGAGTTAGACCCGGAGGTGCGTAAGATGGCGTGGAGTCATGCCAGGGCCCTGCAGGAGCGGTATCTAGCGCAGCTGCGAAAGCAAGTCATAGTAGAGGCAATGAAGAGAGAGCATTGGGATGTAAGGGAGATCAGCAGGCAGGAAGTGAGGAGCTGGGGAAAGGTGGACTTACTGGTGGCCGGATGGGAGTGCCAGGGCACTTCTCGGGCAGGCAAGGGAAGAGGGCTGCAGGATGAGCGCACGGGGTTAATCAAGAAGCTCCTGGAGGTCATGGCCTGGATGAGGGAAGAAGGAGAAGAATACGCGTACATCTTGGAGCACGTGGATATGAAGGGCGATCCACGAGAACCGGTGCAAGCTGTGAGGGAGATGGTAGAGGCACAGCTAGGGAAGGGAGTGAGTTGGGATGCGGCCCTGCACGGAGCACGATGTCACCGGACACGGTGCTACTGGCAGAACATGCTACCAGAGGAAGATCTGCGCGCAAGACTGTCCAGGGTGGAGAGGGATGATCGGAGGATAGTGGAGGACATCCTGGAACCTAGGCGAGTGGCAGCTCCAGTGTGGAAGCCGGATCATCCCCTGTAGCACCAGTGCAACAGGATAGGAGAGGCACGACGAGCCTTGCTGACACTGGTCGCCTACCCAGGAGCAAGGGGGTTCGTTGAGGCAGATGGCCAGCCTGGCCCAGGGATGATATATGACCACAACAGGAAGAGGTGGGAGGAGCCGACAGCTTTGGAGAGAGAATTGGCTATGGGTTATCTAGCGGGAGCGACCGCAGCACCGGGTGTAAGTGAGGAGGCAAAGAGGGCAGCGGTGGGGAGAGCTATTGATCAGCACTCACTGAGATGGCTGATTTGCGAAATGAGGAAGGGGGCAAATCACGGTAGGAGGTAAGAAGGTAGGGGGGGAAAGGGGGCTGCGGAAGCAGCCAGCGTACTCAGAGGAAGGAAAAGGAAGTAAGGGCGGAGCCGAGGCAAGAGAAGCTGAATGTCAGCAAGGGGCCAGAGAAGGAATGGGAGATAGGGGCAGATGTGGAGGCAGGGCTGCAGAGGCGATCAGGCAGCTGCTGAAAGCGCATAGGGGCACATTTGCATACAACTTGCAGGAGCTGGGGCAGTACAAGGGCGGGGAATCAGAAATAAAGCTCACGACGGAGATACCGACTTACCAGCGCAGGAGGCGCATGAATGCTGAAGATGCGGCCATCTGCAAAGAGAAGTGTGAGGAGCTGCTGGCAGCAGGAATCATCCGCCCATCCGAGTCTAGTTATGCAGCTGCCACGGTGGTCGCAGCCAAGAAAGATTTGACCGGCGCGGTTCTGTCACGACGGATGTGCGGGGACTACCGTGATTTGAATAAAATCACGGAGCCCGACAGCAGAGGATATATTTAACCTGCTGGAAGGGGCAGTCATTTTCACCACGCTAGACCTTAGGCAGGGGTTTAACCAAATTGCCATAAGGGAGGAGGACAAGCGCAAAACCGCTTTTCACGGGGTGGACGGATTGTATGAGTAAAACAAGATGCCATTCGGCATGCGGAACGCATCTGCCGTGTTCCAGTGAGCAATGGATCAGGTACTGCGAGGCATACCAGCAGCAGCGTGTTACATTGATGATGTGCTGGTCTTCAGCAAAACGGACAGGCAGCATGTGGACGACCTGAGACGGACACTAGAAGCAATAGCAGCAGCAGGACTCACCTGCCACCCAGAGAAGTGTAAGATAGCAAGGCGGACGGTGGCGTATCTGGGATTTGAGGTGAAAGGGGGCAGGCTAGGTATTCAGGAGGCGAAGGTTAAGGTGCTGGACAAGCTGGCGCCGCCGAAGGACAAGTCAGGGCTGAGAGCGTTGCTCGGCTTCCTAAACTACTACAGGAAGTTCGTGCCGAACTTCAGCCGGCAAGCGAACCTCCTGAATCAACTGCTCAGGGAAGGAAAGCGATGGGAGTGGGGACAGGAGGAAGAGGCGGCTAGACAGGATCTATTAGAGGCAGTACGGACAGGCACACTGCTACAGATACCCAGGGCAGATGCTCCCTTCACGCTTTACACTGACTGGAGCTGCATGGGGATGGGGGCAGTTCTGTGCCAGGAGATTGAGCGAGAGGAGCGAGTGGTAGCATTTGCCAGCCGCAGCTGCAGCCCCACCGAGGCAAATTACTGCTCGTATGAAGGCGAGGGGTTGGCAGCTGTATGGGGCATCAACCATTTCAGGGTCTACCTGCAGGGGCGTAGGTTCGTGCTGGTAACCGACCATGAGCCCTTGATGTGGCTGATGACAAACCAGGAACTGACGGGACGGAATGCCCGCTGGGCGATCAAGCGGCTGGGATAAGACTTTGAAATTCGCCACCGCCCGGGCAAGACCCTCCAGCATGCTGACGTTCTGTCTAGGAACCCTCCACCTGTGCAGCCCGTGGCGCAGCTGGTAGCCATAGCACAGGTGCCGACAGCTGGCTGGGGGCAAGAGAAAGTGGAGAAGAGGCAGCTAGATGTCTTGGAGGATACCGAGACTCTGGAGTGGATTAAGGGAGGGAGCACGGAGGGCGAGGAGGCCAGTGAAAGGGCAAGGGCCAGGGGGCAGCACTACCGTTGGTACCAAGAGCAGCTGCAGCTTCGCACCAGTGAGGGATGGAAGATAGTGCCACAAAAGAAGGACAGGGAAAGGATCATGCGACGGGTGCATGGGAAGCTGGGGCATTACGGAACGGCACGCACCAATCAACTGCTGAGCACGATGTACTGGTGGGCAGGGATAAGGAGGGACGTCAAAGAGCTGGTAGATGAGTGTGCAGCCTGCAGTCGTAACAAAGCAGCACTGGAGAAGGCAAGGGAGGAGCTGCAGTCACTGCCGATTCGGGGACTGGGCTACCGCTGGTCGCTAGATTTGGCTGGGGAATTACCTCTGTCCAAGAAAGATAAGCAATACATACTCGTGATGGTAGAGCACACTAGTAAGTGGGTAGAGGCCAGGGCAATGCCGAGCAAGAACAGTGGGCTGATTGCAGAGGCGTTCGTGGAGCAAGTGATCACCAGGTTTGGGGCGTGCGGGGAGGTGTTAACTGACCAGGGTACCGAGTTCAAGGGCTGCTTTGAAGAGACTTTGCAGGAGCTGCAGATCACTCACCGTGTGACATCAAGGTATCACCCGCAGTCGGATGGGTTAACGGAGCGGCTGATTCATACGCTGAAGAGAGGGTTGCGGGCCTACGGGGGAGACGAACAAGAGAGGATGGGACCAGGAGCTACACTGCATCCTTGCAGGTTATCGCTTTGCCAAGCAAGCGGCATTGAATGACATGTCGCCCTACCATCTGCTGTACGGGAGGCACCCCATCCTACCCGTGGATGCACCGAAGTTGCTAAGTGCGACGGTAGATGCAGACGAGCCACACCTGTGGGCTGAGCTGGCTAGGAAGAGGGCGGCCTACCTGAAGGAACAGACGCCGGCAGCGCTGGACAACCTCCACGTGGCGCAACTGAGGGACGCTAGACGTTACCAATAGAGGAAGGCAGGAGAGGAGGGATGCAGACGTAAGGGAGTAGAGACTGGGGAGGAAGTGTACCTGAGGCAGCCCAAACGAGATACGCTAGACCTGCCAGTCGGACCAGAACGCTGGAAGGTGAAGGAGATGAGGCAGTCCGGGGTGCTGGTGCTAGAGGACGAGCGAGGAAGGCGCATCAAGGAGCACGTTACCAATGTGGCCGCGGCTGGAAAAGGGAAGGGTCAGGCTGAGGGTCCCGAAGCCAGAGTTGCCTGTGCTGGAACTTACGCTCGGGAGGGGGCAGTGCAGCCTGAGAGACAAGAGAAGGCAGGAGCAGCATCATCACATACACCAGGAGGAAGAAGAGGCAGACAGGCGGCACCGGGACAGGCAAGTAGGCATGAGAGGATGAGGGTGAGAGAGGAGGTGGAAGTACCTGTTAGGAAGAAACAGGGAATTTGAGAAAGAGGAAGAGAAGAACAGTCGGAAGAGAAGAAGGGGGGGAGCTACTTCACGACAGCTGTCGCGCTATTAACACATAGCCTGCGGCTAAGTGTGAATTGCACAGCAGCTTAAGGTGAGGTTGTACTATATTGTTGTTTGGTTCTTGTACTCATACTTTCGTTTGTGTGCTTGGAATGTACTGTACATATATGGAGCCGAGCAGGGTGGAGAAGCTCGAGGAATTTGGTGGGGATAGGGTGGAATTCGATTCCAGGCTGGGAATTCGATTCCAGGCTGGGAATTCGATTCCAGGCTGGGAATTCGGTTCCAGGCTGGGAATTCGATTCAGAGAATGCAATTCCAGCTGGAAGTCGGTGCATGCCTAGTGGGCCACTGGGACCCAGCTAGCACCTAGAAGCTATCGCGAGCAGCACTGCTGCTATGCGACTTGGCAACTAGAGTTAGCTTGTGGGACAAGCAACCTAGGCAGAAGGATGGCTGGGACTTAGGCAGGGGAGGATACCTGCTCCGTGCTTTTTGCTTGTTTGTTTCTCGTAATACTGCAATTCGTTTCCCAACCAAGGAGGCAAGCAGCTAGGAGAAGCTAACAACAAACTGACGGAGCCCTTGCGAGGGAGGATTTAGACTTGTTGCAGTGCAGCCTGAGAAACAAGGAGAAGGCAAGAGCAGCATCATCACATACACCAGGAGGAAGAAGAGGCAGACAGGCGGCACCGGGACAGGCAAGCAGGCATGAGAGGATGAGGGTGAGAGAGGAGGTGGAAGTACCTGTCAGGAAGAAACAGGGAATTTGAGAAAGAGGAAGAGAAGAACAGTCGGAAGAGCAGAAGGAGGGGAGCTACTTCACGACACACCTCAATGTTTTTTTTTTTTTTTTTGGTTACTTTTATTTCAATTTGAAGTACATGACATGAAAAAAAGGAAAGGGAGAAGGGCGCAGTAAAGACGAGTGCAAGTAACAGGGGAGGGAGATATGGCAAGGGTGAGGAGAAGCGCGTACCATGTTGGGGCATATGACCACGACCTGCTTCTCTAGCAGCACTGCTGCGAGGAAGAGCAAAACCTGGGAAGACACACACACATGTGCACGCACTCACACGCACGCACGCATGCAACCGCGGTGGTGCACATGCACATGCACATGCACATGAACATGCACGTGAACATGAGTGCACACACACACACAAACACACACACACACCCAAGATGTATGTGCATTCAAAATCTAGAGGAGGGGCAGTGGCAAGCGACTTAGCCTCCTAGAAAACGAGAGGTTAGGGGCGGATAGGACAAGGCCGGTACGTTCAGGGTGAACACGGAACTGGAGAATGGGTCAGTGAGTATGAGAGTTTGAGAGGATGATGAGAGACAGAAAGGCCAAATAGAGATCACATTTGTGTTAATGGGGCAGGGAAGATTGACTGGGGGAGATTAAGTGGCATGCAATGATGCCTGGTGTGGTGAGCGGTGGTGAGATGAGAGGTGGTGGGAGGTGGTGAGAGGTGGTGGGAGGTGGTGAGAGGTGGTGGGATATGGTGAGGGTTGAGAAGGTTACATTGTCGAGGGAGAGGCAGCGGCAGAGAGAGACGACGGAGAAAGGAGAGAAGCCCAAGGCTTCCTCTGAGTTGGCTTGGTGCTCCGCCTGACAGGTGATAGGTACAGACAGGTACAGAACGGCAACCCCAAGCACTTTCCAGAGTAATTCACAAGCTTTTACTACAGCTTTTTTGTTGCACCTTCGTCTCCCCACTTAAACTTCCATTGCCCTTTTGAGTCGGCTCAAAAGTCACCTCATTGCCCTCGAATCGCTGCCACACACCAACCCACAATCGTGTGCCCTAAGCTAGAAACCTTCTTCCTCTAGCGCCTCCTGGTGCCTACATCTGAGCTCCCCACAGCCTTCATTCCCTGCCCCAGGGAACACACCTATGGCCTGCACCCCAAAACCTCGTACGTCCAACAGTGGAACATCACAATAGAGCATCGTGACTTAGGCCTGGCATGGACCATATACCTTGAAATCCACATTGGTGATGGCAAGGCAAGGCAAACTCGTGAGGGATTATGCATGCAGATCCAAACAGAAAGAGCTGAATCAATGGTTCCCCCCCCCCCCCCTTGCGCTACCCTAATCTCCCTCGCTCACCACAACAGCAGACACGTGTGTGTTGAGGAAAGGGGAGGGCGAGGAGGGATGGGAAGAGGGCGAGCAGCAGGCGGAGGAGGAGGAGGAGGAAGGGGAGAGGGGCCGCAGGGAGCGGGGGAGAGGGAGGATGGGGCGGGAGTAGACAATGGGTTGGTGGTGGGGGAGGGGATGGAAGACAATGGGCTGCGCGGGAGGGGGCAGTGGCATGCGGTGGTACGCGCACACAATGCGTAGCGAGTCGTTGCCGTGTTGCTGGGAGGGGGGGGAAGGAGGGGGACGAGAGGGGTGAGGTTGGAGGGCATGAGAGGAGGAAGGGATGAGAGTGCAAAGAGGTGGGTGGGACATAAGGGTGGCAATGGGTAGGGATTAAGGTGGGAACAATGTAAGTCTTTCTCACTGCAGTTCAGGAGTTTGTGGAGAGTGGAGGGGGGTGTGTGGAGGAGTGTGGAAGGATGGTTCTGGAAATGTTACCAGTGCAAAGATTGGCGTGCGGGGATACAGCACGGGGTAATAGGAAAAGAAATACCACTTTGAAGAGATGAGGCAATCGAAACAACCAAAGAGAACTCAAGAAAGACATATGTAAATGAAGAGCAAGGAACTTGAGGTAAGCAGCAGAGCAACCACGCCCTGCTGAACCCTGCCCCATCCTCCTCCCACCACCTGCACTGCACAGCTCCCCCCAAACCCCCAGTCTCACGCACTCACCTGAGCCCATTCTTCCACAGCAGCCGCCCCATAGTCCCCGCCTGTTTGTGCATGCCCCCCCATCTCCCACACCATCTGCCTCTCCTCCTGCTCCACACTGTCCTCCCCTGCACTCGCATCCCCCTGCTCCCCCTCCCCCACTTCCCGCGCCATCTCCGCCTCCCCAACCCCTTCCCTCTTGCCTTCGTCCAGCCTGGCCTTAACCCCACTCACTTGGCGCACCTCTACATATCCCGCATGCTCCACGCCCGCACTGCCCTCCTCACACACACACCACCCTCCTGCATGCCCTGCCCCACACTCGCCCCCGACAACCTCCCCCTTCGCCTCTTCTTCATCCATCCCTCCCTCCTCCAGGCCGTCGACTCCCACCGCCACTCCCACTCTCTCACCCCTCACCCGCCACCCTACAGCATCCCCTCCCCCTGTCCGCTCGTCCCCACTGTCCCCCCCACCTGCCCTGCCGTCTCCGCCCGCCCTGCCTGCGCTGCTCCCCCCGTCCGCCCTCCCTGCCCGACCCCCGCCAACCTCCCAAGCAGCCAGGGCAGCGCATTCTTCCAGCCACTGGTAGCTGTTTCGACTGCTGCTGCGGCTGCCGGGACGGAATATGGAGGATGGGGGATGGGGAATGGGGGATGGGGTATGGAGGGGGCATGGGGAGGAGAGGAAGAATAAGGCGAAGGGTGAGAGAAGCAATGCAGGAGAGGCGAGGCGAGGAGCAGGTTGGAATGGAAATACACAATGGCCTAAGAGAGAAAAGAACGAGCATGGAATCATGGAAAAATCACACAAGTTCCTCCTTCCTGTTTCTGCTCTTCGTTTGCTGCTCCTCGTTTGCTACTATACTTTAAAAGTGGGGATAGCTTAACTTTCGAGATGAATCAAGACTATTCTTGTTTGTTCTGGGTGTCTGGGCAAGGACAAGTCAACACAGGGGAGGGATTCTGCAGTGCAAATAACAGCGGAGACGAGACTTAGGGCTGCATAATGCTGATACTACGTTGCCTGACGGTACGCGGATATCTCAGAAACCTTGAAACGGGAAAACGGGAAGAGGGAAGAGAACCCGTGGCATTTTGAGTGCAGCTCACGAGCTGGGCTGGGAGAGTCACAACTGGTTCTCCCGACACAACTCTTGCAGGTTTGAAAAAAGGGATCAGGGTTGTCGGAGGAACAATGTCAGAATTCGTGACACCAGTTCCACAATTTCCTCCACACAGTGCTTCAGAATATCAACTCGGCGCACTCGCGTTCTCGCACTCCTAGGTCGACAGGGCGGCATCGCAGCACTCTTGGGGGATCCCGCAGCCTCCCTGGTTGCCCCCGCAGCCTTCCCTTCCCGCAATGCTAATCTCACCAACGACAAAATGCCAGCATCCATGAGCGCACCTAGCACCTGTGCACGCACCTAGCGCCAGTGGTCGTGAGGTTGCGGAACAGTCCCGGCAGCCCCGCGAAGACGCTGCCGCTCGTTGCCTTGCCTCCCTGCCTCGCGCTCTCTCCCCGTGCTCTCCTCGCCGGGGACTCGCACCCCCACTCCTCCCACTCTCGCCACCTCGCCCAATGCTCCGCGCTTCCTTGCCCATGTGCCCGGCCACTCGCGCTGCCGTCCGCGTTACAGCTCAACTCGTTAGCCGCGGGGAGATTTCCGCTGGGCGTGCGCGCCTCGAACCCTCGTCCATCGCCCACGCTCATCCACGCTTTCTTCACCTTGCCCGCAAGCGACGTGCTCCTCTGCATTCGCCGCGACCAATCCATAGGTCTCAAATTGCTGCTGATACTGCTGCCGCTGCTCCTGCCACTCCCGCGCTCGCTGCTGCTGCACTCCTCCCCCCCATTCCCTTCTCCAGTCCCCCGTCGTCTTCCTTCTAAAGGCCCGATTGCTTCCCCCTCCGCCTCTGTTTCCTTCCGCGCAAGAGCCTCCCCATCTGCCCCTTTTCCCGCATGCGCTTCCCCGCCTGAGCCCCAAATCCCCGCGCCTGACTCCTCCCCTTCCGCCCCATTCCCGGCACTCTCCCCCCCGTCCGGAGCCCAAACCTGCGCGCATGTCTCCTCTCCGCCCGCCACTTCCGCTCCGCTTCCGCCTGCGCTCCCCCGTTCTCCGCGTTGCTCCCACAGGTCCAGAATCTCCGCCACCTCGCGCAACAGCCTCTCCTCCTCGTCGTACGCTGACTCTCTGCCCATATTGCCCTCCCCATCCTCCCCCCTCCCCCCCCCACTCCTCAACCTCCCCCCCCTCCTCCCCCTCCTCCGTTCCCTCTCCCTCTGCCTCCCCCTCCCCCGCTCCCTCGCCTGCGGCGCGCGCAGGAGGCGCTTCGAGCTCCGAGTCCGCGTCTTGCATC
This sequence comes from Closterium sp. NIES-65, assembly GCA_948144175.1. Lineage (NCBI taxonomy): Eukaryota > Viridiplantae > Streptophyta > Zygnematophyceae > Desmidiales > Closteriaceae > Closterium > Closterium sp. NIES-65. The sequence goes on along the minus strand of CANXME010001258.1, from coordinate 398,478 downwards.
TGCCGTCCGCCCCCCACATCCAACCGAGCACCCGCTTCCTCCCCTCCCCTCCGCCTGCTCCCCGCCTTGCCGCTCACGTCGTCACTCGCTTCAGAGCTGTCCTCGTTAAAGCCCGTCTCGCTATCAGTAGAGCTGTCGGGTTCCGCTACAGCTGGGGCACCAGGGAAGGCGTTGCGCAAACCGCCGGTTCCGCTGCCTGGCAGCCGGACGCTCCGCGCGCGGATCATTCCGGGGGGTCCTGCGCCCCGCTCCCCCTTCCGCCCGGATTCCCCCTTGCCTGCTGCGAACGTGACATTCAATACGCCACTGCCACAGCCTGCTGCCGCTTCAAATTCAGGCCTTCTTTCTCCCCCCTCTACGGCGTTGCTGCTGCTGCTGCTGATGGTACAAGCAAGAGCACGATCAGAGGTTGCTGCTGCGTTCAAGTGCAGCTGCTGCAGATACGCGAGAGGGATGACGGTCGACTGCCACGCTCCCCTCTCTCCACCCTCATCCCCTTCAGTCTTTTCAGCCCCTTCGCCTTCTCCCTCCCTCCCCTCATGCTCCCCCCAACCCTCATCCCGCCCCGGCACTCCCACTCCTTCCCCATCGTATTCACTGCAAAAGCTCCCATGCTCTGCCCCTTGCACTGGATAATGTTCATGTGCCGCAACCCCCTGCCTTCTGGCTTCCGGTCTGCAAACCCCCCTCGCCTCTTCCAAGTCTCCCCTCCCCTCAAATTCACGTCCTGCTACTCCCGCTTGTTGTGCCTCTCCTTCCTGCCCTCCCTGCGCCCTGCATGCGCCCACGTCCTCCTCACAGAACCTACTCTTCACCCTGACCAACCCACCTCTGCTCTTGGAACCCCCACCAGCAGCAGCGCCACCAACACCCCCACTGGCAATCGCACCACCGCAGCAGCCACCAACAGCACCACCCGAGGCATTGCCAAGCCTACGAGCAGCAGCAGCCATAGCATCAGTGCGACTGCTCATGGAGGGAAGATGAAGAGAAGCGCCGATGCTGGCAGTCCGAGACATGAGATTGTGCGTGGGCATGGGCATGGGCATGGAGAGGCCTCTGGGGACAGCTATGGCGCCGCTGTGCTGCTTGATTCGGTCCAGACGCTCCTGCACTAGGACACTGGGATGGGGAGAGAGGACGGATGCAGGGCGACAAGAGATGGCGTTGGGTGCAAGGGAGCAGAGGGCAAAGGGCATGGGGCAGGAGGTTGAGATTTGGCGTCATGGGAATGGATGTATGGGGTTGAAGGAAGAGCAATGGTCAGGGGTACTTTTCAAAACAACTGACAGGTGCTGCAGCTGCAGAATACCAATGTGCTGCACCGGCAACAGGCGTTTGGGAGGCGAACGGGATACTCAAGGCAGGGCATCATCAACTCAAAGGGGCACAGCAGCACACATGACGCAGTGTTGGCACACGACAAGGCAGGCGGGCGCACCTGCGGAGCACTTCAAAGTGCAGCTCAATGCAGGGCACACGGCTCAAGATGCAGTAGCACCGCGGCGCCGTCACCACACACCGCAACCCACCCCCCGCACCGACCCCATATTCCCCAACGCCACCATCGGCCGCCTCCTCTGGCGCCATTTCTCGGCTTCCCTGCGTGTGCGTGGCTGCGTCGGCGTCATCAGCATCTCTCCACACGGCCCCGTCGCCTGCCACTGCAAGCACGCCTGGTGGGCGCTGCACTATCTCCTCCACCACCATGCACACCCCGTACAGTGTTTCGTTGTTGGCCACCTTGAGAAGAAAGACAAATGCAGAGTTGTCAGAGCGCTGGTATGCCTGCAGGGGGGTTGAGGGTATGCAGGCGAACAGGCAGGCAAGCAAACAGGCAGACGGGCATGCAAAGGCAGGGAAAGAACGGTGTAGAAAAGGTGCGTGAATGCTCTGGGTACAAGCTCATCGAATGACTACCAGTTCATTCCAACATCCTACGGCCGAATGCGGGAGTGGCACAAACGGGATAAGACGGAAGCAGGCGTGTCCTTATGTGGCGTGGCGCTGACAGCATTCCCTATCCCCCTCCTCATGCCACCACATTCCCTCCCCCCATCCAGACGCAATGCTCAGGGCTTACCTGTCCAAAAATGACTCGGTGTAGGTCGCTCATGGAAGGGCTTCGGCGCAGCACAGTGGCCTGGACAGACAGGTTCAAGAACACACACGGTCAAGGTGCTCCATGGTGAGTGTTTCTTTTTTGTGGACCCACAGCACTCAAAGCAAGAAGGTTGTGTGTGTTCAAGCCAGCCCCAGGAGTCACTGGACAGACTGTGCTTGTTCTCGGGCATTAACGCACCATGAGTACACTCATATTGGAGCTACTCACCTTGATACCATTGGGAAAGCAGAATCCTGGCAGATCCGATGGAGAGAGAGCGAGCTTTTTGCCAGGGGGGAACTTGAAGAGCAGCTGCAGAGGAGCCATGCATGGAATGAGTCAGCACAAAGGAAACATGGAACTTGAGGTGACGCATCTAAACAGTTAATGTAACTCAGAAAACAGGAATAGCATGGGAAAACCAGGTGGATTTCGCTTAGAGTATCACACTGGGAGCTGAAATCTGACCTGTGGTTCCAATTGGACCTTGGAGCTCTCATCCTGCTCCGTCTCCTCGTCCTCATCACTACCACAGCCCTCCAGTTCCTTACTCTCCAGCCTCGCCACCCGCTGCCCTGCCATGCTCGCAGCTGAAGCAGCCGCCAGAGACGCAGCCGCTGCAGCTGCAGCTGACGCAGCAGTGGCAGCAGCAGAAGCGGCGGAGTCCCGGGCCTTGATGACCCAGCTCACGCTGCTGTTCCTGCCGCCTGCAGTGGCGTTGCTGCCAGCATCCCCGCCAGCTCTCCATCCCATCATGCCACTGAAGCTGTCTCTAGGAGTGTTCCCCGCCGCTACACTGTCCCGAAACAGGTTGCTGAACCGACTTGTCAGCCTCGTCGCACTGCTCGCCACCCTGCCAAGGCTGCTCGCGATGCTTCCTCTATAATCACCTTTCTCCTCCATGCCTTTATTCCCACCAGCTAGAATAGTGTCTGCCACGTGTCTCTGGCCATGGTTAGATCCACTTCCGGTTTCCCCTTGCGAGTCTCCTCCCCCAGCTGAGATAAAACTCATGCAGTTGGTGCTGCTGGGCCCAGGATAAAACGCTCCAGGCGCACTTCGCGGTTCACTCATGCTAGGCCTGTTTCCAGCTCCGCAACTGCTGTCACTGCTGTTAGTACCGCTGCTGTTGGAGCAGCCGCCGCTGCTGCACGTGCTGCAGATGCTGCTGCGTGAGCTGTCAATGCTGCCACTGCCAGCAGCGCGAAGCAGAGCACTCGGAAACCTACTACCACTACCACTACCATGATTAGAACCTTCATGATGATCTTCCGTGGAATCTTTCACCTGGATCCTGTTCTTGAAGTCACGCAGCGAGGCCTCCTCCACGGCTGACAAGTCGGTTCCCGGATGCAATCCAACGACGAGAAAATGCTCCATGAATGACTCCTCGCCTCCATTCGATCCCCTCTCCTGAACGAATCAGGACAGTGACTCGTCAGGTTGCAGGCCCTCTCTCTCTCTCTCAAAAAAAAAAAAAAACTTCTATCAAAACTCCTTTTGCGGATGTAAACGGACTGGATGAATGACTGTAATTATTGACTACTGTAGAAAGCGTCGAGAACCTGACGGGAATGGCGGATCTGGTTCTTACACTGAACTTTCGTTGCTGCTGGTACCACTCGCGTTTCTGATTCGTCAGCCGTTCCAGGTCGGATGCAACTAAGGGATGGTCGCTGCCGCATCGCTCTGCCACCACTCCCACCAGCCATTCCTTCCAAGACCGCGTCCGCACGGAGCCCAGTATGGTCTGGTACGTTTCCGTGTTGCTTCCGGACACTTGTCGGCCGGATTTCTTATCACCGCGATGGTCTCCATATTGGCGATGCATTCTTTATCTCTAACGCGTCTTCCACGCTCAATACGCTATTTGTATGTACTGATTACCACGAGAATATGTAATGAAAATGATCATTATTTGACAACGAATCTTGACAAGAATCAGGTGTGCAGGAGAAGGTACGTCAAGCCTGAAAAACCTTTCAGTGGGATCACACTGAATTGTCACACATGATGGTAAACCTCAGTAGCAGTACAAGAAGCAAGAAATCACCGCGGCTGACGACGTCGCTGCGGCGTCACTCTGATCGCGTCGCATTTCCAGCCCTCGCAAGCAAACTCCGAGACTGGACGAGCAGCAGCTGCAGTGGAGCGCTGCTCCCAAGGCCAACTTGCGGGCGAGCGGCGGCTCATGTCACCAGGCACGGCGGCAGTTCGATTTTGCTTGTGAAGGCGATCAGCTCGAGAGTTTGGTCTCATCCCAACCAAACCTACCAAGTGCGAACAAGCAGCTCAGTGCGGTGCGCTGTGTTTGTCCCGATTGGTGCCCCGAGTCTTCCTGACCCCACACAGAAGTTTGAGGCAGGCAAAGCAAGTGCCGCGACGCGGAGCCTTAGGCGTTTCCCCAAACTTCGACATTGACCTCCTCGTTATTCGACAATACATGTGGACACGTTACTGTAGAAAACCGACTGCTCTGTACTTGAAATCGCATGGCCCCACAAGCCAAACCATTCAGAGAGGAATTTGTCTGCCTCTGCGGATCACCCAGTGTACGACAAAATGGCAGAGAGCATCCCAAGGTTGCATGCCCACGCTAAAGCCCTGCCCGCATGAAGAGGTGTCGGCATTTCCCAAGTCCATGCCTGGCTGTCTACCCAAGTTACGAAGCGCCTCAAGTACTTCGGGCCCGATGGTACTCTATTGAACGTCTTTCTTAACGCCTAACACTGTTGCTCTCGCGTCGCTGGAAACTCCCGCGATTCTTTAAGGTGCACCACTCTCAAGCTCCACAGCTATCGATTCGTTTAGAACTAAAGACCACTCTACAGGTCGCGCGGTCGTGGAATGGCGAATATGGAGATGGTGCTGCCGACCTCTCCCAGCCCCTCGTCGCCGTCCAGCAGCGGCAGCGCGGACGAGCTCGCGTCGCTGCTCGAGGCGGAGTTGGAGGATGTGCGCGTCGACGAGGGGGACGAGGAAGCGGACGACGAGGAGCAGGGAGAGGGGGAAGCGGAGGAGGCGGAAGCGGAGGCGGGGGAGGCGGAGGACGGGGAAGCAACAGCCGATGCAATAGGCGATACAGTAGCGGATTACGACGAAACTGATGCCGCCGACACAATCGAGGACGAGGCGATGCGGGAAGAGCCGGCTGCCGGCGGCGATGTATCACCAGGGGTTGCGACGACGGGACCGGTCGAACCGCGGAAAGGGCTCGACGAGGATGGCGGCGGGAAGCGGCGGCGGATGTGCGGCGGCGGCGCGAGCGGGGGAGAGGCGAGTGCAGTATTGGGCGCTGGGGGGAAGGATGGCCGCGAAACTGACCGTGAAAGAGGCGCAAGTGCCGCCAGCGATGGCCGGGGGAGTGGCGGAAAGGGGGGAAAGGAGCGCAAGAGCAGTGGATGCCCACCACATCCGGGGTTTATGTGGGGCGTGTGCATTCGGTGCGGTATTCTCAAGGAGCGCGCGGAGGCGGACGAGGAGGCGGGGGAGGAAAGGGGCGCGGGAATCGCGCGCGGTGGTGGAAGTGGTGGCGCGGCGGTGCGGGGTGGGCCTGGTGATGGGGTCAGGGAGAAACCGCCTAAGGCTGCTGCTGACGTGGCAGGCGGTGTAGCCCTTAAATATATTCACCACGTGAGTGTGAATGCACTTCCATCCCACATACTCGAAGTTCTGATTTACTCGTCCGCTCAGCACCAGTCGCTATGCTCCGTCCGTCCCCCTGCCTGCCTTCCCGTGCCCTTCGAATCCAATCTGCCGCATCCCCTAAAACAACCCCTGTTACCTCCCCCCAACCTTCCCTTCCGGCACCCTGTCCAGTCCCTTCCCAACCCCACTGAAAGCAACTCCAAAGGCTCGCAAGGACCCAAACTACCCTCCCACTTTCCTCTCCTCCGCCTTCCCCTTTTTTTCCCCACCCCCCCGGGCACTGCTCGCAGGCGCTGGAGGTGTCAGCGGAGGAGGCGGCGCGCATGGTGGGGGAGGAGCGGGCGCGCATGGAGCGGCGGCGGCGGCTGTACCTGGTGCTGGACCTGGACCACACGCTGCTCAACTCCGCTCGCGACATTGACGTCCCGCCCGCCCATGAGGCCTACCTCGCTGCCGCCTACACCATCGGCGGCGTGCCGCCTGCTCTGCCGCCTGCTTTGCCACCGGCTGCCCCACCTGCTGGGCTACCTGCTGGGCCTCACCCGCCCCCTGCTGTGTCACCGCCTGATTCCCTTGCTACACCTGCTGCTCCTGCTGCCGCGGCCTCTCCTCCTGCTCCTCCTGCCGCTGCTGCCGATGCTGATGCCGGTGCCAGCGGTGGTGCTGTGTGTACGCGTGCAGCAGAGGCCACTGGGTCAGAAGTGCCCGCTCCTAGTGCTGCCACGGGGGGACAACCAGCAGGAGCGCCGGTAGCATCAGGCGGGGAGGCGGGTGCTGCAGAGCCGGCAGCGGAGCAAAGGGAGCGGGGCACAAGCACAGGCGCAGGCACAGGTGACAACCCAGGGACTGCCCCCACTGCTGCTGCCGCTACCGCTAGCCCCGCCTCTACCCCCGCCGCCCCTCCCCCCATCACCCTCTTCCGCCTGCCCCACATCCGCATGTGGACGAAACTCCGGCCCGGAATCGCATCCTTCCTGCAGCGCGCGCATGACCTGTTTGACCTGGTAGTGTACACCAACGGCGAGCGCGCGTACGCACACGCCATGGCGGCGCTGCTGGACCCCACAGGGCGGCTGTTTGGCGGGAGGGTGATCTCGCACGGGGACAGCACGGTGCGCGGACTCAAGGACCTGGACGTGGTGCTGGGGGCCGATAGCATGGTGCTCATTCTTGATGATTCTGAAGTGGTGCGTGGGGGATGGGGGGGTGGGGGGGCGATTGGGGAATTGATTGTCTGTGGGGGGATGGGTGGGTGTACGGGGTGCGAGGGGGGGACATTGGTGAAGAGTGGTTTGCCTCTTTGAGGACCTGGACGTGGTGCTGGGGCGGACAGCATGGTGCTCGTTCTTGACGACTCTGAAGTGGTTTCTCGGGGTGGGATTGGGGGGACTGGGGGCTGGCAGGGAGGAATGGTAAAAGGGGGTTTGCCTCTTTGAGGACCTGGATGCGGTGCTGGGGGCCGATAGCATGGTGCTCATTCTTGATGACTCCCAAGTGGTGCGTGCAGGGGGGATGGGGTTTGAGGGCGTTGGGGTGATGAAGCTGGGCGGGGGTGGTGCGGGGGCGGGAATGGGGAAGCGGGGGTCGTGAGGGGGAAGGATTGGAATAGACGGGGGGGAGGGTGGGGAAGTGGGTGCGTGGGGGGAATAATGGGGAAGAGGGGTTGGGAGTCTTGCTCAGGGGGGGTAAATGGGGGGGAGGAGGAGAGGGTGGACTTTTCTCATCTCCTGCACCTCCCCGCTCATCTGCACCGTCGGTGCTCCTTCCTCTCCTCTCACCCTAGCTACCGCTGCCTGCCCTTTTTCATGCTCCGTGTGTTCCCCCCCCTCATTCCCACCCACACCATAACCCCCATGACTTCTACTACCTTCCTCCCCTCCCTTGACCCCCAGAACCGCCTTTCCTCCCCTTCTTCTCACTCCCCTTTTCTGTCCCCTTCCCTTCCCCACTCCCCTTCCCTTCCCCCTTCCCCTGCCCCACTCCCCGTCCCCGTTCCCACTCCCCATCCCCATCCACATCCATTCCCCTTCCCCGTCCTCACCCTCCCCCACCAGGTGTGGCCGAAGCACCGGCACAACCTACTCTTAGTGGAGCGGTACCACTTCTTTGCCAGCAGTCGCCAGCACTTCCTGCTGCCGGGCCCCTCGCTGCTGGAGTCCCACGTGGACGAGGCCCATGAGGGTGGGCTGCTCGACGCCCTCTGGACGCCCCTCTCCCGCACGCACCAGCGCTTCTTCCACCAGGTGCGGGCCAGGGGGGAGAGGGGAAGAGGAGGGGGTTGCGGCGGGTGCTGATGCCGGGGGGGGGGGGGGAAGGCAAGGAGTGTCGTGGGTTGACTTGATAGTGTGCTGAGCTGACCCACCGTCTTACGTGGATGAGGCGGATGCGGGTGGGCTGCTCGACGCCCTCTGGACGCCTCTCTCCCGCACGCACCAGATGTTCTTTGAGCAGGTGGGATTTGTGAGTGAGAGGGTCGGCTCTCTGGGTTATGGAGGCGCCCTGAGGGTCCGTGCGCTGAGGGTCCGTGCGCTGAGGGTCCGTGCGCTGAGGGTCCGTGCGCTAGTCATCCTTCTGCTGGATGGGAGAGAGCGCATCGAGTCACCTGGTGGATGGGAGAGAGCGCATCGAGTCACCTGGTGGATGGGAGAGAGCGCATCGAGTCACCTGGTGGATGGGAGAGAGCGCATCGAGGCACCTGGATACTGAAGGTTCTTGCACCAGGTGGATTGGAGTGCTGCTGGGATGGGGAGGAAGGCGGGAGGAGGGGAGGGGGAGTGCGGGTATGGAGACGGGTTGGGTGGGGGTGGGGTAGAGACGGTTCTCTGTGTGTGTGAATCTGCTAGTATGTGTTGCACATCCAGTCAATGCGTTATTTTCCGCACACTCCTCCCGGTTCCCCATTACCCCTCTCCCACAACTGACAGTCTCTCTTTTCCTTGTTCCTTTCCTCTCTAGCTCGCCTCTCCTCCCACCACACTGCCCAATTTCCCTTGTCATTCCACCCTCCCTTCCCTTTCCTTTCACCCCGCTCCGTCCTCTCTGTCCCTGCCTACCCCTGCCTGCTCTCTTGCAGGTGGACCAAGGGCGGCACTCAGCAGACGTGAGACAGGTATGTATATGTGCACCTATCCATCCCACCACACATCATTTCAGTCAGCAACCTCTCACCGTGGTAACCTCTCACCTCCCACCTCCACACTTTATCACGCACATCTCAACTTGCTGCCTACCTTTTCCTGCCTCGCCTTCCCTAAACCCCCGCCACCCCCCACCCGCCCACACCCCTTGCTCAGATCCTAGCACAGGAGCGCGCCACCATCCTATCAGGTTGCCACCTGGTCTTCAGCCGAGTCTTCCCCACAGACGCGTCCCGCCCGCAAACCCACCCACTCTGGCGCATGGCCGAATCCATGGGCGCCACGTGTCACACCCAGATTGGTCCGCAGATCACACACGTCGTGGCGCTGGATTGCGGCACGGACAAGGCCATCTGGGCCGTGTCACAGAAGCGCCACCTGGTGCATCCTGGTTGGCTGGAGGCCTCGCTGCTTGTGTGGAAGCAGGCAGATGAGAAAAAGTTTCCTGTGGACTGGGGGAAGGGGCGGGCAGGGTGGTGCCCGAGCATTCAAGTGGTGGCAACGGTGCCTATGCCTGCCAAAGGTGCTGCTGTTGATGGTGCAGGGGTGGCGGCGGTTGAAAAGGATGAGGAGACAAATAGGAGCTCAGTACCGGAGGGCTCAGGAGGTGTAGCAGCAGGAGAGGGGGGGGTTGAGAGTGGGAGTGGGAGTGGGAGTGGGAGTGGGAGTGGTGTGGTGGGGAAAGACTCGGAGGCAGTGGTTGGGAGTGCAGATGTGTTGGACAAACAGGTGTAGTAGGCATAGTCTTTGGGAGCAACCATGCTGGCACCCACGTGCCATTTCACTTTGTATGGAAGCTACTACCGTAGTAGGTCGGATCAGGGCTGGATCTCTTTCTGTATGCCCAAGTTACCTGGTGGCTCTACGATGTGCATGTGAATGCTTCTAACATGGGGTGGGGACTTGCGGGTTCTCTGTCCATCTGTGCAAGAGGAAAGTCGAAGAGTACCTACTGTACCGTTTCAGCTTGTGTGGCTTCTTGCTGACAAATCTGGGGAGATGATGAGATGAGCGAAAATGGTACCGGATGTGGGTGATACATGGAGTGGGGGTCGCTAACGCTGCTAAGCAGCAAACCTGCATATTTGGGGGCTAGTGCAGCTGTGTTGGTAGATTTCAAAGCTGTCTCCCTCCCTCTCTCGCCCTCGCATATTACCTAAATGAGGGTCCACACCACATTCACGTTGTCGGTTGTGGCAGAAACCTGGTTACAGTAGGTTTGATGAAATAAGTTCCGCCAATAGGAGATTTATTAGTGCGCCAACCAACACTTTCCTGCTGGCAAATGAGCTGTGCAAGTTACGGTACAGAACTGTCGAGCTCTGCCCGACTGAGTGTGCTCCCTTGAACATCTACCGTGAACAGAGGGTGAATGGAACATTGTTGTGGGCTTTGCTTTCTGGCTGTTACTGTACCGGTAATAACATTTCCACACAGCAAGAACGACACACAGCTAATATCACACACAAAAATGGCACTGTATTGACCTAAGCCGCTGCTAGCAGTGTGTCAAGCTACTGTGTATAACTGCACGAGCAAGCATCAATTGGAGCTACTTGATGCTTGTTACCACACGAAACATGTGCATCCATGCACACAACGCAAAGAGAACACTCTCTCACTCACTTAACACACTCACTCACACACACACGCGCGCACACACACACACACACTCACTCACACTCACCCTCTCGCACACACACACACATGGGCCCAAATGGTTGCAACACTGCCTCCGTGCTGCACCTCATCTCATGATGTCTGGGTAGGGGGGATTCACCCCATTCCTCCCCGCTGCTGGCCAGGACTCTGACAGCGCATGGCTGGAAGGTGACATCCGGGGAAGGGATACCTGCTGCCGCTGCTGCTGCTGCCTTTGCTGCACACCATACGGCATGTACCTGTCAAACTGCTGGTACAGCTGTGCTTGCTGCGCCTTCTCTGCATGCTGCCTGCCGTCCTGCACAGGCGAACCCGGCTGCATCACATGCACAGGCAAAACCTGTGGCGCATGCTGCATGCCTCTGCCTGTGTGACCCTGCAGTGGCTGTAGCGGCTGCAGTTGCCCCCATTCAGGTGTGTGGGGGCGCGCTGGTGGTGAGCGAGGGGGGGGGCGGTCCCATGGCGAGGAGAATAACAACTCTCTTTCCTGGGGGCTAAAGGACGACGACCGCCGGTGCCTCTGCTGCTCTGGCAGTTGCTGCTGCTGCTGCTGCTGCTGCTGCTGCTGCTGTTGCTGTTGCTGCATGTACCGCTCTTCGCAACCCCCCTTGCCTCCTCTGCCGCTGCCCCATCCTATGTGCCCTCCTTCCTGCTCTGTCCCTGGTAGCCCTATCTGCCTACTGCCACCCGTCATCCCGTCCGTCTCCAAGCTCGTTTCTTCGGGCCAATGCGCGACTCGGCTGCCTCCTGGAAAGAGACACGCGTGCGCCAAGCCCTCCCATGCCCCCTCGTCCATGGGTCGCCCGCTATCCACGCTCGCGTTCCTAGGGAACGCAGCGCGTCCGCGCCCGACCCCCGGGGCTTGCCCATTTCCAACATTTCCGCCTCGCCAACCCCGCGGATCTGCGCCGTTCCGCTCCGCCGTCAGCCCGTCCGCCGGAACCCCCGCGTGCTGCGCAAGGTCCGCGGGAGCGAGAGGCGTGCGCGGAGTGACAGGGCGCCGCGCTTGCGAAGCGATGCTACCGGGGGTGGTGCAGGCGCCGTCGTCTGTCTGCTCCCCCTCCGCGCTCCACACGTGCGGGGAGAGAGAAACGTGAGTTAAGGACGCTGGTATCTTTAACTTGTGTGTGAGATCCGCTTTCCACGGATCTCTCTGATTGAAGCTGCTACTTATCTCCCTCCACTCACCCCCCGTTTCTGGCTTTACGTCATCGACGCGGGACGAGTCACCCCTGTTGCCCTCTCCTCCCTCTTGATTTTCCCGCATCTCCCGCAGGTTTCCCAGGGACAGCGACGCGCGTCGCCCCTTCGCGGAACCCATCTTTCCGCGCAACCAGCCTCGCTCGCTGCCGTTTTCCGCCAGCGCGGCGGGGATTTGCCGGTCCTTGCCCCCGCCGATGCGGATGCCCCGCCAGTTCCTCCCCGCGCCCACAAGATCGCGCAACCAGCCCTTGTCGTCACCCGCGGCTGCTACTGGCGCTGGCGCGGCGCCTTCCTCTTCTTCCTCCTCCTCCGCCACCGCGGACCACGGCGCGCGATGGGGCCTCTCCGTCCCCAATTCGCCGGACGGGCTGCCCACCGAGAACGACGCGCGTCGACGGCGAATGCGGTTCCACACGCCTCCGCCCCCGCCCCCGCTCCCGCCCCTGCCGTCCGCGGCTGGCGCCGCCGAAGAACCCTCGCGCCGATCGCACATGCTCTGACTGCGCGGAACGTGCGCGCGGAGCAGGTGCGGCAGTGCGGTTGCGTCGAGTTCGGGGAGGTCATCAAGCGACAGCGACATGCGACGAATCCCCGAGCTGGACGAATGACGGCCGCCGGCGCTCGCGCCGTTGCTCCCCGTGCCATTACCTCCTCCCCCTCCGCCGGCGGCGGCCGCCATGCTGTTGCGTCTGCCAGGCCCGCCGCGCTTTCTCCGCGGATCCAATCGGCCCCACGGATCGGACACGGCCACGGCGCTGTGCGCGCTGCTGTTACTGCTGCAGCTGCTGCTGCTATTCGCCCTGCTGCCGCTACTCCCGCTGCCCCCGCTTCCGCCGGCGCCGCCTGTGCTGCTCAGACCGCTGGCGTGACTTATGCTGCGGCGCACGGGGACGCTTTGCTGACGAAACCTGCCCGCTGCCGTGGTTGCGAGATTCCCTTCCACGATACCAGTGTCATCACGGTTTGCATCTGCCATGCATTCCGCTTGCTCCCGGCCAATACCCGCCGCATTCCGCGCTACGCAAGAAACGGTAGCAGGTTTGAGGTAATATATGCTGCCAGGGCGCAAATGCTTGGCGGAGTCTAGGACCTGATCGTCCGCGGAATTAACGCAGTGCCCCGGCGGATGTTCCGCCAGCACGTCCGCCACCGTCTTGCCGGGACCGTACATGCTGACGCTGCCGTCGGGAAGCACCACGACGGCGAGACGTCGCGGCTGGTTAAACAGCAGCCGGCCGACGGCTTGGATCGGCAGCCATGGCTTCCGCTCCACGTCCATCGCGTGCTGCCGTTCCGTGGGGCTAGTGACGGTCGAAGATGTGGAGTGTGCGATGCTACTAATGGGTCAGCGATCTAAGTTGACCTTTGTAGCGTTTTCTACTAAGCATTTGAACTTAATGCAGCCACGCAATGTACTACAATGGACCCGCGCTGGGGTTTTCTACCACTAGTGACGGTGAAACGTCATGAAGATTTTGTGTGTGGGACGCTACTAATGGGCCCGCGAACTAGCGCCGCGAACGGAAAAAGCGCTTAACGGCCAGCTCAACAAGGATGGATCGCGCGAAGCCATGAGAGCGGTACATTGGACCACCGCGCGCGGCGAAAAAGGCGTGGAGCTCGTCGAGGTAGTGAGGATTGATCGCGTTGGGATTCCACGTCTCAACTTGTGGTGATATGGTCAGGAGGAGTGAAACTCAGCTTCGTTGCTGGGGAGGGGAGGATTCTGGATGGGACAGCCCAAATGGTCTGGTGTTCGTTCGATCTTCGAAGCAGCAATGTACCACTGCACTGCATTTCCAGTGCACCGAAGGGATGCCTCCATCAACCTCATCCCTCTGCCCTACAAATTACAGTACAGTATATCATCCGCCCCACCGCCTTTCCCTTGCGATGACAGGAGGATCTTGTACAGTGTGTCATTTGCCTCAGAGGTTACCCTCACCTGGATTCCTTTGCGTTGGGTACGTGTACAAGTGCCTCGAGCCTGCCAGTTGGGCGGCGAATTTCGTTCTGTGGTGGGCGTACGGCCGAGAGTCGCTTGCGAACTAGCCAAGTCCATGGACTGGGCCTGTGCTTCTCCTCTTGTTCCGAATCCTCAAAACTGATCCTTCGTGCTGCAACTTGCTGAAGTTTAGGGTGTACACTAAAAAAAAGGGGGAGGGGGGGGTGCTTGTGCAGTATGATTATGTCGGAATGTGTGTTCAGTTTGAAAGGGGTACTTACAAAGTTCGTGTGTCTCACTCTTCTGGGCCAGCAAATTCACTAGGGAGGTTTCACAAGAGCCGAGGTTGGCTCGGAAGACACGAAGTGGAGGCTCGGAAGTCCATACCGGAAGTGTGACAGGGGCGGAGAATGGGGCTTCTTGGATCCTTTAGAGGCCGCAAGGCCTACCAGAGAACGTGTGGAGCACATCATTGTCGGAGTGAGCACTGTGCACCCATGATATTCAGGAGATTACTTCTCCAGAAACTACAATTTGCGGTGGAATAAATTAAAGGGCGTGTGGCAGCTCGAAACAAAGATTCTGAAAACTGTTGTTCGGAGTTAGTATACGACGGTGTTCGCCACGACCACGTTAAAGGCTAGGGGCGAAGGATGGGCGAGGGATCCAGAAGGTGCGCCGGAAGATGCGAACTACGTCCGGGGGCTCGCCGTTGGGCAAGGGGATCTCGAAATTTCGCCAATGGGATCAGGAAGGGGGACAAGGGGATCTAACACCTGCCTCCCCCCTTCCTTTAGGGCGAGATTTCCCGGCCATCCCGTTCCGCGCCCCCGAAATTCGTGGTATGCACGAGGGAGAGGCGAGGGAGGGGATGGGGTTCCTAGCTAGCAGGGCAGGAAACTGCCATGCGCATTCCGGAACCCCCGCCCATCCCTTTGATGGCCCAAAAAAGTGGGTGTTCGCCACGACAGCGAGCCCACCGAGGCTCGGAGGGGATCGTCAGGCTCGACAGGATTTTGTTGGTCTCACCGGCCCTAAAACCCTGATTTCAGCCCTTTCGCAAGGTGCAGGGCCAGATCCGGTTCCGGATCCCCAACCCATCCCTTTGATGGCCTACAAGGCGGTGTTCGCCGCGACCATGTTAAAGGCTAGGGGCGAGGGATGGGCGGGGGATCCAGAATGTGCGCCGGAAGATGCGAACTACATCCGGAGGCTCGCCGTCGGGCAAGGGGATCTCGAAATTTCGCCAATGGGATCAGGAAGGGGGACAAGGGGATCTAGCACCTGCCTCCGCCCTTCCTTTAGGGCGAGATTTCCCGGCCATCCTGTTCCGCGCCCCCAAAATTCGTGGTATGCACGAGGGAGAGGCGAGGGAGGGGATGGGGTTCCTAGCTAGCAGAGCAGGAAACTGCCATGCGCATTCCTGAACCCCCGCCCATCCCTTTGATGGCCCAAAAAAATGGGTGTTCGCCACGACAGCGAGCCCACCGAGGCTCGGAGGGGATCGTCAGGCTCGACAGGATTTTGTCGGTCTGACCGGCCGTAAAACCCTGATTTCAGCCCTTTCGCAAGGTGCAGGGCGGGTTCCGGTTCCGGATCCCCCGCCCATCCCTTTGATGGCCTACAAGGCGGTGTTCGCCACGACCACGTTAAAGGCTAGGGGCGAGGGATGGGCGAGGGATCCAGAAGGTGCGCCGGAAGATGCGAACTACATCCGGAGGCTCGCCGTCGGGCAAGGGGATCTCGAAATTTCGCCAATGGGATCAGGAAGGGGGACAAGGGGATCTAACACCTGCCTCCCCCCTTCATTTAGGGCGAGATTTCCCGGCCATCCCGTTCCGCGCCCCCGAAATTCGTGGTATGCACGAGGGAGAGGCGAGGGAGGGGATGGGGTTCCTAGCTGGCAGGGCAGGAAACTGCTATGCGCATTCCGGAACCCCCGCCCATCCCTTTGATGGCCCAAAAAAGTGGGTGTTCGCCACGACAGCGAGCCCACCGAGGCTCGGAGGGGATCGTCAAGCTCGATAGGATTTTGTCGGTCTGACCGGCCCTGAAACCCTGATTTCAGCCCTTTTGCAAGGTGCAGGGCGGGTTCCGGATCCCCCGCCCATCCCTTTGATGGCCTACAAGGCGGTGTTTGCCACGACCACGTTAAAGGCTAGGGGCGAGGGATGGGCGGGGGATCCAGAAGGTGCGCCGGAAGATGCGAACTACATCCGGAGGCTCGCCGTCGGGCAAGGGGATCTCGAAATTTTGCCAATGGGATCAGGAAGGGGGACAAGGGGATCTAGCACCTGCCTCCCCCATTCCTTTAGGGCGAGATTTCCCGGCCATCCTGTTCCGCGCCCTCAAAATTCGTGGTATGCACGAAGAAGAGGCGAGGGAGGGGATGGGGTTCCTAGCTAGCAGGGCAGGAAACTGCCATGCGCATTCCGGAACCCCGCCCATCACTTTGATGGCCCAAAAGAGTGGGCGTTCGCCACGACAGCGAGCCCACCGAGGCTCGGAGGGGATCGTCAGGTTCGACAGGATTTTGTCGGTCATAAAACCCTGATTTTGGCCCTTTCGGAAGGTGCAGGGCGTGTTCCGGATCCCCCGCCCATCCCTTTGATGGCCTACAAAAGTCGTGGCGAACAGGGCCCAAAAGTCGTGGCGATCAGGGCCTACGAGTCAACTGTGAGTAGGAAGACTAGGTGAGAAGAGGAACTCTCACAGGTGGGGCCCATGTCAACAGACTTGCACGTACCGAGCTCCACTCAGGGTCATCGTCACCTCGGCCCTGTTCGGTAGCCCAGCAAGTCATACTGCGGCTGGTGCGGGGGATCTTCCTCGCCCAAATTCGAACCCTGTTAAAGCCCACCAAATCGTTATTAGAACACCAGACCCGCCCAGTGTGACTTGGCTTCCGAACGCGTAAGAAACCCAGTCAGAGTGAGGGCGAGGACACTTACTACGAAATTGCGAGCACAGGCAAACTCGACCATCAGTGAAAGTCACCCATTTCTGCTTTCTAGGCCTGCTCCGAGTGGCATGCTGAAGGGTATACGTCTCGTTAGTGTCTTTTCGGGTCAAATTAATACATTTTGATCCGTTTGTTCAAAGGTGAGAGATCGTGCCCGTTCATATTTTTTCTTTTTCCATATCGAGGGGTTTCTATTTGTCGGGCTGATTTTTTTATTGTTGATCGGGCAGCTTCGTAAAGAAGTGGAAAAATGTTATGGAAATTTCTTCATAAACACATGGTAACTTACTGCAAATACGGACGAGACTTCCTTCCAGTGTGAGTGGAGGACCGAGGCTACGAAACAAATCGTAGGCTTCCCCAGTTCGAGTGCGCCCAGTATGACTGGAAGGCTACCGAACAGGGCCCTCATTTTTTCCATCGCACAGCCAACTTCGGGCTTTGCAAGGAACCTATGACTTTCCAGCCTGCCCCAAAACCAGGAACCTACTCATGAGAGTTACACAAGAACTTAGGGGGTTTCGGATGTACTACACCACAGTTGTAATTCTGCTGGCTATTACATGACCTTTTCTGCACCAGGGTAGGTGAGGAATGCTACGTGGCTACGCGATTCGAAAGTGGAACTGTCATCTTTGTCATTACTACTAGGCACGTGTGAACATTCTCACCCAGTAGTCGACGACAGGCGAATTTGGGCGAAGATCTGGGTAGATCGTCGTCGGAAGGACAAGAAACATCGTCAGCCAGTGAAACGCATCGTGAAGGCTGGCCTAGCCGCAGTGTACTGACCATAATGAAGCCTGTCATAACCACAGAAATTTATTGAGTGACGTCATCTTCTATCCAGCAGACTAGGGTGGATGGCAGATATGTGGTGGCAATGAACGCACAGATGTCCATACATCCGAAAACTTACAAACCTCGGCTGTGGGTTGGGTTGTCAATGCATGTCATACCTGTGTACTTGTACAGTAACTAGCTTTGAACATTGAGTTTTTGCATCACTCGCGCTCGCGCTCTCGTACTTCAGGGCAACACTGCACTGTACAGTCGGTGCCCATTTCAAGAACACCAGGTAGACGGGCGGCATGTGCGTGAAACGTGTTTTGTAATTTCGCCACATTCGCCCTCGTCGCCACGGGCAAAAATGTGACTAATATGAAATTGCAACGTGAATCGAGTCAAGGGTTTTAATTTCGTAACCAGGTTTACTTCTCTGATGACGGGCAACCGTTGTTGTTTATGCACTGTAGATGAGTTTCTTCCTCAACTTGGTGACTGTACCCTGAACTCGGCACAATGGTCAATTTAGTCACTCACGGGCAAAACGTTCGCGAGTGACTAAATTTGTAATTGTGAAAGCGAATGTTTTGTGATAGGCTGAGCATCGACTGTACATGCCTCCCCTTTCCTTCCCTTCAGGGCACCTCGCAAATCCATGTTCGTGCTCTTATCCCCAACATTCGATACCGGCAAAGCCGATTCATGCCTTGTCATGGCACAAAAAATCTCATCTTGGCTTTCATTCTATAAATTCTCTACAATGGGAGTTTGCACTCTGGTGACTCCATCAGATCAAGGGAGATTATAGCGCTATTGTTCATTTCATTTCCATATTACAGTATGAATTATTCCACAAGGTTTTTAGAAGTCTGTACATGGGAGATATCTTTACCCAATTGGACAATCATATCGCACTCATGCAGAAGTGACCCAAGGTATAAACCACAACGGAACCTAAGCAGAGGGAAGGGGGGCATAGCCACCACCACGCACATGCTGCTGTAACCAGTGGATGCTGCTCTGCATCCAGGCGGGCCTGCTTGCCTCTGGCGTAATGAGCACAAAGAGCAGCCCCGCAGCCAGAAAGATGAGCACAACAAGGATGATCAAGGCCCACCACCAAAAGGTGGCACGGGAGGGAACTGCATGGGAAAGGATGTCAGAAGCGAGAGCAGAGGGAGACAAACCGTTATGGCAGACATGCTTGGAAGTTGGAAGAAAGTGATGCATCCAACTCAAAAGTATGAAATATGGCACCCACTGAAACTTCAGCCTCGTGGTACCAAGAGATGCCTCTGGAACAGGGATTCTACATGCATAACGCATGGGGGTGGATGGCACATACCCAGCAGCACATGCACATGGTAAGTGGTGGGCGAGTAGCCATGACCCTCCACCACGACTTCAGCATCCGCACGTGCCACAGCAGCACCCTCCTTGATGTCGTGCCACTCTAGCTGCGGGCTGGCTGTGTTGTTCGCCACTTCATCCCCATTCACACGCACTTTCATCCCCTTGCACAACTCCTCCTGAATCGCACACAGTGCGGGGTGGGAAAGAAAGAGTCAAGATACAGAAGAGGAGTCAGGCGCACAGGTGCATGGAAGCACACAGACCATTGGTGGAAGTGCATAGCGCCCACTCGAGAGAACGGTGTTGTTGAAAGTTGGAAGAGGTTATGGAAGCGGTGCCAAAGACGTACCCCGCATAGTACTGGCGTTAGAGTCACACTCCGTGAAGGTACAGTCACGTTGTATGCAGTCACGTCAGGCGAGAATCGGGGGGCCAGAAGATCCCGCGGCGTTCCCTCCACTACCACGATCAGATCGTTCAGAAAGGCAGGGGCAGGCGGAGGAGAGGGGGGCGGAGAGGGGGGCGGAGAGGGGGGCGGAGAGGGAGGCGGAGAGGGGGGCGGAGAGGGGGGCGGAGAGGGGGGTGGAGGAGACGGGGGGGGAGGAGAGGGCGGAGGAGAGGGAGGCGGAGAGGGGGGCGGAGGAGAGGGGGGTGGAGGAGAGGGCGGAGGAGAGGGGGGCGGAGAGGGGGGCGGAGGAGGTGACGGGGGCGGGGGTGAAGGGGGGCTTGGTGGGGGGGATGGAGGACGTGGGGATGGTGGGGGAGGCGATGGTGGGGGGGGGGATGGCGGTGGGGGAGAAGGGGGAGGAGACGGAGGTGGTGGAGAGGGCGGAGGCGGAGAAGGAGGCGGAGACGGTGGGGGGGATGGCGGAGGCGGCGGCGATGGTGGGGGAGGGGAAGGCGGCGACGGCGGGGGTGAAGGTGGCGTCGGAGGAGGGGGGGATGGCGGAGGCGGCGAGGGAGGAGGTGGTGATGGCGGGGGTGGTGAGGGGGGCGGCGGCGAAGATGGCACAGGGTACGGGGTTGGAGCGGGCGCATCTGCGCGAACGAATTCATCGCTCCACGGCGCTGAACGCCTTGCCTCCGAGGACTGCCCTCGTAAGAGCGCGAGTAGCGACGTCCATCCGCTGCTGGAAGATTCGCCGCTCCCTCTCGCACTGCCAGTGGCACGGCTTATATTCTCCTCCGACCCTAGAAGCGTACTGGCATCTACTCGCAAGGCATCAGAGAAGCACGCGGCGGGGGAGGAATAGACGAGGAGGAGGTAGACGACAAGCAGTCGCGCGAGACACGAAGAGCTTCCTGACTGAGAAGCCATACCTGAACCCTCGAATCTAGAGCCGCTCCACAAAGCAAGTACTTGGCGCTTTTGAAGACAACTGAATGTTCAAATCCGACACCTCAAGCAAAAACCCAGAAAAAGCCGAGGAGAATGCTGCGCCATAAACTTCGCAGAAGTACGAGGAGATGCGGAAAAGCGCTTCGCCAATCACCAATCGGTGGGCTGCTGCATGGTAGATTCACATCTGAGGCCGAGATTACTGACATGACGAATCGGAGGTCACCACGTGGGATAGCATTATAAGTATTCATACTCGCACAATGTTCCCCGATATATACCTGGATGTCGCCCGTACACTTTGATTTATTCTTACCGTGTATGTGCTACGAAGTGGAGTCAATATTGGACCCAGGTTGGTCGGTGCGGTGATGATGTGATTGATGACCCAACCCTCGGCTTCCCCCAACCCCGAACCTCTCCCCCTCGCTGATTTTCGTGCCGCTGGACGGTGTCAACGCGGATATTGGGGCAAGTGCTGTGGAGATGAATTCACAGTGGGCGCAAGACGTGACTCGCCAAGAATAAATTTGGGCACGGAAATGTAGGCTCCGCGCTCCGGTTGCACACACATTGAATGCGACACGCACAATCTCTTTTGAGAGTGAAAGGTGCCCGTCGTGCACCGTAGTGCCAGCTTCCGCAAGGTATTGCCAGCTATTTGCTAAGCATTCAGTCACTGTAATCTGGAAACAAATCTCGAAAAAGAGGGAAGTTTTTTTGTTCGGAAACCAGAACTGACCTCTGTGCATAAACAATGCTTGGTGGACAAAGTCGCGCCGCTTCTGTGCAACCAACCAGCCTGCGTGTGCAACCAAGAGCAGAGAAGGTGTTCAAGACAACGAAGCAAAAACCATCTACTTTCCGTACTAAGTTTTACTCCAAAGCCCGTCACACGAGCATTCTTGTACTAGGAAATCACACATCTACATCAGCTAACAGGTACAAGACTGTGTGCATCCAACAGCAGCAGCTCTCTAGATCAGCGAATGTAACTTGAGATGGCAGCAGAATGGCTCTGGCTGGAACCGTCGTGGCAGCCGTTCAACGATGGAAGTAGCGGGTGGAGCAGTAGCGGCAGAAGCAGCAGCGGGGGAAACGCGAAAGACTGCTGCTGCTTGCCATCTGACCAGTTCGACTCGACCAGTGAACCAAAGGAGGTGCGCTCGCGCCTTTCCCGCGTTTGAAACAAGCTTCCCATCACCTCACCACCAGCAGCTTTCGAGACGCGTCAACGCTTAGCACTCTCGCGTCGCAAGCATCTCAGTCGTTCACGCCTCGCTTTAGGGCCGAAGCCACTTTCCCCCGTCGCATCCCGCCACACCTGGCAGGTGACGGTCGTCAATACGAGGTTTGGACCCATTCACGTGACGGTCGTCGGGGATAGGAGCAAGCTGCCGCTTATCACGTATCATGACATTGGCATGAACCGTAAGTCGGACATCTCGAAATTAAAGGCGGGCGAGGGCTGGGGACGGGGGAAAAAAAGGCTGAAGGTGGGCGGGAATAAAAGAGGGGGTACTGCTGCTCACAGTTGTCAGCAGACGGTGCTGCATTCCAGAATCCTGTCTGCACTGCGGGTGTTCCTTGTGCGTTTGCCCCTTTCGCCTTGCGCGCAGACAAGATGTGCTTCGGTCCGCTGATGCGCTGCCCCGACACGGCGCCCATGCTGCGCCACCATTTCTGCTTCTTCCACATCGACGCACCAGGTCACCAGGTGCGTGGGCCGCGCGCTGTGCGCCGATGGGGATGAACGCGCGAATAGAAGAACGAAGAATCGATTGTTTTTTCGCTAGTAATGCACTGCTCTTCCGCATAGAGGCCGCTGACTTCGCGACGAATCCCCTTCTGGACGCTTATCACCGTCACGTTCTTCCGCAGGACGGCGCGCGGCATCTGCGCGGATCCGCGTCCCACGGCACGGCGCAGGACATGGTGGACCAAGTCGCTGACGTCATCAACGCGCTCAGGTGCGCCATTGCTACTGCGCGCGCATGCCATGCCATTCCCGCGTCGCTGCGACTCCTATGTGGCGGTCCGAGAGAGGAGTACCTCCCGGCCCGCCGGCGAATCGAGTCCCCACGGTCCCGTGTCAAAGCATCCTGGCGACACGCGGGATGGTGTACTGCTGCTCCGCGCCCGCTTACGCTGCTTACATAATCGCAGCTCCATTCGTTGCACCGCCTGTTGTGGCTCCCCCTTCCCCCGCTCCCGTCCCTTTCCTTCCCCTTCCTCCCTTTCCTTCCCCTTCCTCCCTTTCCTTCCCCTCCCTTCCCCGTCCCATCCCCTCGTCCCTTCCCTTCCCTTCCCCCTGCCTCCCCTTGGCCGGCCTTCCGCCCACCCCGCGTGCGTGGTGAGCAGGCTGATGGACGTCACGTGCATGGGCGTCACAGCGGGCGCGTACATCCTCACGCTGCTCGCGGTACGCTCGTCTCGCCTCGCCTCGCCTCGCCTCGCCTCGCCTCGCCTCGCCTCACCTCACCTCCCATCGCAATGCCTCCTTCCTCCTCTGCTTTCCATCCCCCCCTTCGTTTGCTCTTTCACCGTTGCCCAGTCGGCCTCTGCGTTTTCATCTCATGCTACCTCACCCTGCGTCACCCGCTGTTGATCTGCCTCCCACCCTCGCCCTCCGCAATCCCCGACTCTTCCCCCTGTCCCCGTCTCCCCGTCTCCCCCCCGAGGCAGCTGCGCCATCCGTGTCTCGTGCGCTCGCTCATCCTCATCTCGCCGCTCTGCCGCCCCCCTTCCTGGGCCGAGTGGGGCGCGTCCAAGGTACGCCGCCCACGCTCTCCCGCCCCTGCGCTGCGGCGCACGTACCTGCATTGAACGGTCCTCGTCTCACGCACGCTCACTCTCCCACCCGCTCGTTCTGAGGAACTCTTTCAACGCAAAACAAGCGTTCCCCGCCCTCTCCCGTCCCCCACCCCCCCACCCGTCGCACGCACCCCGTGCGTTACAGGTGCTGGTGTCGTCCCTGTCCCTCGTCGGCGCAGCTTCCGCCATTGCCTCCGCTGCCCTCATGCAGCGATACATCCCCCTCGCCGTACGTCCCCCCACTGTGCGCCCTTCCCGCAGTGCGCGCCCCTTGCTGTGCGCGCCAACCCCTTCCCCGTGCTCTCCATTTGCTGTGCATCTCCCCCGCTGTGCGTCGGCCTTTCTGCGTTGCTCGGGCGTGATCGCGGTTCACCTCCGCTGTGCATGGGAGGCGTCAACGCTGCCATGACCCTTCACTTCGACGTGCACGCGGTCCTCATATGCCACTAACTCCGCCCCTCCTGTCACTCTTACACCCTTCTCCTTCCGCCCTATCCGCCCCGTCCGCCCACTTCTCCCGTGCATGGTAACCGTCTCGCTGCATCCCCACCAGCAGCGCGCCAAGCCCAATCAACGGCCGTCCACCCCACAGCTCACAGCCATTCAAGAGGTATCCTGCCATGCCATTGCTGTCGTTGCGCTACGTACCTCACGCGCGCACACGCAGTTTCTCTGACTCTATTCACCGCCGAGTGAGTGCTGCTGGGAAGCCACACATCTGCTAACTCTCTCGTCGTCTCTTGTGCACACTCCCTGCTGTTTCGCGCGTGCTTGAATGTTTGCCGTAAGCACGTGTGCTATGTGTGTGTGTGCCACGTGTGCTATGTGTGTGCCACGTGTGCTATTTGTGTGTGCCACGTGTGCTATGTGTGTGCCACGAGTGCTATGTGTGTGTGCCACGTGTGCTATGTGTGCCATGCGTGCGTGTATGTGTGACATGTGCATGTATTTATGCGTGCCATGGGCACATGGGCATGATCAGGGCATGCGGGGCATGGCAGCAGACGCCATGGTGCAGTACATCAGAGTCATGGACCAGTGAGTGCACACATGCCAGGCATACAATGTACACACACACACCCTCTCTCTCCGCTCCCACAGAACACGTGTGCGCCGCTCTTCCTTGCAATGTCCGCATGCGTTTTCTTGCGCGCACGCATCCTGCTGCTCACATGCACATCACAGTCCCTCACACCCCACTAACCTTGCCGACCCGCCTCTCTCAAGCAGTTTCCATCACCTTCTGCGCGCCCCACTGAAAGCAACCCTCTTTCCTCGATCCTGCATGACTCTATCCCCTCCCCCCTCGGGTTTGATGCGGTGCGCGCAGGCGCAAGGACCTGACGGGGCAGCTGGCGGGGATGCGGTGTCCGTGCCTGGTGGTGGTGGGGGAGATGTCGCCCTTCCGTGATGACGCCCTGCACCTGCATGCCCACCTCCCCCGCCGCCTCGCTGCCTGGTTCCAGGTACCCCTGCTCCCATCGCCATGCCCTGCCATGCCATGTTGTGTTGTGCCATGCTGTGACCATGTTATACCCATGCTCTGACCATCCCATACCCATGCTGTGAGCATGCTGTGAGCATGCAGTGACCATGTCATGACCATGCAATGCGTCCATCCACGCCAGTCAACTCCCTCCATGCCACAATGAACCTCCTTCAACCTCTGCACCCATCCATCCATCGTTCCTCCCTTCATCATCCCGCTCATGCCTCCTCCTCTCCCGCTCCACTCCCCTCCCCTCACACACCCCCGCCCGGCAGGTGCCAGCGAGTGGGACAGTGGCAACAAGAGACTGTCCGCACCGACTGCTCGACCCCCTCCACAAGTTCCTCTCCTCCTGCGGCTACTGCCTCTCCTGCCCTTCCTGCTCCCCCCCTCCCCCTTGCCCTTCCTCCTGCCCACCACCCCCTGACACCACCGCACCCACGCTCCTCCACGCCTCCTCCTCGCTCTCCTCCCCTTGCTCCTCCGTCTCCTCCCTCTCCTCATCCTCCTCTTCCTCCTCCTGCTGTGCCTGCCTCTGCTCTCTCTCCTCGTCGCCCCGCACGCCCCTCCCCCCAACGTTTCGACCAGAGGACCTGTCGCTAGCAGCGCATGGCAGCAAGTTAAAGCCCATCCGAACTCGGTGGGAAGGCAGAGGAGGGGGGGTGAGCAGCATGGGTGGGGGGGGGGGAGGTGCGGTGCTGCAAGTGTGCAAGGGAGGAGGAGGGTGCCAGGGTGTAGGGAGGCCGCAACTGGCGTGGTGCTGATGGGTGCAGGGAGGAAGGACAGGAGGCAGTGCAGTTTTGGGTAGACTTAAGACGTTATTGCTGGGAAAAGGAGGGGAGTGTTCGGTTGTGAGAGCTGAGAGGCCGGGGAATAAGCAGCGGTGTTGACGCTGCAGGCCAGAGCAGCATGCACAGCAGTCGCACTCCCACGCCCACTCACACACCCACTCACACACTCGTGCACACGCACACACACATGATGCTACTCTTCTACAAGCTGGTGCTATTCTCTCCTAGATTGTTAAAACCGGACTCCCAAACAGCCCCAAAGTGCCTCAACCTTCCTAACTTTGAGAGGGGGTGATCCAGTAGGTACGACTCACTTCGCAAATCGGGGGGACGATTTTCGTCACGCGAAACTACTGGATGAAAGCAGTGACGATTTCGCCAACAAATTTGAAGCCGGTCCGAAACTGCCTGCAAACCAGTTCTGACGTTGCATTCCAGATCTGGTTATTATTCGCGGAATTTTCTTCCGTAGCGACCCCAGACCACCAATTTCGACGCCACCCTGGCTCGCGAGCCAGTCACCTTTCTCTCCCCTGTCAACCTTCCAAACATAGAAACTCTTGGACCTCCGGTTTTAGCACGCACATGGATGCATGCTCGAAGGCGAGCACGCGCATTACCCTTCCTTGACAATAGCTAGTAGATTTGCCCAACCTTGTTCTCGTCAATGCTGCGTAGTGGCTACATCCATTAAAAGTGTAGTCAGCTTTTACCGTATCACCCCGGATATAAGCGCAGGCCCATGTTAGCGCATGTGCTTATATCTGGAGAAATGCGCTTATGGTCAATCCTCAATTATAAATGCACCCCTTATAAAACCCTGATTTATTATAAATGCATGTATATACATATTTTAAAAAAATGGATTAAAATAGTAACAACTTCACGTTTTGCAGCGAGGCCACATCCACTTCTACTCTGATCGACCCCCTCGAGGACGGGTTCGCTCAGGAAAAGCGCAACGGCGCGAAGTTGACCTAACAGAGGGGCTCGGGAAAAACTCTTGTCTGTGCGCTGCGAGCGAACGACTGCAAACCATTGGTCGTACACTGGGGCAAGCCTGTACGATGCGAACGAGCGACTGCAAGCTATTAGTTCGTACCCTGGGCTGGGGCGAGCATGACACATTCCTATGCGAAAGTGACGTGTCCTTGCCCTTGTGCGCCGGCAGAGAATCGCCCTCACGCGATTCTGATTCAGAACGCTCCACACATTTCGATGTGAATGAGATTGCAAGACTGAGATGCACAGTTTGGTGTGTTTATAACATATTTTTGTGTTTTTCATTACATAAGCGCATGCGCTTATAATTATGACTCATTTATGAGCGCATCCCTTAAAAAACAGTGTTTAATTATAAGCGCAGATGCGCTTATATCCGGGGTATTACGGTATGGGAAGCAATGCCACTCCGGCTTGCAAATAAATCACAGGCTCACGAGCTGAAGCCTGCATACATACCCATCGGTGCTCTCTACGCCATGAGAATGTGCACTGGAACAGGCTCAAGCAATTGAGCCCCCCTCGCACAGTCGATGGGTCCTGGCACTAACCACTAGAGGCAAAGAGTCGATAAGCCACGTTCCCATTGCAGGCCCCACCTTCTCTCTTAGACTTCTCAAGTATTGAACCATAAGGTGGCACTGTTGGTATATCCCGATACAGCTTAAACCCGTGGGCCAAGTTGTTCAAAGCTCCTTAGGTTGGTTGGGGCGAGCGATGCCATTGGTCTATATTCTGGGTAGAAGGAGCTCACTCAACTGAAGTTAGGAAGCTTGAATCGATTTGAGCTTTCTTGGCCCACGGGTTTTAAAGGATCAACTCTATCATAAGGGGCAGAGCATGAACAGAGAGAGAGAGAGAGAGAGAGAGAGAGAGAGAGAGAGAGAGAGAGAGAGAGAGAGAGAGAGAGAGAGAGAGAGAGAGAGAGAGAGAGAGAGGGAGAGAGAGAGAGAGAGGAGAGAGAGAGAGAGAGGGAGAGAGAGAGAGAGAGAGAGAGAGAGAGAGAAAGAGAGAGAGAGAGAGAGAGGAGAGAGAGAGAGAGAGAGAGAGAGGAGAGAGAGAGAGAGGGAGAGAGTGAGAGAGAGAGAGAGAGGGAGAGAGAGAGAGAGGAGAGCGAGAGAGAGAGAGAGGGAGAAAGAGAGAGAGAGAGAGAGAGAGAGAGAGAGAGAGAGAGAGAGAGAGAGAGAGAGAGAGAGAGAGAGGAGAGAGAGAGAGAGAGAGCAAGAGAGAGAGAGAGGGAGAGAAAGAGAGAGAGAGGAGAGAGGGAGAGAGAGGAGAGAGAGAGAGAGAGAGAGAGAGAGAGAGAGAGAGAGAGAGAGAGAGAGAGAGAGAGAGAGAGAGAGAGAGAGAGAGAGAGAGAGAGAGAGAGTTTAGGGTTGGTGCTGAAAAATTTGGTGTTGTTCGAGAGAGCGAGAGAGAGAGAGAGAGAGGATTAGCCTCTCCCCTTCTACCCTCTGCCCTCTGCTTTCTGCCCTATGCCATGACTACTTAAGGCCACGGCGACCTCTCCATCTCTCATTCTTTCTTTCTCTCATTCTTAAGCAGTACCGTCATCGCCCGGATAGAAGACATATATGTCTTATTTTATACATTAGAAAAAAAGCTTGCTGTGTCTTGTAATTGGGACGGTTGAGGGTGTCTTATAATTCTTATAAATGGACAAAAAACCGTTTAGAAGATGCCCCCTAGTAATGAGATTGCCCCTAATCCCTATACTGGCCTAACTCGTACACACCGACAATTGTCTTATAATCAGGAATACCCATCTATAAGAAACACCCGTTTTAACGGCACCCCATGTCTTCAATTCGACACTGTCTTATATCCGGGCGATGACGGTAGTAGCTTAGGCAACCGACACAAACAAAAGCAAGCATAGACACTTAGCAAGTAGAGGATGGAACGAGTCTATACGCGCAAGGGGGGGGCGCCTACATGCGGTCCGCCTCTACCACAGCGAGCATTCCGCTCGTGTTCACCCACAACTGGCGGACCACAGATACGGTGGTCCCTACAACGTCAACAGGAGTACCAGGGCCTGCTACAAGCGTCCTCAGAGCCAGGGCCGAGTCAACCAGCTGGCTGGCCGAGGTTGCTCCCGGCGAGGGCGCTACCTGCAGTGGCGTTACGAGCGCGAATAGCGCTGACGCCGCCGCATGACAATCTGCTCGCGGTTTCTGAGAGAACCTGCACGGAGGGCTCACCGGCATGGAGTCAAATGACTCCTGGAGAATCCGCTCAAGGCTCTGCAGGGACGCCGCCAGCGACCATAGGCGGGCCAGGGTCGCCGTGGGAACTTCCTTCATCGGCGGAAGTAACGCAGATGTGCGGGCACGGTGAGACGACATGGCGAGATCACGCGGAGCAGGAAGAGGACGCGGCGGAGCAAACTGAGCCCACGGCGGCCCGCCACCAGCACCTACGAAGCCCATCCCCGCAAGCAGCGGCCGCTCTGAACGCGCCGGGGATCCAAAGGGATTGTGGGGCAGGAGCGCGGAGAGAGGGACGACGGGAGCAGCGCGAGGATCTGATGGTGACGCCGACCCCGCACGCGAGCGACGAAGCTCCTTCTCCACGTCATCAAGCCTATCCAGAAGACGGCGCTCCATTGTGGACGGCGCTCGACGCGCTTTTCCGCCGCGGCTATCACCCCCCCGTCGCCCACGACGCGCACGCCCACTTCCGCTCGAGCGCATAGGCGACTGCGGGCGAGATGGGCCGTGCTGACGCTGGCGGCCAGGAAAACGGTCCCCGCGACGAGGGGAGTAGAGCCGTTGGCGCTTAGCAGGAGGGGGCGAGCGCGGAGCTGGGGGCTGACGCCCAGGCGTCTGGCGGGCAGGCGACCGCTGGCGAGATGAACGATGAGGGGGCGAACGATGACGATGCGAACGGCGGTCACGGGATCGGCTTCGCGACGCCACGCGACGAGGCGAACGAGGCGACAGCGGTGAACGGGCCGCACCGTGACGATCATCGTGGCGACTCTCCCGCTTATCGTCGCGAGTTGCCGATGACCGACGGCGAGGCGAACGCACCTGGTGCGCCACAGTCTCTGCGCCGGAGCGCAAGACAAACCCCGCGCGCGGGGGCTCCCGCAGTGATAAAGACCTGCCCGCGCGCAGAGCCACTTCACGCCGCTGGTCCTCGAAGTGGCGGCGGATCTGATCAGCGGACGCCGGCGGAGCAACAGGCACGCTCGCGGCAGGGCGTGCAGGAGGAAGCGGACGGGGAGCAGGATCGCTCTACGCGGTGCAGTCGCGGCCAAGAGCGCCAAGGAAATTCTTTGGCCAACGCTCAAGACGCTCCAGTGGCACACGATGAGGCGACAATGCCGATCTCCCAGGCGCAACAGGCGGAACCTATGGCAGCTACCCCGCGGAGCGGACGGGGAAGCACGCGGGGGAGAGGCGGGCGACGAGGAGCGCGCAGAGGGCAGAGGAGCGCAGGCCAAGCGGGAAGGGGACCGCCCTGCCAGTTGCCGAGCCCAATCTGGTTGGGGGAGCCGGCGGAACGAGTCACGCGCCAGTCATTCGCCAAGCGGGGGGCGAGGGGAGGAACACCAGCGCAAGCAGGGAGAAACAGGGATATCAACACAGAGGGGAGTGGAGACGATTATATACCGTCAGATCTGAGACAACCAGACGATCCCGCCTCACCTCATGCGGAACAAGGAGAGGGGCAAGCGCAGCAACATGAGAGAGGACCCGGCCGCAAACAGCATCGCAGGGCTCAGCTTCCCCCGGACCAGGCACTATCGGCCAGGGCTTCAGATTCGTTTTGGGCCACCCTTAGTAATCAGGGTTCTAGGTATAGTCAACCTTGATGTGTAGGGTACAAAATTGGTTTCCTTGACAAAAGCAAGGGTAAAAACAAAATTAGTCTGTTTGGCCAAGGTATTTTTGTTTCAAAATTTATAAATAGAACGCTAAGTGCGTAGACATCAGCACTTAGTGGCTCAGTTTGTTTTATTACGGATAAGATTCGAAAAGTCGCAGGTTCGAGTCTTGATGTTAGGAGCATTTTGCAAGGGCAAGATAGTGTTTCGTCTCGCTTCAGAGCATTTGCAACAGTATGACTGAGATCGTATCGTGTACAGTCAGAGAAATGAATTACTTACGCTGTTTTTTAAAGGGTAAAAAAAAACTTACACTTTCTGGCCTAGGGTAAAAAATCCATTACCCTGATAACTGAAAAAATCCATTACCCTGATAACTAAAAAATCCATTACCCTGTGAAAGGGTAACTGAAAAAAAGGGGCCGCCAGTCAGTGCAAAAGGGGTATTTTACCCTGATAACGAGAGCCCTGCTATCGGCGTCCCAGCTGGCCTCGCGGGAGGATCTTTTCCAGATCGCGATGACTTGGGACCTTACACTCCTAACCTCCACCACCCACCTACCAATCGTCCACCGCAGATCCTTAGCGACTACTCCACCTGTATGTTGGCTGCCCTACTTCGGATCTCCAAGCTGCCTAACTGCGCGGGAGCATGGCGGGTCCTCATGTTCCTACCACGTCTCACGCTAAGACTTAGCCAGAGATCCAGCTCTAGATGGAAACTGCGGCGGGAACAGATGCATCTATTTCGATGTGGCCACTGGACCCAGCTGTACACTGACTACTTGGGGTCAATGCACCTGGCCGAACCACCTCAGCACCAACGTGACCCACTGGGAATCTGTTCACGTGCGGAGGGGTTGGTGAAACGGGGTAACATGCGAAAGGTGTTAGCAGCCCTACAACCCTCGCCTTCAGCACCTGCGACAATTGCGACACTACAACAGCTGGAATCGAAACACCCCCAACCTCAAAATGACCTGCCCGAGTGGGTGCATTCCTACACCACACCCACGCAATTCTCAACCACTCTGGAACGCTTTTCCGACGTCCTTGGAGAATGCCCCAGGGGAATTGGGGCTGGCCCATCGGGGTCAACTTTCGAACACTACCGCGATCCAGCGCTAAGTAACATCGAGGTACCGTCAGCCCCCGGATAGAAGCGCCCCTGGGGTTATAAAAAAACACTGTTTTTTAGGGGGTGCGCTTATAATTGAGGAATTTTATAAGCGCCGGCGCTTATAAAATGGCAAAAAGAATATATATATTTGTTTTACACCAAACTGTATATCTCGTTCTGCCGATTGTAATCGAGTCGAAAACATATAGGGTCGCTAATCTGATTCTCGCGCAGCTTGGCAGGGAGTGATTCCCTGCCAACTCACCCTGACAGAATTACAGCACATGCTGACTAGACGCGCAAAAAGTGAGTTCAGAGTGTGGGAAATCGAAATTGTAGTTAATTTCCCTGATTATGTGAAATTCGTTTCTGATATTTGAAAGGTTTTCAAATAAAAAACAAACATGCACTTATAATATATCATCTTTTTCTAGGGGGTGCACTTATAATCGAGGACCGGATATAAGCGCCCTCATCCTTTTATAAGCGCCGGCGCTTATCCTAGGCCTGCGCTTCTATCCGGGGGCTTACGGTACTATGGCACCTCCACTCCCCCGTCGCGTCGCCCTCCCTAGGCCCTGGCCTGTCGCCCTTCCTAGGCCCTGGCCCGTCGCCCTACCCTAGGCCCTGGCCCGTTGCCCTACCCTACGTCTTGGCCCGTCGTCCTAGCCCACTCTTCCGCTGCGACTGAGTCCTCTTCCCCCCCCGCTTGTTACTCGCCTGTTCGTTCTCACTATGGCGACTCCGCGAGTTCTTCGTTTCGACGCCGACGGTAGACCCCTTGACTTTTCCGTCTGGCTTCTTCGCGCTCGTCGTCTGTTAGAGAGTCAGGTCCAGGGGGGCGAGACCCTCTGGTCACACGCTACTGGTGACCTCCCCGAGCCCCCCGAGCCTACAGCTTTAGGCCCTGCTCCTGACGATGCTGCTACGGCTCGCTTTGCCCGTCAGCGCGCTGACCGGACGGCTTGGACGTCGCGTGACGCTGCGGCCTGCATCGCACTCAGCAGCCTCCTCCCTGAGTCCGAGGAGGTCCACTTTACTCAGGTTCGCACCGCTGCTGCGTACCTCACTGCGATTAAGGCCCGCTACTCTACTCCCGCTACTGTCTCTCTCGGCCGTCTTTTCCTCCCGTTCCTGTTTCCTGATCTTGCCTCGTTTGAGCGCTCTGCTGACTTGATCGCTCACCTCCGCTCGCTTGACGCTAGTTACCGCGCTGCTTGCACTGAGGCACAGCTTGCACTGCTTCCTCCCCCTATGGCGATTACTGTCTATTTCATCGCCACTAGCCTCCCTGACCGCCTTGCCTCCGTTCGTGACGCGCTTCTGCTGAAGCACCCTAGTGAGCTGACTATCGAGGTCCTTGAGTCTGCACTCAAGGATGTCGAGAGCAACCTTCGTTCGGTAGCTGCCGCCTCTGGTACTGTATCCCCCCCACTCTTCCACGGGTGCACAGTCCCGCAGTTACCCACCTTCACTGCCTCTCTTGCCACTGCCGCTACTGACGCGACTGCGGCTGCTGTTACGACTGCGTCGCGGTCCCGCGGCAGGGGGGGCAAGAAAGGTGGTTCCGGTGGAGGTGGAGGCGGAGGTAGCGGAGGTAGTGGGGGTGCTGTTGCGACTGGCGGTGGTGGGAGTGCAGCGTCTGGAGAGACCCCTCGTGCAGCGGCCGGTGACTCCACTGCACCTGCTGGTGGCAGCGACCCTCGAGCTCGTCAGTCGCCTCCTCTACTGTCGGCCCCGCTAGGTGGAGCAGCGGCGTGGTACCAGGCTCAGCGTCAGCAGCACCTTCAGCAGCAGCAGCAGCCCCTTTCCTCCCAGCAGCCTCAGCAGCAGCAGCGTCAGCAGCTGGCTCCGGGGTCGGGGCTGCGTCAGCCCCAGCGCGGTGCTGCTTACCCTCCCTGCCCCTACCAGGTTCAGACAGGTCCTCGTCGGGGCCACCCTTGTGGCCGCTTTCACCCCCCTGGTCAGTGCTTTGCTCAGCTCACTGACACGGTCCGGTTGACCTACGGGGTTGGCGGTCCTGCTCCTGACTGGCTTCCTCTGGTTCAGCGCTACGGCTCCGCTCTGTGGGGCATGTCTGCTGAGCAGTTAGTTGATCTGATTAGTGCTCCTCATGCTATGTATGCTGTTGTTGACTCTAGTGTTTCTGACTCTGTTTACTCTGGTGTTGTTAGCTTAGGTGCTAGTCTTGCTGAGTTGCCTGTTGCTAGTGTAGGTACTTGTGTAGACTCTAGACCAGCGACTACCTCAGAGGACGCTTCGCTGTCGTTCACACTGGACTCTGGAGCCTCCCACTGCTTCTTTCGGGACAGCACGACACTTACACCACTTCCTGCGCCTGTTTCTGTAGCGTTGGCTGATCCCACTACGGGACCAGTCACTGCACGTCACACTACCACTTTACCGTGTCCTGCTGCTCCCTCCGGGTCTCTCACTGGGTTTCACGTCCCCTCGTTCTCCCGGAACTTGGTGGGCGTGCGACCCCTCGTGAGCCAGCACGTGGGTGTGTGGTTTGAGCCTTCTGGAGAGACTGCGGTGTGTGTTGACGGAGACTCTTACCAGCCTCTTGCTACCTTTACTGCTGAGCCGGGCTCGGGTCTCTACACTCTTCACACTGGCCCGCGTGCGCCGCAGCAGCAGCCGCAGCAGCAGCAGCAGCCGCAGCCGCAGCAGCAGCAGCAGCAGCAGCACCAGCGGCCGCACCAGCAGCCCCCCCTCACTGCCACTGCCCCCGGTTCCCCCCCCCGTTCGGGTCCCCGCGTCTCACCAGGTTGCTACGTCCCCCCAGGTGTCTGTGTCGTGTCAGGTTCCTCCGTCTGTTCCAGTCGCTGCGTCGTGCTCCTGCCGGTCGCTTGCCCACCCCACCGTTCTGTGGCACCACCGGATGGGGCACCCGTCCCTTCCACGTCTGCGCGCTATGTCTAGTCAGCGTCTTGTCCTAGGCCTCCCACGTGTCTTGCCGTCGCTGCCGCCTTCGCCTGCGCCGCCGTGTCGTCCCTGCGTCGAGGGTAGGCTGCGCGCCACCCCTCACTCCTCCTCCCTTCGTCCGGCCACCGAGCCTTTTGAGACGCTTCACTTGGACGTCTGGGGCCCAGCCCCTCGTCTAGGCCCTGGGCGTGAGCGTTACTTTCTGGTGGTCGTTGACGACTTCTCCCGCTACACCACAGTGTTCCCTCTGGCGAAGAAGTCTGAGGTGACTTCTACGCTGATCAGGTGGTTGCTCACCACCGAGGACACTCGTGGTCGTCGTGTCAGCTGTCTCCACTCCGACCGTGGGGGTGAGTTTCGCTCCGGCATTCTCGCTGGATTCTGTCGCGAGCAGGGCATTCGTCAGTCCTGGACGCTTCCAGAGTCCCCACAGCAGAATGGGGTTGCTGAGCGCCGCATAGGCCTGGTCATGGAGATCGCCCGCACCTCCCTGACTCACGCCTGTGCCCCCCATTTTCTGTGGCCCTACGCGGTCAGGTACGCCGCGCACCAGCTGAACCTCTGGCCACGTGTCTCTCGACCAGAGGTTTCACCGACCAGTCTTTGGACAGGGTTCCCTGGTGTTGCGTCGCGGTTTCGTGTCTGGGGGTGCTTGGCTCTTGTCCGCGACACCTCCGCGGACAAGCTCTCGCCTCGTGCCGTCCCCTGTGTCTTCCTTGGTTTCCCTGAGGACTCCTCTGACTTCACCTTTTACCACCCTCCCTCTCACCGGTTCTTTGACTCCCGTGACGTCCGTTTCGAGGAGTCCACTCCGTACTACGTCAGGTACCCCAGTCGAGGTCTCCCGGTTCCTCCTCCCCCCCTCTTCCTGACTGCCGTTCCCCCTCCTGCTCCCCCGGTACAGCCTCCCCCCCCTGGTCCAGCCCCGTCAGGTGTGTCCCAGGCTACCCCTCCTCCTTCGGTAGCCCCTCCGGTACAGCCTCCCTCCCCACAGTCCTCCTCGCAGCGTGCCGCTGGTGCTAGCTCTCGAGAGGTTGGTGCGACGCCTGTTCCTGTACCGGTTTCTGGTTCTGGGGGTGCTGGAGTTAGAGCTGGAGTTGGAGCTGGAGTTGGCACTGGAGTTTCTGGTTCTGGGGGTGCTGGAGTTGGAGCTGGGGTTGGAGCTGGAGTTTCTGGTTCTGGAGTTGGAGCTGACCAGGTGGGTGCAGAGGACGCTTGTCGTCCGGGAGCTGGTGCTGGCCGCGCGGACACTGGGGGTGCTGCGTCTGGGGGTGAGGGTGCGCCTCCTTTGGGTTCAGGTGAGCCTGGGTCTGGAGCTGGTGTTAGTGCTGCCTCTGGGGGTGGTGAGCCTAGTTCTTCTGGAGTGGACTCTGGAGCTGCCGCTGCTTCGGACACTACTCCGCCCCCCCACCCCTACCCGACTAGGCACCAGGCTCGTGTTCGCCGTGCCCGTGACGATCAGCTGGCGTCGGAGAGAGAGGAGAGGGAGTTACAGCGGCTGGAGGAGCAGCAGCAGCAGCTGGACCCGCAGGAGCAGCAGTCCCAGCAGCAGCCGCGTCCGCAGCAGCAGCAGTCGCAGCCGCAGCAGCAGCAGCAGCCACTTCCTCCTCCTGTCTCGGGTCTTCGGATCCTTGGTCTCCCCTCCCCTTCTCCTCCCTCCTCCGCCTCTCCTCCTGTCTACGGTCCCACGTTTCCTCCTCCTGACTCCTCCCCCGCTGTTTTCCCCAGTTCTCCGCCCTTGTCCTCTTCTCCTCCGTCTCGTTCTTGGGCTACTCGTCGCTCCCCTCGTGCTCGTCCCTCGTCTCCTGTTCCCTTCACTGACCTTCGTACTGCCTTCCTTCTTTCTAGTCCACCTCGTCCGTCTCAGTCTGTGCTTCCGTCTCCTCCTGAGTCGGCCCTCACTGTGTCGCTCCCTACTCCTGTCACTGACTACTACCGCACGTACCGTCCTGTTCTCTCTCGTGTTCTCGCCTCTCTTGTTACTCACCCTCGTGCCTCTGTGTCCTCTGTGTCCGCTCTTACTGCCGCAGTTACTGACTTTGCCTCTACCCGCCGCCTTGACTACGCCACCACGCTTGTGGCTGCTCCTCCTACCAGTCCTCTGGCCGTCGGGGGTGTGTCTGCCCTTGGCCGTGACGCCCTAGAGGACAGGCAGTTTGAGCTAGAGTTCCTGGCGGCCGCTTCCCCTCATCTCTGTGCCATGCTCCTCGCCCCTGAGGGTGACCCCGACGCCCTTGACATTCCGACTCCTCGCACTTACGCTGAGGCAGTGTCAGGGCCTTGGGCCTCTCAGTGGAGAGCTGCCATGGACGCAGAGATGGCCTCCTACAGATCCACAGGCACCTACGTCGATGAGGTTCCCCCCCCGGGGGCGAACGTAGTCGACGGCATGTGGATCTACAGGGTGAAGCGGCCACCGGGATCTCCCCCGGTCTTCAAGGCGCGCTACGTGGCTAGAGGTTTCAGTCAGCGCGAGGGAGTTGACTTCTTTCAGACCTTCGCACCTACCCCGAAGATGACCACTCTTCGGGTGTTACTACACGTAGCAGCACAGAGAGACTACGAGTTACACTCTCTTGACTTCTCCACTGCTTTCCTTCAGGGCAGCCTACACGAGGAGGTCTGGTTGCGTCGTCCCTCGGCCTTCACTGGCACCTTCCCTCCTGGGACCCAGTGGAGGCTGAGGCGACCTGTTTACGGTCTTCGCCAGGCCCCTCGTGAGTGGCACGACACTCTGCGTTCTACCCTCTCTGACCTTGGGTTCCAGCCGTCTTCTGCCGACCCGTCGCTGTTCGTTCGTCGTGGCTCCACACCGTTCTTTGTTCTGGTTTACGTCGACGACCTCGTTTTCGCCACTCCGGACAGGGTTGCTTTGGCAGACGTGAAGTCCGAACTGCAGAAGAGACACACGTGCACTGATCTTGGTGAACTGCGCCACTACCTTGGCCTGCAGATCACCAGGGACAGAGCCGCTCGCACCATTACACTCTCACAGTCACACATGGTGCAGCAGGTCCTTCAGCGGTTCGGGCTTCAGCACTCCACCGTACAGCGCACACCTCTAGCTGTTGACCACAGACTCACTGGTCCCTTTCCTGACGAGCCGTTTGAGCCTAGTGGTCCCTACGCAGAGCTTGTGGGTTGCCTCATGTACCTGATGACTTGTACTCGCCCGGACCTCGCCTTCCCTCTCAGCATCCTTGCGCGCTTTGTTGCGCCAGGGAGACACCGTCCTGTTCACTGGACGGCAGCTGTGAGGGTGGCGAAGTACCTAGCGACTACATCAGGCGTGGGGCTAGTTCTTGGAGGGCAGCAGTCTGTCGTACTCACTGGTCACTGTGACTCGTCTTACGCTGACGACGCTGAGACTCACAGGTCTACTCAGGGGTACTGTTTCAGTCTGGGTTCTGGAGCTGTTTCCTGGCGTTCCACGCGCTCCTCTTCTGTCTCGACCTCTACAGCTGAGGCTGAGATTTACGCTGGTGCCATGGCGGCACAGGAGTTGCGGTGGTTGACCTTCTTGCTCACTGACCTTGGTGAGCGGCCGAGCTCTGCACCGACCTTGTTTACTGACAACAAGGCGTCGATCCTCCTCTGTCGTGAGCCGCGACTGGAGAGCAGAGTGAAGCACATTCACATCAGGTACTTTCTTCTGCGAGAGTTGCATAGGCGTGGACAGGCTCGCTTCGAGTTCGTAGAGTCCGAGGCCAACACTGCAGACATCTTCACCAAGGCGCTTCCGCCTTGTGACCACCAGAGGTGTTGTGTGCAGTTAGGCCTTGTTGACACAGGTTCTAGTCATGCGTAGACTTGAGTTTATTGCCTGCTTCGTCTGTACATTTACTATATATACTTGTGATCTCTTGGACTGGCCTTGTGGCCACTGTTGCTTGTGCTCAGAGTGTGTGGTGACGTTGTGATCCACCCTGAGCTTTGTTTTCTTTTGGACTGGTCTTGTGACCGTACTCTTTTTTGTTTTTGCTAGACACCCCTCACTTAGGCTATGGGGGTGTGTCAAATGTTGTAGCCTGTAGTGAGGTTTGTCTTAGGGGGTACAGAAGTTAGGGTTTGTCATATGTACCCCAACCAACATCAATGCAACACTCATTCCTCATTCTGACACTTCTCTCGACAAATCTTTCCACTGAAGTCGCAGCACTACTTGCCTCGTCCCGCCTTATAGCCTTCGCCAAACCACGGGGGAGGGTACGTCCCATTGCGATTGGAGAGTCATTGCTTAGGCTGGCGGCGAAGGTGGCGCTCTCACTTCTGCAAGGAGAAACGCGAATTTTTTTCCTACCTCAGCAATTTGGCGTGGCAATCCCTGGAGGTGCAGAATTTGTCATCCATGCTGTCCGAGACCTCACCACGGTGCAACCCTCCAGCCTATTACTCCAGCCCGACATTGAGAACGCGTTCAACTCAGTAGAGAGGAACGCGTTCTTCAATGCACTCATCGGCTCCCCACTTGCTCCCCGAATCCCCTTCACACGCTCTTTCTACACAGCATCTTCACCACTGCTGCTGGACCCATGCTTCAATTCCACGGCACTCACCAGCGGAAGGGGAGTCAGTCAGGGGGATCCCCTCAATCCTCTCTTATTCGCAGCGTCTATCTAGCAGCACCTCAGGCACGTAGCAACGGGGCACCCCGGAGTCACGGTCCTCGCTTACGCGGACGACATAACCATGATTGGACCCGCGGCGGCGACGCTGGAAGCGCTCAAAGAGCTCACGTCGCTGCTGGCACGGGACACTCTCACCTGCAACTTCAGGAAGTCGTTGACGTGGTCCACCGTGCCGCTAGGAGGGGACGTACTCCCCAAGGGCCTTCCCCTCACCCGCGAGGGGGTGCGGGTGTTGGGAAGTCCAATGGGGTCGCAGAGCTTCTGCTATGATTTTGTCCGTAGCACCCTGACAGACGCGGCAGCCCCCTTAGGCTCTCTGGCATCCATGCACCCACAATACGCCCTCCTGCTAATGTCTCGTTGCATCAGCCGCAGAGTCGGCTACCTGCTGCGCACTACCCCACCTGACGTCTTACCGCTCTCGGAATGGCACACATGGTGCGCCGAATTACTGAACACTGCCTTGACCGCCGCCAGCATTCAACCGCCACGCCGACAAGCCGAGTTCAACTTCCTTCTCCAACAGGCAACTCTCTCAGTAGCCCTAGGCGGACTGGGCCTTACGGACCCCACAACTGAAGCAGCATCGGCCTACCTGGCATCTACAACAGAGGCGCTGCGCCTGCTCCGCTCCCTGGACTTACCAGCAACCGCGCCGCTAGGGGCCGACAGCAATGCCCTGCAGCCGTCTGCAGCGCACTCCGTGACCATCCAGGACATGGAGGGGCGACTGCCACCGCTGGCGCTACAAAACCTACGGGAGGAGCAGCAAACCCCATCTCACGACTAGCTGCAGCGCGCCCTCTCCCAGGAAGTGCACGCGGCAAAGGCCGACGCCCTAAGAGAGGAGTCACGCGCAATACAGTCAGCCCTCGAGATGGGCCACACACTCCGCCTAGTCAGCCTGAGAGGAGAGGGAGCGAGAGCGTGGCTGCAGGCACTACCCTTGACCTCGGACCTCTGCTTCTCACCGGGACAGTTCCGAGCGGCCCTAGCCTTCCGCATGGGCATGCGACAGAATGTACCAACCGTGTGCAAGTGCGGAGAACTCGTAGCCGACTTCAGCCTACCCAACCACTTACTCCGCTGCAGCACAGGCCCCGACAGGACGCGCACACACAACCAGCTGGCCTTCGCCATGGCTAAAATGGCGAGGGAGGCGCAGCTGGTGGTATACCTGGAGAATGCGATGTACTCACCTCCGGATGACCCGAAGAAGGCAGATATGATTGTACAAGACCCGAACAGTGGAGAGACCTAGATCACAAACACCACTATCACTGACCCTGTGCTGCAGAACCGAGACCCTACGGCCCGCAAACCCCCAGGTTGGGCTGCAAGGGAGGCATAGAAGCGGAAGGAGAGGGACTACTACCGACACACTGAACACGTGGTGTTCTGCGCCTTGGCCGTCGAGACCTATGGGGCAAACGCGCCCCCCACGACGGCGTTCCTGAAACTGCTGGCCACAGCAGTAGCTAGGAACCGCTTCAGGGCCAGACCCTTGGCGGAATCCGCCAAGAAGATGGCCTGCCACTTCAGCCAGCGCTCCAGCGCCATGGTCAGTGGCCCTCCAGCGCTCCCAGACGAACGCCTTGCACACCAAGGCCAGGGCTGGGATTGAGGCAGCACACCCCCAGATGGCAGCGGACCCCTGGCCGCTGCACCTGGGGGACATCCTCCACACGCTGGAGGGCTAGAGGGTCACTCAGGGGGGAGGGGAGGGGAAGAGGGGTGAGTTGATGGGCTTATAGGATAGAGGTTATCATGGATAGAACTGCATGTCTGTACCCCTGCTGAATTAATACAACAGTCCATTTGAGAGAGAGGGAGAGAGAGAGAGAGAGAAAGAGAGAGAGAGAGAGAGAGAGAGAGAGAGAGAGAGAGAGAGGGAGGGAGGGAGAGAGAGAGAGAGAGAGAGAGAGAGAGAGAGAGAGAGAGAGAGAGAGAGAGAGAGAGAGAGAGAGAGAGAGAGAGAGAGAGAGAGAGAGAGAGAGACGGCTATCATGGATTGCACTGCATGTTTTTGTACCCCTGCTGAATCAATACAAAGGACCATTTGAGAGAGACGGCTTCAGAAGCATGTGGCATGCACTAGCGCAGCCTGGTGAGTGCCGTGGCAGCAGCAGTGCGCCTGACAGCCTGGGCATCTAGCAGTGAGCACGCAGTCCCCGGTACCAGTGCACTCGCTGCTGCTACCGCCACCACCCGCCGCTCCACCTCCACTGCTGCTCGCACCACCTCCACTCTCCCCGCTGCTGCTGCTACTGCTGCCTGCTCTCCCTGCTCGGCCCTCTCTGTGCTCATGGGATCCTGTGTCTGCCCCTTCTTTCCTGATTCTGCTGCTGCTCCTCTTGATGCCGATGGTCCTGCTGATACTGCTGTTAGCTGTGATGGTGACTGATAGGATTGGGGTACAAATGGCGGTGCCAATGGGGATAGTGCTGCTGATGCTGCTGGTGGTGCTGTTCCGCGTGACAGTGGGACAAGTCCTGTTGATTGCAATTGTGGTACGAACTCTGGTGCGGATGTGGATTGAGGCAACTGTGTTGCA
This sequence comes from Closterium sp. NIES-65, assembly GCA_948144175.1. Taxonomy (NCBI): domain Eukaryota; kingdom Viridiplantae; phylum Streptophyta; class Zygnematophyceae; order Desmidiales; family Closteriaceae; genus Closterium; species Closterium sp. NIES-65. Next base: position 357,178 of record CANXME010001258.1, on the reverse strand, counting down.
CACACTGCTGCTGCTGATGGTGCGACAGATGATGGTGGGGACACGGTTGGTGCAGCAGTGGACGCCATACCATGGTCGGGCATGTGCATGTGAGCTGGCAGGCTTGTTGGGGGGACGTGATGCGTTGTCATCTTGACCTGGTGGTTGGAACATCAAGGGCCATGGCATGAGAAGGAAGTTAGGCGAGCGTGGTGAGAGGAAAGCAAGAGCACAATAACTTTTGGCTCGGAGTCATCCCAAGAAGAAGAAAAGGCCAATCACGCACCACCATGCCACAAGTCAGCACACACGCATGCCCCTTCCCTGCCCCCTCTACTTTCCCCACACACACACTCTTGTGCACCCGCCCATCCCCATCTTCACTAATTATTCCGTCTCTTCCCCCTTATCCCTGCCAATCCACCTCCTCCCCTCCCACCGACCAGTTGCTGGCCTCCCTTGCCCCCCCCAGCGCGCACCTGCAGGGACCACTTGTTGCGCGTGCACAGGTGCTGCAGCTCCGTCATTGGGTGGGGCGGGCAGGGGCATGGGGGGAACAGGGGGAGCAGGTGCGGGGCGAACACCTGCACCAAGCGCACACGGAAGGGCAGGGCGACAGGGGTTGGGGAACGGAGGAGGAATATAAGTATGGGGTACAGTATGGGGTACAGTATGGGGTACAGTATGGGTTACAGTATGGGGTACAGTATGGGGTAGAGTATGGGCTACAGTATGGGGTACAGTATGGGGTACACAAGGCGGTCTCTTCTCTCTCCTTGCTCCCTCCCCAGTCCCCCCTCCTTCTCGCGCTTCTGAAATGAAAACGGGTACCTACTATGGCACGGCTCACACCCATGCGCCCACGCAGCAGCGTACCTGCCAGACGGCAGTAGCATACCTGCCAGACGGCAGCAGCATACCTGCCAGACGGCAGCAGCATACCTGCCAGACGGCAGCAGCAGGGTGCGAGTGGGCGTCCAGGAACACAGCCCCTGCCAGCGCCTGCACCGTCTCAGACAGCGCTCGAGGGGCACTCACCACCCACTGCACCTCCACGCCCTCCCCGCCCTCCACTCCTTCTGCTCCCTCCTCTCCCTTCCCTCCCATCGCTCCCTCCGCCCGAGTTCGCCCTTCCGCTCCTCCTGCCCCCTCCCCACGGCTCCCCCCATCGCCTCCTTCCCCTGCTCTGCCATCCCGTCCCCCAGTTGCCGAACACACCCCTTCCATTGGGGGGAGTTGGGTGAGGGAGGCGCAGAAGGCAGCGATGTGGTGTGCGGGGAGAGGGGAGGCGGTGCGCATGTGGCGGTGCAGACCCCATGTGACGGCCAGCGCTGCCAGGGCCTCGTGCGATAGCACGTGCTGTCGTGGTGTTGTGCCGTGCCAGTTTCACATGCGGAAGATCATGGGGGAACAATGGCAAGGCGTGAGAGAAGGAGATAGACAGAGGAGAGAGATTGGGGGCAGGTAGCCCTGCGAGAACAGGAGAGAGAGCCAAGACTGATGTCATCCCCACATCCCACCACACCACCACCCCATCCCACCCCACCCCACCCCATCCCACCCCACCCCACCCCATCCCACCCCATTGCATCACCTGCTTCAAGGCGCTGACATGGTGAAGCCTGTTCCCGCCGTGCTGCCCTGCCCCCTCATCCGCGGCCTGGCCCAGCAGAGCATGGAGCACGAGGCAGTACTCCAGCACGGCGTTGCCCACACAGTACATGCGCTCAAACGTCCACGCACTGCCCTCCAACCCCAACCCCTCCTCATTAAGTCCCTCCTCACTGCCGCCACTCCACGGACCATCCCCATCTCTTTTTCCCTCCTCTCGGCCTCCCTCCGAGTTCCCCACCTCCGCACCCCTCTCTATCTCCGCACCCCTCTCTATCTCCGCACCCCTCGCTATCTCCGCACCCCTCTCTATCTCCGCACCCCTCTCTATCTCCGCACCCCTCTCTATCTCCGCACCCCTCTCTATCTCCGCACCCCTCTCTATCTCCGCACCCCTCTCTATCTCCGCACCCCTCTCTATCTCCGCACCCCTCTCTATCTCCGCACCCCTCTCTATCTCCGCACCCCTCTCTATCTCCGCACCCCTCTCTATCTCCGCACCCCTCTCTATCCCCGCACCCCTCTCTATCTCCGCACCCCTCTCTATCTCCGCACCCCTCTCTATCTCCGCACCCCTCTCTATCCCCGCACCCCTCTCTATCTCCGCACCCCTCTCTATCTCCGCACCCCTCTCTATCTCCGCACCCCTCTCTATCTCTGCACCCCTCTCTATCTCTGCACCCCTCTCTATCTCCGCACCCCTCTCTATCTCCGCCTGCTGCTCCCCTTGCCGCTCCCACCGCTTGCGGCGCTGCCACGTGTACCGAGCCTGCTGCCACACGTGCTGCTGCTGCTGCTGCTGCTGCTGCTGCTGCTGCTGCAGGGAGGGGTGAGTGAGCGCCACGAGCAGCAAATCCTTCTGTGCAAACTCATGCCCCAGCGCCCTCTCAGCGCCCCTCAACCACACCCCCTCCTCTTCCCGCCATTCGCCCTCGCTCTCCCTTTCCGGGGCTTGGAGGAACGACTGGTGTGTGTGCGGATGCGAGCACACACACGCACACACCGTTCTCCCCTCCTCCCTGCTCCCTGCACCCTGACCACCCTCCCTCACCCCCTCTCCTCCCACCTCCCCCCCATCTCCACCTTTCTCTCGCTTCCCCTCAAGTTGCTTCTCGCTTCTACCCAACCCCGCCGGCATGAGCCCATGGGTGCATGCACAAGGCACAGCGCATGCACCATGGCAAGGCACGACGCCCATCCCACAGAGCACGTGTGCGGCTGCTGCCTCGCCCCCACCACCCACCAGCACTGCCCCCACAACGGACTCCACACTGTCTGCACACACTCCCTCACTCACTCGCACCGATGCACTCGCTGCCCACCACTCCTCTCCTTCTCCTCCCCTTCCGCCCCCCATCGCCTGTCCCCCACTTAACCGCAATCCCTCACCGCCCCTACCGCCCTCACCCTTATCACCCTTAGTCACACAGTGCTGCACAGAAGCACTTCCCCCCGGGACCACCCTCACCGCCACCCCACCATCCAAGCTTTCCTCCCCCCTCGCACTGCACATGCACCCCTGCCTGCTCTCCCTGCTCTCACTCCCCCCACTGCCCTCCCTGCCCTCACTGCCGCTTTCCCTAACCGCGCCATACCCCTCTCCACTCCACTGTCCCCGCACGCACGCCAGCAATGGCCCCTCGTGCTCGCAGCAACCATGCCTGTGCGCCCGCACAAGCTCTGCCTCATATTCCCCTGCACCACGAACGCGACTTGCCAGGTCAGCACACTCTCCTTTGCCCTCCTCGCCCATAGCCCCCTCTCTCTCTTCTCCCACCTCTCTCTGCTCTTTCCTCCCCTCTTTCTCTCCCCACCCTCCCCCCCACTGCTCGCAGCACCATCTTGGCCCTCCTCCTCCCTTTTCCCCTCCCCTTCCCTCTCTTTCTCCCCCTCCCCCTGTCCCCTGCGGCAGGGGCAGGGGGAGGAGAGAGGGGGAGAAGGGGAGGAGGCGGAGGAAGGGGGGAAGGCCGCAGGCACGGGCGCATGCAGCAAGGCAGCGGTTGGGGACCAGTTGCTGCTCGGGGGGGGGAAGGGAGAGAGAGGGGAGAGGGAGAGGGGAAAGGGCAAACAGGGGCCAGTAGAGGGGGATGGCTGGGAGGGGGACTAGTAAAGACATGGAGAAGGATGGAACGGAAGAAGGAGAAGAGAAGTACGGGCGAGTCACTCTAGGAAGAAGCGGGGGGAGGAGAGCATATGAAGGGGAAAACAAATGAGGCAGCAAGATGAGGTGGACAGAGGCGTGATGTACGTGGTATGGAGCAACGTTCATGGCTTTTGAGGCGCCTCAGAAGTAATTCCATGCGCATGCGGCCACCCACCGCACACGCCCGTCTTTTGAGTCGACTCAGAAGTCACCTGCGCATGCGGCCACCCACTGCACACGCCCGTCCCATCCATCCATCCCACCTGCATCATGTTGCCTGCAGCGTCGATGCCAGCGGTGGGGTGCAGCAGCAGCACGCAGAGTGCTGCGGCGAGCTTGAGAAACGCGTCTCCCAAGAGCTCCAGCAGTGGCCGCGCGATGGGCATGCATGTGGGGGAGAGACGTGTGGGAGGCGCGGTGGAGGGGGGGCCTAGGAGATGGGTGGAGGGAGGGGTGGCAGGAGTGGTGGAGGGAGGAGCAGGGAGGAGGAGGAGGAGGGAAGTGGGGATGGTGGCTGATGGTGATCCGGTGTGTTGGGGTATGGGCAGTGGGGAGAGAGGGGGTGGAGGAGGCCAGGGGGGGTTGATGGTGCGGATATCACCGATGCATGCAGATGGGGCTGTGATGGCCTGCATGCATGCCAGCACGGTGCAATGCAGTAGGCAGGACGGCATGTGAGGTGGAGGGCAGGGGAGAGAAGGAGGAAGGGCGGGAGGGCGGGAGGGCAGCAGAGCAGGGGGCCAGGGGGGGGATAACACGGCACATGAAGGTGACAAAGCATGCATAGCATATTACTTGAGAAAGGTGCTCAGCAGTTCCCCGTGTGAATATGACTCACCGTCACTGCTCGAGCCAAACACGGCAATCAAATAGACTCTTAGCGGCATTCCCATTCTATTTCGAAAGAGCTGCATCCTATTTCCCTTTCTTCTCACAGTCCCTTTTCGCACCCTATCCAACACTCTGGCTTCCGTTCACTCTCATCATAAACTCTTTTTGAGGCGCCTCAAAAGAACACTCTGGCTTCCGTTCATTCTCATCATAAACTCTTTCTTCCCCCATCCTGAACGCACCGTGCGCAGCAGAGGCAGGTGCAGCGAGGGCAGGTGCAGGGAGCAGGCGAGCTCCCAGGCGCACAGCAGGTCAGCGAGGTGGCAGAGAGTGAGAGGCAGCACCGCTGCTGCTCGCACCCACGCTGCACTCATGGGAGAGCTGCTGCTGCTGCTGCTGCTGCTGCTGCTGCTGCTGCTGCTGCTGCTGCCACTGGCCACGGGGGCAGATGGAGGGGCAGGCACGGGAGCAGGGCTGCTGCATATGGTGGTGGCAGCGGTGGCAGTGGTGGAGTAGTGAGCGTGTGAGAGGAGCAGTGAGCAGAGCTCGGGAGGGACCACGATGCGGCGACAGAGGGATGGCGGGGTGGAGGAGGATGGGGCGGGCGGTGATGCCATGAGACGCGTGATGGTGCACGCCTGATGTCAGGGCAGCAGCGGGGCGGAGAGGTGGGATAGAGGGGAGGGAATAATGGGGCAGAAGAAGTGAAGGGGAGGGAAGGACAAGAGCAGAACATGTAAACACGACTTGAAACGCCACCCTGGCAGCACTTGCCTGGGGCGCTGGCACGAGTTCCAGCAGGGGTTGGTGCGGGCGCTGCAGCAGCACGCCATGGAGTGAGCAGTAGTCCCCGTCATACCACGTGCTCTGCCCCTTCCTCACGCCCCTCCTGCCCTGCCACACCCCACTCGCTGCCTCGCCCTTCACATCCTGCTGCTGCTGCTGCTGCTGCAGAGGCGACTGCTCGTGCTGCCCGCCTCTCTCAACACACTTGTCATCAGCGGTTGAAGCCGGTGCTGTGGAGTGCGAGGGAGAGAGAGGTTCGGGGTGGGGCCTGAGCGCGTGCACGAGGAAGAGGGAGGGAGGGAGTGGGTGCGAGTGCGGGAGGGCGAGGGTGACAGCACCATGCATCACCTGCTGTGCGCTGAAGCACCCATTCGCTAACATCACTTCCCCCTGCTCCTCACCACCTCCCTCCTCCCCTCCTCTTCTCCCCTCACCACCTCTTCTCTCCTTCTCTCCTCTTCTCTCCTCCTCTCCTGCTTTGCCCTCCTCCATATGTCTTTCCTCCACGTTCGTTTCTTCCTCTCCCGAAATGGCCCCTCTCTCCTGCTCCCCTGTCCTGCCTACCAAACCCCTTCCACTGTACGCTGCCTCATGCAAGCACACCGCCCTTTCACGCACACAGCCGGGCAGCTGAACGGGCAACTGAGAGGAACGGTTGAGTGGCAGCACTAGGAATCCGGGCAGCCATTTCATCCCATGCTGCTCTGCCCGCCCTTCCTCCTTCCCCTTCGGCCAGCCACTCGACTCACCGCCCCCTTCTTCCCCATGATCTTGCTTCTCACAGCACCTACAATCCCCTCTTGCCTCGTACGCTCCACCTTTCGACTCCTTGCCCGCTTCTTCCCTCCTGCTCTCTCCTCCCCCTTTCCTCCCTTCCTTCCCCTCCTCACTCCCCCCGCTCGTGCCTCTGTTCCCCTCTCCGCCACTGGCGCTAGGGGCAGCGCGCAGAGGGGCGGGGGGGTGGAGGAAGTGCGCCTGAAATCGGAGGGCGCGCGAAATGCACGCGCAGCAGAGGGCGACAGCGCCCGCGGGGAGAAGGCGCGGGGAGAAGCACAGGCTCCGCGTGTGGGGGAGAGGGATGGCGGCGGGCAGCGGTGACGTCAGCATGGAGGGCGGAAGGGGATGCGCGGAGAGGAGGAGGCAGGGGGTGATGGCGGGAGAAAATTGCGCGGAAGCGGGGGTGGGGAAGAAGCAAGCGCACGCCTCATCCTCCTTCTGATGCTCCGCCGAGGTTTTTGCGCCTTTTCCGCAGCTCCTGTCCGCCCACTCCCACGTTACCGCGTGCGCATGGTACGAGTGCCGGCATGGCATGCAGGGGGGTGGCGGTTGCTCCTGGCGGAGGGTCGTCCCAGCGAAGCGGAGGCAAGGCCGCAAGGATTCTTGGGGCGAGCGCGCATGTACGGAGCTGCCGTGTTCCGTGCGACGCGGGGACAGAGCGTGCGGCCATCGCTGCGGCGTGAATCGCTCCAACGGAGGTGGACGTCGGGATGTGCGACCCATGGAGATGAGTGATGGTGCAGATTTTGGTGGCGGAATTTACCAAGATTGCCTCGATTGGACCTGACGCGTGATATTGTACGCGTAGCATAGGACAAGGACAATCGTATCGGTACGATTTATCCCTCATAGATTGTCCTTCAATCAATCTATGAGGGATAAATACGTCCAATCAAAATTGACAAAAGGACGTATCTAGATTGAAAGGACGTATTTATCCCTCATAGATTGTCCTCACATAGGAACACCAAGTAGCTTTCAAGTTGACAAAAGGATGTCCATATAATTCCATGTAACAATTGTTGGGCTGAGAAAAGCCCTTAGGATCTTTGCAGAGCTAAAATCTGGGTAGGAACAATGTAATAGCGGAAGCGTTTAATGATAAGTCATTGAACCACCTTGCGCTGGTATGTGAGAGCAAAGTAGATTGATTAAAACAAAGAGATACAAGTACAACCAATAACTGTTTTACTCTTGCTGTTGCGGTTCGATACAGTGACGACTCTGGCAACTGCTCAATAACGAGTCAGTTGTTTGTCCTTGCTGTCGCGCTGTATTTGTCAGGTCAAAGGTCGCTGACCTTTGACTGTCGCGTAACCTCCAGCGGTTTCTTCACTTTTTAACCTCCAAGTGTTGACTCGCCGATGTTTCGCTGTGCTTCGCCTCGTTTACGACTTAGTGTTTTGACACACCACAGAAGCACTTAAATTACTTGTTTCCTATACTCCCCTTCGTTTCTGGAGTGTCGCTGCTGGTGACATGGCCTTGTCCAGTCAGCAGCATGCAGTACTCGAACTTCTGTTTTCCGAGTTTCTTGGTCAAGTAGTCAGCTGCCATCTCAGACGTGGGGCAGTATGACAGTTCGAGTCTCCCCTTCTCGATCTCGTCCTTCACGAAGAAATATCGCAAGGCCATATGTTTCGTCCTGTTCGCGAATCCGTTTTTGTTCGTGATGCGGATTGCTGACTGGTTGTTGCAGAACAGAGAGAAGCTGGGTAACTGAGCCAGCTTCGCTTCTTCCAGCAGTTCGCGAAGGTACAGTCCTTCCTTGGTGGCTGTGCAGAGTGCAATATATTCTTCTTCAGCTGAGGAGAGAGCAATTAACTCTTGTTTGCTCGATTGCCACGAGATGGGGCCGATAGGTTCGAATCGGTAGACGAAATGGTGCGTGAGCGCCTGTTGTCAGAGTCGCCGGCGTGGCCGGCGTCAACGTAGCCGATCAGTTTAGGTGTCGTGGTTCCGTTCTTGTGATAAGTTAAGCCGATCGTCGGGGTGCTGACAAGGTAGTGAAGTGCGCGGTCGAGCTCCGCCTTGTGCTCCGCTTCAGGTTTCTTGAGGTAGGTGGCGAGCTGATTCGCCGAGTACGATAGGTCTGGTTGGCAGGTGACGGCCGCGAAGAGGAGGCATCCCAGCTTTCTCTGGTAGTCGCGTATGCCGGCGGGCTTAAGTGGAGTGGAGCTTTCCTTGTGATTTCCGGTAGTGTAGCGGTATGGCATTGAGATGGCGGTTGGGGTGAGTCCGAAGCGTTTGGTGATGGTGTTGGCGTACTTCGTAGCGTTGAGGTAGATTGCGCTTTCTTCTTCCTGCATGTTGAGACCGAGGTATTGCGTGACGGTCGATGATACTATGAGAGTGAGATCCTTTTGCAGCTCCCCTTCGAACCAGGTAGTAACGCCGTCGGTCGAGCCGACCTAGAGCAGATTGTCCACGCAGACGATGAGCAGAATGTAGTCGTCGCCTTTCGTGAGCCGGTACATGCCCTGGTCGTGCGGTAGTTGGCGGAATCCGATGCGGATGAGTCTAGTGTCAGAGGTCCACTTGTGATCCTCGATTGATCCTAGGGAAGGGTTACAGGCACATTGGCCTGGGGGGTTATGGGCGCACTGACCCGCTACTTAACAAGCCATTTTATCCCAATGGTCTAGTGGTTGGGATTGTGACATGGTATCAGAGCGAAGGTCTCGGGTTCGAATCCCTGTGTGTGCACTTCGGGCATCCCAGTGCGGGGGGGTGTCAGAGGTCCACAGGTGATCCCCGATTGATCCTAGGGAAGGGTTACAGGCACGTTGGCGTGGGGGGTTATGGGCGCACTGACCCGCTACTTAACAAGCCCTTTTATCCCAATGGTCTAGTGGTTGGGATTCTGACATCTAGCGTGTAGGTACTATTGCCACAGTCTCGAAGCTTGTTTGATACCGTACAGGGACTTTAGCAGCTGACAGACTTGGTTGGGCTCTCCGTTGGAGCCGTGTGGTAATTCGACGAAGATTTCGGCGTCAACAGGTGCGTAGAGGAATGCATTAGCGACGTCGATTTGCCGCAGCTTCTTCTTCATGGCGGCAATAGCAAGGAGAATTTGCAATGAGGTGTGTCGGCTGACCGGAGCGAATGTTTCGGTGAAGTCGCGTCCGTGCTCTTGGTCGAAGCCACGTACGACCCAGCATGCCTTAAATTTGTCAATGGTGCCATCTGCTTTTGTTTTCATGCGGAAAACCCATTTTCCGGTGAGAATTGTCTTGTTCCGTGCCACGCCAATGGGGGCGATTCTCCAGGTGTTGCGCTCTTCTAGCGCCTTTAACTCCCTGTCCATGGCTTCACGCCATTTTTCCCTATGCTCCCCCTTAGAGCCTGCTGAACCGTGGCAGGCTCCTTAGGAATCGCCGTGCCATGGACCGCGGTGACGAGGCCGAGTATCTGGAAGCCACTCGGTGTGTAGCGGGGAAGTGTTGTGTCCTCGGGATAAGCTGCTTTGTCACCCGCTTCTGGGTCAGGTATGAAATTGGGTCCTATGCGTTCTGCTTCATCGGTGTTGACTTGCGCGGGTGTAACGTAACCGTTGTCGGCGAAGTGGTAATATCGGTGTTGATGCTTTCGCGAGGATTTTCGTCGTCCATCGGGACGTCGACGGAGCAGTAAGGAAGAGGTCCGGCTTCTTCCGAGGCGTTATCCCCGTTCTGCTTGTCCCACTCAGCTTCGTCTGCTGCCGAGGCGAAGGCTCGGTTACCATGAAAACCATCTGTGGGGTCTCGGTCTTCTTCCAGGTTGGCAAGGTACGTCGGAAGTGTGAGTCGCTCGTAGAAAATGACATCACGTGCTGCTACTGTTTCCTTTGAGTGGACGTCGAAAATCTTCCACGCGTTGTAATTCTTTTCAATGCCCAGGTGTAGGCCCCACTATGCGCGTCGGGAGAATCGGCCGGCTCGTGCAGCTGGGGGTCAGTACTGTTCCATGCGGCAAAAAACTCTTAACATTTTTGTGCTGCCCTGTTTTCCTGTCCACAGCAGGTGCGGTGATGCGTTGTTCGGGAGCGATGATGACGAGAGCAAGTTGTGCAGCATAATAGCGTGGTCCATTTCTTCGGGCCATTGGTGGTTGGGTAGCCGCATGCCACGTAGCAGCTTGCGCATGGTGTTCTGGAGAGTCCTGTTCATCCTTTCTACTACTCCTTGCTGTTGGTGGGCGTAGGGAAGAGAGATGAACCGCTTGATGCCTCTCTCTGCCATGTACTGCTTGAACCTCTATGAGGTGTATTCTCCTTCTCCGTCTGACTAGAAGCTTTTAGCTTCACTCCTGACTCTCGTTCTGCTATTGGTAGCCAGGCAACAAAGGCTTCGAAGGCCATGTCGCGGCTTGGAAGATTGAGGTGCCAGACATAGCGAGTGGCGGCGTCGATGAACGTGATGGTGTAGCTGTATGCTCCTTGTCCAGTTTCGCGATTGTACAGGATGTCGCTGTACACTTTCTCCAGAGGCACGTAAGTTGGAGCGCTAGGATTGTGATGAGATGCAAATGGCCAATGCAGTAAGTCTGCTTCTAGGCAGGTAAAGATCGTTCCGCGAGCTCGTCGAAGTTCGCTTCCGTCGGTTAGAAGCAGTGAGTCTTTGTCGAGCAAGCCTGCTCCGATTGTGTTATTTAACACTGTGTTTCTTGGATGTCCCATTCGTGCATGCCAGATATCTTCGCCAGCTTGATGCACGGATGAGCGACGGTATAAGTCGGAGTTGGAGTAGAAGCCTGCAGTGAGATTTGCGCTTCGATGGACTTCTCGTGGTGTTGGATTCAGTTGCTGCGCAGGAGTCGGTGGAGTATCGTCGTCGATTGGGGCTGGTGCAGTTGAAGGATCCGCGATTGGTGCCGATGTTGTCTCTGCTGCTGCTGGTGTTGTCTCTGCTGCTGCCGATGTTGCTGCAGCTGATGTTGTCTCTGCTGCTGCCGATGTTGTCTCGGCTGCTGCCGTCGTTGTCTCCGCTGCTGCCGTTGTTGTCTGTGCTGCTGCCGTTGTTGTCTCTGCTACTGCCGTGTGTTGTATCGTTGCTAATGCTCTTGTTCGTTCTGCCTGAGGGATGGTGTGCGAATACCAGAAGCCGCGCGGACTGAACTTGGGATCAAGATCCGGCGGGTGTGTCCAAGAAGTGAAGTTGACGATGGCGTCGCTGTCGGCGGTGCCTAAGTCTGGAACGAAATCAAGGACGAAGACATTGTTCTTCAACATTGCTTTCCCGATGTAGAGTCCGCCTCTCCCGTGGTACAACTTGAATTCTAGGGTGGTGCTGTCTGCTTCGAGGTGAATACCTTTCGCCATCAGCTGACTGCCACTGAGTAAGCTATAGCCGAGTCCCTCCGCGATTAAAACTTTTGACATCTGTAGTATGACGTTCGTCTCCCGTGACTGAAGCTGAACTACGCCTTGTCGTCTTGTGTGCATGTTTTGGTTGTTGGCGACGGTGATGACGACTTCGTGTTGGAGTTGATGTTCTCGTTGGACGAAGCGACACGAGGAGCAAATGTGTTGTCCGTAGCAACTATCCAAGAACCAGGTGTCTTTCCCGGATGGTTCGCTTTGGGCGATGGCTGCGTACGTCGGGTTCGGCTGAAGTGATTCACGACGAGGAGTGCTGTTGTCGAGTTGCTCTTCCGGTGAGAAATGCAGTGGTGATTTGGTGATGCAAGAATCAGTTAATCTTGCCATGCAGCTGACGATGTTTCTTGCTCCTTTTGCAGATTGCGTCGTTGATGTCGTTGAGGACTGCAGATAAATCGTGGGGTGCGCTTGTGTGGACGCCACTTGACCACTTGAGGGACGAAGTTGGCGTTGCGGCGGAGTTGACTGCTGTCGATTCGGGCAGTGTGTGCGAGGGTGCCCTGATGTCTTGCAAATATGACAGAACGAAGGTACGGGTTTTGGTTGGTGCCGGTTGTTGTTGTTGTTGTAGCGCCGTTGAGTGTGAAATGCAAATTCGGGTACTTACGTTTTCTTCTTGTGCCGCTCCTCTTGCAGGTCCATGTCTTGTTGCTCAGCGTGAATCTCGGCGCAAAGTGCTGCTTCAGAGATTTCCCGTGGGCTCGGAGGATGGCTCGGGTGGAGCGCCATTGTGCCATTAATCGACTTTGATTGACGCTGTCTGTTGCTTGATACAGGTTCTTCAAGTGGTTGTACGCAAGTTCGGCGGAGTTGTCGTATCCCCAATAGGACCAGATGTTCTACTGCTCGTTCGGTGTGATGTCTTAGAAGCTAGGCATGGGTGAGATACACTATCGAGAGAATTGAGTACAAGGGAAAACCCTAAGGGGTTATACCCCACATAATCTACCCCACTACAGCCTACCCACAAACATGATATAAACATATGTTTGACACACCCCCGTAGGCAAAGTGGGGGAGAGCAGGAGGTCACAAGACCAGTCAAGAAAAGCAAAGCAAGCTCAGGGTGGATCACGACGTCACCACACAAACTGAGCACAAGCAAAGGGACACAAGGCCAGTTCACATGCAGAGGTATATATGCAACACAAACATCACAGTGATCTCTACCTAGCAAAGCAAGTATGCGGGTATATATATATAGATCACAGTACAAACAAGATCTACAGCAAGTGAGGAAACGTGGGCACAAGGCCTAACAAAGTGCAGAAACGTTGATGATCACCAGACGGAAGTGCCTTGGTGAATATATCAGCAGTGTTGGCCCGAGTGGCCACGTGAGCAAGACGAAGCTGACCACGCTGCTGCAGCTCTCGAGCTAGGAAGTAACGCAGAGCGATGTGCTTCGTTCTGTGCTCCAGTCTGTGCTCTTCACACGATGGCAATGGCGGCCTTGTTGTCGACGTACAGCACTGGAGGAGAACGAGGCCGCTCTCCCAAGTCGGTCAGCAGGTAGGTGAGCCAGCATAACTCCTCTGCAGCCATGGCTGTGGCGTAGATCTCAGCCTTACAACTGGAGCTGAGAACTTAAGACGAGCGCGTAGAACGCCAAGAAACTGAACCAGAGCCAAGGCTGAAGGTGTTACCCTGTGACGACCGCTGCATAGCCTGGTCATCAACCCAAGAAGCGCGTGAGTGCCCAGTGAGGACAACGTCGCCCCGTCCTCCAAGCACGAGCCCCATGCTCGATGTACTGCACAAGTAGCGTAGTACCCTCTTAGCAGAATCCATGTGCACCTTTAGGTGCCGACCAAGAGCCACGTAGCGAGCCAGAAGGCCAAGAGGGTACGCAAGGTCAAGACAAGTGCAGGTCATCAGGTACATGAGGCAGCCCACTAGCTCTGGGTAAGGACCACTCGGCTCTACGGACTCGTCCGAAGGTGCAGCTGAGAGCGAGTGACCTGTAGCCAAAGGAGTGGACTGTGCTGAAGACCAGGTTAAGCCGAAGCGCTGAAGGACCTGCTGCACCATGTTTGACTGAGTCAGTGTGATGGTGCGGCGTGCTCTGTCCCGGGTGATCTGCAAGCCAAGGTAACTACGCAGCTCACCCAGGTCTGTGCACGTGTGTCTCTTCTGCTGCTCCGACTTCACCACGGCGAGAGCCTCAGTGTTAGCAGTAGCAAAGACCAAGTTGTCGACGTACACGAGGATATAAAACGGCGGCAGCGAAGTGTCGGTGCACAGAAACAGCGACGGGTCAGCAGTCAACGGAGCAAACCCAAGAGCCGCAAGTGTAGTCCTCACTGTGTTGTGCCACTCACGTGGCGCCTGGCGGAGACCGTAGACCGGCCGCAGGAGGCTCCACTGGGTACCAGGAGGGAACGACCTAGTGAAGCCAGGAGGGCGGCGCAGCCAGATCTCCTCGTGCAGGCTGCCCTGTAAGAAAGCTGTGCTGAAGTCAAGAGAGTGAAGCTCGTAGTCACGCTGAGCGGCAACGTGCAGCAGCACCCGAAGAGTGGTCATCTTCGGGGTGGGGGAGAAGGTCTGGAAGAAGTCTACTCCCTCTCGCTGACTGAAACCTCGAGCAACGTAACAAGCCCTGAAGACAGGCGGAGAGCCTGGTGGCCGCTTCAAGCTGAAAATCCACATGCCTCTGACGATGTTCGCCCCAGGAGGGGGAACCTCGTTGACATAGGTGCCTGTGGACTTCCAGGATGCCATCTCTGCGTCCATGGCTGTCTGCCACTGAGAGGAGTACTCACCCGCGATCGCCTCAGCGTAAGAGCGCGGGGTCGGGATGTCTGGAGCATCCGGGTCTCCCTCAGGGGCAAGCAGCATGGACACGAGATGAGGCGCAGCGGCTGCAAGACATTCAAGGTCCTCCTGCCTGTCCTCGAGGACGTCCGTGCCAAGAGCACACTCACTCTCGACGGACGGAGGACAGACAAACTCAGACTCAGCAACAAGGCTAGCGGCGTAGTTTAGACGACAGGCAGCAGCAAAGTCAACAAGCTCAGCAACAATTGCAGACGCAGCAGCAGACTCAAACGACGGGTCAGTGACAACTGTGGCTAGTAGACGCGTGATAGTAGGGTGAGCAGCACGGGTGCGGTCAAACTCAGGCTCAAGAACGGTAGGCAGAGAAGACGCAGGAGGGGACAGCAGTGGAACACGCTGTGGAGGAGAGGAAGGACGACGAACTACGAGGTGTGTGCCGGGGACAACAGGCTGACGCGAACGAGGAACACGGCGACCGGAAGTACCAGAACGGACAGGCAAGACAGGACGCGACGCAGGTTCACGACGCTCAGTAAAACCCCCTGTCTGCTCAATGTAAGGAGAAAGAGCAGGCAGCGGTGAGCCAGGCTGTAACGGAAGACCAATAGACGAAGGGAGACTAAGAGCCTGGCGAAGCACAAAGTCAGACGGTCGCTGAGACGACGGAGACGGTGGAGCAAAGAACAGGCGCGGCTGTGCAATGCCACCAGCACCAGCAGCTCTAGCACCCCTAGCAGCTCCAGCGCCTCCAGCAGCTCCAGAACCCTCAGCAGCTCCAGAACCCTTAGCGCCAGCTCCTACAGGACCAGATCCACCAGCAGCAGCACTCCCAGAAGCGACACCTCCAGTCCCAGGGTCTCCAGCAGCTGTACCCTTAGGCTCAGCACCTCCAGCCCCAGCAGCTCCAGTACCTCCAGTACGAGCACCTCCGCGACCAGCACCGCTCCCAACTCCAGTGACGCTAGCAGAAGTACCTCTAGCAGCAGAGCCCCGAGCTCCAGAAGCGCGACCCTGACGGCGACCGTACCAGTCGTGCAGCTGCTGTGAGGTGAGAGGCGCACGCGGACGAAGGCGGCTACTCCAAGGAGACCTCGTAACAGCAGACTCAGAACCCTCAGCGCCAGCTCCCGCAGCACCTCCAGAACCTCTAGCGCCAGCACCCGCAGCACCTCCAGAACCTCTAGCGCCAGCACCCGCAGCAGCTCCAGAACCAGCACCTCCAGCACCCTCAGCAGCTCCAGAACCTCCAGCAGAAACAAATCCAGTAGTAGAGTCACCAGCTCCAGCGCCTCCCTCAGCAGGGCCCCTAGCTCCAGCAGCACGTCCCTGACAGCTAACGTACCACTCAAGCAGCTGTTGTGGGGAGAGAGGGAGTCAACAATGAGAGTGCAGCGGCGAGGTACCAGCGGGGCGACTACGGAGACGGCCGCCCCAGGGAGACTGCTCACCAGTGGCCTCAGCGCCCTCAGGTGCAGAACCCCCAGACTCAGTACCCCCAGGCTCAGCACCCCCAGACTCCTCACGCCCAGGCTCAGCACCTCCAGTCCCCGCACCCCCAGGCTCCGCACCTCCAGGCTCCGCACCCTTAGGCTCAGCACCCCCATGCTCAGCACTCCAAGGCTCAGCACCCCCATGCTCAGCACTCCAAGGCTCAGCACCCCCACAAGCAGCACCCCGAGCAGGACCTGAGTCACCAGTGACCTCAACCGGCGCAGTCAAGGGAGGAGGTTCTACCTGAGACACACCTGAAGGAGCAGGACCGGGAGCGGGGAGGGGGTCTACCTGGGTAGCATCTGGAGCGAGGAAGAGCGGCGGGGGGGGAGAGGCGCAGTGCGGTAGGGGAAGAGACGGTAAAAGGGAACTGACTCGTCGAACGTGACGTCCTGAGAGGGGAAGACACAGCGCAAGGTGGGGTGGTAAAACTGCCAACCAGGCGCGTCAGGGACAAAGCCAAGGAAGACACAAGGAACAGCGCGGGCGGAGAGCTTGTCCGCGGTGGTATCGCGGACAAAGGCACGAGCACCCCAGACCCGGAAACGCGACGCATCGCCAACCTTCCCCGTCCACAGCAGCGTGGGCGAGGTCTTCGGCAAGGAGACACGGGGCCAGAGGTTGAGCTGATGCGCGGCATACCGGACCACAAACGGCCACAGAATGGCGAGCAGCCACATGGACCATGGAGGTGCGAGCGACCTCCATGACTAAGCCAATGCGGCGCTCAGTAACCCCATTCTGCTGCGGAGAGGCCGGAAGCGTGAACGTCTGGCGGATGCCGTGCTCCGCACAGAAGGCTGCCAAGAGGTCGGAGGAAAACTCCCCACCTCTGTCAGAGTGCAGACGCAGGACGGGAAACTCCGTCCCGAACCGCTCGCGGAGCTGGAGACGAGCAGCCCGGATCCAAGGGATCAAAACATCAGGGACCTCACCCTTGGTGCGCAAGGGGAAGACTGTGGTGTAACGCGTGTAGTCGTCGACGACCAGCAGGAAATACCTCTCGTGGCCCTGTCCACGGACGCGGGCTGGGCCCCACACGTCCAGGTGGAGAGTCTGCAGGGGAGCCTCTGTGGGAGGGAACGAGGAGGAGTGAGGAGCGGCGCGCTGCCGCCCCTCAACACAGGGAAGACAGGGAGGAGTAGGTGAGGTTGGGAGGGGAGGGAGAGCCTGGGGAAGACCAGAGACAAGGACACGTTCGTCTCCGTAGTCGCTCCGTTGGTACCTCGCCACTGCACTCTCATTGTCGACTCCCTCTCTCCCCACAACAGCTGCTTGAGTGGTACGTTACCCGTCAGGGATGCGCTGCTCGAGCTAGGGGCCCTGCTGAGGGAGGCGCTGGAGCTGGTGACTATACTACTGGAGTTGTTTCTGCTGGAGGTTCTGGAGCTGCTGAGGGTGCTGGAGCTGGAGGTTCTGGAGCTGCTGCAGGTGTTGGCGCTAGAGGTTCTGGAGGTGCTGCGGGTGCTAGCGCTAGAGGTTCTGGAGGTGCTGCGGGTGCTGGCGTTGAGGGTTCTGAGTCTGCTGTTACGCGGTCTCCTTGGAGTAGCTGCCTTCGTCCGCGTATGCCTCTCACCTCATAGCAGCTGCACGAGTGGTACGGTCTCAGCAGGCGCAGTACCAGAGAGAGCAGACTTACCAGCTTCTGGAGCAGCAGCCTCACCAGCACCTACCTCACCAACCTCACCAGCACCTGGAGCAGCAGCCTCACCAGCACCTGGAGCAGCAGCCTCACCCTAAACCCTGAACGGTTTTCAGAGACCCTCGACTCTGGGCGTACCACTCATGAAGCTGCTGGGGCGTGAGAGACTCGCGCGGACGTTGCTGGAGCTGCATCTGGCCACCGCCAGTAGCAGCAGTAGCAGGAGTAGCAGCAGTAGCAGCAGTAACAGCAGTAGCAGCAGCACTGGTAGTAGCAGCAGTAGCAGCAGTTGTAGCACGGCCACCCCTATAACCCCAACCAACGTACCACTCACAAAGTTGCTGGGGCGTGAGGGACTCACGTGGACGTCGCTTGAGCTACATCTGGCCACCGCCAGTAGCAGCAGCAGCACGGGCAGGGCAGGCGCGGCAGGCAGGCAGGCCGGCAGGTAGGCAGGCACGCATACAGGCAGGCAGGCAGGCAGGCAGGCAGGCAGGCTGAGGGCGCGGCAGTGCGCGAACAAGGCAGGTGCTCACCAGTGGTGGGAAGGGCCGGCGTCGGCGGGCGGCTGCACGGGGTCCAAGGGCGGCGTCACGGGGTCCAGGGGCGGCTGCACCAGGGGCGGCTGCTGTAGGAGCCAGGGGCGGTTGCTCTGGGTCCAGGGGCGACTACATCAGGGGCGGCTTCTGTAGGAGCCAGGGGCGGCTGCTCTGGGTCCAGGGGCGGCTGCAGGGGCCAGGGGCGGCTGCTCTGGGTCGAGGGGCAGCTGCTCGAGGGTCCAGGGGCGGCTGCACCAGGAGCGGCTGCTGTAGGAGCCAAGGGCGGCTGCTATGTGTCCAGGGGCGGCTGCACCAGGGGCGGCTGCTGTAGGAGCCAGGGGCGGCTGCTCTGGGTCCAGGGGCGGCTGCACCAGGGGCGGCTGCTGTAGGAGCCAGGGGCGGCTGCTCTGGATCCAGGGGCGGCAGCTGCAGGGGCCAGGGGCGGCTACTCTGGGTCGAGGGGCAGCTGCTCGAGGGTCCAGGGGCAGCGTCACTGGGTCCAGGGGCGGCTGCACCTGGGGCGGCTGCTGTAGGAGCCAGGGGCGGCTGCTGTAGGAGCTAGGGGCGGCTATTTGAGGGTCCAGGGGCGGCTGCACCAGGGGCGGCTGCTGTAGGAGCCAGGGGCGGCTGCTGCAGGGGCCAGGGGCGGCTGCTGCAGGGGCCAGGGGCGGCTGCTCTGGGTCCGGGGGCGGCTGCTTCAGGGTCCAGGGGCGGCTGCTCCAGGGGCGGCTGCTTAAGTGGCGCTCGCCTACGTAAGGCAGGCAGGGCACACGCTGCTGCAGCTGCTGCGCACGGCTCCGGGCTGCGCGCGGTTGCTGGCTGCGCGTGGCGACGAGCTGCATGCCGCTGTGGGCTGCGCGCGGCTGCTGCCTGTGCTTGGCGACAGGCTGCGCGTGGCTACGGGCTGCATGCGGCGGAGGGCCGCACGGGCGGGGCCTAAGCGGCTGGGCGCGGGCGATTTAAGCGGCGCGCGGGACGGCAGTAGGCGGCGCGGGCGGCTAACATGGCGCGCGGGGCCGAAAACGGGCTGCGCGCGGGCTATTTAAGTGGCGCGTGGGGGAAAAAAAGTGGCCGCGCGCGTGCAGCCAAGGCGCCCGCGGGTGGCAGGCAAGGCAGGCAAGTCGTAGGTGAGGTAAAGTGATGAACGGTGGGCCCTAAACTTAGGTCCTAAAGACCAATGCTCTAGATACCATCTTAGAAGCTAGGCATGGGTGAGTTGCACTATTGAGAGAATTGAGTACAAGGGAAAACCCTTAGGGGTTATACCCCACATAATCTACCCCACTATAGCCTACCCACAAATATGATACAAACATATGTTTGACATGATGTTGCGCAGTAGAATTGTGTACGCCATCATAGACTGATATGTGTGCTGCTGCTTATCATGTTGCGTCCCGTGTGTTGGGTATGGCAGGGACATGTCGAAGAATCCAAGGATTTGCGCGCCTTCCATCATCAGCTCGAACTCGAATGACCAGGTAAAGAAATCTTTACCGTCGAATGGCCTTGACGTTTGCAGTTTTAGGACGTGTGCAAACTGTGACTAAACTTGAAGTGCATCCAATGTCCTTTCTTGCTTAGGTGAAGGCTGCTGGTGCGGCATGAAGCTGACGGAACCACGCTGGAGTTCGTACGGGGCGAAGGTAGGTTGCTGTTGCTGATTTCCTCGCGCGTAGGATGAACCGTCGAGGTTCATCGGTGTCAGATCGTTGTTGTTGTTGCTGTTGTTTGACTGCGCAGGTGCCCCTTGATGGTGTTGTTCGTAGAAGGACATGAAGGAGAAGAACTTCTCCACCATGCTTGGGTCGAAGCCCGCGGCTTTATTTGCGGGGGTTTCAAAGGACCCAGCTGCTGGTCTTGTTGCCGCGCCCTCCTCTGTTTGTAGGCCAGAGGCAGGAGGTGGGGTAGGAGTAGTGCCGGGAGAACCGTTAGAGGGACTTCTTTCCTTTTGTGTTGCCATGCCTTCTGTTTTTGTAGGTGTCTTGATAGTGGTTGAGTTTGCCCTGATAGCTCTCATACCATGTTGGGCTGAGAAAAGCCCTTAGGATCTTTGCAGAGCTAAACTCTGGGTAGGAACAATGTAATAGCGGAAGCGTTTAATGATAAGTCCTTGAACCTCCTTGCGCTGGTATGTGAGGGCAAAGTAGATTGATTAAAACCAAGAGATACAAGGCTTTTATAATAGTACAAGGAATATGAAGAGATACAACCAATAACTGTTTTACTTTTGATGTTGCGGTTCGATATAGTGACGACTCTTGCAACTGCTCAATAACGAGTCAGTTGTTTGTCCTTGCTGTCGCGCTGTATTTGTTAGGTCAAAGGTCGCTGACCTTTGACTTTCGCGTAACCTCCAGCGGTTTCTTCACTTCTTAAATGTTAGAATAGTAGCTAGGAGGTAGGGCTTGGGAAGAGAGATAGTTGGCCAAAGGAGAGCGGTTGCACTATAGAATGCAATACAACTTGTAGGAAACGAGGAAGGTGGTCAAGGGAGGTAGACCACCTAAGACAAGATAGGTGATACTACACTAACTAAACATGCAATTATATAAAAATATTACATTCTGACATTAACCTCCAAGTGTTGACTCGCCAATGTTTCGCTGTGTTTCGCCTCGTTTATGACTTAGTGTTTCGACGCACCACAGAGGCGCTTAAATTACTTGTTTCCAACAACCATGAACTTGCTACTAGGATAGGACAATATTGGATAACTAAATTCCTGGAATAAGTCTACAAGAACTGATAAGGCCTGCCTTAAGCATCAAAACAAGCATGCAAGCTGTTCAGTATTACAATAAACCTTATCAGAAGGGTGGCAAACTGCATGTGTTTGCACCCCAAGTTAGGGAAAAATCCTAAAGCGAACTAAGAGTCCTTATCCACAGAACCAGTATAGTTGTCATATACCCCAGTAGTACCATCACTCAGAGCACGGAATAACCAGCCGCAATCGCAATCACACCTCCACTCCACGTGCACTCACGGCTGGCGAAGAGTGAGAGTGAGAGCATGGTGTGGCGTGTGGCACACATGCTGAACCCTCCGCACTCACCCCACCTGCACCTGAAGCCAACAGAGTTGACTGTGCAGGGGTGCTGGGAGGAGCTGTGCCCTGGTACTCAGGCACGTGGGCTCTGGATGATGTTGGAATCATGTCACGTGCTTCAGGAGCGGGCAGTGCAGCAGCAGTGTCAACGTCAGGATCCATGTATGCGGCTATCTGGCGATGGAAGGAATCAACCTGCCGCGGCAAAGCAGGTGCAAGTACATGCGCAGCATGAGGAAGTGAGAAGGAATGTACAGGCACGAGGGTTCTTCACATGCTCGCTACCAAGTGTGGAGGCATGATACTTGGAGAGAGGGACAGTGAGGGAGCGGAGAGCGTCACCTGTGAGTTGAGCGTATTGAAGAGCACGGTCACATGCGCCAGCCTCTGCCTGTGCAGCTCCTGGCACCGCTCATCCTCTCCCCGCACTTGCTCCAGCTGCACGCACCACAACAGCATGGAGAGATACAGATCAGACATCAGACGCATGAGGACACAGCAAGCGTGGAAGGTTGGTGCCATGGCAAAGAGTATGACGGGCGTAGGGCAGGATGAGGGTGAGAGCATGAGACCCACCTGGCCGTGCACCTCTGCCTTGGCAGCGAGGAAGAGCTCCTCCTCCTCTGCCAGGCCCTGCTCCAACACAAGCACGTCCTCCTGCTTCCTCCGCACCTCCGCCATCTGCTGCTCTATGGCTGCCCTGCGCGCTGCCACCTTCGCCTTCCACTCCGCCTCTGATCACAGCGCGCACGGCGATACACAGAAACCACGCTGAAGCAGTGACAGATGTAGAGACATAACAGCAGTTGCCATGGTGAACAGCAGCAGCGCACACAGCAGCCGCAGGTTGGAATCTCAACTGCTCCCAGGGAGCCGAGAACCACCACACACACATGTAACGCCAAGCCAAACCCACGCCATGCATGCCAGAAACCAGCACGGCCTCTCACCCTTCACGGCCTCCCCCTCACCTTTGGCCTTCTCCTTGCTGACCCTCTCCTCCGCTGCTGCCTGCAGCTGCCTTGCTGCTGCTCCTTGTGCCTGCCGTGCAGCCACCTGCCGTTTCAACTCGCGCGCTGCTGCTGCCTGCACAGCGAGTTTGACGTGCGCACGCAACAACAGGAGGTGAGATGGGCCAGGTGCACGATCACGTCGGTGCCCGGCAGAACATGGTCGTTCATGGCGTGTATCAGAATGAGAACGAGAACAGGAGATCATGCTTATGGTGGGAGGTGGGTGAAGTGCTGACCTCTTGATCCGCTTGCTTGACCTGCTGCAGCCGGCTCTGAAGCTCCGCCAGGGCCTGAACGGGCATACACGCCAAGGAACGGGCGAGTGTGTGTGCGTGTGTGTGTGGGGGGGTGGGGGGGGGAGGGGAGGTGGGGGGGGCGGGTGGATGGGTGGGTGCAAGTGTGTGTGTATGTGTGTGTGTGCGCGTGCGCGCGCGTGAGAGAGAAACCGAGAGAGAGAACGAAAGGGTGAGAAAGGAGGGGAAAGGAGAGAAGAGAGAGAGCAGGGGAGGGGAGAAGGTGCAATGGAGAAGAGGAAGGCAGACATGGGCATGGGCATGGGCATGGGCATGGGTATGGACAAGGGCATGGGTATGGACAAGGGCATGTGTATGGGCATTAACGAGCGAGAGGATGTCTCAAGTGTGCTCACCTTTCTGACGACCACCAGCTTCTTGCGGTTCTCCCGCATCTGCACCAGCACCGCATCCCTTGCCTCCTTTTCGCTCTCCATCGCTTCCTCTGCGCGTGTCACTGCTAACTGGACGCACACGTACACACGCGCGTGCACACGCCACCAGATATAAGCGGGCAGAGCGAGAATTGAAAGCTCAGAAGATAGGCTGACGTGGACGTGAGCAGGAAGACGCAGCAGCACGTGAGCAGGATAGAGCACATAAACAGAAGGACTCACTCTGACTTTATCCGGCGACTCCACTATCTGTGCCCGCAAACTCATCTCCTCCTCCTTCATCTTCGCCGCCTGCTGCTTCTCCGCCGCTATCTGCACACACACAACACCACATCGCACCGCATCGCACCACACCACAGCATGCGCCAGAGCCATCACAAGTGAGCGCGCGCTTAGCACCGCCCTCCCAGAAGCACGCACATGGAGGGAAGGAGCTTCACAGAGAAGGAGGGCTGCAGTTACACGAGAGACGCATGCACAGCTCACAACGGCCACAGCCAGCCCTACATACAACCCTGCTTGCCTCATCCATGAGTTTCGCCATAGCCTCCCTCCGCCCCGCCAGCTGCTCTTGCTCCGCGGCCTCTTCCCCCTGCGCCCGCTGCAGCTCCTTCTCCATCACTGCCACCTCCTCCGCCACCTCCGCCACTTCCGCGTCCTCGTCGCGCTGCCGCTCCTCCAGACATTGCAGCTCGCTAGACAGCTGCGGGACGACAAGGGAGGGCGCAGGCAGCACGGCATGGCGCGACGGTGAGCACAGGGAACGGGGTACACGGGGCACAGGGTCACGCGGAAAAGCGCTCGAGGTGGATGGATACGCGAACGTGGTGTGGCGTGGGATGAGCTGGTGGACAGCCAGAAACGCGATGATGCAATGGGCATACATTCAAGAGAAGGAAGAGGGACGCGTAGCATCATACCGATAGTTCTTCGTCTTCGAGCTTGGCGTGCGTCTCAACGACCTGCGCGTATTCCTCCAGGCATTGCGCCTCCACGGAAAAGAACTGGTCCCTGCAACGATAGCCATACAACCACCGCACGCATGCTTATTGCGGACACAGAGACACTGCTTTCGATTGTATGACGACGCCGGCGCTCAGACATACATACTTAGACCGTCGCCTGATGCACCTACTAAGAAGCTACGCATGATGCTGAACAGATGGGGAGGCTTCCGGTACGCCACTACGCATAGGGTTTCAGATGCCGTGCATGCGGACGCACCCGAAGCGCTTGTAGTTGGCGAGAGCGGAGAGCAGCTTCTGTGTGCGTTCGGGATCCGGCCGGATGAGGTCGCGCATCGCGAACCACTCGACGCCGGTCGCCGCGAAGAGCTCTCGGAGCGACTGGAAGAGAAGGAGAGTACTGGCGGCATCTACGTGCAACTCAGGGAAGTCCAGGTTCCGCTCCGCTTCCTCCTCATTCATGCACGCGCCGTCGCTAGGGAGGACGGCTCTAGAGGAGAACATGGAGCAGATGTGAGACGGGATGAAGGGGAGGCGCCGGGCCAGTGGGAATGAGGCGAAAGACATGGGAAAAACCGATAAAACGCGTCGGTGGACTTGCTATAGTCATAGCTAAATGAATAGCTGCTTGCGCTCAATTTCTATCACCTACCGGCCGACTAGTACGCGAATTGCCGCGTCGTAGAAGAGGCGCATAACTTCTGGCGTGGGCTTGGCGATGTCACGCTCCGTCAGCTTGTAGATCGGATCCAGACATTGCTGTAGCTGCTTCGCGTCCAGCATAGGCGATGAAAACTGTACCATGGCGGCGTGATTGTAAGAAACCAGGAGAGTTCTTTAATTCACTGGTTCGTAGAATCCTGTTCAAGCGTCGATTAAGTCTTGCCAAACGTCCTTGTTGACAAGTTGTGTGCAAGTATACCAGGCGATGTCGCGTCCAAGTAACGAACCTTCAATCCACAACGCAATAAGCTACGCAATGAGTGGGGCCTCTAGGGTTCTCGAATCCTCAAAAGGTCGATAGCATTCAGGCTGGAGTTCTCGAGGTGCTCGGAGTTGTCCATGGAGAATCGACGTGGCACTGGTGTGGTCTGGTCGTGCGTGTAGCAGGTGCGAGTGGCTTCACGCATACGCTTGACGGGCTCCTGGCGGTGGCAGGGGTGGTAGGTGTGGCAGTGGTTTGGCGGGAACTTTCAAGGTTTGGCGCCAGATTGTATTCAACTTCTGACCAGTCGCGAGTGCTGGAGCCTCTGACAGGTGGGGATTCATCGAGTCATCAACCTGGGACAATAACGAACGAGGATAGAGGATGATACACCCTTCTTAAGGTATGAAGGTAAAGCAAAATCCAGCCACCTCTTGTAAAGATGTATGAATGGGATATGGAACAACCGCAATAACTCGGATATATTAATACGAAATAATGAAACATTATCATTATTATACCACTGTTTGCATCATCGAAATCGAATATTGTTTAAGGTACATGGCCACTTTCTTCATGCTGAGTGCAATGAAAGGAATTCACAGGTTACGTGAACCTAAACCAGATAAGGTATGTCTTTCTTCGGCAAAGCAGACGGAGCAGCACATTATTCAATTCTTACATTCACGCCTAAATGGTTTTCAGTGTTGCCAGATCTTGCCGCATCTGCTCTTCCATCGTGGCTGCTTGTTCCTGCAGCATCGTCACAAGAAATGCTCTTTCAGAACCACTTGCTACCGGGAAAAAAGGCCATGGTGTCATCAGGATGGCATGAAATCGACAGGTAGTCACGCCTCATCTAATGATGTCAAACAATGGAGAATTTTTGTACCTCTAGACGGCAAAGCCGCCACTCCATCTGTTGTTGCAGCATGTCACGCACGGTGGATCCGTGATGAGGGGAAGGCCGTATGTGCACGCGGACGATCGTAAACGGGCCGAACCGAATTTCATCTCCATCAGACAGAGGACGCTCACGACCTGCAGCAGGAAAAGCGTGGAACGAGAGAGAAACCAGACGTGCCGCGTGGCGGGAAATGAACAATATATATTACAGGCACAACCCATGAAATCCGTAATCGCAAATTAGCTGCGTATAGGGCCAATTACTAGCACCTTCTGGCAGATGGATGCCGTTAAGTGACGTTCCATTTGAGCTTCCTAGATCGACGACGCGCCAACTCCTATCAGCTGCGTCCCACGACACACACGCGTGTTTCTCAGAAACCTGGAAGGGAGAAACCAGTTGCCGAACAAAAACTACATTAGAAAGGTTCGCTTGGTCTGAAAGCTGCTGAGGCGGCTGGTCTTGCACAGGCAATGCTTACGGAATCTTCCTTCAGCGGAATCTGGCAGGTCTTAACTCGGCCCACTCTAGAACTGCTAGCAGTTACAGCAATGGTGGCGGGGCAGCAAGGGCCTCCCACCACTTCCAGCACCAAGAGGTCACGGCCATCCGCCGCTGAGCCTCGCTTCGCCTGCGCAGCCTTGCCCCTGCCTCCTGCCATGATAACTTCGCAAGGAAATTATAAACTACAGTAAATTCCACACAGAGGAGTTGTTTGGAAGTGCACGAGAGCTGTGGCCGAAACTGTCTATGGGAGGTGGTTCTGTAGGAGCTGATGGGTCTTGCCAATGACACTTCGGTTGGAGGGAAGCATGACGAAGCGAGAAAAGCTTGAAGCGGAGATGGTTGCGATAAGTGCAATGGTGTACAATAGTGACACTAGATCAGAATATGGCGAGTCATATACAAAGAGAATATTACGGTAAAACCCGAGGTCAGGTTTCAAAAGTAGGAAGGTTGTTTGAGGCGAGATAAGGGATTGGCCTGCGGAACAGGCTGGCGCCAGAATCGTTCGACGTGGGTCGCGGAATGAAATTCTCTCGCAAAAAGTTACCAAGCGTGGGATGCATCATGCAACTCTGGAAATCCTTCTCACTACAATTCGTAGGTAAAGGATGGAATTGTGCAACCCTTAGCGCAGCAGCAATCTTCTTTGCCAGTTCAATCACTTCGAGAAATGAAGCTACCAAGATGGTTTGTGAAGTAATTAGCTATCTACTTGGTGACACCCAACCAATGGTAGGAAGGATGGGGCGATTTGGGGAAACTTGAGATTCCAGTTTTAACAAAAAAAAAATGTTAAGCAAGCAAAGTACATAGCATCTAAATATTGTTAGTGTGCATTAGCTATGAGACCTTTTTCTTTTCTTTTTTGGGAACAGGCTCGGTTCTAGAATCATGTGGGTGTACATTACATCCACCCACATATCTGGTATGCCTGGCAAGCACCAATGCGTGCAGTCCCCAGAAAAGGGCGACTCTCGTTGCCCCTGGGGAGAGTTTGGTCCAGACTGGTCTCGTCTTTGCCACCATACCCCTAGGTGTGCATCCGGCCGCAATGCACTTATGCTAGTGACATCCAGGAAGCGAAAAGGTGATCCCAAGAACAGACTCTTTTGTGCAGCCGCATATTCTTCTGCAGTGCTCAAGGAATCAGAGTACCTTGAGTGCACAAAGGTACGTGAGGCAGGCATGCGAGCACCACAAGCACCCACCCATGCGGCTCCATCACTCTGCTCAACCCCAGGTTGTGTTTGACCAGCGCCTGCATGCTTTGGGGAGAAGGAGAGGAAGAAGGGGACTCCCGAGTAGTCTATCTTCTTGACGAATGAGAGAACTGTGGACAGGGCCCATGTGTGTGCAGCGATGTTACTCAGGTTTCGCTGTGCCCCGTTTGCGTAAAAGTTATTCGGGACCGTGCGACGAGGAACGTTCTGCAGCCACCACACCCCCGAGTGGAAGACGACAGCACTGTAGCTTGCCAGCACGCGCTCCAGCACAGGGTCCATCTCATCCACGTACACGTCAAACCCATGCCCGCCCTTGATGGCGTCTTTCCCCGTGGCTTTGTTGTGGATGGAGCGGCGACTGGTGCGCACAATGTAGGGCGAGAAGTAGTACTCGAGAGAGAAGGAGAAGGCCGGGAAGTGGACTCCCTTGATGCTAAAGTCGCCTTTCGTTTTCCGCCTAAAGGGCTGCCAGTCAAGGGTGTTTGGAGAAAGGTAGCAGACAGAAAGGAAGGCGAAGTTCAAGACCCTGCTGTTCACGACTCGACCCTTGTAAACCTTCATATTCGGTGGACGTGCACACTCCATCGCGTCCATCGTCATGCTTCAAGTCAACGTCGACCGCAAGTGATACATGAGAGAGAGCATGCGATCTCAATGCTGGGCAACGCTGACATCAACAGCACTGTGCGGGCCATGGCGCCGTACCTGTCCCTCGTAGCCCGCGCTGCTGATGGAGCAGAGCAGTGCCTCGAAGAGGTTCGACATCATAGAGTCGCCCACCAGTAGCATGCGCTGCCACGAGAACGGGACGGGGGGAGGAGGGGGGGAGATGCACGTGGGGTGAACATGGTGCGTGCTTGACAAGGGACAAGCTACCTACTGCAGGTAACGAGTGGGGATGCGCCTGGAGCCGCACAGGATGCACGGGATGCTACAGGTGACGTGCGCATAGGGGTTGAGGTGGTGAAATCACTCTTTTCGTTCCAAGCCAAGCGGACACTCCAACGTGTAGCGGAAGGAGATCATTCGTTTATTAGCCCAGGGGAATGGAGTCCGCGGCGGGGCGGTCCAGCTTACCCGGTCGCGCATGAGGAAGCGGAAGCCGGACACGGAGAAGTAGCTGATGGGGCAGTCGAACGGCTGCCACCGGTACTCGCGGTACCGCAGGTCGGGACGATTGTTACGCTCGCACGCATACGACGAACGCGCGAACGGACACGATTTCGGGCGGCCGGCGACAGTGGTGTAGCGCGGGAAGCGTTTAGGCGAGCGTATCCACGCGCCGTTGGACAGGTCGCAGAGGTCTGCGGCACGGATGCAGGGGAAGGGGGAGATGATGGAACGGCTTAGCTGGCGAGCGACGAGAAAAGAGACTGATTAAGGACGTCCGAGGTGGAGTGCTCTGAATAGACACGGCTCGCCTCTCGCCTAGGTTAGACATGTCAAGAGGGGCCCTCTTCAGGCGGTCACTCTGCTAGGTGAACGTCTGCGCTGCTGCCAGCCGCTAAAACAGCTTTCCCGTATGATCCATGCTGCACACGTTGTCGCGTCGAGCCTCGACAAGGTACTAAGGTGGTGCGAGGCTTGGAGTGCTCACCTCGCTTGGGCTTCGGAGCAAGCGACGTGACGGTCGGAACGAGCAGACATAGAAGCAGAACGACGGAGCATGGCGTTGAATAGGGTAGAAAAGAGTTGCGGTATGGAGTATGCAGTCGCGGCCGGTACGAGGTGGCCATGGGAGAAATACATGAATTGATGGCCTGAAGAACGAGCCTCGCTACTCCAAGTCGGTGCTATTTGTGGAGGAATAGAAAGGCTGTTAGGTGATGGGGAGAAACTCGACTGAATGCGAAAGAATGCACTGTTAGTTGCTCGTTGCACTGCTTCTTGATGTCATAACAAGTCACTTTCGAACACGTTTGGTCGTCGCTGAGCCAATGACGTTGGAGGCAACGCTTTATAATTGGGGAATTACGGTCGTAGAACATCGCAAAGAGGTGGCTTGCCAGGAGGCTGGTTGATCGGAACAGCCAGGGTCTCGTTCTGTTGGCGCACGATCCATTCACGACTGCCGCGCAGGTACTGCGGGCTGCGTTTTCCGAAGGTAGAAAGGGCCTGCAACCTCGACGAAGGGTCTCGTAACTGACAAAATAACAAACTTCCTTTTCCCGTGTGCCCGAATATATATTGCTACACACTGCCCTGGCAATCTTCCAAAGTCAAAATTTCGCAAACTGATGGTCTGGATGTGGCAGTCTTACTGGTCAGCCGTTGGATTGTTTTTTGGGTAAGTAATCTACCGAAAAAATACCCCAAAACAGGTGTTGATATCTGCCCGTAATTGGTTGTGCGCCACTTCATTCCCCTCTCGACGAGCGCATAGGGCCCGCACAGGCCATGCGAAATTTTGCCTGTGGAGCAAAGCTCGTGGAATTTCCCCAGCGCACAAAGAGTTCAGTGTTTTTGTGCACGCATGAGTGATGCGCGCACAACTTCCGCACCAGAGGTTCGTTACACAACACGGTTTGGAAGGCTCGACAAGGGCTTTAAGCGTTGTGAAACCCGTTCCTAGAATGTTCATCCATCGCTAGGGCTGAGCACCCCAATGCACCAATAGAACGAGGCCCAGGAATGCCAAGACGGTAGATCAGCAGCACACCCGTGCCCAGGAAAGGACAGGCGGCAGCAGCACCAGCCAGCTAGACGGTTGGCCAGGCAAGGGAGGCGACGCGACGCGTGTGTCGCTCTTCCAATTCGCGCTGGGGTGACACGAGTTGAATGTGTTTGCGCGGGATGATGGTGAGGTGAGAGGTGTGAGAGGATGCGAGTTGAGTTGAGGGGAGGGGAGTTGATGGGATCATGGACAGCGGAATGCTCTTCCCGAGTCGCGATGCGCTCCATCAAAACGGACGTGCCTCGCTGCGCACAGTCAACATTCAAGTGGTTGTTCCTCGAATTGACAGCTTTAGGCGCAATAATACCACCACAAAAAAAGAGACGCACATTTAAACAAACAGATTGGATAGAGCGTCTTATACTGAAAGAACAATAAAACAACGGAAAATAAATACAATGGATATACACAGTTACGACTGTTATTGCTTATGTATGCTTGTCCATTCGGCCTACATATCAATTACCATTTAAAAAAAATACAATGGATATACGTCTGCAAAAGAAACCGACTAGGTGGCCATATTTCGTTACCAATGGATTAGATTATACCTAAAAGCTTTGGCAATTTTTGATACCTCCCATTCTTAAAATAGTTTTACTCAATTACAATGTGACAAATAGTATATTCCTAACCTCGTATCAAGCGAACCTCATATCAAACTCACACTGAAAATTCCCCTAAACCCGAAACCTCTCGCTAGTTTTACTTGGCAGAAGGTACAATCTTGATATGAGGTGCCCGATATGAGGTTGTATTAATCCGCTCCAAGATAGATAAGCGCGATACAAACACATTGTCATGCTGTTATCCATCAAAGAGCTCATCTGAACAGATCATTGAGAAAGCTTGCTTTCTTTCTTATCAATTGGCATCGTTCTCATTACAAATGGCGTATTACAACATTTGCATCATCGTTCGACATAAGCTAGTGCGGACTAATAACACTAGCTATTATGTACCCTATCCAAGTGGCATTAGCAAGGCGGTTTACACTGGGGTGGGTGGTGGGAATGTTGAGTGAGCCGTTTGAAAATTGAGAAACGTGGGTGGAGGGAAATGAGCTCCAACCCACGGTTTTTTTAGTTGGAGAAGGGCGTTTAGCGCGCTTCGACGATGCCAATTGTGCAGTACAAGCAGCTTCGCTTTCACAATACACAATTTTAAAAAACACTACATGTGTGTTTAAAAATTATAATATTTTGAAACAACCTGGTGATGAGTCCAACTTTGTTTTCTTCTTATCTCCTTGATGCACCAACATCAGAAATGGGAGCAGTACAATGTCACTTATCATTGTTTAGCTAGCATGGCTGGAATAATGTAAGGAATTTTCTCGATATTCCTTAGCGCGCTCTGCAACATCACGTACAGCAGCAGCCGTTGTTCGCCCGTTACTGCTAACGGGGCTTCGACGACTTCGCGCACACAATTTCACCAAACCTCGCACTGCTGGCTTGGCCGTGTCGGCCTACGATTCGGGACTAGCCCGAGCCTCGCTTCCAGCATAGCACTAGCTAGCTCGCACGCACCGCGTTACCGTTTGCATGTTTCGCGTATAAATGTTCGCTCATGCCTTCGCTCACATTTTGTACTCGTTTGACACCTAAGTGCAATTCTCCCTACTTCGATTCATTGCACCCGTAACACTTGGTCATCAGAGCCTCTTTCTTTTCAGACCGCGCATCTCCGCACCCCAGTAAATCAACTTTTGTTTTTTCACTCGAAAGGACTCACGCACCTTAGCACCTAGGATGAGAAGAATACAACAAGAATGAATGAACTATGAATGAAGTGAGTACATATAGGAAACCCTAATTGGGTTGTACCCCCTTATGGGATACCCCACTATAGCCTACACAACAGCATAAGCTATATAACGTTCTGACACACCCCCATAGGCAAAGTGGGGGAGAACAAGGGGTCACAAGACCAGTCAAGCAAAACAGAGCAAGCTCAGGGTGGATCACAAAGTCACCACACAGTCCGAGCACAACGACAAGGCCACAAGGCCAGTTCACATGCAGGAGTACACACATATATATATAGAGAGCTAGACAAGCAAGAGCAGGTATATATATGTGACAGTACAAGCAAGGTCAAGAGGAGAGCAAGTGAGGCAAGACAGGTACAAGACCCAGCTGAGTGCAGAAGCGCTGATGGTCACAAGGCGCGAGTGCCTTGGTGAACACGTCAGCAGTGTTGGCCTGAGAGGCCACGTACGCAAGCCGCAACTGTCCACGTTGCTGTAGCTCACGAGCAAGGAAGTAGCGGAGAGCAATGTGCTTCGTTCTGAGTAATTTGCTGTCCCGGCATAGATCTCAGCCTCACAACTGGAGCTGAGGACAGAAGACGAGCGAGTAGCCCGCCACGAGACAGAGCCAGAACCAAGACTGAAGGTGTAACCCTGTGACGACCGCTGCGTAGCCTGGTCGTCAGCCCAAGAAGCGTCCGCGTGCCCCGTAAGGACCACTGGACTCCGCCCTCCAAGCACTAGCCCCATGCCCGACGTACTGCACAGGTAGCGCAACACCCTCTTCGCTGCAGCCATGTGCTCTGGTCGGTGTCTCCCAGGAGCAACATAGTGTGCAAGAATGCTAAGACGGTATGCAAGGTCAGGTCGTGTGCAGGTCATCAGGTACATGAGGCAGCCAACAAGCTCTGGGTACGGGCCACTCGACTCTACGGGCTCATCCGAAGGCAGAGCTGAGAGCGAGTGGCGAGTAGACAGAGGAGTGGCCTGAGGCGAGGAGTACGTGAAGCCGAAGCGCTGAAGGACCTGCTGCACCATGTGTGATTGAGTAAAGGTAACGGTGCGGCGTGCTCTGTCCCGAGTGATCTGCAAGCCAAGATAGCTGCGCAGTTCACCCCGGTCTGTGCACGTGTGTCTCTTCAGCAGCTCGGACTTCACGTAGGCGAGTCCAGCAGTGTCCGCTGTGGAAAAGACCAAGTCGTCGACGTACACGAGGATGTAGAACGGCGGCAGAGAAGTGTCGGTGCGCAGAAACAGCGAAGGGTCAGCAGTAGAGGGAGCAAACCCAAGAGCCGCAAGCGTAGTCCTCAGTGTGTCGTGCCACTCACGCGGTGCCTGGCGGAGACCGTAGACTGGCCGTCGGAGGCTCCACTGGGTGCAAGGAGGGAAAGTCCGAGTGAAGCCAGGTGGACGGCGCAGCCAGATCTCCTCGTGCAGGCTACCCTGCAAGAAAGCAGTGCTGAAGTCAAGAGAGTGAAGCTCGTAGTCGCGCTGAGCGGCTATGTGCAGCAGCACCCGAAGAGTGGTCATCTTCGGGGTGGGAGAGAAGGTCTGAAAGTAGTCAACTCCCTGCCGCTGACTGAAGCCACGAGCGACATACCGCGCCTTGAAGACAGGTGAAGAGCCCGGCGGCCGCTTCACCCTGAAGATCCACATGCCACTGACGACGTTCGCCCCAGGAGGGGGAACTGCGTCAACATAGGTGCCTGTGGACTTCCAGGAAGCCATCTCTGCATCCATAGCTGCCTGCCACTGAGAGGAGTAGGGACCCTCTACGGCCTCCGCGTAAGAGCGCGGAGTCGGGATGTCTAGTGCATCCGGGTCTCCCTCAGGGGCAAGCAGTACAGACGCGAGATGAGGTGAAGCAGTAGCCAGACACTGGAACTCCTCCTGCCTGTCCTCAAGGACGTCCGTGCCAAGAGCACACTCACCCCCGACGGACGGAGGACAGACAGACGCAGACTCAGCAACTAGACTGGCAGCGTACTCTAGACGACAGCGAGCAGCAAAGTCGACGAGCTCAGCAACAAGCGCAGACGCAGCAGCGGACTCAAACGAGGGGTCAGTGACGACAGTAGCAAGAAGACGCATGACAGTAGGACTGGCAGCGCGAAGAGAGTCCGACTCCGGGTCGGTAAGCGCAGGAAGAGAGGACGCAGGAGGAGAAGGCAAAGGGGCACGCAGAGGAGCAGTGGACAGACGCAGAGACATCCAGTGCGTGCCAGGGACAGGAGGAGGACGCTGACGCGAACCGCGACCACTAGTGCAAGCAGCACGAACAGGCGACGCGGGACGAGATGCAGGCTCACGACGCTCAACAAGACCTCCAGTAGGACCAGTGTAAGGAGAGGGAACAGGAAGTGGGGAGGCGGGCTCTAACTGTGACTGTGACTGGACAGGCGGTGGACACTCTACAGGAGGAGAAAGACCAAGAACCTGCTGCAGGAGCGGAACGAAGTACGGCCGAGGCCGCGCGGCGACTCCAGACACAGCAGGGACGGAACCAGCACCCTCAGCACCTCCGGCAGCACCAGTGCCAATAGCACCTCCAGCGGCAAGACCTACAGCAGCACCAGCAGCAGGACCACCGCCAGGACAGACAGCAGCAGTCTCAGCACCAGCACCTTCTGCAGCGCCAGCTCCAGTAGGACCCGCAGGCCCAGCAGCTCCGGGACCGGCGGCACCAGCACCCTCAGCGGCCGAAGAAGCTCCAGCTCCAGCAGCACGCCTCCAGCGGCGAGCAAACCACTCGCGCAGCTCCTGTGGAGAGAGTGGCTCCCGCCGAGACGGAGCACCCAGAGAACCTCCAGGCCCAGCATCGCCAGACGCCACAAGGGGAGGTCCAACGGCCGCAGGCTCCGCACCTCCAGGCCCAGCAGCCCCAGACGCAGCACCTCCAGGCTCAGCAGCTCCTGACTCAGCATCCCTAGGCTCAGCAGCTCCCGACGTAGTACCCCCAGACTTAGCAGCCTTAGGCTCAGCACCCCCAGTCGCAGTACCCCTAGGCTCAGCACCCCCAAGCGCAGCACCCCCAGTCTCTGCACCCCCACGCGCAGCACCTACGCGCACGGCACCCCCAGAGTCAGCACCCCCAGGCTCAGCACCCGCTGTAGTACCAGAGTCACCAGCAATCTCGACCGGCTCGACTGCGTCAACCTGGGACACACCAGAAGGGGCAGGACCCTGAGGGGGAAGGGGGTCTACCGGGGGGGCACCTGGCACAAGGAAGTGTGGCGGTGGGGGGAGGGAAGGAGTGCAGTAGGGGAAGAGGCGGTAGAAGGGGACGGACTCGTCGAACGTGACGTCCTGGGAGGACAGAACACGACGAGAGGAGGGGTGGTAGAACTGCCACCCTGGGGCGTCAGGGGGGAAGCCTAGGAAGACACAGGGAGCAGCACGAGGGGACAGCTTGTCCGCAGACAAGTCGCGGACAAACGCCCGAGATCCCCAGACACGGAACGTAGACGCATCGCCGACCTTCCCCGTCCACAGCAGAGCTGGGGAGGTCTCCGGCCGGGAGACCCTGGAGTGAAGGTTGAGCTGATGCGCCGCGTACCGAACCGCAAACGGCCACAGAAAATGGGGGGCAGCCGCATGCATCATGGACGTACGAGCGACGTCCATGACCATGCCAATGTGGCGCTCAGCAATCCCATTTTGCTGTGGAGAGTCCGGAAGCGTAATGGTCTGGCGGATACCCCGTGCACGACAGTAGGCCCGCAGAAGGCCATAGGAGAACTCCCCACCTCGGTCAGAGTGCAGACGCAGAACAGGAAAGTCCGAGCCGAAGCTCCTCCTGAGCTGGAGACGAGCTGCGGGGATCCAGTCGATCAGCACCTCAGTGACACCACCCTTGCTGCGCAAGGGGAAGACTGTGGTGTAACGCGAGTAGTCGTCAACCACCAGCAGGAAGTAGCGCTCGTGACCCTGCCCACGGACGCGGGCCGGGCCCCACACGTCCATGTGAAGTGTCTGCAGAGGAGCCTCTGTCGGGGGAAACTGGGAGGAGTGAGGAGCAGCCCGGAGGCGCCCCTCGACACAGGGGACACAGGAAGTTCCTGGTCCCAAAGGAAGGGGAGGGAGAGACCGGAGGAGACCAGAGACAAGGACACGGGAAGCCATGCCCCGAAGACGAGGCAAGGAGGGGTGGCCAAGACGGTGGTGCCACAGGAGAGTCTCGTGAGACAGGAGGCGACACGAACAGGGGGCAGACTCAGGACCAGACCGGGACGCAGCAGCAAACATCTGATCCGACGCAGCTACCTGGCCAGACGCAGGGACTGGAGGAGACTCAATGGTCAGGGTGTAGAGACTCGACCCGGGCCGAGGCGAAAACGTGGCTAGGTGTCGGCCTGTGCGGGCGTCCGAGCAGTGGGTCACCCGCTGACTCGCAGGAGTAAACTGGTGAACCCCCGCATCCTCCAGGTCAGCACCACTCACCAAGTGCGTCGAGAACGAGGGGAGGTACAGACCAGACAGGGTGCCCGAGGGGGCAGCCGGACACGGGAGGACAGTGGAGAAGTGAGAGAGGATAGGACCCCCAGAGGGGTCAGCCAGGGAGATTGCAACCGGCTGACCAAGCGGCGTGAGTGTGGTGCGGTCTCGAAAGAAGGAGCGACAAGCCCCTGAGTCAAGTGTGAAAGTGAGGGAGGCCGAAGCCGACGCAGTACCTAGGAGCGCAGCCTCACCAGTACCTGAGAGCGCAGACGCACTGGCACCTAGAGCAGCAGCCTCACAAGCACCTAGCGCAGCAGTACCAATGCCTGGGTCGGGCGGGAAGCACCGGTAACAGTCACCCTCATCACTAATAGTCACAGCATACATGGCAGCAAGGATAGCATCAAAGTCAAGATCAAAGATAGCTACACCAGCCCTAGACAGCTCTCCCCAGCGGGGAATCTCACTAGCCTCGGGGAACTGCTGACGCCAAGCGTCCGTCAGGCGGCCAAAGCAGCGCTGGGTGGGGTGGGCACCCCCACACTGCTCACCCACGCGGTCGTCGGAACGAAGGACGTAGGCGCATGGACCAGTACCCCCACCCCTCTGACGCTGCGTGTACCACTCACGGAGCTGCTGGGGCGGGGTGATGTCCCGCGAACGCTGCTGCTGCTGGTGCTGCTGCTGCTGGCGCTGACCACTACCAGAGCCGCTCCGCTGCGGGGCACCACCCCGACCAGCTCCACCCCCTCCGCCACCGCCGCCTCCACCTCCGCCACCACCGCCGCCTCCACTCCCACCGCTGCCGCCGCCACCGCCGCCTCCTCCGCCGCTGCCACCACCACCACCGCCTCCGCCACTACTCCCACCGCCACCCCCACTCCGTCCGCCGCCTCCACCGCCACCTCCACCGCCCCCTCCAGCTCCACCCGTGCCCTTGCCTCCCTTGCCCTTGCCAGGGCGGCGTCTCCCGCTAGGGGTAGACGCCGCGCCGACCGACTCAAGACCAAGCAGGTTGGCAGCAGCAGTAGAGGCAACAGAGGGCAGTAGGGGGGAAGGAGAACACCCCTCAAAGATGGGGGTGCGAGGGTCACCACGAGAGGCTCCGACAGCGACGATGCTCTTCTCCGCCGCTAGGAGGGCCTTCTCGAGGAGGTCGACAGTGAGAGTGGTGGGACAGACAGAGAGGAAGTGGTCCCTGACCACGCGAAGAGAGTCAGGGAGGCGTGTGACTATGTAGTAGAGAGTGATGTACATGGGGGGGGGGGTTCTTGGCGCAGAACTCAGCAGGAAGGGCGGCGCGGTAGCGAGTGTCACTAGTGCGGAGGTGCGTAATGAGGTCAGCGACAGTGGGAAAGGCAGTGAGATCAGGAAAGAGGTACGGTAGCATGAGACGGCTCAGTGCAGCAGTGGCAGGGGAAGAGTAGTGCGCAACTACAGCGTCGTACAAGGTCTGAGCACTCTTGTACTGACTAAAGTGTGCGCGCTTAGTGGTGGGCAAGTGGCGACGCACAGCAAGACGTGCAGCAGCATCGCGGGTGGCCCACTGAGAGCAAACAGTGGGGTCAGCATCAGCAGCAGGGGCAGGAGAGGCGCCAGAGGCGAGGTCAAAGAGGGAAAGGCCGTCCGCCTTATCGCACGGTAAGAACAGCTGCAGGTCGTCGACCCAGACCTCAAAGTCAATGGCTCGACCCTCAGCGTCAAAAGCAAGGACACTAGGGGTAGCCATGACGACGACAGTGGAGCAGTGCAAGCAGTAGGGGAAGGGCACGCAGTGACAGCGGTACGGTGCTCACCGGGCAGGGCAGGTCGGGCGGCTCGGCAGGAGGGCGGCTTGGCGACTCGGCGGCTCAGCTGCTGGGCGGCTCGGCTCCCGGGCGGCTCGACGGCAGGGCGGCTCGGGTGCAGGGCGGCTCGGGGGCGGGGCGGCTCGGCTGCCGGGCGGCTCGGGTGCAGGGCGGCTCGGGGGCGGGGCGGCTCGGTTGCACTGCGGCTCGGTGGTCCGGCGGTGCGGCGGCTGCTGCTGGGCGACTTGGCTGCTCCGGTACCGGGCGGCGTGGCGGTCGGCTGCGTGGGCGGCGGGGCCGCGTAGGTGAGGGCGGCGAGGCCGCGTAGGTGAAGGCGGCGGGGCCGCTCAGGTGAAGGCGGCGGGGCCGCGTTGGTGAGGGCGGCGGGGCCGCTTAGGAGAGGGCGGCGAGGCCGCACAGCTCAGGGCGGCGAGGCCGCGATAGGAGGGCGGCGGGGGCGCAAGAGCAGAGCGACGGGGCCGCGATGTAAGGGCGGCGGGGCCGCGACCGCAGGGCGACGGGGCCGCGATCAAAGGGCGGCGGGGCCGCGATGTAAGGGCGGCGGGGCCGCGACGTAAGGGCGGCGGGGCCGCGAGAGCAGGGACGGCGGGGCCGCGATGTAAGGGCGGCGGGGCCGCGACGTAAGGGTGGCGGGGCCGCGACAGCAGGGCGACGGGGCCGCGAGGTAAGGGCGACGGGGCCCCGACAGCAGGGCGACGGGGCCGCGACAGCAGGGCGACGGAGCGGCGAGGTAAGGGCGGCGGGGCCGCGAGAGCAAGGGCGGCGGGGCCGCGATCAAAGGGCGGCGGGGCCGCGAGAGCAGGGGCGGCGGGGCCGCGATGTAAGGGCGGCGGGGCCGCGATCGTAGGGTCGGCCGCTAGGGCCGCTCGGTAAGAGAATGGCTCGAGGCGCGACTCGGGATGAGTGCGCTTCGGGCAGGAAAAAAAATCGAGTGGTGGGCCCTAGGCGCAGTTCCCACAGGGGAACCTGCTCGATACCATGAGAAGAATAGAACAAGAATGAATGAACTATGAATGAAGTGAGTACATATAGGAAACCCTAATTGGGTTGTACCCCCTATGGGATACCCCACTATAGCCTACACTACAGCATAAGCTATATAACGTTCTGACATAGGAGCCGCTGTCCTCGCGTTCTGTCGTAAACGCGTGCAGCCACGGCTGCGCCTAGACTAAGACGAGCCGACGCCCTTCGGAATGGCAGAGCATCTTGACGTCACTAACCCCACGCAGGACCGCCTGGACGAGCTGCTGCGACAACTACACGAAAACTCCAAAGAAATCGCAACATTAACGGCGGAACGTACCTCCCTGCAAACTGACCTCGCACGAGCACAGTCCCAAGCACCTGGCACTCCGATTCAGCTCGCACCACAGACATCGCAACACGGAAGTGTGGGGCAACCCGCGAGCGCCGCAAGTGATGGCGTCGTCCGCATGACGGAGACAACGACCACGGCACGACACACCCCGACGCGACGAATGCGGCCAGAAATCAGCCTCGAGTCACCATTTCGATGCCGGCCGGCGAATGAGCTCTACTGTCGCCGATGCCGCTGAAGCCGCAGCATCCGCCATGCTTTGACCCAAGTCAGCGGGGTGGTTCTACCGTTCAGGCGTGGCTTTTCACGTTGAACGTTTTTTTCGACGCGAGCTACATCTTGGAGGATACGGCGAAGATTCGTTTGTCAGAATCCCAACCACTAGACCATTCGGATAAAAGGGCTTGTTTGTGTAGCGGGTAAGTGCGCCCATAACCCCCCAGGCCAACGTTCCTATAACCCTCCCCTAGGATCAATCGGGGATCACCAATGGACCTCTAACACCCCCCCGTACTGGAATGCTCGAAGTGCACACACCGGGATTTGATCCCGAGACCTTCGCTCTAAAACCATGTCAGAATCCCAACCACTAGACCATTGGGATAAAAGGGATTGTTTGTGTGTGTAAGTTTAGAAGAAAGAAGAGGGGTTGAACTAGCAAGAATGGGGATACAAATAGCAAACCCTAGAAGGGTTGTACTCGCTATGGAGCACCCCACTACAGGCTAGAGCATAATATTCTGACACACCCCCATAGCCAAAGTGGGGTGTAATCAGCAGAGCAAGCAAAGCAGTACAAGCCCAGGGTGGATCACAATGTCACCACACATTCTGAGCACAAGTACAAGAATCAACAGTTTAAAAGTTCACAATTATGAGCAAAGCTAGAGCTAATCACAGCGGACAAGTGAGGAGGAGGAGGAGTTGTGGGGGAGAGAAGATGGGAGGCGACTGCTGACGCTGCAGACAAACAGACGAGCTGCTGGCTCAGTGGCTACTGGAACAGCGCTCCGGACTACTGGAGTAACTGGCCCCGCGGCTAATAGTAGCGGCAGACGAGCAACGGACCCACGGGCGACTGGCGACTACCGGAGATTGTAGCCTCCGGACTGCTGCTGCTGCTGACGACAAGAATGCTGCCTCCACTCAACCTCCCCCAACTGTCCCACACTCTCGGCACACGCCCACTGCTCAAACCCTAGCTCCACTCCCACGCACCCCCCTTAAACCCTAAACCCCAGTCTCCCACTCATCCACCCCCCTCAGCGACAGCTGCAGCAGTGGGAGACGAAGGAGGAGGAGGAGCAAAGGGAGGAATGCACAACTGCCACCCCCATACTCGCCACCCCCTACTCGCCACCCCCCAAACCCTAACACTGGTAGGGCGGGATGGCGGGTAGAGAGGTTACGGGGGAAGGGGGGGGGGGGGGGACCGACGCGCGGCCTCCCAGGGCGCCAAAAAAGGCGGCAGAAGGGGCGGCGCTCGCCCCGCGGCCCCCGAGGGAGCCGCGACGGGCGACGGGAAAAGGGGGGGGGGGGGGGGGGGGGCGGTGCACGTGCCCTCGGTGCGCTGCGACGGGCGACGCAGCATGGCCGGGGCGAGGCTGGTCCTGGCGCAGCCCGTATGGGCCGCGCGCTGCCTGTAAGGGCGGCGCGCAGGCCACGACGGGTGACGGAGGGCGACGCGCGGGTCCCCGTCGCCCGTCGCGACGCCTCTCGAGGGCGACGCGCCGAGGGACGGGGCAGAATCCCGCCGCGCGCCTCGGAGCGCACAGCGGGCAGAGAACCGCCGTGCGCCCCGCCGCGCGCCTCGGGGCGCACGGCGGGAAGAAAAACTGCCGCACGCCATGGGGCGTGCGGCACAGAGAGTAGTAATGGCAGTTGCAGCGGAAGCAACGAGGTGGTAAGCCCACCCACAGGATCGATCCAAGGGGATCGACCTGCTCTGATTGCATGTGTAAGTTTAGAAGAAAGAAGAGGGGTTGAACTAGCAAGAATGGGGATACAAATAGCAAACCCTAGAAGGGTTGTACTCGCTATGGAGCACCCCTCTATAGGCTAGAGCATAATATTCTGACATTGTGTAGCGGGTAAGTGCGCCCATAACCCCCCAGGCCAACGTGCCTATAACCCTTCCCTAGGATCAATCGGGGATCACCAGTGGACCTCTGACATCGTTATGCCGTGTCGTTGCTGCGAGGACCCGCCATGGACTGGTGGCTTGTCATCGTCACAAAGCCGGTGGACTACGCGACTCTACCGACACGGGAAGGACAAACCGGACCCTGGGCGTCGTCGTATTTCGTGGAGGTGCCCCAGTATCGCACGTGGGACGCGTGGTGCGCACGTGTGCGCGCTCGTTTCGAGCCTATTGCGGCTTCGATCGCGGCGCGACAGAGGCTCCGCACTTGGCACCAACTCGGTTCCGTCCAAAACTACACGAGCGGGTTTCTGGCGCTATGCAAACAGGTGGGATACATGCACGAGAGTGAACGCATTGACCGCTACATCGGCGGCCTGAAGCAGGACATCGCTAAGGAAATCCAGCTTCGCGGCGTCACCGATTTTCAGGAGATTCTCGCAATGGCGGAGAAACTCGATTTCTTCCGCCGATCGAGACCGGGGTCCTACGGAAGCAGCAATTGGGGACATCGGCCTCGTGGGACGAACGACGGTGCTATGATACGTGTCAAACATACATGACGTAGTCTGTGTAGGCTGTAGTGGGGTAGACCATATGGGGTACAACACTTCTAGGTTTCCCTACTTGTACCCATCTCCTTGGAGTTCAGTCATTCCTTGTTCTTCACATGGTATAGAGCGGGTTCCCTAGTGGGACCGTTTCTTCCTAAGGGCTCACCATCTATTTTTTTTTTTCCTACCCTGCCCGAAGTGCGCTTCGCGCTCTGACCTGCCCTACCCTTTCGCGGCCCTTTACCGGCCTGCCCTGCTCCTGAGGCCCATCGCGGTCCCCCTTTGCGGCCCCTTCGCGGCCCCTTCGCGGCCCCTTAGCGGCCCCCCTTCGCGGCCCCTTTGCGACCCCTTAGCGCCCCCCCCTTCGCGGCCCCGTAGCGGCCCCTTTGCGGTCTCTTAGCGGCCCCTTCCCGGTCCCTTCTCGGCCCCTTCGCGGCCCCTTCGCGGCCCCGTAATGGCCCCTTCGCGGTCCCTTAGCGGCCCCTTCCTGGCCCCTTCGCGGCCCCTTCGCGGCCCCTTAGCGGCCCCTTCGCGGCCCCTTCGCGGCCCCGCCCCGTTGCACGTAGCGGCCCAGCCCCGTCCCCAGTCGCGGCCCCGCCCCGTCGCCACCCGAGTGTCGCCCCTGCCTCGTCGCGAC
This sequence comes from Closterium sp. NIES-65, assembly GCA_948144175.1. NCBI lineage: Eukaryota > Viridiplantae > Streptophyta > Zygnematophyceae > Desmidiales > Closteriaceae > Closterium > Closterium sp. NIES-65. The sequence continues at coordinate 314,635 of CANXME010001258.1, read as the reverse complement.
GCCTCAGCGGGACCCGCGCGTCGCCCCTGCGTCGTCGCGACGCCCCTGCGGGACCCGTAAGGCGCGGCTCCTGCGCGTCACGACACCCCAACGGGACCCGGGCGTCGCCCCCGCTCGTCGCGACGCCCCTGCGGGACCCGCGCAGCGTCACCCCTGTCCGCCGCGGCGCCCTGCCCTAACCCGCGCCCGACCTTCGGACGGCCGACCCTGCCCTCGCCCCTTGCAGCAGCTGCCCCTGCAGCAGCCGCCCCTGGCCCCTGGAGCAGCCGCCCCTGTAGCAGCCGCCCCTGGCCCCTGGAGCAGCCGCACCTGCAGCAGCCGCCCCTGGCCACTGGAGAAACCGCCCCTGCAGCAGTCGCTTCTGGCCCTTGGGGCAACGGCCCCTACAACAGCCGCCCCTGGCCCCTGGAGCAGGCGGCCCTGCAGCAGCCGCCCTTGGCCCACGCAAGTAGTCGTCAACCACCAGCAGGAAGTAACGCTCATGACCCTGTCCACGGACGCGGGCGAGGCCCCACACGTCCATGTGGAGAGTCTGCAGCGGAGCCTCTATCGGAGGAAACTCGGAGGAGTGAGGAGCCGCTCGTTGCCGTCCCTCGACGCAGGGAACGCAGGTAGGGGCAGGCCCCGGAGGAAGGGGAGGGAGGGACCTGGGGAGACCAGAGACAAGGACACGGGAGGCCATGCCTCGGAGACGAGGCAAGGAGGGGTGACCAAGGCGGTGGTGCCAGAGGAGAGTCTCGTGAGACAGGAGGCGACACGAGCAGGGGGCAGACTCAGAACCAGACCGAGACGCTGCAGCAGACACCTGACCTGACGCAGCAACCTGACCAGACGCAGTAACCGAAGGAGACTCAGTCGTCAGTGTGTACAGGCTCGACCCCGGCTGACGGGTAAACGTGGCCAAGTGTCGGCCCGTCCGAGCACACGTGCAGTGGGTCACTCGCTAACTCGCAGGAGTGAACTGGTCAACCCCTCCATCCTGCAGGTCAGCACCACTCACCAAGTCCGTAGAGAACGAGGGGAGGTAAAGACCTGACAGGGAGCCAGACGGGGCCGCCAGACACGGTAGGACAGTGGAGTAGTGAGCAAGGACAGGACCCCCAAAGGGGTCTGCCAGGGAGACTGCAACATGCCGACTAAGCGGCGTGAGGGTGTTGCGGTCTCGAAAGAAGGAGCGGGAAGCATCCGAGTCAACGGTGAAGGTGTGCAAGACCGCAGCAGGCGCAGCACTAGAGAGAGCAGACTCACCAGCACCTAGAGAAGGAGACTCACTAGCACCTAGAGCAGCAGCCTCACCGACACCTGTTCCTTCTCCCTACACTGGTCCTACTGGAGGTCTTGCTGAGCGTCGTGAGCATGCGTCTCGTCCTGCGTCCCCTGTTCGTGCAGCTCGCACTGGTCGTCGTGTTCCGCGTCAGCGCCCTCCTGAGATCCCAGGCACGCACCAGATGGCACTGCGTCCTTCCATTGCTCCACTGCGTGTCCCTTTGCCGTCTCCTCAAGAGTCCTCTCTTCCTGCTCTTGCTGACGCGGAGTCGGACTCCCTTCCTGCAACCAGTCTTATTGTCACGCGTCTCCTGGCTACTATTGTCACTGACCCTTCCTTTGAGTCCACTTCTGCGTCTGCCTTAGTTGCTGAGCTTGTCGACTTTGCTGCTCGCTGTCGTCTAGACTACGCCGCTAGTCTTGTTGCTGAGTCTGAGTCTGTCTGTCCTCCGTCCGTCGGGAGTGAGTGTGCTCCTAGCACGGACGTCCTTGAGGACAGGCAGGAGGAGTTCCAGTGTTTTGCTGCTGCTTTGCCTCATCTCGTGTCCATGCTGATTGCTCCTGAGGGAGACCCGGATGCACCAGACATCCCGACTCCTCAATCATACGCTGAGGCGATCGAGGGTCCCTACTCCTCACAGTGGCAGTCAGCCATGGACGCAGAGATCTCACTCTTCGGGTGCTGCTGCAGATAGTCGCTCAGCGCGACTACGAGCTTCACTCTCTTGACCTCAGCACTGCTTTCCTACGGGGCAGCCTGCACGAGGAGATCTGGCTGCACCACCCACCTGGCTTCACTGGGTCGTTTCCTCCTGGTACCTAGTGGAGCCTCCGGCGGCCAGTCTACAGTCTCCGCCAGGCGCCCTGTGAGTGGCACGACACACTGAAAACTACACTTGTGGCTCTTGGGTTTGCTCCTTCTACTGCCGACCCATCGCTGTTTCTGCGCACCGACACCTCTTTGCCGCCGTTCTACATCCTTGTGTACGTCGACGACTTGGTCTTTGCCACTGCTGACACTGCTGGAATCGCCCACGTGAAGTCCGAGCTGTAGAAGAGACACCTTCGCTCTGATACCATGTTAGAATCCCAACCACTACACCATTGGGATAAAAGGGCTTGTTTGTGTAGCAGGTAAGTGCGCCCATAACCCCCCAGGCCAACATGCCTGTAACCCTTCCCTAGGATCAATCGAGGATCACCAGTGGACCTCTGAAACTGTCTTCTCGCCACTCGCTCTCAGCTCTGCCTTCAGATGAGTCCGTAGAGCCAAGTGGCCCATACCCAGAGCTTGTTGGTTGCCTCATGTATCTGATGACCTGCACTCGACCTGACCTGGCATACCCTCTTAGCATCTTGGCACGCTATGTTGCTCCTGGGAGACATCGACCAGAGCACATGGCTGCAGCTAAGAGGGTGTTGCTCTGCTTGTGCAGTACGCCGGGCATGGGGCTCGTGCTTGGAGGGCGGAGTCCAGTGGTCCTCACTGGTCACGCAGACGCGTCTTGGGTTGACGACTTGGCTACGCAACGGTCATCACAAGGTTACACCTTCAGCCTTGGTTCCGGCTCTGTTTCGTGGCGGTCTACCCGCTCGTCTTCTGTTCTTAGCTCCAGCTGTGAGGCTGAGATCTACGCAGGGGCCATGGCTGTACTGGAGTTATGCTGGCTCACCTACCTGCTGACTGACCTGGGAGAGCCGCTTCGTTCTCCTCCAGTTCTGTACGTAGACAACAAGGCCATGCTGGCCTTGTGTCGGGAGCACAGACTGGAGCACAGAACGAAGCACATTGCTCTTCGTTACTTCCTTGCTCGTGAGCTACAGCAGCGTGGTCAGCTGCGCCTTGCTTACGTGACCTCTCGGGCCAACACTGCTGATATCTTTAAAAAGGCACTTCAGCCTTGTGATCATCAGCGCTTTTGTACGATGCTAGGTCTTGTGCCTACTTGGCCTTACTTGCTCTCTTCTTGACTCTGCTTGTACTGTGATCTATATATACCTGCACTTGTATGCTTACCCTTGCTAGGTTTTGGTCACTGCCTTGCTTGTTCACCTTGATATATAACTCTACATGTGAACTGGCCTTGTAGCCCTGTGCTTGTCCTCAGATTGTGTGGTGACGTTGTGATCCACCCTGAGCTTGCCTTGCTTTGCTTGACCGGTCTTGTGACCTCTTGTTCTCCCCCACTTTGCCTATGGGGGTGTGTAAAACAAACATGATATAGTTTGTGTAGGATGTAGTGGGGTAGACCATATGGGGTACAATACTGCTAGGTTTCCCTACTTGTACCGATCTCCTTGCTAGTTCAGTCATTCCTCTTTCTCCACAATACGTGCCGTCGCCCCAAATGCCGCTGCCGCACCGTTCAAAGGGTGCTGCTTTGCATGCAATCGGCCGGGACACCGTAAGAGCGAATGCTCGGAAAATGCTAAAGGAAAGGGGGAAGCTGAGCAGCAGAGAGAGACCAAGCACGCTGGGAGTCAGTAGCAGACGGGCCCTCTACTGACAGGTCACGCCGCTCGCCCGACCCAACCGACCCTCACCGAGCGATTGTGCGGATTCACGCAATCGACCACACCCGGCCGAATAAGGAGGGAACCACGATAGATAGGCCTATACTGCTTAGTGGGAATATCGAGACTGACTTAGTTAAAATATTCGTAGACGGAGGGGCCTGCCACAGCCTTATCGACACTGCCACAACACGGAAACTGCGACTTCCACTGGACAAGTTTACCTGAGATCGACGCAAGAGTGGTCGACGGCACTCCACCGGCGATAAGGGAACGTGTGGACCGAGTTCGGATTCGATGCTGGGGAAACTTCACGTATAGCCAGGAAATGCTTGCAACGACCCTCAACGGAACCGACATTTTACTCGAGCGTGATTGGCTGCGACGAAACAATCCGCGAATCGACTAGACGACAAGTCAGTGCACTGTGCGAGTGAACAGTAACAACATCGCCTTACCTCGCTGGGGCTCGCTTGAGTCTTCGTCGGTGCGTGTCAACGCGATCACGATGAAACGCGCCGTAGCGGCAGGAGCTTACGTGTACGCGGTTCACATTCGGGAAGCCGAGGCAGCAGACAAAGGAGGGGATTTACAGAAACTGCTAGCCGACGTATCGAGTGATCTGGCAGCACTACTGAAGTAGTACAGTGACATCTTCCTGGACGACCTACCGACGGGACTTCCACCTCAGCGACCGCACGACCACAAAACAGAACTAGAACCGGGGGCACAGCCGACAGTACAGCGATAGTTCCGACTGACTCAACCCGAACTGGACGAACTGAGGAAGCAGCTGGATTACCTGCTCGAGAAGGAGTTCATTCGCCCTAGCTCGTCGCCCTTCGCAACACCAATACTGTTCACACCGAAAAAAGACGGGGGTTTTCGCATATGCATAGACTACAGAGCACTAAACAGGGTTACCATAAAATCCCGTTACCCCATCCCGCGAGCCGACGAGCTGATCGACTGCGCACAGCCCGGGTTTTCTCGAAAATCGACCTTCGAGGAGGTTACCACCAAATTCGCGTCAACCCACCCGACTGCCCTAAGACAGCCTTTCCGAACACGCTACGGATCCTTCCAATACACCGTCATGCCCTACGGACTGACCAACGCCCCCGCCGCCATTCAAATGACCATGAACGAAGCTTTCCGCCCGCTCTTAGATAAGTGCGTCATAGTATACCTGGACGACATACTGATTTACAGCCCCAACAGAGCACAGCACTTACAGGACATCAAAGCAGTTATTAAGATACTGAGTGAGAACCGCCTACTCACAAAAGCTTCTAAGTGTGAGTTTTTACACGACCGACTGGAGTTTTTGGGACACATTATTTCAGCTATAGGAGTGGAAATAGACCCGAAAAAGATCGCAACGATTCAAGCATGGCACGCGCCGACCAACTTGACCGAGTTGCAGAGTTTTTTGGGGGTTCGTCAACTACGTGCGCCGGTTCGTCCCCGACATGGCGAAGCTGACTGCCCCGCTGACTGACCTGCTGAGAAAGGGGGTTGAGTACACGTGGGGGGAGAAAAAACAAGCTGCCTTCTCGGCCCTCAAAAATATTTTGTGCTCACCGCCCGTACTTCACATCGCAGATCCGCACCGTCCGTTCAAGCTCGTCACCGACGCTAGCGACATCGCTGTGGGAGCAGTACTGTTGCATGACTTCGGGAACGGCCTTCAGCCAATCGCGTACGAGTCCCGCAAGCTTCACCCGCCCGAACATAACTATCTGATACACGGCCGCGAAATGTTGGCGATCGTGGACGCGTTCAAGGTGTGGCGATGTTACCTCACGGGAGCGGACGTGACAGTACGGACAGACCACCGATCACTACAGTACCTTCGCGCCGAACTGAATCTCAACCCACGACAGATCCGCTGGTTGGACTATCTGGAGTCCAACTTCCACTACACGGTCACGTACAAAAAAGCGCATCCAACATCGCCGACGCACTCACCTGCCCCATCGCCCAACTCCACGCCATCCTACTCGCCCAAACCAACCCACTGCTAACAGGCCTTTTCACCCACGGATACAGTACCGACCCATTTTTTACGACCGGAAATTCACAGCAACTGGCAGAAGGCCAGAGGACTCTATTACGTAAAAACAGGCACCAATCGCATCTGGGTACCCGCGTATTCACTACTGAGGGAGCTGTTACTGCAGGAGGCACACGACGGGATTAACTCAGGACATTTCGAGGTAGAAAAAACGCGACAGCAACTACAGCGGTATTACTACTGGCTGGAGCTGCTGACCGACGTACAGCACCACGTGGTCTCGTGCCCTACGTGTCAGGTGATGAAGAGCTCGCGCAAAAGAAAGGCGGGTCAGTTGCAGCCGATCCCACAGCTTGAGCGTGCCTGGCAGCAGGTTACCATGGATTTTGTCACAGGGTTAATTTCGAACCCTGGGGGTAACAAGGTGGTTATGGTCGTTGTCACATTTCTGTGAATGCGAGCGGGTAAGGGAGGAGCGAATGGGGGATGTACATATTGTAAATGGTGTAAATAGTGAGTAAGGCGGTAAGGGGGATGTGAGGCGAGGGGACAAGGTTGACGTCTGCCGAAGCGAAGGGTTGGAAGAGGAGTCCAAGGGAAGAGAGAGGGTGGGGCTGCCGAGAGTGGAGGAGGGCAGGGGTTGTAATTACAGCGCTTGGCAGCGGCAGGGCGAGCGGGTTACCACGTCAGCTTGGATGGGTATTCGCATGCATGAATGTCTGCTTTCGTATGGGTGCAGGTGTGCTCCAAGGAGCCAGCTGGAAGAGTGCCGAGACAGCTGGAGGAAAAGAGGCAAGGGCGGGCATCACAGGTAGATGGCAGGAAGGATGCTAGTCTGTTCTAAGGTCGCGTTAGCCCTAAGGACAGACAGGGGTAGGGAGGCAAGCGAGGCGGAGGCAGATCTGGTAGATAGGGAGTACCTTGTGTAGCTATCCTCAATGCTTGTATGTTTCCTTTTAATACGAGATTCTTGCATCGAGCCTAGCAAGTAGTGAAGAGAAGGAGATATTACAAGCTAAAGATGTGACTGGAGGCATGCGTAGTGTGCTATGTGACGGAGCCTAGGGCCTATCACATACAAGCATTCGGGATTGGATGCCCACTCGATCGGGACTGGACTTTGCGGCGAAGAACCCTAAGAAGGAAGGCAAGATGACGGAAGGTGAAGAGGGGAACCGAGGAGAACCTCGGGTAGAGGCGAACGCGCAAGGCGCGGGAGGAACGGGCGAGCCGGGACTGGACAGAGCCACGGGCTCAGGAGAAGCGCACGGAGAGCAACGCCGTGCAGAGAAGGAAGAAGAAAAAGGAAGGGAGGAGGAACAGCCTATCGGAGAAGCAGCGGCGGTGGCGCGTACGGCCAGGGACGGTGGCAAGGGGTACCGTCGCAGTGTATCATGGCAGGGCTTCGAGGAAGAGGCAGCGTCGACGCGCTGGCGCTATACCATGCTACCAAAGGTGGAGGTGCCGGAACGATTCTCGGGGGAAGTCAAGCGCGGTCCGTCACTGAAGAACTACTTGATGCAGCTGGAGAACCTCCGCGCACGGTGGGAGCGAGACCGATTGGATCCAGACGAATTCTTTAGAGGGCTGGCGAATACCCTGACGGGAGAGGCGGAGACTTATTACCGCATCTGCAGGCGTGAGTTGCTGGATTGGGCCGCACAAGCTCCTCTGGGGGAAAGGGATCCCACGAAGCGCTTCTTGGGAATGTTAAGGGAGCAGTTCCCTCTGCAGACGCCGGAGCGGGTGATCGAATTCCGCGGGTTCAAACGAAGGGCAGGCGAATCACTGCTGGCCTATTACGGGCGGCTAGTGGAACTGGCAGAGGATATGAACTGCGTGGATCAGGGAAGATTGGTGAGCAAGTTTCTTAACGGGCTGAACTACGAGCTGCAGAGAGACGTGCAGGTGAAGATCTTCGAGTTGGGAGCGGCGGCGACGCTCGGTGTGGCGTACGAAACGGCGAAAAGAGTGGAGACCGGGAGACGACTGTTTGAAGTGGAGCGCACCGCCGAACGCGCTCCAGAGCACAGGAGGCCAGCATGGAGTGCACCGCCGGTGGACAGAGAGAGGCCACCGAGAGGCCCGGGAGACACTCGCAAGTGTCATAACTGCGGGCAGACGGGTCACTTGAGGCGGGATTGCAGAAATCCACCGGCATGTTCGATCTGTGGTAGAGAGGATCATCAGCGGCGGGAGTGCCCTGAGGCGCCGATATGCGGGAAGTGCGGACGACGGGGGCACACGGAGAGGGAATGCTACTCCAAGAGGGGAGATGGTCGAGGAGACAGTCGTGACCGGAGTGAAGTGGCAGAGATGCGCGCAGAAATCGAGAGGCTGCGAGCCCAATTGGAGGGGCGAGAGACGGGGGAAGAAAGGAAACCGGCAATGGTCGCTAGGAGAGAAGAGGAGGAAAGCAGTGAAGAGGACTTCTGTCTGATGGCATGGACTGCGCGGGACCGCGAGGAGCTGGGCCTGAGGACACGGGAGAGAAATATGAGGCCCAGAGCAGAGATAAGGAGGGAAGCCGGACCAAGGCGCCAGGCTGCAGCGGAGCAAGAAGACTTGCACCCTCCGCGACGGCACCCCCTTGAGAGGCTCAGCTGCGCCGCATCCGTGTTGGTGGCCGAAAAGGGGTACATAACAGTGGGAGGAGTGGCGGTAAAGCAGGCCATCATAGATACCGGAGCTCACCCTGTGCTGATCGGAAGGAGACTCGCGCAACAGCTGCAGTTGGATCGACCGGAGCGACAGATAGAAGAGGGCTTGCTGCTGATGACGGCGGAGGGAGGAGGCACGAAGTGGATGCAAAAAACGAGGAGCACGGTAGAGATATACATAAGGCAAGGGAGCCCTGAAGAGTCCTCGGTCAAGCTGCAGTGTGGAATATCACCTTCGGAGGACTACGATCTACTGCTGGGGGTGGAATTTCTCTACAGCATCGGAGCCACAATCTGCATGTGGGAAGAAAAGCTCACCTACCGCGTGGTGTACTGGGAAAGGAACCAGCCAGTGGCAAAGCTGCCCGTTCGATTCATACGGCGGGAACCCCGGGAGGCCTACCAGGCGGAGATCAGGACCGTGGAACAGGAGTTGGGGATTCTGAGCTGGGAAAGGTTGGACGAGGTACGGAGACAGCGAGACTGGCACCGGCAACATTGGGGAGAGAGTGGCAGATTGAGGGAGCTGCACCTGGATGTGGGGGTGTTTCAGAAGCCAATAGTACTGCTGGAACTGTTCGCGGGCATTTGCACTGGGCTAGCTGCAGTGCTCAAGGCCGGGCTGAGAGTGGAAAAGTACATCTACGTGGAGGATGTTGAGGCGGTGAACTACATGGCCTGGCACCATATCAAGAAATTGGAAGAACGGTACCCCTCGCAGCTATACGCGGGTGCAGTGGAAAGGGGAGCAGAGTGGGTGTGTCACCGAGTAGAGGATGTGAAGGAAGACGCGCCAGCCCACTGGGGACACGTGGACCTAGTGATCGCCGGATGGGAGTGTCAGGGTTTATCGCGGGCAGGAGAAGGAAGGGGGTTTGAGGACCCAAGAAGCGGGCTGTTCCGAGAGCTGGTGCGAGGGTTGAAGATGATCAAGAGGAAGCAAGGGGAGGTGGCGTACATAGTGGAGAACGTGGACACCCGAGATGACATGAGAGAAGCAGTGAAGAAGGCAGAGGAAGAGATTCGTGCCGAGCTGGGGGCAGGAGCGGCCTGGGATGCAGCACAGATTGGCAGCAGGGCGCACCGACCACGCCGTTATTGGCAGAACGTCATGCCGGAGGCAGCAGTCTTGTACGAACTGTCCATGATGGAACGGCCGCGTGCGCGCCTGGTGCAGGACATACTAGAGCCTGCAAGAACCCCAGCACCAGTGAGATACCCGGACCACGAATTGCAGTACCCATGCAACACAGTGGACAAGCCGCGGCAGGCCTGGCCAACGCTGGTGGCACACGACCAGGCAAAGGGGTTCATAATGGAGGGGGACAGAGAGGGCCCAGGGATGGTATACGATAGCCTGAAGGGAGTATGGGAGGAGCCAACGGCATTGGAGCGAGAGCTAGCGATGGGATTCATGGCGGGAGCCACGGCGAGCGGAGAAGTGACGGAGCAGCAGAGAAAGCGGGCATTGGGCAATGCCATGGACCTGAACGCGTTGCACTGGCTGGTGGGAGTCATGCAGAGACATCTGGAAAAGAAGCGGTTGGAGAGGAGAAGAGATCACGCAGCTAGCGCAGAGCCAAGGACCGAGCTGGATGACAAGAAGCAGTGGGAGGCAGAGAGGTTCCTGGAGCTGCTAGAGGAAGAGGCAAGTGAAGAACGAGAGAAGGGGGTGCCGGTGGAAAGGAGGATGGGCAGTCACAGCGACCGGGACGAAGCACCGGGGAGATACCCAGACCAGGACGAGGAAGAAGAAGAGGAGGAAGAATGGGTGGAGCCAGAAATGGACTGGGATAGCGAAGATAGAGAAGACCCCACAGATACATGGATCCCGGACCCGGACGAAGTATTCCTGGGCCCGAGCAGGGCGTACATGGTGCTGAGCAGCGGCAACGGAGTGGAACAGGCGCGGGAGCTTGGAGTGGAAGGGCAGAATGACGCGGAGAGAGTGGAGGCAGGTGAAGTAGAGCCAGCGCAGTGAAACCCTGCAGATACGGAAGGGCAGGAGGCAGGAGAAGCAAGGGAGAAGGAGCATCAATGGAACATAGGCACGGCGCTGCAAGGGACAGCGGCGATAAGGCTAGAAGCAGTACTGAGGAAGCATGCCGCGGCCTTTGCACACAATCTACAGGAGCTAGGGAAGTGCACGACAAGCGTCATGCACCTGCCCCTAACCAGTGAAGTGCCTGTGTACCAGAGGAGGCGAAGAATGAGCCCGCAAGACATCGAGGTCTGCACCGCAAAGTGCCAGGAGCTGCTAGCAGCAGGATTGATTCGCAGATCATCCTCGGACTATGCTGCCGCCACGGTAGTAGCAGCTAGGGCGGATCTGACGGGAACAGTGCTGTCCAGGAGGATGTGTGGAGACTACAGGGGTTTGAACAAGGTGACAGCTACGGATCGCTACCCCATGCCCATGGCAGAAGAGATTTTCGATCAGCTGCATGGAAGCTGGGTGTTCTCCACTCTGGACCTGCGGCAGGGTTTTAACCAAATCCCAATTGTAGAAGAGGATAAGCGGAAGACGGCATTCCATGGGCCAGATGGCCTATACGAGTGGAATTTCATGCCCTTTGGCCTGCGCAATGCCTCAGCAGTCTTTCAACGCGTGATGGACGCCGTGCTAAGAGAGGTGAAGGGAGCGGCCTGTTACATCGACGACGTCATCATCTTCAGCTCCGACAGTGAAAGACATGTGGCGGACATAGAAACAACACTGGCAGCCATCCAAGCAGCGGGACTCACCTGCCACCCGGGGAAATGCCGATTTGGACACCACAGTGTGGCCTATCTGGGGTTTGAAGTGGCGGGGGGGGAATTGAGCATTCAAAGGGCAAAGGTAGAAGTGCTGGACCGAGTGGGGCGGCCGAAGGACAGGAGCGGACTGAGAGCACTCTTGGGGTTTCTGAACTACTACAGGAAGTTCATCCCTGATTTCAGCAAGCGCGCTGCACCTCTGAACAAACTGCTGCGGGAGGATCAGAAGTGGCAGTGGGCAGAGCCACGAGAGGAGGCATTAAAGGGGTTGATGGAGGCAGTGAAGAGCGGAGCCGTGTTGAAGCTGCCGGACGGGAAAGCGCCCTTCGAGCTTTACATGGACTGGAGCAGTGTAGGCATGGGGGCAGTACTGAGCCAGCGGGAAGGAGGAGAGGAGAAGGTGGTTGCATTTGCGAGCAGAACCTGCAACCCGGCGGAGGCGAATTATTCGTCATACGAAGGAGAGGGGCTAGCGGCGGTGTGGGCAGTGGGTCACTTTCGGGTGTATCTGCAGGGAAGGCACTTCACGCTGATCACGGACCACCAGCCTTTGCTGTGGCTGATGCAGAAACAGACGCTGACAGGGCGGAACGCGCGATGGGCGATGAAATTACAGGAATACGACTTCACGGTGAAGCACCGCCCTGGCCGAACAATGCAGCATGTGGATGGGCTCTCAAGGAACCCACCAGGGGACCCGGGGGATGGAGAGAAAGGAGACACCGACAGGGGACAACCTGTGGCGGCGCTGACGGCGATGGTCAAGGAGAAGGGGGCAGGAGGAGAGCAAGAGAGAGGAGCAGCAGATGTGTGGCAGGATGCAGCAACCCTGGCCTGGATCAAGGGGGAGACAGCAGAGGATGGAGGACCGAGCAGCAGGGCGCGGGCCAGAGGACAACACTACAGGTGGTATCAGGGACAGGTGCAGCTGCAGACGAAGGATGGGTGGAAGCGCGTACCAGAGCCAGCAGCACGAGAGGCCCTCATTAAGGAGGTGCACGAGAAACTGGGCCACTACGGGCCCCTTCGCTCGGTTCAGCTGCTGCAGACGGGATGGTGGTGGGCAGGCATGAGAAAGGAAGTGAGAGAGTGGGTGGAGAAGTGTGAGTTGTGCTGCAGGAACAAGGCGACGCTGCTGCGGAACCAGGCAGAGCTGCAGCCGCTGGCGATCGTGGAGCTCGGATATCGCTGGTCCTTGGACATAGCAGGAGAACTGCCCGTGACCAGGAGAGGAAGGAGGTATATCGTGCTCATGATTGAGCATGTGAGCAAGTGGGCGGAAGCGCGACCTCTGCTGAACAAGACCGCAGCGGCAGTGGCAGAAGCGTTTGAGGAGATGGTGATCACGCGATTCGGGGCGTGCGGGGAGGTACTGACTGACCAGGGGACAGAGTTCGAAGGAGAATTCAAGGAGCTACTAGCATCAAATGGCATCCAGCACAGGACCACCTCCCGCTATCACCCACAGGCGGATGGGCTGACGGAAAGGCTGGTGCAGACAGTGAAGAAGGGCCTGCGAGTGTACGGGGAGGAGCATAAGGGGGATTGGGACAAGAAGCTGGCATGGGTGATGGCGGGCTATAGGTTCAGCAAGCAGGCAGCCTTGAAAGACGTGTCACCCTACTACTTGCTGTTCGGGAAGCAGCCGATTTTGCCCGTGGGAGCGCCACGTGTACTGACAGACAGCGTCTCAGCGGGGACGGCGGAAAAGTGGGTGGCCCTGGCAGACGCCCGAGCAGCATATCTGAAGACGATGCTGCCAGCAGCCATGGAAAGTCTGAAGGTGGCCCAGCTGCGAGACATCCACCGCTACAAGCAGCGGCAGACGGCGAAGTTACAGGGAGGAGAGCAGCTGGTGGGGGAGGGACAGGAAGTATATGTGAGGCGCGCGAAACGCGATGGGCTAGACCTCGGGGTGTCCCGGCAGAGATGGACCGTAAAGGAGGTGCGAGACTCAGGTGTGTTGGTGCTAGAGGAGGAAGGTGGCAAGCGAGTGATGGACCACGTGACCAATGTGGCCGTGGCAGGAAAGGGGGGAAAAGGGCGGTAGTACTCAGGTCCCATGACCAGGGCGAGGACGGCAGCAGAGGGCCATGGGAGGGGGCAAGAGTGAGTCTAGCGTGGGGAGGCAGTATCAAAGCACAAAAGGAGAAGCACGACTAAGGTGAAGGTGTGCAGGAGAAGGTGTGAGAAGGAAGGGTAGGCTGGAGTAAGGAGTGACAAGCGTAGTTCTGGAAAGTGCAGCAGAAGAGAGGAGCAAAGAGAGGAGTTGGGCAGAGAGCAGCAAGGAGGGGATGAGGTTCCGACAGCTGTCACATTTCTGTGAATGTGAGCGGGTAAGGGAGGAGCGAATGGGGGATGTACATATTGTAAATGGTGTAAATAGTGAGTAAGGCGGTAAGGGGGATGAGAGGCGAGGGGACAAGGTTGACGTCTGCCAAAGCGAAGGGTTGGAAGAGGAGTCCAAGGGAAGAGAGAGGGTGGGGCTGCCGAGAGTGGAGGAGGGCAGGGGTTGTAATTACAGCGCTTGGCAGCGGCAGGGCCAGCGGGTTACCACGTCAGCTTGGATGGGTGTTCGCATGCATGAATGTCTGCTTTCGTATGGGTGCAGGTGTGCTCCAAGGAGCCAGCTGGAAGAGTGCCGAGACAGCTGGAGGAAAAGAGGCAAGGGCGGGCATCACAGGTAGATGGCAGGAAGGATGCTAGTCTGTTCTAAGGTCGCGTTAGCCCTAAGGACAGACAGGGGTAGGGAGGCAAGCGAGGCGGAGGCAGATCTGGTAGATAGGGAGTACCTTGTGTAGCTATCCTCAATGCTTGTATGTTTCCTTTTAATACGAGATTCTTGCATCGAGCCTAGCAAGTAGTGAAGAGAAGGAGATATTACAAGCTAAAGATGTGACTGGAGGCATGCGTAGTGTGCTATGTGACGGAGCCTAGGGCATATCATAAGAGTGAGTCTAGCGTGGGGAGGCAGTATCAAAGCACAAAAGGAGAAGCACGGCTAAGGTGAAGGTGTGCAGGAGAAGGTGTGAGAAGGAAGGGTAGGCTGGAGTAAGGAGTGACAAGCGTAGTTCTGGAAAGTGCAGCAGAAGAGAGGAGCAAAGAGAGGAGTTGGGCAGAGAGCAGCAAGGAGGGGATGAGGTTCCGACATCGTCGTTGACAGGTTGACGAAGATGGCACACTTCGCTGCGTGCAAGAAATCGATCTCAGCCGAAGAAACCGCTTGCCTGTTCATCGCAGTTGTCGTTGTGAGAATCAGCGAACAGGAAAAGTGAATGAACTAGCAGTGAAATGAGTACAAGTAGGAAACCCTAGAATTGTGTACCCCCTATAGGCTAACCCACTGTAGCCTACACAAGCAGAACATATATAATGTTTGACACACCCCCATAGGCAAAGTGGGGGAGAACAAGGGGTCACAAGACCAGTCAAGCAAAGCAAAGCAAGCTCAGGGTGGATCACAAAGTCACCACACAGTCCGAGCACAAGAGCAGGGCCAGAGGCCAGCTCACATGCAGGAGTACAGACATATATATAAAACTAGACAAGCAAGAGCAGGTATATATATATGTCACAGTACAAGTGAAGTCAAGAGGAGAGCAAGTGAGGCAAGACAGGCACAAGACCCAGCTGGGTGCAAAAGCGCTGATGGTCACAAGGCGCGAGTGCCTTGGTGAACACATCAGCAGTGTTGGCCTCAGAGGCCACGTACGCAAGTCGCAACTGACCACGCTGCTGCAGCTCACGAGCAAGGAAGTAGCGGAGAGAAATCTGCTTCGTTCTGTGCTCCAAGCGCTGCTCTCGACACAAGGCCAGCATGGCCTTGTTGTCTACGTACAGCACTGGAGGAGAACGAGGTGGCTCTCCAAGGTCAGTCAGCAGGTAGGTGAGCCAGCGAAGCTCCTGTGCAGCCATGGCCCCGGCGTAGATCTCAGCCTCACAACTGGAGCCGAGAACCGAAGACGAGCGAGTAGACCGCCACGAGACAGAGCCGGAACCAAGGCTGAAGGTGTAACCCTGTGACGACCGCTGCGTAGCCTGGTCGTCAGCCCAAGAAGCGTCCGCGTGGCCGGTAAGGACCACTGGACTCCGCCCTCCAAGCACTAGCCCCATGCCCGACGTACTGCACAGGTAGCGCAATACCCTCTTCGCTGCAGCCATGTGCTCTGGTCTGTGTCTCCCAGGAGCAACATAGCGTGCAAGAATGCTCAGAGGGTATGCAAGGTCAGGTCGTGTGCAGGTCATCAGGTACATGAGGCAGCCAACAAGCTCTGCATACGGACCACTCGACTCTACGGACTCATCCGAAGGCAGAGCTGAGAGTGAGTGGCGAGTAGGCAGAGGAGTGGCCTGAGGCGAGGAGTACGTGAAGCCAAAGCGCTGAAGGACCTGCTGCACCATGTGTGACTGAGTCAAGGTAATGGTGCGGCGTGCTCTGTCCCGAGTGATCTGCAAGCCAAGGTAGCTGCGCAGTTCACCCAGGTCTGTGCACGTGTGTCTCTTCAGCAGTTCGGACTTCACGTAGGCGAGTCCAGCAGTGTCCGCTGTGGCAAAGACCAAGTCGTCGACGTACACGAGGATGTAGAACGGCGGCAGTGAAGTGTCGGTGCGCAGAAACAGCGACGGGTCAGCAGTAGAAGGAGCAAACCCAAGAGCCGCAAGCGTAGTCCTCAGTGTGTCGTGCCACTCACGCGGTGCCTGGCGGAGACCGTAGACTGGCCGTCGGAGGCTCCACTGGGTGCCAGGAGGGAAAGTCCCAGTGAAGCCAGGTGGACGGCGCAGCCAGATCTCCTCGTGTAGGCTACCCTGCAGGAACGCAGTGCTGAAGTCGAGAGAGTGAAGCTCGTAGTCGCGCTGAGCGGCTATGTGCAGCAGCACCCGAAGAGTGGTCATCTTCGGGGTGGGAGAGAAGGTCTGAAAGTAGTCAACTCCCTGCCGCTGACTGAAGCCACGAGCAACGTACCGTGCCTTGAAGACAGGTGGAGAGCCCGGCGGCCGCTTCACCCTGAAGATCCACATGCCACTGACGATGTTCGCCCCAGGAGGGGGAACCGCGTCAACGTAGGTGCCTGTGGACTTCCAGGAAGCCATCTCTGCATCCATAGCTGCCTGCCACTGAGAGGAGTAGGGACCCTCTACGGCCTCCGCGTAAGAACGCGGAGTCGGGATGTCTAGTGCATCCGGGTCTCCCTCAGGGGCAAGCAGTACAGACGCGAGATGAGGTGAAGCAGCCGCTAGACACTGTAACTCCTCCTGCCTGTCCTCAAGGACGTCCGTGCCAAGAGCACACTCACCCCCGACGGACAGAGGACAGACAAACGCAGACTCAGCAACAAGACTAGCAGCGTAGTCGAGACGACAGCGAGCAGCAAAGTCAACGAGCTCAGCGACTAGAGCAGACGCAGCAGTGGACTCAAAAGAGGGGTCAGTGACGACAGTAGCAAGCAGACGCGTGACAGTAGGACTGGCAGCGCGAAGAGAGTCCGACTCAGGGTCGGCAAGCGCAGGAAGAGAGGACTCAGGAGGAGAAGGCAAAGGGGCACGCAGAGGAGCAGTGGACGGACGCAGAGACATCCGGTGCGTGCCAGGGACAGGAGGAGGACGCTGACGCGAACCGCGACCACTAGCGCGAGCAGCACGAACAGGCGACGCGGGACGAGACGCAGGCTCACGACGCTCAGCAAGACCTCCAGTAGGACCAGTGTGAGGAGAGGGAGCAGGCAGAGGAGAGGAAGGCTCCAACAGTGACTGCGACTGGACAGGCTGTGGACACTCTACCGAAGGAGAAAGACCAAGAACCTGCTGTAGGAGCGGAACGAAGTACGGCCGAGGCCGCGCGGCAGCTCCAGACTCAGCAGGGACAGCACCAGCACCCTCAGCGACAGCACCAGCGCCACCTACACCTCCAGCGGCAGGACCTCCAGCAGCACCAGCAGCAGAACCACCGCCAGGACAGACAGCAGTAGTCTCAGCACCAACACCCTCAGCAGCTCCAGCTCCAGTAGGACCTGCAGGCCCAGCAGCTCCGGGACCGGCAGCACCAGCACCCTCGACGGTCGACAAAGCTCCAGCTCCAGCAGCACTCCTCCAGCGGCGAGCAAACCACTCGCGCAGCTCCTGTGGAGAGAGGGGCTCCCGGCGAGACGCAACAGCAGGAGAAACCCCAGGCTCAGCAGCTCCAGACTCAGCACCCCCAGGCACAGCAGCTCCAGACGTAGCACCCCCAGGCTCAGCAGCTCCAGACTCAGCACCTTCAGGCTCAGCAGCTCCAGACTCAGCACCCTCAGCAGGCGAAGAAGCTCCAGCTCCAGCAGCACGCCTCCAGCGGCGAGCAAACCACTCGCGCAGCTCCTGTGGAGAGAGCGGCTCCCGCCCAGCAGTCGCAGGCTCCGCACCTCCTGGCTCAGCACCCCAAGGCTCAGCAGCTCCTGACGTAGCACCCCCCGGCTCAGCACCCCCAGCAGCAGCACCCCCAAGCTCAGCACCCCCCGGCCTCGCACCCCCAGGCTCAGCACCCCCAGCAGCAGCACCCCCAAGCTCAGCACCCGCAGGCGTAGCACCCCCAGGCTCTGCACCCGCAGCAGGACCAGACTCAGCAGCAACCTCGACTGGCTCGACTGTGTCTACCTGGGACACACCTGAAGGGGCAGGAACCTGAGGGGGGAGGGGGTCTACCGGGGGGGGAACTGGCACCAGGAAGTCCGGTGGGGGGGGGAGGGAAGGAGTACGGTAGGGGAAGAGGCGGTAGAAGGGAACTGACTCGTCGAACGTGGTGTCCTGGGAGGACAGAACACGACGAGAGGAGGGGTGGTAGAACTGCCACCCTGGAGCGTCAGGGGGGAAGCCAAGGAAGACACAGGGAGCAGCACGGGGGGACAGCTTGTCCGCAGACAAGTCGCGGACAAACGCCCGAGATCCCCAGACACGGAACGCAGACGCATCGCCGACCTTCCCCGTCCACAGTAACACTGGGGACATCGCGGGCCGAGAGACCCTGGGGTGAAGGTTGAGCTGATGCGCCGCGTACCGAACCGCAAACGGCCACAGAAAATGGGGGGCAGCCGCATGCATCATGGACGTACGAGCGACATCCATGACCATGCCAATGCGGCGCTCAGCAATCCCATTTTGCTGTGGAGAGTCCGGAAGCGTAAAGGTCTGGCGGATCCCCTGTGCACGACAGTAGTCTCGCAGAATGCGAGAGGAGAACTCCCCACCTCGGTCAGAGTGCAGACGCAGAACAGGAAAGTCCGAGCCGAAGCTCCTCCTGAGCTGGAGACGAGCCTCGCGGATCCAGTCGATCAGCACCTCAGTGACAGCACCCTTGCTGCGCAAGGGGAAGACTGAGGTGTAACGCGAGTAGTCGTCAACCACCAACAGGAAGTAGCGCTCGTGACCCTGCCCACGGACGGGGGCCGGGCCCCACACGTCCATGTGAAGCGTCTGCAGAGGAGCCTCTGTCGGGGGAAACTGGGAGGAGTGAGGAGCAGCCCTGAGGCGCCCCTCGATACAGGGGACACAGGAAGGTCCTGGTCCCGAAGGAAGGGGAGGGAGAGACTGGGGAAGACCAGAGACAAGGACACGGGAAGCCATGCCCCGAAGACGGGGCAAGGAGGGGTGGCCTAGACGGTGGTGCCACAGAAGAGTCTCGTGAGACAGGAGGCGACACGAACAGGGGGCAGACTCAGGACCAGACCTGGACGCAGCAGTAAACACCTGACCCGACGCTGCTACCTGACCGGACGCGTGGACAGGAGGAGACTCAGTGGTCAGGGTGTAGAGGCTCGACCCCGGCCGACGCGAGAACGTGGCCAGGTGCCGGCCTGTGCGTGCGTCCGTGCAGTGGGTCACCCGCTGACTCGCAGGAGTGAACTGGTGAACCCCCGCATCCTGCAGGTCTGCACCACTCACCAAGTTCGTCGAGAACGAGGGGAGGTACAGGCCAGACAGGGTGCCCGAGGGGGCAGCCGGACACGGGAGGACAGTGGAGAAGTGGGCGAGGACAGGACCCCCAGAGGGGTCAGCCAGGGAGACAGCAACCGGCCGACCAAGCGGCGTGAGTGTGGTGCGGTCTCGAAAGAAGGAGCGAGAAGCCCCAGAGTCAAGTGTAAAGGTGAGGGAGGCCGAAGCCAACGCGGTACCTGAGAGCGCAGCCTCACCCGCACCTGAGGAAGCAGACTCACTAGCACCTAGAGCAGCACCTGCACCTGTACCTGGAGCAGGAGACTCACTAGCACCCAGAGCAGCAGCCTCACCAGTAGCTAGAGCAGCAGGTCCTATACCTGGGTCAGGCGGGACGCACAGGTGACCGGCACGGTCAGCACTAGTAGGCAATGCATACATGGCAGTGAGAATAGCATCATAGTCAAGAGCATATATATCTACCCTCTGCCTAAGCAACTCCACCCAGTCGGGAAGCTCAGCCTCGTCGCCAAACACGGTACGCCAGGCGTCGCTCAGACGGGCGAAGCAGCGGGACTGTGTATGACTACGTGTCCCACAAGGCTGACCAGTCCGAGTACCAGTGCGAATCACGTAAGAGCAGCGAACAGCACTGAGAGACCCTCCACTCTGAGCGTACCACTCACGAAGCTGGCGAGGCGTGAGAGACACGCGAGAGGGTCGCGGGAGCTGCATCTGGCCGCCACCACGAGTAGAAGCAGCAGGAGTGGAAGTAGGAGTAGCGTCGCCACCCCTACAGCCCCAACCAGCGTACCACTCACGCAGCTGCTGGGGCGTGAGGGACTCACGCAGGCGTCGCTGGGGCTGCATCTGGCTCCGCAAGTAGAAGCAGGAGCAGGACTAGCAGCAGGAAGGCAGGCAGCCAGGCAAGCCAAAAGGCAGGCAGGCAGGCAAGCAGGCGACGCGCAGCGTGCTAGTAGGGCAAGAGCTCACCAGTGGTGGGAAGAGTAGGCTCGGCGATTCAGCGGCTCGGCAGCTCGGCGGCTCGGCGGCTCGGGCGACTCGGGCGGCTCGGCGGCAGGGCGGCTCGGCAGCAACTGCAGCTCAGCAGCTCGGTGACTCGGCAGCTCGGCGGCTCGGCAGCAACTGCAGCTCAGCAGCTCAGCGACCCGGCGGCTCGGCGGCAGGGCGGCTCGGCTGCTGGGCGGCTCGGGTGCAGGGCGGCTCGGCGGTGGGGCGGCTCGGTTGCTGCAGGTGAGCGATGAAGGAGGAGGAGAAGCAGGGGAGGCCACACACCTGCCACCCCTCTGCTGGCCTCAGGTCGCCTCGACAGGCGACGGGAAAAGGGGGGGTGGGTGGTGGGGGCCGGTAGGTGCAGCGGCGGGGCCAGTATGTGCAGTTGCGGGGCCGGTAGAAGGGGACGGCAGCCTGGGCGGTCGTGGGCGGCTCACGCTGGGCGGGTGCACGGGCGGCTCGGCGGGCGGCGTACAGGCAGCTCACGGGCTGCTGCGACGGGCGGCTCGCGGGCGTCGGGCGCTAGGGCGCTGGGGCGACGACGGGCGGCGCTCAGGCGTCAGGTCGGGCGGTCGTCAGAGCGCTAGGGCGGGCGGCGCTCAGGCGTCAGGGCGGGCGGCCGTCAGGGCGCTAGGGCGGGCGGCGCTCAGGCGTCAGGGCGGGCGGCCGTCAGGGCGCAAGGGCGGGCGGCGCTCGGGCGCTAGGGCGAGCTGCGCTCGGGCGCTAGGGCGGGTGGCGCTCGGGTGCTAGGGCGGGCGGCCGACAGGGCGCTAGGGCGGGCGGCCGTCAGGGCGCTAGGGCGAGCGGCGCACGGGCGCTAGGGCGGGCGGCGCTCGGGCGCTAGGGCGGGCGGCGCTCGGGCGCTAGGGCGGGCGGCCGTCAGGGCGCTAGGGCGGGCGGCCGTCAGGGCGCTAGGGCGAGCGGCACACGGGCGCTAGGGCGGGCGGCGCTCGGGCGCTAGGGCGGGCGGCGCTCGGGCGCTAGGGCGGGCGGCCGTCAGGGCGCTAGGGCGGGCGGCCGTCAGGGCACTAGGGCGGGCGGCCGTCAGGGCGCAAGGGCGGCGGCGCTCGGGCGCTAGGGCGGGCGGCCTTCAGAGCACTAGGGCAGATCGAAAAAAAAGAAGTACTAGGGCCCGGAGCGCGCTCCGGGCAGGAAAAAAAAGTTAAGAGGTAGCGGTGGTGGGCCCTACGAACAGTTCCCACAGGGGAACCTGCTCGATACCATGTGAGAATCAGCGAACAGGAAAAGTGAATGAACTAGCAGTGAAATGAGTACAAGTAGGAAACCCTAGAACTGTGTACCCCCTATAGGCTAACCCACTGTAGCCTACACAAGCAGAACATATATAATGTTTGACAGTCGTTCGCCTGCACAGGATACTAGCCGCGATAATCAGCGACCGCGACACGCTTCACCAGCAACTTCTGGAAGAACCTCTGGGAGCAGTTCGGGACAAGGCTACAGTTCAGCTCGTCGTACCATCTCGAGACCGATGGTCGAACGGAGCGGACGAACCAGATGATGGAGCAATTGATTCGTGCCACGTGCGACGACCCGACCACTTGGGAGCAGCAGTTGCCTCTGATCGAGTTCGCGTATAACAACGCCACGTCAGCGACAACGCAGCAGTCCCCGTTCTATCTGAACTACGAGCAAAACCCTACAGTGCCCATAACGCCAAGTCCGGACAACCCAACACCACGTGCACAGCAATTCGCCGAAATTCTGTAGTTGCCCGCACCAGAGCCGCCGAAGCAATTAAAAAAGCCAACGTCATCGCTAAACGCACAGCTGACCGCCACCGCCGCCCAGTCGTGTACCAGTCAGGGGAATGCGTACTGCTCGACACACAGAACTTAAGGTTGTCTGTCGTACAGAAATTACGACCGCGCTACTGTGGACCATTCAAAATCAACCACATGATTACCCAGTGACAGCTCACCTACTGTTGCCGACGGACTGGTACATCAGCCCTTCGTTCCACGTCAGCCTGCTTCGCCCATACATCCCAACCGCAAGCCAACTGCCTCGTCACCGCCCGCCATCTATGACTCGCCCTGCATCGGATCCGATCATCGAACCCGAAAAAATCCTAAGCCATCGGATTCGACCCCTCATAGGAATCAGGAGGATTGAATTCGTCGTTCGCTGAAAGGATCGCACGCCAACTGAAGATAGCTGGGTGCCCCTGGCCAACATCGAAAACTACCCTGCCCTACAAGTGTACCTGAGGAGCCGGGGTTTCCGCGATGTACATGCACTCGCGTAGCGGAGGGGGCTTCTTGAGGGGGGGGGGGGGTAGTGTAAGGAATTTTCTCGATATTCCTTAGCCCGCCCTGTAACATCGCGTACAACAGCAGCCGTTGTTCGCCCGTTACTGCTAACGGGGCTTCGACGACTTCGCGCGCATTCACCAAACCTCGCACTGCTAGCCTAGCCGTGTCGGCCTACGCTTCGGGACTAGCCCGATCCTCGCTTCCAGCATAGTACTAGCTAGCTCGCACGCACCGCGTTACCGTTTGCATGTTTCGTGTATAAATGTTCGCTCATGTCTTCGCTCACATTTTGTACTCGTTTGACACCTTAGTGCAATCCTCGCTACTTCGATTTATTGCACCCGTAACAAATAACAATATACAATTAATTTGAATCACTCACTTCTAAGCAGGCCCAGAGGAGAGTCCTCGCTAGGTTTTGAACCCCCCTGATGTATTTTGCTTTTGAGTGTGTTACGTATCAGAAATTTTGCTTTTGAGTGTATTACGTATTAGAAATGTAAAAAAAACGGCCATTATCTCCGATACTCAGATTTTGCCTGAGCGCGTTTTCAGGTGTAATCACCAGCAGAAACACGGTTTTGCGATATAGTGTGAAGCTATTCGGGCTTAATTTTCTATATAGTCACTCACAAAAAAAATTATAGCACTCGCAAAAAAAATAAAATCCACTCGGAAAGGGATGCGACTGGAGAGGCATCAACCCTAAAAACAATACTCATTCCCGTGTTTAGGGTTGACCTTTTACGAAAATGCGTCCAGGTTCACTTGTGGTTTTTTTTTTCTGCCGTGCCCTATTAGTTCTCAGTAGCGTCGTCTAGTGCTTTCGGAGTGTTGTTTAGCGGTCGGTTGCGCTACCAATCACTACCAAGTGAATTATATGGGCTTTATTCGCTTACTACCTAAAGTTCCGTACTTATATCCAAGTCGTGGGGGTAACTGGATGGTTTTGTTTTTGTCACTTCATAATGAGTTCGACCAGCGTGAGAAATGTGACTGGAAAGCGATGACCAATCAACGTTGAGAAAGTCCAGGTTGATTACATGCGCTCAGGCAAAATTTGAGTATCGGAGATAATGGCTGGTAAAAAAACCTTTTGTGACCAATCATTAGAGTTACTAGTGTGCGGATGCACGTGTGAACTTCTTTCTCACCTGTCACATTCATTCGAAGGGCACACAACATTCGCCCTGTCATTCACACCACATTCGGCACTTCACACCACGTTCGCCCCGTCACCTCACACCACATTCGCCCTTTCCCACCACATTCGCCAGCCCCCCCACCCCCCCCCCTTTTTTTTTTTTTTTTTTTTTTTTTTTTTTTTTTGATTCCTGGGATACGGATTTTTGTTCCTCCCAGCAGTATACATTTGAACTATCACAATTTCTCTCAAGTTATTGTAATAATGAAGAAGAAAAGAAAAGAAAAGAGAAAGGGAGAAGGAAAGTGAAACCGCCAAGAAGAACCCAAATGCAACACACATAAAACCCCCCCTCAAGATACCCAATCAAAACGCCCAGTCAAGACACCCTGTCAAGACATCCCATCCCACACCTCATTCCCCCCCCCCCCCCCCAATCACAACAGCGAATCCACCATGTACGGGGCCTCCACCCAGAGAGCCCCGCCTTCCGCATCGCCATCGTCCCACTCCCGGTCCACCAAGTCAACGTTAATCCCCCCTATAAAATGCATGTAAAATACACTATTAAATGCATAGTACATCGGCAGTCGTAACTGTACATTTGCTCGCCCTATCACAAGAGGAATTCGCACTACGTATACAGATTCGCCCTGACACAACGAGGCAACCTGTCACAGCAGTGGTCGTGGCACTGTCACAGTAGAGATTCCATTCCCACCGCTGGAAATCGCGATATGCTATGTTTCGATTTCATATGAAACAGAAACACGTGTCTGATAGAACAGATGGAAACTAAAACCATTTCTGATCAATCAGACGGCATAAAAAACACATTTTTTGAAAATCAGATGAGAGAGAGAGAAAAAAAAAAAACTCTCTGATTACTCAGAAAAAACAGACAAAAATGTCTGATGGCAAAACGGCACAGAGGCACTTGGACTTTGATGGGAGCATAGTCAACGGTCACAAACGAGTAATGGGGAACTGTAGGTAACTCTCAGGTGGTATTAGTAGCACAACTTTCAGGCCCAAGGAGCAAAGTGCTGGCTCAAATTAGGGAGTGGACTAGTGGAGGCTATTACCCAGACTGTCGCCAATTCCAATACAGAGAATCGCGAAACAGAATCTATCCCGTATCCATCCCAAATCATGGGGCAGCACAAGTCAATAAAGTACACCTATTCTGGCTTTGATGCCACTAGGAACCTATTGAAAGCTGCCCTCGAACTTCATGTTGGTAAAAAGGACATCCACCCAGGCGTCCGGCACGCCGGGTAGGCACCAATGCGTACAATCGCCAGTGAAGGGCGACTCCTTCCGGCCCCCAGGCGAGTCCGGACCCGTCTGGTTACGCGGCTGCCACCACACTCCCAGGTGCCCGTCGGGGCGTACTTCGCTCATCTGCGTCACGGGGAGGAAGCGGACCGGCGTGCCCGCCAGAGTTACCTGCTGCGCGTCGGCGTACGCCTTGGCGGAGGGCAGCGTATTCGCGTACTTGATCTTCTCTTCCTCGTCGATGGGGCCGCGCGCACCGCACGCGCCCACCCACTCCGGGAAGTTGGGACCCTTCTTCTTGTTCTTCACGCCTGGCTGCGGTGCGCCGCGGCCGCCGTGCTTGGGGGAGTACGACAGGAAGTATGGCACGCCGCTGTAGTTGCTCGACTTAATATACTTGGCCACCGTCGTGATGCCCCACGTGTGTGCCGCAGAGTTGGTGAGGTTGCGGTGCTCGCCGTTGGCGTAAAATTGGTTGGGCTCGCGAAAGCCGGGCTTGTTCTGCAGCCACCAGATGCCGGTGCCCAGCACCACGGCGTCGTAGTCGGGCAGAATCTTGGCGAGCGTGGGGTCAATCTCGTCCACGTACACGTCGTGCGCGTGCCCGCCGCCCGCCTTGCCTCTGCTGTCCGCAGACGACTTTTTGGAGAGCTTGGTGGCGCGCACCAGGTACGGCGCAAAGTAGAAGTCGATGGAGCCGGAGAACGCGGAGAAGCGAACCCGGCGGATATCGAAGGTGGCATTGGTGGAAAGGGTCAACTCCTGGAGAACGGGGGAGGGGGGAAAGGGGGGGCGAGATGAAAGCAGGGGTCTTAGAAAGGGGACACTAGACATCAGCGGCAGTTGCAGCGACTTCTTTGGATTTGTAAAAAAATGTTGCGAGGTGCAAGCAAACGCTGGTCGCAAATGCGTAATGTACCTCGCCCTTGTATCCGCCTGTGTTAATGAGGCAGAGCAGCGACTCGTAGAAGTTCATCATGATTGAGTCGCCCACCACCAGCATGTTCTGCCACCAACATACGCACGTCCACCGCACTTGGTCAGAAAATGCAAAGGCAATGCCGTTGATGCGAGGAAAATTGCGCTTCCGAGCAGCTGAATTCGGGAAGCGAATAAGACGACTAGGCGGCTCTCACCTTCTTGCGCATCATGTATTTAAAGCCGGGAGCACTGAAGTAGGAGATGATGCACTTGTCGGGCTGCCACCGGTACTGCGTGTAATAGTCGTCAGGCCGGTTGTTGCGCTGGCACGAGTACTCGGACCTGATGTACGGACACGAGTTCCATTCTCCCGACAGCCCCGTGTAGCGCGGGAAGCGGTTGGCGGCGCGAACCCACCGGCCGTCCGATAAATCGCACCCTGGTCGTAGGCGACGTGCGGGAAGGAAATGCGCGAAATGAGCCAAATGTATGCAGAAATATGCGCGGAAGCTCAGACAGATTAGATCATTCCCGTTGCTTAGAGTGCTCCCTTGGGGCGGTCCTTGTCAGGAGTTGTTTCCTCTCCAACAAGTTCTCGCCTCGCAAAGCGTACCTTTTTGGGGATCCGGGAGCTTGGCGTACGTGACGCCTGCAAGACACAAAAGCGCGGCCACTACCAAGACATGACTGTGCGTGTTCATCTTCGTCGGTGATGGCTGAGCTGACCTTTAGTCTGGAAAGAATGCAATTCGAAGCCCTTGCACTGCGTCTCAACGTTATACTGTGCCAAATCTCCTTCGAGACACTACGGGTTTGAGATAAGGGCACACTTTACTGTCTGCGGGCGATTGGTGCTATTAAAGGTCGCTGGAAAGCGTACTGTCGGTCATCTGGCTCAGTCATGGTCCAGCAGATTAGCAGCACAGATAGCGGATTGCTGGGCTAAGTGGCGCACAGTTTCTCCACCAGTTGGCGTTGTTGAAGTAGGAACCCAGGGCATGTGGCACCATGGGAGCAGGAGCATCACCGCGCGCTGTCCACCGCGAGCCGCGCTTTGCGGTCCGAATGCGACGGGGGTCGGGAGTCAAGGAGCGTGGCATGGCACGGCATAAGCGAATGTTGGGTTTTCTGGTGATGTTCCGACGTGGGGAAACCAATGCGGTTGTGGAGGGCGGGAGTGTATGCCAACATTGTCCTGTCCCTGTATAAGAGTATAGCAAAGAGTGTGCATTATTAGGACGGGAAGAACCATAAATGCAGTAAATTACATCAAATGCTAACATACCACATACACCACAAGCATAATTCTGAATCTTGTATTGCAATCCAGGGTACATCCAAACAACTTTTTATGATACATCCAACAATTATCAATCACGATTATAAGCTAGGGATATGTCTACCAATCTACTTTTTTGTTAAAAACAGAGGATGTTTGACTAAGGTTGGTTGGGATACATAAACCTAACCCTAACTATTGTACTCCATATGACACACATCACTAAGACTATAAAGCCTGACACACCCCCATAGCCTAAGGTCAAGGGTGTCAAGCAAACCAACAACGTATGGTTGACAAAGCTCAGGGTGGATCACAATATTACCACACACCCTGAGCACAAGCAAAAGAGCCACAAGGCCTATCACAGTGGTATATATAAAGCGTACAAACAAAGCAAGCAGAAAACTCAAGACTATGCAAGGCGAGAACCTGTGTCAACGAGACCTAACTGCACACAACACCTCTGGTGGTCACAAGGCGGAAGCGCCTTGGAGAAGATGTCTGTAGTGTTGGCCTTCGACTCTACAAAGTCGAAGCGAGCCTGTCCACGCCTCTGCAACTCTCGCAGAAGAAAGTACCTGATGTTGATATGCTTCACTCTGCTCTTCAGTCAAGACTCTTGACAGAGGAGAATCGACGCCTTATTGTCAGTGAACAAGGTCAGTGCAGAGCTCGGCCGCTCACCAAGGTCGGTGAGCAAGAAGGTCAACGAACACAACTCATGTGCAGCCATGCCTTTGGTGTAGATCTCAACCTCAGTGGTAGAGGTCGAGACCGAGGAGGAACGCGTGGACCTCCACGAAACAACTCCAGAACCCAGGCTGAAGCAGTAACCCTGAGTAGACCTGTGAGTCTCGGCGTCGTCAGCATAAGAAGATGTGAAACTGTATATGTGTTAGTTATGTGTAGGCTATAGTGGGGTAGCCCATATGGGGTACAACCCAATGTTAGGGTTAGTTTTTGAGAAACTTAGAACGAGAATGAAAATGACTAAGGAAAGTTGGGTACAAGTACAAACCCTAGAAAGCTGTACCCCATATGTGCTACCCCACTATAGCCTACAGTAGCTATGTCATATAAATTTGACACACCCCCATAGGCAAAGTGGGGGAGAACAAGGGGTCACACGACCAGTCAAGCAAAGCAAAGCAAGCTCAGGGTGGATCACAAAGTCACCACACATTCCGAGCACAAGTTCAAGGCCACAAGGCCAGTTCACATGCAGGAGTACATATATATAAAGGACTAGACAAGCAAGAGCAAGTGTATATATATGCAACAGTACAAGCAAGGTAAAGAGGTGAGCAAGTGAGGCAAGACAGGCACAAGAGCCAGCTGCGTGCAGAAGCGCTGATGATCACAAGGCGCAAGTGCCTTGGTGAAGACATCAGCAGTGTTGGCCTCTGAGGCCACGTACGCAAGCCGTAATTGACCACGCTGCTGTAGCTCACGAGCAAGGAAGTAGCGAAGAGCAATGTGCTTTGTTCTGTGCTCCAGTCTCTGCTCTCGACACAAGGCCAGCATGGCCTTGTTGTCTACGTACAGGACTGGAGGAGAACGAGGCGACTCTCCAAGGTCGGTCAGGAGGTAGGTGAGCCAGCGAAGCTCCTGTGCAGCCATGGCCCCGGCGTAGATCTCGGCCTCACAACTGGAGCCGAGAACAGAAGACGAGCGAGTAGCCCGCCACGAAACAGAGCCGGAACCAAGGCTGAAGGTGTAACCCTGTGACGACCGCTGCGTAGCCTGGTCGTCAGCCCAAGAAGCGTCTGCGTGCCCAGTGAGGACCATTGGACTCCGCCCTCCAAGCACTAGCCCCATGCCCGACGTACTGCACAAGTAGCGCAACACCCTCTTCGCTGCAGCCATGTGCTCTGGTCGGTGTCTACCAGGAGCAACATAGCGTGCGAGAATGCTAAGAGGGTATGCAAGGTCAGGTCGTGTGCAGGTCATCAAGTACATGAGGCAACCAACAAGCTCTGGATACGGGCCACTCGACTCTACGGACTCATCCGAAGGCAGAGTTGAGAGCGAGTGGCGAGTAGGCAGAGGAGTGGCCTGAGGCGAGGAGTACGTGAAGCCGAAGTGCTGAAGGACCTGCTGCACCATGTGTGACTGAGTCAGAGTAATGGTGCGCTGTGCTCTGTCCCGGGTGATCTGCAAGCAAAGGTAGCTACGCAGTTCACCCAGGTCTGTGCACGTGTGTCTCTTCTGCAGCTCGGACTTCACGTAGGCGAGTCCAGCAGTGTCAGCTGTGGAAAAGACCAAGTCGTCGACGTACACGAGGAGGTAGAACGGCGGCAGAGAGGTGTCGGTGCGCAGAAATAGCGACGGGTCGGCAGTAGAAGGAGCAAACCCAAGAGCGGCAAGTGTAGTCCTCAGTGTGTCGCGCCACTCACGTGGCGCCTGGCGAAGACCGTAGACTGGACGCCGGAGGCTCCACTGGGTACCAGGAGGGAAAGACCAAGTGAAGCCAGGTGGGCGGCGCAGCCAGATCTCCTCGTGCAGGCTGCCCTGCAAGAAAGCTGTGCTAAAGTCAAGAGAGTGCAGCTTGTAGTCACGGTGAGCAGCACCGTGCAGCAGTACCCGAAGAGTGGTCATCTTCGGGGTGGTAGAGAAGGTCTGAAAGTAGTCAACTCCCTGCCGCTGACTGAAGCCACGAGCCACGTAACGCGCCTTGAAGACAGGCGGAGAACCCGGCGGCCGCTTCACCCTGAAGATCCACATGCCACTGACGATGTTCGCCCCAGGGGGGGGGACACCGTCAACGTAGGTGCCTGTGGACTTCCAGGAAGCCATCTCTGCATCCATAGCTGCCTGCCACTGAGAGGAGTAGGGACCCTCTATCGCCTCCGCGTAAGAGCGCGGAGTCGGGATGTCAAGTGCATCCGGGTCTCCCTCAGGGGTAAGTAGTACGGACACGAGATGAGGTGAAGCAGCTACCAAGCACTGGAACTCCTCCTGCCTGTCCTCAAGGACGTCCGTGCCAAGGGCACACTCACCCCTGACGGACGCAGGACAGACAGGCTCAGACTCAGCGACAAGACTAGCAGCGTAGTCTAGGCGACCGCGAGCAGCAAAGTCGACGAGCTCAGCAACTAAGGCAGACGCAGCAGTGGACTCGAAGGAAGGGTCAGTGACAACAGTAGCCAGGAGACGCGTGACAGTAGGACTGGCAGCACGAAGAGAGTCCGACTCCGGGTCGGCAAAAGCAGGAAGAGAGGACGTAGGAGGACAAGGCAAAGGGGCACGCAGAGGAGCAGTGGACGGACCCAGAGACATCCTGTGCGTGCCAGGGACAGGAGGAGGACGCTGACGCGAACCACGACCACTAGCGCGAGCAGCACGGACAGGCGACGCAGGGCGAGACGCAGGCTCACGACGCTCAGTAAGACCTCCAGTAGGACCAGTGTAGGGAGAAGGAGCAGGCAAAGAGGAGGTAGGCTGCAACTGTAACTGTGACGGGACTGGCTGTGGACAAGCTAAAGAAGGAGGAGGACCAGTAGAAGGCGGAAGACTAAGAACCTGCTGCAGGAGTGGAACGAAGTACGGTCGAGGCTGCGCAGCGACGCTAGACACAGCAGGGACAGCACCAGCACCCCCAGCAGGAGCACCCGCTCCAGCTGCACCTCCAATAGCGCCAGAACCTCCAGCAGGACTAGGAGTACCCGCAGCAGTACCGTCAGCAGTAGTCTCAGCTCCAACACCCTCAGTAGCGCCAGCTCCAGCCAAACCTGCAGGCCCAGCAGCTCCAGTACTCCCAGTACAAGCACCTCCGGGACCCGCGACAGGAGCACCCTCAGTAGCCGAAGAACCGCAAGCACCAGCAGCACGCCTCCAGCGCCGGGTAAACCACTCGCGCAGCTCCCGTGGAGAGAGTGGCTCCCGCAGAGAAGAAGCACCCAGAGAACGCCCAGGCGGAGCACCTCCAAGCGCAGCACCCCCAGGCTCAGCACCCATAGGCTCAGCACCCCCAGGCTCAGCACCCCCAGGCTCAGCACCCCCAGGCTCAGCACCCCCAGGCTCAGCACCCCCAATCGCAGCACCCCTAGGCTCAACACTCTCAGGCTCAGTACCCCCAGTCTTAGCACCCCCAGGCTCAGCACCCTCAGCAGCACCAGAGTCACTAGTGACCTCGACAGGCTCGACTACGTCTACCTGGGACACACCTGAAGGGGACGGAACCTGGGGGGGGAGGGGGTCTACCGGAGGGGGACCTGGTACAAGGAAGAGCGGCGGTGGGGGGAGGGACGAAGTGCGGTAGGGGAAGAGGCGGTAGTAGGGGATCGACTCGTCAAACGTGACGTCCTGGGAGGATAGAACACGGCGAGAGGTGGGGTGGTAGAACTGCCACCCAGGCGCGTCAGGGGGGAGCCCCAGGAATGTCAGTAGAGCTACACTGTGAGATCCCCGATCGATCCTAGGGGGGGTTACAGGCGCGTTTGCCTGGGGGGTTATGGGCGCACTGACCCGCTACTGAAACAAGCCCTTTTATCCTAATGGTCTAGTGGTTGGGATTCTGACATGGTATCAGAGCGAAGGTCTCGGGTTCGAATCCCGGTGTATGCACATGCTGGTCGTTGCCACTGTGCTCAGTCCTGGGCCTCCCAGTGTGGGGGGGTGTCAGTAGAGCTACACTGTGAGATCCTTGATCGATCCTAGGGGGGGTTACAGGCGCGTTTGCCTGGGGGGTTATGGGCGCACTGACCCGCTACTGAAACAAGCCCTTTTATCCCAATGGTCTAGTGGTTGGGATTCTGACAAGGAAGACGCAAGGAGCAGCACGAGGGAACAGCTTGTCCGCAGACAAGTCGAAGACAAACGCCCGAGATCCCCAGACCCGGAACGCCGACGCATCGCCAACCTTCCCCGTCCACAGCAAGGCTACGGAGGTCTCCGGCCTGGAGACCCTAGGGTGTAGGTTGATCTGATGCGCCGCGTACCTCACCGCAAACGGCCACAGAAAATGGGGAGCACCCGCATGCATCATAGACGTACGAGCGACGTCCATGACCATGCCAATGCGGCTTTCAGCAATCCCATTTTGCTGCGGGGAGTCCGGAAGCGTGAAGGTCTGACGGATTCCACGTGCGCGACAGTAGGCTCTCAGAAGGCAAGAAGAAAACTCTCCGCCTCTGTCCGAGTGCAGACGCAGAGCAGGAAAGTCCGAGCCAAAGCTCTGCCTGAGCTGGAGACGAGCTGCGCGGATCCAGTCGATCAGCACCTCAGTGACGTCACCCTTGCTGCGCAAGGGGAAGACTGTGGTGTAACGCGAGTAGTCGTCAACAACAAGCAGGAAGTAGCGCTCGTGACCCTGTCCACGGACGCGGGCTGGGCCCCACACGTCCATGTGAAGCGTCTGCAACGGGGCCTTTGTCGGAGGAAACTGGGAGGAGTGAGGGGCAGCCCGCTGGCGCCCCTCGACACAGGGGACACAGGTAGGGCCAGGGCCCTAAGGAAGGGGAGGGAGGGACCGAGGGAGACCAGAAACAAGAAGACGGGAGGCCATGCCTCTGAGCCGAAGCAGAGAGGGGTGACCAAGGCGGTGGTGCCAGAGGGGAGTCTCGTGAGACAGGAGACGACACGAACAGGGGGCAGACTCAGGACCAGACCTGGACGCTGCAGTAAGCACCTGAACCGACGCAGTGACCCTACCAGACTCAACAACCGGAGGAGACGGAGTGGTCAGTGTGTAAAGGCTCGACCCCGGCCGACGGGTAAACGTAGCCAGGTGTCGGCCTGTGCTAGCCTTTGTGCAGTGCGTCACCCGCTGACGCGCAGGAGTGAACTGGTGTACTCCCCCATCCTGTAGGTCAGCACCACTCACGAGGTTCGTAGAGAACGAGGGGAGGTAGAGACCAGACAGGGTGCCAGAGGGAGCCGCCGGACACGGGAGGACTGTGGAGAAGTGAGACAGGACAGGACCCCCAGAGGGGTCAGCCAGAGACACCGCAACCGGCCGACTAAGCGGCGTGAGCGTGGTGGGGTCCCGAAAGAAGGAGCGAGAAGCCCCAGAGTCAAGGGTGAAGGTGAGGGAGGCCGAAGCCGACGTAGTACCTGAAAGCGCAGACTCACCAGTACCTGAGGACGTAGACGCACTAGCACCTAGAGCAGCAGCGTCGCAAGCACCTAGGGCAGCCGCCTCACCAGTACCTAGAGCAGCAGTCTCAATGCCCGGGTCGGGCGGGAAACACCGGTAACAGTCACCCTCATCACTAATAGACACAGCATACATGGCAGAAAGGATAGCATCAAAATCAAGATCATAGATGGCAACGCCCGCCCTAGACAGCTCACCCCAGCGAGGGATCTCTGTGGCCTCTGGGAACTGGTGACGCCACGCGTCCGTCAGGCGGCCAAAGCAGCGCTGGGTGGGGTGCGCACCCCCACACTGCTCACCCGCACGGTCGCCGGTGCGCAGGACGTAGGTGCACGGACCAAAATCCCCACCCCGCTGGCGTGCAGTGTACCACTCACGGAGCTGCTGAGATGACAGGGTCTCACGACCGCGCTGCTGCTGCTGGCGCGGACCTCCACCGGAGCCACTCCTCTGCGTAGACCCGCGAACAGCTCCACCGCCACCCCCGCCGCCTCCGCCGCCTCCGCCGCCTCCGCTACTACCGCCGCCTCCGCCGCCTCATCCACCGCCGCCACCTCCGCCACCTCCGCTCCCACCGCCACTGCCGCCGCCTCCTCCGCCTCCACTGCCGCCACCGACACCTCCACCCCCACCACCACTCCCACCGCCACCCCCACTCCCCCCGCCGCCTCCACCTCCACCTCCACCGCCCCCGCTCGCCCCTCCAGTGCCCCTGCCCCCCTTGCCCTTGCCAGAGCGACGTCTCCCGCTAGGGGCAGACGCCGCACCGACCGACTCAAGACCAAAAAATGGGAACAGCCGCAGCAGCAGAGGCAACAGAGGGCAGAAGGGGGGAGGGGAAACACCCCTCAAAGATGGGGGTGTGCGGGTCACCACGAGAGGCCCCTACAGCGACTATGCTCTTCTCGGCTGCTAGGAGGGACTTCTCGAGGAGGTCAACAGTGAGAGTGGTGGGACAGACTGAGAGGAAGTGGTCCCTGACTACGCGAAGGGAGTCAGGGAGACGAGTGACTATGTAGTAGAGAGTGATGTACATGGGGGGGGGGTTCTTGGCGCAGAAGTCAGCCGGAAGCGTAGCGCGGTAGCGAGTGTCACTAGTGCGGAGGTGCGTAATGAGGTCAGCAACTGTGGGAAAGGCAGTAAGGTCAGGGAAGAGGTACGGTAGCATGAGACGGCTCAGTGCAGCAGTGGCAGGGGAGGAGTAGCGTGCAACTACAGCGTCGTACAAGGTCTGAGCACTCTTGTACTGGCTAAAGTGCGCACGCTCAGTGGTAGGTAGGTGGCGACGCACAGCTAGACGTGCAGCAGCATCGCGCGTGGCCCACTGAGAGCGAACAGTGGCGTCAGCATCAGCAGCAGGGGCAGGAGAGGCGCCAGAGGTGAGGTCAAAGAGAGAGAGACCGTCTGCCCTATGGCACTGTAAGTACAGCTGGAGGTCGTCGACCCAGACGTCAAAGTCAATGGCTCGACCCTCAGCGTCAAAAGCGAGGACACTAGGGGTAGCCATGACAACAGTAGACCTGCAGTGCAAGGACAGAGGTGCTGTGCTCACCGGACAGTGCTGCACGGGCGGCTCGGCGGAAGAGCGGCTGGGCGGTACGGCGGCTCGACTGCTGGGCGGCTCGGCTGCACGGCGGCTGGGCGGCTCAGCGGCAGGGCGACCCGGCGGCTCGGCGGCTCGGCTGCTCTGCTGCTGGGCGGCTCGGTTGTGCTGCTGCAGGGCGGCGCGGCTGGGTGAGGCGGCTCGGGCGGCTCGGGCGGCGGGCGGCGCTGCAGTAGTCGAAGGCGGCGGGGCCGCAAGTGAGGGCGGCGGGGCCGCAAGTTAGGGCGGCGGGCCACAGGTGAGGGCGGGGACGGGCCGCAATTGAAGGCGGCGGGGCCGCAGGTGAGGGCGGCGGGGCCGCAACTGAGGGCGGTGGGGCCGCAGGTGAGGGCGGCGACAGGGCCGCAGCTGAGGGCGGCGTCGGGGCCGCAGATGAGGGCAGCGACGGGCCGCAGGTGAGGGCGGCGACGAGGCCGCAGCTGAGGGCGGCGTCGGGGCCGCAGGTTAGGGCGGTGACGGGCCGCTGGTGAGGGCGGCGACGGGGCCGCAGCTGAGGGCGGCTTCGGGGCCGCAGGTGAGGGCGGCGACGGGCCGCAGGTGAGGGCGGCGACGGGGCCGCAGTTGAGGGCTGCAACGGGGCCGTAGGTGAGGGCGGCGGGGCCGCAACAGAGGGTGGCGGGGCCGCAAGGGAGGGCGGCGACGGGCCGCAGGTGAGGGCGGCGAGGGGTCCGCAACCGAGGGCGGCGACGGGGCCGTCAACCGAGGGCGGCGACGGGGCCGCAACCGAGGACGGCGGGGCCGCAAGTGAGGGCGGCAGGGCCGCAAGGAAGGCCGCTAGGGCGGCTCGACGAAGGTAGAGAGAGGAGCGCGACTCGGGGAGCGCGCTCGGGGCAAGATTTTTTTTTTTTTTTTTTTTTTTTTTTTTTTTTTTTTTTTTTTTTTTTTTTTTTTCGATGTGGTGGGCCCTAGGCACAGTTCCCACGAGGGAACCTGCTCGATACCATGAGAAACTTAGAACGAGAATGAAAATGACTAAGGAAAGTTGGGTACAAGTACAAACCCTAGAAAGCTGTACCCCATATGTGCTACCCCACTATAGCCTACAGTAGCTATGTCATATAAATCTGACAATTTTGTCAAACTTATATGCTTTAGTCTGTGTAGGCTGTAGTGGGGTAGATAATATGGGGTACAACACTTTTAGGTTTTCCCACTTGTACCCACCTGTTTGCCAGTGCATTCATTCCTCGTTCTTTAACATGGTATAGAGCAGGTTCCCTAGTGGGAACGTTTCCTAGGGCCCAACGAAAATCGACTTTTTTTTTCCAGCCCGGAGCGCGCTTTGCCCCTGCCCGAGTCGCGCCCCGTGTGCCTGCCCTCCTGTCGCGTCCCCTGCCCTTAGCGGCCCGTCGCGCTCCCTTACGGCCCCGAAGCGGCACCTCTCTCGGCCCCTCACGGCCCCTTTCACGGCACTTCGCGGCCCCTTCAGGCCCCTCGCGGCCCCTTCGCGGCCCCGTCGCCGCCCTCCGCGGCCCCGTCGCCGCCCTTCGCGGCCCCATCGCCGCCCTTCGAGGCCCCTCGCGGCCCCTTCTCGGCCCCGTCGTCGCCCTTCGCAACCCCGTCGCCGCCCGTCTCGGCCCCGTCGCCGCCCTTCGCGGCCCCGTCGCCACCCTTCGTGGCCCCGTCGCCACCCTTCTCGGCCCCGTAGCCGCCCTTCGCAGCCCTTCTCGGCCCCGTCGCCACCCTTCGAGGCCCCTCACGGCCCCTTCGCGGCCCCGTCCCCGTCCTTCGCGGCCCCTTCACGGCCCTTCGTGGCCCCTTCACCGCCCTTGGCGGCCCCTTCTCGGCTCCTCCGCGGCCCCTTCTCGGCTCCCTCACGGACCTGCTGCCCCGCCATCGCTGCCCCTACAGCAGCGGGAGCCGCCACCGCCGGTGCCGCCGACAGCAGGCAGCCGCTGCCGCCACAGCCGGGGCCGCATCCGCCGCCGCAGCCTACAGCAGCAGCAGCCGCTGACGGCAGCAGCCGCAGCCGCCACAGCCGGGGCCGCAGCCGTCGACTGCAGCTGCCGTCGCCGTCGACAGCAGGGGCCGCCGCCGCTGTCCCGGCCCTGCCCTGCAGAGCGGAGCGGCGCTCCTCTGCCGCCCTGTAGCGGCCCCGTCCCTGCCGACGCGCCTCGGCCCTACCCCACCACTTGCGGCACTCTACCCACCTGCCCTGGTAAGAGCACCACCGAGCTGCTGCCCCTAGCCTGCTGCCAGTACTGTCATGGCTACCCCTAGCGTTCTCGCCTTTGATGCTGAGGGTTGGGCTGTTGACTTTGAGGTCTCGGTCGATGATCTACAGCTTTTCCTACAGTGCGATAGGAAAGACGATCTCTCACTGTTCGATCTCACGTCTCGCGCCTCTGCTGCCCCTGCTGCCGATGCTGACAGCACTGTTCGCTCACAGTGGGCCACACGTGATGCTGCTGCCCGTCTTGCTGTGCGTAGTCATCTGCCGTCCACTGAGCGCGCGCACTTTAGTCTGTACAAGAGTGCTAAGACCTTGTACGACGCTGTAGTTGCACGCTACTCTTCCCCTGCCACTGCTGCCCTTAGCCGCCTCATGCTACCGTACCTCTTCCTTGACCCCATTACGAACCTTCGCACTAGTTACACCCGCTACCGCGCTGCGCTTCCTGCTGAGTTCTGCGCCAAGACCCCCCCCCCCCCCCCCATGTACATCACCCTCTACTACATAGTCACTCGGCTCCCTGACTCCCTTCGCTCGGTCAGGGACCACTTCCTCTCTGTTTGCCCCACCACACTCACCGTTGACCTCCTCGAGGAGCGCCTCCTGGCAGCTGAGAAGAGTATAGTCGCTGTAGGAGCCTCTCGTGGTGACCCTCGTGCCCCCTTCTTTAAGGGGTGCTCCCCCTCCCCCCTTTTGCCCTCTGTTGCTTCTACTGCTGCCTTCGACTTCGTTGGCAGCGAGTCGGTCGGCGCTGCGTCTGCCCCTAGCGGGAGACGTCGCACCGGCAAGGGCAAGGGGGGGTAGGGAGCAGGAGGGGCTGGTGGGGGCGGTGGAGGTGGCGGTGGGGGCGGTGGAGGTGGCGGTGGAGGCGGCGGAGGGAGTGGGGGTGGCGGTGGGAGTGGTGGCGGGGGTGGGGGCTTCGGTGGCGGCGGTGGAGGCGGAGGCGGCGGCAGCGGTGGCGGTGGGAGCGGAAGAGGAGGCGGTGGCGGCGGTGGCGGAGGTGGCGGCGGCGGAGGTGGAGCTGGTCGGGGTGGCTATGCGCAGCGGAGCGGCTTCGGTGGTGGTCAGCGCCAGCAGCAGCAGCGCACTCGTGACACCCCGCCCCCCCAGCAGCTTCGTGAGTGGTACGCTGCGTGTCAGCGGGGTGGGGGTGCTGGTCCTTGTGCCTTCGTCCTTCGTACCGGCGACCGCACTGGTGAGCAGTGCGGTGGCCCGCACTCCACCCAGCGCTGCTTCGGCCGCCTGACGGACGCTTGGCGTCTCCAGTTCCCTGACGCCATTGAGATCCCCTGCTGGGGTGAGCTGGTTAGGTCGGGGGTTGCTAGCTTTGATCTGGATTATGATGCCATTCCTGTTGCCATGTATGTTGTGTCTACTATTGATGAGGGTGGCTATTATCTGTGTGTCCCGCCTGACCCGGGCATTGACGCTGCTGCTCTAGGTGCTGGTGAGGCTGCTGTTCTAGGTGATAGTGCGTCTACTGCCCCAGGTACTGGTGAGTCTGCTCTCTCAGGTACCACGTCGGCTCAGGCCTTACACACCTTCACCATTGACTCGGGTGCTTCCCGCTCCTTCTTTTGAGACCGCACCACGCTTACGTCGCTTAGTCGGCTAGTTGCGGTCTCCCTGGCGGACCCCTCTGGGGGTCCTGTCCTTGCCCGCTTCTCCACTGTCTTACCGTGTCCGGCGGCCCCCTCTGGCACCCTATCCGGTCTCTACCTCCCCTAGTTCTCTACGAACTTGGTGAGTGGTGCTGATCTACAGGATGGGGGGGTTGACCAGTTCACTCCTGCGAGTCAGCGGGTGACCCACTGTACGTGTGCTCGGACGGGCCGACACTTGGCCACGTTTACCCGTCAGCCGGGGTCGAGCCTGTACACACTGACTACTAAGTCTCCTCCGGTTGCTGAGTTTGGTCAGGTAGCTGCGTCGGGTCAGGTTTGGTCCTGAGTCTGCTCCCTGCTCGTGTCATCTCCTGTCCCATCGGACTCTTCTCTGGCACCACCGCCTTGGTCACCCCTCCCTGCCTCGTCTCCGAGGCATGGCCTCCCGTTACCTTGTCTCTGGTCTCCCCCGGTCCCTCCCTCCCCTCCCTCCGGGGCCTGCCCCTACCTGCGTTCCCTGTGTCGAGGGGCGGCAGCGCGCCACCCCTCACTCCTCCGAGTTTCCTCCGACAGAGGCTCCGCTGCAGACTCTTCACAAGGACGTGTGGGGCCTCGCCCGCGTCCGTGGCCAGGGTCACGAGCGTTACTTCCTGTTGGTGGTTGACGACTACTCGCGTTCCACCACGGTGTTCCCCTTGCGCAGCAAGGGTGACGTCACTGAGGTGTTGATCGACTGGATCCGCGCGGCTCGTCTCCAGCTCAGAGAGAGTTTCGGCTCGGACTTTCTTGTTCTACGTCTGCACTCTGACAGAGGCGGGGAGTTTTCATCTGCCCTTCTTGAAGCCTTCTGTCGTGCACAGGGCATCCGCCAGACCTTCACGCTTCCGGCCTCTCCACAGCAAAATGGGATTGCTGAGCGCCGCATTGGCATGGTCATGGACGTCGCTCGTACGTCCATGATCCATGCGGCTGCTCCCCATTTTCTGTGGCTGTTTGCGGTTCGGTACGTAGCGCATCAAATCAACCTTCAGCACCGGGTCTCCTTACCGGAGACTGTCAGAATTATATTGTTATAACTGCATGTAGTTCTAGCTGTAGTGTAGTTATCCTAATCATGCTGTTTGGTGGTGCACCTTCTTGTCATGTTTCTTGCCTATTTGTACCTTTGAGTCTATAGTGAAACCCTCTTTTGGCTAATCTCTCGACCCCTTCCTCTCGTCACTCTCGTTCTACCCTCAACCCAAGTCCTAAGTCAACTTAGGCTTTTATCATGGTATTAGAGTGGTTACGACCTTAATGGGCCCACCGCATTTTAATCCTCGCATGGCGTCCGCCTTGCTGGCCCCGTCGCGTCCTGCTCGCCACGTCACGACGGTCGCGGCCTGCTTTGCAACGGTCACGGCGACCAGCGCGGCGAGCTTGGCGCTCGTCGTCGGCGGACCTGCTCGTCGCGCCGCACTTTCACCGGCCCGTCGAGTGCGCGATCGCTTGCCATTCGCGGCATCGCCTGCTTCTGCCCGACGTGCTGCACCCGCGACCCCTAGCGAACCTCGCGTTACGTCCCCCCTCCCCGCCCATCGCGCTCCAGCAACCTTCCTCACCGGCCATCCCGTTGGCCGCGCTGCAACTGCCGTGAGTGCTCCTGCTGTGGGGGGATGTGGGAGTGGCGGGCAGTGGAGGCGCGAGGGAGGCGGTGGCGGACAGTGGGGGAGGTGGCGTGATGGGGTGACCGTTGTGAGACGCCAGCAGCGCCTGCCGTCGCCTTTTCTCGCCCCATACGCGACTGTCGCTGTGGGGGGGAGGGTGAAGGAGTGGCGGGAGTGTACCCGTAGGAACCAGCCGCCACTCTCCTCTCTCCTCTCTCGTCCTGCAGTGCCATTCGCTGTGGGGGAAAGGGGGGAGTGTGAGGGGGTGGCGAGAGAGATTCTGCCGAGCCAGCAGCCGCCCCTCCTCCTCTCTCTCTCACTACCGCGTATGCCGCTGTGGGGGGGAGGGTGAGGAGGAGGCGGAATTCAGCCGGGCATCTGCTGCTGCCGCCAGCTGCTATTGTGGCACCTCCAGCTGTCGCCCCTGTTGCCACCTGCCCTGTCTTCTACTGCCTGCTGCTGGGGCCTGCAGGTGCTGCCGTCGAGCCGCTGCTGTCCTGCTGCACGTTGCGGCCACAGAGCCTGCTCCTCAGGCGACCTGCCGCCCCTACACTTGCTTCTGCTACTTCTATCTTGGCTGAGGGGTTGGTGCAGCTGAATCTGCCACCACTGCACTGGTTGCAACTGCTCTTGCCTGCTGTTGCTGTTTTCTCTGTCTGTGATGTACCCCTGCAGGTTGTGTCTTGCACTTGGCTATTCCTGCATGCAGTTATGGGGGGATGTCAGAATTATATTGTTATAACTGCATGTAGTTCTAGCTGTAGTGTAGTTATCCTAATCATGCTGTTTGGTGGTGCACCTTCTTGTCATGTTTCTTGCCTATTTGTACCTTTGAGTCTATAGTGAAACCCTCTTTTGGCTAATCTCTCGACCCCTTCCTCTCGTCACTCTCGTTCTACCCTCAACCCAAGTCCTAAGTCAACTTAGGCTTTTATCAGAGACCTCCCCCACCTTGCGGTTGACGGGGAAGGTTGGCGATGCGTCTGCGTTTCGTGTCTGGGGATCTCGGGCGTTTGTCCGCGACTTGTCTGCGGACAAGCTGTCCCCCCGTGGTGTTCCCTGCGTCTTCCTTGGCTTCCCCCGTGACGCGCCTGGTTGGCAGTTTTACCACCCCACCTCGCGCCGTGTTCTGTCCTCCCAGGACGTCACCTTTGACGAGTCGGTTCCTTACTACCGTCTCTTCCCCTACCGCACTGCGCCCTTCCCCCTGCCGCCGCTCTTCCTTGCGCCAGGTGCTACTCAGGTAGACCCTCTCTGTCACAGGATCGAATTCTCAATCGAAACTTGTCACTAAAACTGAATACAAGGCCTATTTATACTCGGAAAGTACAAGGATAAACGAGATAAAACGAACCTTCGGGAACACACCCTTCCCGATACTACAATCACAAGTGCGCATAAGCACGCAAGTCTATTGGCACTTGGGATTACGCCCAGATTACACCGTATACACCACTGTCGGCGCTGTCGGTGCCGTATAATAGGTATGTCGGTGGGAAAAGTAGGAAATAAGAGGGATAAATAGAAGGCTCTAGAAAATAGAATAGTAGGCCGATTGAGATGAGATAAAGACCAAAATAAAGAGGAGAAAAGGGAGAATGGGATAACGGAAAAATATAATAGTGAGAAAATATTATAACGGGGACGTCCTCTCACACTCCCCCCCCTCAAAGCTGGGTGGTAGAAGTAACACCCTTCTTGACAAGGTAGTCCTGTAGAGGACGGCGGGCGTTATCCATGTCGTGTTCGGGTACCCAGGTATCCTCGGAAGGATCATAGCCTTTCCAACGAATCAAGAGCTCCAAGGTGCCGTTACGTCGTCGTCGATGCGCCAGAACGGCTTTGACTTTGTACTCGGGTTCCCCATTAACGATCACTGGCAGTGGCGGCGGCGGCTGGCGACCTTTGAAGACCGTGTTTGGGTCCCGATAGGGCTTGAGAAGTTGAACATGGAAGGCATTGTGAATTCTCCAGGTAGCTGGTAAACGCAAGCGGAAGGTTACTGGAGTGACGTGCACCTCGACGAGAAAAGGTCCGCAGAAGCGAGGTCGGAGCTTAGACGGAAGATGGCTAATGTCGAGATTGCGTGTATCCAGAAGCACTTGATCGCCAATCTTGATGGAATGATCATTGCGACTCGTAGAGAACATCATGATATTCTTCGAGCAGTAACTGGCGTAAGGGAGGGTAATTAGGTACCCATATTTTTGTGGAGCCCTTGCGGTATGCGATGTCTTGATCCCAATGTAGAAGATGGCGCTTTTCTGCTACAGAGACTTCGGGGTCGATGGTGTATCCATGCGTGAAGAGTCCCTTCAAAAGTGGGTTCATGCCATCGATTTGTAAGGCGGCAACGTGTGCAGGGCGACTCAGTGCGTCTGCCTTGTTCTTGTGCCCCGGCTTATACACGATGTCGTAATGGAAGTGGGTTTCGAGAAAGTCAATCCATCGGACCTGCCGCCTGGAGAGTGTTGGTTGGGTCTTCAGGTACTTGAGGCTGCAGTGGTCGGTGTAGACAGTCGTTTTTCTTCCTTCGAGATAACACCTCCATGCCTTAAATGCGTTGACGATGGCGAGGGCCTCTTTGTCATGGATGGGGTAATTGAGTTCTGCCCCGTGAAATTTTTTACTAAGGTATGCAATGGGTTGCAGTCCCTTCCCTTGATCCTGCATGAGTACTGCGCCCACCGCTTGATCGCTAGCATCGGCCTCGATGACATAGTCAAGTTCAGTGTCTGGCAGGATAAGAACAGGTGCGGACGTGAGTGCGGTTTTAAGTTGTTCCACGGCATCCTGGTGCTTCGCCTCCCATTGATATGGTGTATTCTTCTTCAACAGGTTCGTTAATGGTGCGGCAATCTTGGCGTAGTTCGGTACGAACCGGTTGTAGTAGTTGGCGAATCCAAGGAACTGTTGTAACTCCTTCACGTTCTCAGGGGTCTTCCACGTTCGTACTGCTTCGATCTTCTTAGGATCCACGTGAACTCCTTGAGCGCTCACCATATGTCCAAGGAACTGGACTTTTTTCAACGCAAACTCGCTCTTGGATAGTTTCACGTAGAAGCGTTCTCGTCGAAGAATTTCAAACACCCGTCGTAGATGCTCAACGTGCTGCTTCATATCTTTCGAGTAGATCAAGATATCGTCCAAATATACCACCACGCACTCGTCCAGAAGGGGCCGAAGGATGTGGTTCATTACCGCCTGAAATGTGGCTGGTGCGTTAGTGAGTCCGAATGGCATCACGAGATACTCGTATGACCCGTACCGAGTTCGAAAAGCGGTTTTGTGGATAGAGTTGTCCGCCATACGAATTTGCCAGTATCCCGATCTGAGGTAGAGCTTGGAGAATACCGTAGCACCGCGAAGTTGATCGAGTAAGTCGTCGATCCGTGGTATCGGGTATTTATTTTTTACAGTCTGCTTGTTCAAGGCTCGGTAGTCGATGCACATTCGCAGACTTCCGTCTGGCTTCGGAGTAAAGAGAACTGGAGCTCCGTACGGCGAAGTCGAAGGTCGAATCAACCCTTTCTCCACGAGAT
Source organism: Closterium sp. NIES-65 (assembly GCA_948144175.1). NCBI lineage: Eukaryota > Viridiplantae > Streptophyta > Zygnematophyceae > Desmidiales > Closteriaceae > Closterium > Closterium sp. NIES-65. The sequence continues at coordinate 270,939 of CANXME010001258.1, read as the reverse complement.
ACTCTTGTGAAACTATGAGCAGAGGAATGAATTGACTAAGTCAGAGTTGGGTACAAATACAACCCTAGCAAACTGTACCCCATATGTGCTACCCCACTATAGCCTACAAACATGCATCAGCTATAATAATCTGACAACTCTATTTGTTTTTTCATATCGGCAAGCTCTGTCGGGCTCAGCCGGTATGGTGCTCGAAATGTTGGCTTGGACCCCGGCTCTTCTACGATCTCGTGTTGATGTGTCCGGTATGGCGGTAGTTGATCAGGTAAATCGTCGGGGAGAACGTCCTGGAACTCTTCAAGAATTTTCTTGACTGCTGGAGAAAGTTCCTGGGTCTGCTTCTCTCCGTTGTCTGCCTCGTTGACTATCGCCATGAATCCCGCCGTGGTCCGTTTGACGTCCTTTTCAAAGCGTGCGAGTGTCTCGACTGGAATATTTCCCGTGTCGTCCCATTTGGAAAGGCTGATTTTCCTCCTGTTGTTGTTGATGTTGGCCGTCTGGTTAACCCAGTTGATCTCGGGGTTGAACTTTTTAAGAAAGTCTCTCCCGAAGATTACGTCGAGTCCTTTGATATTTGTGACGGGGAGAGTAGGCTTCCATCGAAGGGGTCCAATCTGGAGTAGCAACCGTATTTTCCGTAGATAGGTAGCTTACTGCCATCCACCATCGTTGCAGAGAAGCTTGAGGACTTGATGTCACCTCCGAGTCGATCGATTGCCTTTTTGTCATAGACGCTGTGCGACGCCCCGCTGTCCACGAGTGCTTGGAGGCGCTGTCCGTTGCAGATCACCTCGAGCAGGAGTGGTGAGTGAGAAGAAGCGAACGAGAATGACTATGAACGAAGTGAGTACAAATAGGAAACCCTATTTGGGTTGTACCCCCTATGGGATACCCCACTATAGCCTACACAAATAAGTAAGCTATAATGTTCTGACACACCCCCATAGGCAAAGTGGGGGAGAACAAGGGGTCACAAGACCAGTCAAGCAAAGCAAAGCAAAGCAAAGCTCAGGGTGGATCACAAAGTCACCACACATTCCGAGCGCAAGGTCAAGGGCCACAAGGCCAGTTCGCATGCAAGATCATATATAGAGATATACAAGAGTCAAGCAAGTAAGAGCAAGAGTATATATAGGTCAAGGTACAAGCAAGGTCAAGAAGTGAGCAAGTGAGGCAAGATAGGCACAAGACCCAGCTGCGTGCAGCAACGCTGATGATCACAAGGAGCAAGTGCCTTGGTGAAGACATCAGCAGTGTTGGCCTCAGAGGCCACGTACGCAAGTCGCAACTGTCCACGCTGCTGCAGCTCACGAGCAAGAAAGTAGCGGAGAGCAATGTGCTTTGTCCTGTGCTCCAGTCGCTGCTCTCGACACAAGGCCAGCATGGCCTTGTTGTCTACGTACAGGACTGGAGAAGAACGAGGCGGCTCTCCAAGGTCGGTCAGCAGGTAGGTGAGCCAACGAAGCTCCTGAGCAGCCATAGCCCCGGCGTAGATCTCAGCCTCACAACTGGAGCCGAGAACAGAAGACGAGCGAGTAGCCCGCCACGAGACAGAGCCGGAACCAAGGCCGAAGGTGTAACCCTGTGACGACCGCTGCGTAGCCTGGTCGTCAGCCCAAGAAGCGTCCGCGTGCCCAGTGAGGACTACGGGACTGCGCCCTCCAAGCACTAGCCCCATGCCCGACGTACTGCACAAGTAGCGCAACACCCTCTTCGCTGCAGCCATGTGCTCTGGTCGGTGTCTCCCAGGAGCAACATAGCGTGCGAGAATGCTGAGAGGGTATGCAAGGTCAGGTCGTGTGCAGGTCATCAGGTACATGAGGCAGCCAACAAGCTCTACATACGGGCCACTCGACTCTACGGACTCATCCGAAGGCAGAGCTGAGAGCGAGTGGCGAGTAGGCAGAGGAGTGGCCTGAGGCGAGGAGTACGTGAAGCCGAAGCGCTGAAGGACCTGCTGCACCATGTGTGACTGAGTCAGGGTAATGGTGCGGCGTGCTCTGTCTCGGGTGATCTGCAAGCCAAGGTAGCTGCGCAGTTCACCCAGGTCAGTGCACGTGGGTCTCTTCTGCAGCTCGGACTTCACGTAAGCGAGTCCAGCAGTGTCAGCTGTGGCAAAGACCAAGTCGTCGACGTACACGAGGATGTAGAACGCCGGCAGAGAGGTGTCGGTGCGCAGAAACAGCGACGGGTCAGCAGTAGAAGGAGCAAACCCAAGTGCCGCAAGCGTAGTTCTCAGTGTGTCGTGCCACTCACGTGGAGCCTGGCGGAGACCGTAGACTGGACGCTGGAGACTCCACTGGGTACCAGGAGGGAAAGACCCAGTGAAGCCAGGTGGGCGACGCAGCCAGATCTCCTCGTGCAGGCTGCCCTGCAAGAAAGCTGTGCTGAAGTCAAGAGAGTGCAGCTCGTAGTCACGGTGAGCAGCAACGTGCAGCAGTACCCGAAGAGTGGTCATCTTCGGGGTGGGGGAGAAGGTCTGAAAGTAGTCAACCCCCTGCCGCTGACTGAAGCCACGAGCCACGTAACGCGCCTTGAAGACAGGCGGAGAACCCGGCGGCCGCTTCACCCTGAAAATCCACATGCCACTGACGATGTTCGCCCCAGGAGGGGGAACAGCGTCAACGTAGGTGCCTTTGGACTTCCAGGAAGCCATCTCTGCATCCATAGCTGCCTGCCACTGAGAGGAGTAGGGACCCTCTATCGCTCGGGCGGCTCGGGCGGCTCGGGCGGCGCGGGCGTCTTGCGGGCGACAGCACGGGCGGCTGGGGTGGCTCGCGGGTGGCTCACGGGCGGCTGAGGCGGCTCGCGGGCGGCGCACGGGCGGCTGACGGGCGGCTGGGGCGGCTGCACGGGCGGCTCGAGGGCGGCGTCGGCTGCTCACGGGCGGCGTCGGCGGCGTCAGCGGCTCACGGGCGGCGACGGCGGCGTCGGCGGCGTCGGCGGCTCACGGGTGACGTCGGCGGCGTCGGCGGTGCACGGGCGGCGTCGGCGGCGTCGGCGGCGTCGGCGTCGTGGGCGGCTCACGGGCGGGCGGCTCAGCGGCGAGCGGCTCACGGGCGGCGGCTCACGGGCGGCGGCTCACGGGCGGCGGCGTCACGGGCGGCTGTGCACCAGCGGCGGTTGACGGGCGGCTGCGCTGACGGGCGGCGCTCACGGGCGGTGCTCACGGGCGGCGCTCACGGGCGGCGCTCACGGGCGGCGGCGCACGGGCGGCAGCGCACGGACAGGCCGCGGGCGGTGAAAGGGCGCTAGGGCGGGCGCCGGGCGCTAGGACGCTAGGGCAAGCGCTAGGGCGGGCGCTAAGGCGGCCGCTAGGGCGGGCGCTAGGGCGCTAGGGCGGGCGCTAGGGTAGGCGCTAGTGCGCAAGGCGCTAGGGCAGAAAAAAAAAATTTAAGTGGTGGGCCCTAAGCACAGTTCCCACAGGGGAACCTGCTCTGATACCATGAGAAGAAGCGAACGAGAATGACTATGAACGAAGTGAGTACAAATAGGAAACCCTATTTGGGTTGTACCCCCTATGGGATACCCCACCCTAGCCTACACAAATAAGTAAGCTATAATGTTCTGACAGTGAGCGTTGCTCGGAGTACCCAAAAATAGTCTCATTAATAGGATCATAGGGTACATCCCAATATTCAGTACACACCGTGGTTCCACTGCTTTCTTCTGGACAACTAGCTGGCCTGGGCTGCGTGGAGAAAGGCTCTTCTCCAATGCCAGGAGTAGAGGTAGTAACTGTACAAGTTGACCCTGAGGGGGTGGATCCGGTCGACGCCTGCGATCCACTGGATGCATCCTTAAGGGGTTTTCGGAGTTTCTGCAGCTTCTTTTGAGCTCCCAGCTGCCTCTTCAGCTGCTTCAGCTCCATAGACTTCTTCCCTGGGGAGTGGAGAGTCGTCTTGGGCTGGTTCCGGGAGAGGACGTTGACGCCGTGAAAAGGTCTACTCCTTTCCACACTCCTTAATTTTTTCCCCCGCTCCGTAGGCACCGGTACCACTTCTTTAATTGTCTGCTTCCTCTGGAGTTCTTCCCGGAATTTGTTTATGGCTCCGGACCCGCGAAAAACGCCAGTCTTCATTAAAGCATCTTTGAAAGATAACTTTAACGAATTCTGTTTTTTCCCGGGGTCGAATTGGAGAGTTCCCGTCTTGGTCGAGTCTGTTTTCGCGGAGGTTTTCTTTTCCTCGGCGAATTCCTCTGACAAATTTCGGTCAAGGGGCTTGGGATTTCGCCCTTGATTCTCCAAATCTCGCGCCCAATGCTGTCCTTCAATTTCGATTCGGTCCAGATTGCGCTGACGCTTTCGGATTTGTTTTTTCTCGCCAGCACGATCCGCAATCACTGGCGAGATCCGTTTTTTGACTTTTTGTTTTTAGTTTCGCCACTCCCACGAGCTCGGAATGCCGCACGTGCAGATTTCATGTGAAAACAGTCGACAATCCGATGTCCGTTTCCGCCGCAAAATTCGCAAAGTGTTTTGTTTTTTGCAGGACATGAACTCGCGTCGAATTTGTCGACTTCCATGGGGTCGGCGAACGTGGTTGAAGCCGAGCGATCCCCTTGTCGTGATCCGACGACGTGGGGTCGTCGTGTCTCGGAGTTGACCAAGTCAAAACGCTCCGCGGCCGATACGATTTCGCTGTAGCTGCTGCAATTCGCTGCTGCAACCTGGCGCCGAATGTCGGTTTTCAGCCCCGCGATGTAGGACTGAATTTTTTCGCCCTCGGTAATGTCGGGAATGCGATTATAAAATTCCTCCATATGCTGCGTGTATTGCGCGACACTCCCGTATTGCCTATGGTGATGTAATTTTTCGTGCGCAAAATAAGTGGAATTAATCGGCTCAAAACGTTTGAGAAGGTCTGCCCGGAACTGCTGCCACGTGGCATCGCCCTGGAAAATGCTACTACTGCTTCCGAGCCACTCGAGAGCTGGACCGCGCATCAACGTTGTCGCCAGACGAATTTTCTCGCCGTTGTACTCCGTTGTCGTCCATCCGATCGCCGCGAAATAAATTTCCATTGTCGCGAGCCACCGCGTGACGTCGGATTTTCGATCGCTAGGGTCGAACGATTCCGGCGAGCGAAGTTTCGGAACCTCGAACTGACGCTGCGACTGCTGCGAAGTCGTCGAAGCAGGAATGTTCATGGTCGAGAGGAGCCGCGTAACGCGCTGTAGTCCGTTTCGCAGCTACTCGTTCTCCAATCGCGACCGTTCAGTCGTCGCTCGCATCTCCGCTTCCATCTTGGCGATTTGCGCGAAGAGCTGCTGCGTAACGTCGTTGGTCGCCGGCGAACCCTTCCTGCTCAAAAACCACGCGAGGGGGTTAATTCGAAAAGCGCGGAACTGGTACTTACCAGAAATCGGCGTCGAATTGGTCGCCCCCGGCGGTTTTTCGAGGCGATTTTTTTCGCGACCGCTGCTTAGCCGAGAGTTGTCGAGTGAGAACGGCTCTGATTACCAAGTGTCACAGGATCGAATTCTCAATCGAAACTTGTCACTAAAACTGAATACAAGGCCTATTTATACTCGGAAAGTACAAGGATAAACGAGATAAAACGAACCTTCGGGAACACACCCTTCCCGATACTACAATCACAAGTGCGCATAAGCACGCAAGTCTATTGGCACTTGGGATTACGCCCAGATTACACCGTATACACCACTGTCGGCGCTGTCGGTGCCATATAATAGGTATGTCGGTGGGAAAAGTAGGAAATAAGAGGGATAAATAGAAGGCTCTAGAAAATAGAATAGTAGGCCGATTGAGATGAGATAAAGACCAAAATAAAGAGGAGAAAAGGGAGAATGGGATAACGGAAAAATATAATAGTGAGAAAATATTATAACGGGGACGTCCTCTCACACTCTCCCCCCTCAGGGTCCTGCCCCGTCAGGTGTGTCCCAGGTAGACGTAGACGAGCCTGTGGAGGTAGCTGTTGACTCTGGTGCTGCTAGGGGTGCTGAGCCTTGGGGTGCTGAGTCTGGGGTTGTTGAGCCTGGGGGTGCTGAGCCTGGGGGTGCTGAGCCTGTGGGTGCTGAGCCTGGGGGTGCTGAGCCTGGGGGTGCTGAGCCTGGGGGTGCTGAGCCAGGGGGTGCGGAGCCTGGGGGTGCGGAGCCTGGGGGTGCTGAGCCTAGGGGTGCGGAGCTTGGGGGTGCTGGATCTGCTCGTGTGGCCTCTGGCAGTGCTGGGTCAGGGGGTCCTTCGGGTGCTTCGTCTCGGCGGGAACTTCCCTCTCCACAAGAGCTGCGTGAGTGGTTTGCCCGGCGCTGGAGCCGTGCTGCTGGAGCTGGAGATGCTACTGTTGCTGCTGACACTGGGGTTGGCGCTGGAGGTACTAGAGACCCTGGTCCTGGAGGTGATCTTACTGGCGGTACTGGAGCTGCTGGGACTGGGGGTGCGGCTGGGGCTACTGGAGTTGGTCCTGCTGGAGGTGCTGCGGGTGGTGTTCGAGGTACTGGAGCTGCTGGGAGTGTTGGCGCTGGAGGTGCTTCTGGCGCTGGTACTTCTGAGGGTGCTGGAGTTGGCGCTACAGGAGCTAGAGGTGCTACTGGCGCTGGTGCTGCCGCTGGGGGTACACGTGCTGTCCCTGCTGTTTCAGGAGGCGGTGAGCGGCCGCGGCCGTACTCCGTTCCGCTCCGTTCTGCTCCGTTGAGCAGGTTCTTGGTCTCGCGCCCTCTCCTGGTCCTTCTCCTCCATTAGGGTGTCCACAGCCTGTCCAGTCGCAGTCACAGTTACAGCCTGCCCCCCCCCTGCCTCCTCCTTCTCCCTACGATGGTCCTACTAGAGGTCTTGCTGAGCATCGTGAGCCTGCGTCTCGTCCTGCGTCGCCTGTTCGTACAGCTCGCACTAGTGGTCGTGTTCCGCGTCCGCGTCCTCCTGCGGTCCCAGACACACACCAGATGGCACTGCGTCCTTCCACTGCTCCTCTGCGTGTCCCGTTGCCGTCTCCTCGAGAGTCCTCTTTTCCTGCTCTTGCTGACCCGGAGTCTGACTCTCTTCGTGCTGCCAGTCCTACTGTCACGCGTCTCCTGGCTACTGTTGTCACTGACCCTTCCTTTGAGTCCATTGCTGCGTCTGCCTTAGTTGCTTAGCTTGTCGACTTTGCTGCTCACTGTCGTCTAGACTACGCCGCTAGTCTCGTTGCTGAGTCTGAGTCTGTCTGTCCTCCGTCCGTCGGGGGTGAGTGTGCTCTGAGCAAAGACGTCCTTGAGGACAGGCAGGAGGAGTTCCACTGTTTTGCTGCTGCTTTGCCTCATCTCCTGTCCATGCTGATTGCACCTGAGGGAGACCTGGATGCACTAGACATCCCGACCCCTCGATCGTACGTTGAGGCGATCGAGGGTCCCTACTCCTCACAGCCGCAGTCAGCCATGGACGCAGAGATGGCTTCCTGGAAGTCCACAGGCACATACGTCGACGAGGTTCCCCCACCTGGAACGAACATCGTCAGCGGCATGTGGATTTTCAGGGTGAAGCGCCCGCCGGGTTCTCCGCCTGTCTTCAAGGCGCGTTACGTGGCTCGAGGCTTCAGTCAGCGGCAGGGAGTTGACTACTTTCAGACCTTCTCTCCCACCCCGAAGATGACCACTCTTCGGGTGCTGCTGCACATAGCCGCTCAACGCGACTACGAGCTTCAGTCTCTTGACTTCAGCACAGGTTTCTTGCAGGGCAGCCTGCACGAGGAGATCTGGCTGCGCCGCCCACCTGGCTTTACTGGGTCGTTTCCTCCTGGTACCCAGTGGAGCCTCCAGCGGCCAGTCTACGGTCTCCGCCAGGCGCCCCGTGAGTGGCACGACACACTGAGGACTACACTTGCGGCTCTTGGGTTTGCTCATTCTAATGCCGACCCGTCGTTGTTTCTGCGCACCGACACCTCTTTGCCGCTGTTCTACATCCTCGTGTACGTCGACGACTTGGTCTTTGCCACTGCTGACACTGGTGGACTCGCCCACGTGAAGTCTGAGCTGCAGAAGAGACACACGTGCACAGACCTGGGTGAACTGCGCAGCTACCTTGGCTTGCAGATCACCCGGGACAGAGCATAGCGCACCATTACCCTGACTCTGTCACACATGGTGCAGCAGGTCCTTCAGCGCTTCGACTTCACGTACTCCTCGCCTCAGGTCACTCCTCTGTCTACTCGCCACTCGCTCTTAGCTCTGCCTTCGGATGAGTCCGTAGAGCCGAGTGGCCCGTACCCAGAGCTTGTTGGCTGCCTCATGCACCTGATGACCTGCACTCGACCTGATCCTGCATACCCTCTTAGCATCTTGGCACGCTATGTTGCTCCTGGGAGACATCGACTAGAGCACATGGCTGCAGCGAAGAGGGTGTTGCGCTACTTGTGCAGTACGTCAGGCATGGGGCTAGTGCTTGGAGGGCGTCGTTCAGTGGTCCTCACCGGTCACGCAGACGCTTCTTGGGCTGACGACCAGGCCACGCAGCGGTTGTCACTGGGTTACACCTTCAGCCTTGGTTCCGGCTCTGTTTTGTGGCGGTCCACCCGCTCGTCTACTGTTCTCGACTCCAGCTGTGAGGCTGAGATCTACGCGGGGGCCATGGCTGCACAGGAGCTACGTTGGCTCACCTACCTGCTGACCGGCCTGGGAGAGCCGCCTCGTTCTGCTCTAGTTCTGTACTTAGACAACAAGGCCATGCTGGCCTTGTGTCGGGAGCACAGACTGGAGCACAGAACGAAGCACATTGCTCTTTGTTACTTCCTTGCTCGTGAGCTGCAGCAGCGTGGTCAGCTGTGCCTTGCTTATGTGGCGTCTCAAGCCAACACTGCTGATATCTTTACCAAGGCACTTTTGCCTTGTGATCATCAGCGCTGCTGTACAATGCTAGGTCTTGTGCCTACTTGGCCTCACTTGCTCACTTCTTGACCTTGCTTGTACTGTGATCTATCTATACCTGCACTTGCTTGTTTACCTTTATATATGATCTTGCATGTGAACTGGCCTTGTGGCCTTGCTCTTGTGCTTGGATTGTGTGGTGACGTTGTGATCCACCCTGAGCTTGCTTTGCTTTGCTTTACTGGTCTTTTGACCTCTTGTTCTCCTCCACTTTGCCTTTGGGGGTGTGTGAAACTTATATGCTATAGTCTGTGTAGGCTGGAGTGGGGTAGACAATATGGGGTACAACACTTTTAGGTTTCCTCACTTGTACCCACCTGTTTGCCAGTGCATTCATTCCTCGTTCTTTAACAAGTTTTTGTACCCACATTTCATTCAATGCAACCAAGCATGCTTGCTATCTTGACATGGTTTCAGAGCACTAGGTCCGTAGGACCGGTTTTCTTTCGGGCCCACCATACTCAGCTTCCGACTGCGGTTACCGCGTTACCCCACTACCCTGCGTCGCGCTGCCCCGCGCACGCCCTGCCTTGCCTCGCGTCGCGCTGTCTCGCGCACGCTCTGCCCTGCCGTGCCTGGCGTCACCCTACGCCAGCGCCCTGCCCTGCGCCAGCGTTCTGCCCTGCGCTAGCACCCTGCCCTGCGCCAGCGCCCTGCCCTGCGCTAGCGCCCTGCCCTGCGCAAGCGCCTTGCCATGCGCCAGCGCCCTGCCCTGCACCAGCGCCCTGCCCTGCGCCGGCGCCCTGCACTGCGCCAGCGCCCTGCCCTGCGCCAGCGCCCTGCCCTGCGCTAGCGCCCTGCCTTGCGCCAGCGCCCTGCCATGCGCCAGCGCCCTGCCCTGCACCAGCGCCCTGCCGTGCGCCGGCGCCCTGCCCTGCGCAAGCGCCCTGCCCTGCGCCAGCGTCCTGCCCTGCGCAAGCGCCCTGCCCTGCGCCAGCGCCCTGCCTAGCGCCAGTGCCCTGCCCTGCGCCAGCGCCCTGCCCTGCGCCGGCGCCCTGCCCTGCGCTGGCGCCCTGCCCTGCGCCAGCGCCCTGCCCTGCGCCAGCGCCCTGCCCTGCGCCAGCGCCCTGCCCTGCGCTTGCGCCCTGCCCTACGCCCGCGCTGCAGCTCTGCGCGTTGCGCCCTACGACAGCCCACGCGACGCGCGCTGCTACCCCGCGCATCCCGCTCTGCTGCAGCCTGCACGTCGCGCCCTAAGGCAGCCCATGAGTCGCGCGCTGCTGCCTCGCGCGTCGCGCTCTTCAGCAGCCCGCGCGTCGCGCCCTAAGGCAGCCAGACGCGTTGCACTCTTCTGCCCTTCGCGTCACGCACTGCTGCAGCTTGCGCCAGTGCCCTGCTCTGCGCCAGCGCCCTGCCCTGCGCGCGCTGGCGCCCCGCCTTGCGCCAGCGCCCTGCCCTGCGCCCGCGCCCTGCCCTCCGCCAGCGCACCTGCCCTGCGCGCGCTGGCGTCCCGCCCTGCGCCAGTGCCCTGCCCTACGCCCGCGCCCTGCCCTGCGCCAGCGCCCTGCTAAACCCTAAATACAATTAAAATAATTAAAATAAAATTGCCCTAGGAGCTACTACCTGCTGCTGCTTGCTACTGCCATGCTGTGGCCGCCCGCCGCCCTGCTCTGGTTGCACGCCGCGCTGCTCTAGCCACGCACCGCCCTGCTGCTCTTACTGCTGCTGCTGCTTCTCGTGCTACTGTCTTCACTCCGTACTTCCCTTTGTCGTACCGGCGGGAGTGGTGACGGCGGTGGTGGCAGCAGTGGGAGTGGTGGCGGCCGTAGTAGCAGTCACTGTGGCGCTGTTTGGTGCGGAGTGTCTGGCGGTGGCCAGATGCAGCTACGGCGGCGTCCGACCCTTACGCCCCGGCAGCTTCGTGAGTGGCTTTACCAGCGTGGGCCGTCTCCGAGTCCGGGTCGCTGCCAGTACGTCATTCGCACAGGTCGTCGAGCTGGTGAGACCTATGGGACACCTGGTCATGCACCCGCTGCTTCGCCTATTTGACTGACACCTGGCGCACAGATTTTGGCGACGAGGCTGAGATCCCCCCCTGGATTGAGTTGCTTAGGTCGGGTGTTGCTGTATTTGCTTTAGACTATGACGCCATCCTTACTGCCATGTCTGCTTTGCCTAGTGGTGCTGAGAGTGACTGTCACCTGTGTGTACAGTACGACCCCGGTATAGAGGTTGCTGCTCTAGGTGCTAGTGAGGCTGCTGCCTTAGGTGCTAGTGAGTCTTCTTACTCAGGTACTGCACCAGTTGAGGCCTTGCACACCTTCACGCTTGACTCAGGTGCTTCCCGCTGCTTCTTCCCTAACAGTACTGCACTCACACCACTCCCTACACCTGTTGTAGTCTCTCTGGCTAACCCCTCAGGGGTCCCAGTTCTTGCACGATCCACCACTGTGCTTCCGTGCCCGGGGGTTCCAACTAGCTCACTGACAGGCTTCCACCTCCCCTCGTTCTCTATGAACTTGGTGAGTAACGCAGTTTGTCAAATTGTATATATGCCATATATGTTTAGGCTGTAGTGGGGTAGCGCCACTCGGTGGGCCCTAAGAAATCGGTCGAGTAGCGCTACCCCACCCGTCGCGCCCCCTGCTGCAGCGAGCCCTGCTGAGTCGTGCGCCACCTGCAGAAGCGCGCTCTGCCCTGCCCTGCCTGCGCGCCGCACCGCCGCGCGCCCTGCCTTGCCTGCGCGCCGCGCCGCTGCGCGCCCTGCCTTGCCTCCGAGCCGCGCCGCCGCGCGCCCTGCTCTGCCTGCGCGCCGCGCCGCCGCGCGCCCTGCCCTGCCTGCGCGCCACGCCGCCGCGCGCCCTGCCCTGCCTGCGCGCCGCGCCGCCGCGCGCCCTGCCTTGCCTGCGCGCCGCGCCGCCGCGCGCCCTGCCCTGCCTGCGCGCCGCGCCGCCGCACGCCCTGCCCTGCCTGCCCGCCGTGCCGCCGCGCGCCCTGCTCTGCCTGCGCGCCGCGCCGCCGCGCGCCCTGCCCTGCCTGCGAGCCGCGCCGCCGCGCGCCCTGCCCTGCCTGCGCGCTGCGCCGCCGCACGCCCTGCCCTACCTGCGCGCCGCACCGCCGCGCGCCCTGCCTTGCCTGCGCGCCGCGCCGCCGCGCGCCCTGCCTTACCTGCGCGCTGCTCCGCTGCGCGCCCTGCCCCGCCTGCGCGCCGCGCCGCCCACACCCTGCTGCGCCGCCCACGCCCTGCAGCACCACCCGCGCTCTGCAGCGCCGCCCGCACGCCCTGCTGCTCGTCACCGCCTCGCACTATGGCCACCCTTCGGGTTCTTTCCTTCGACACTGAGGGCCGCCCTGTAGAGTTTGACGCCTGGCTCGATGACTTGCAGCTCTACCTCATTAGCACCAGCAAAGATGAGATCTCCCTCTTTGACCACACCTCTGGTGCCCTAGCTACTCATGCTGACACAGCTGCCCTTAGCGAGCGCTCTCAGTGGCTGACGCGCGATGCTGCTGCCCACCTAGCTATTCGCAACCACTTGCCGCTAGCGGAACTCAAGCACTTTGGCGAGCACAAAACCGCTAAGGCCCTGTACGACGCTGTAGTCGCTCGCTACTCCTCCCCTGCCACTGCTGCGCTCACCCGTCTCATGCTGCCGTACCTGTTCCCCGAGCTGTCGAGCTTTGCCACTGTAGCCGACCTCATCACCCACCTTCGCTTTAGTGACGCTCGTGTCCGTGCCACACTCCGCAAGGATTTTGTTGCTCAGCACCCCCCTCCGATGTACTGGACGCTCCACTTTATAGTGACCCGCCTCCCTGACACCCTTCGCTCAGTCAGAGACCACTTCCTAGCGCGTTATCCCTCCGACCTCACCATAGACCTCCTAGAGGAGCACCTCTTAGCCGCTGAGAGTAGCATTGTGAGTGTGGCTGCTGCTCGTGGCGCTCCTCGCACCCCCATCTTTGAGGGGTGCGCTTCTTCCCCTCTTGCCCCGTCCTACGCCATTGCTGCCGCTGTAGACTTCCTTGGAGCCGACTCGGTTGGTGCTGCCTCTACCTCTACCGGGCGGCGCCACACCGGCAAGGGCAAGGGGGGCAAGGGCGGTGGTGGAGGTGGCGGCGGAGGAGGAGGTGGAGGAGGTGGGGGTAGCGGTGGGAGTGGAGGCAGTGGCGCCGGGAGTACTGGTGGGAGTGGCAGCAGCGGTGGTGGAGGTGGTGGTGGTGGCGGCGGCGGTGGGAGTGGCGGTGGTGGCGGTAGCGGCAGTGGTGGAGGCAGTGGAGGTGGTGGCGGTCGTGGTGGAGGCACTGGTCAACGACAGCAGCAGCAGCGGTCCCTTACGCTTTAGCAGCTTCGTGAGTGGTTGGCTCAGAGGGGTACGTCTGGGGGTACTCGCTGTCCGTATGTCATTCGCACCGGTGAGCATGCTGGTCAGACATTCGGCAAGCCCCACCCCTAGCAACGTTGCTTCTCCCGCCTTGACGACGCCTGGCGTGAGGAGATGGGTGCAGAGGTTGAGACCCCTCGCTGGTTTGATCTGCTTAAGAAGGGTGTAGACATATTTGCTCTTGACTATGATGCTATTCTTGCTGCCATGTATGCATTGTCTGTTAGTGCTGAGGGTGACTGCTACCTGTGTCTGCCGCCTGATCCAGGTATAGAGCCAGCAGCTCTTAGTACTTGCGAGTCTGCGCTTTCAGGTACCACGTTTGCTGCCTTAGGTGCGGGTGAGTCTGCGCTGTCACGTACCGCGCCTCCTACTGCCTTGCACACCTTCACTCTTGACTCAGGTGCTTCTAGGTGTTTCTTCCGTGACAGCACAACCCTCACACCACTCCCTGCACCTGTTGCAGTCTCCCTGGCTGACCCCTCGGGGGGTCCAGTCCTTGCACGGTCTACCACAGTGATTCCTTGCCCAGCGGTCCCGTCTGGATCACTGTCAGGTCTCCACCTCCCCTCGTTCTCTACGAACTTGGTGAGCAACGCTGTCCTTCAGGACCACTGGGTTGATACCTTTACCCCTGGAGGACGGCGTGTGGCGATCTGTACGTTCTCCAGGACTGGGCGACACCTGGCCACGTTCACGCGTGCGCCAGGGTCGAGCCTTTACACACTGACCACTGTGTCTCCCCAGGTCGCTGTTGTCGGTCAGGTGTCCGCGTCAGGTCAGCTAGACTCCCCTTGCTCGTGTCGCTCCCTGTCACACCAGACCGTTCTCTGCCCCGTCTTCGCGACATGCACCGTTGCGTCCTTGTGTCTAGTCTTCCCCGGACCTTGCCTCCCCTCCCTGCTTTGCCTGCCCCTACCTGCCTTCCTTGCGTCGAGGGGCGGCAGCGCGTCGCTCCTCACTCCTCCTCGTTTCCTCCGACAGAGGCTCCGCTGCAGACTCTCCACATGGACGTGTGGGGCCCCGCCCGTGTCAGCGGGCGGGGTGGAGAGCGGTACTTCCTGCTGGTCGTTGATGACTACTCGCGCTACACCACGGTCTTCCCCTTGCGCACCAAGGGTGAGGTCCCTACTTTCCTGATCCCTTGGATCCGAGCGGTTCGTCTTCAGCTACGTAGGAGGTTTCAGACCGACCTCCCTATTCTGCGTCTGCACTCTGACAGGGGCAGAGAGTTTGCCTCCGACCTCTTGCGCGGCTTCTGTCAGGAGGAGGGCATCACCCAGTCTTACACGCTTCCGCGCTCACCGCAGCAAAATGGGGTTGCTGAGCGCCGCATTGGCCTGGTCATGGAGATCGCTCGTACCTCCTTGATCCATGCGGCGGCTCCCCATTTTCTGTGGCCGTTTGCGGTCAGGTACGCCGCACAGCAGCTCAACCTCTGGCCCCGTGTCTCCGTTCCGGAGACTTCGCCCACACTGCGGTGGATGGGGGAGGTTGGAGATGCGTCGGTGTTCCGAGTCTGGGGTGCCCGTGCTCTTGTTTGCGATACGTCCGCGGACAAGCTCTCCTTTCGCACCCTTCCCTGTGTCTTCCTCGGCTTTCCAACTGACGCGCGTGGCTGGCAGTTTTACCACCCCGCCTCGCGCACTGTCCCGTCTTCTCAGGATGTCACTTTTGATGAGCCAGTCCCGTTCTACCGCCTCTTTCCCTACCGCACTGCTCCTCTCCCTCCCTCGCCTCTCTTCCTTGCTCCAGGTCCCCCTCCGGTAGACCCCCTTCCCCCCCAGGGTCATGCTCCTTCAGGTGTGTCTCAGGTAGACCCGCCCCCCTTAGCCGAGCCTGTCGAGGTCACTAGCGTCTCAGGTGCTGCTGGGGGTGGTCTTGCTCGAGGTGCTGCGTCTGGAGGTGCTGAGCCACGTCGTGCGGTGCCGGAGGGTGAGGTGCCTGAGGGTGCTGAGCCGGTGCGTGAGGTGCTGGAGGGTGCGGAGCCTGGGGGTGCTGAGCCGGTGCGTGAGGGGCTGGAGAGCGCGGAGCCTGAGGGTGCTGTGCTGGTGCGAGAGGTCCTGGAGGGTACAGAGTCTGGGCGCGCTGAGCCTGAGGGTGCTGGACCGGTTACTCGCCGACCCCTTACACCAGCGGAGCTGCGAGAGTGGTTTGCGGTTCGTCAGCGACTGCGGAGGCGTCCTGGAGTTGGCGGTACTGCAATTGGTGTTGGAGACACTAGTGCTACCGCAGGCCCTGGAGGTGCTCGTACCGAGGGTACTCGAGCTGCTGGGGCCGGTAGTTCTGGGGGTGCTGCTAGAGGTGCTGCTGGAGCTGCCGGTGGAGCTGGTGGTGCTACTGTCGGTGCTGCTGGGGGTGCTACTGGAGCAGGTGGAGCTGCTGGATCTGCTGGTGGTGGTTCTGCTGGCTCTGGGGGTGCTCGAGCTGCTGGAGCTGCTGGTGGAGCTGGTGGTGCTACTGTTGGTGCTGCTGGAGCTGCTGGTGGTGGTTCTGCTGGCTCTGGGGGTGCTCGAGCTGCTGGAGCTGCTAGAGGTGCTGCTGTTGGCTCTTGGGGTGCTGAGCGGCCACGGCCGTACTTCGTTCCGCTCCTTGAGCAGGTTCTTGGCCTCCCGCCTTCTCGTGCTCCTCCCCCTTCCTTCGAGTGTCCACCGCCTCTCCTGTCGCCATCACAGCTACAGCCCACCTCCCCACTGCCTGCTCCGTCTCCTTACGCTGGTCTGACTGGAGGTCTTACAGAGCGTCGTGAGCCTGCGTCTCGTCCTGCGTCGCCTGTCCGTGTTGCTCGCACAAGTGCTCGTGGTTCGCGTCAGCGTTCTCCTCCAGTCCCCGGTACGCACCGGATGTCTCTGCGTCCTTCCACTGCTCCGCAGCGTGTCCCTCTGCCGTCTCCTCTTGAGTCCTCTCTTCCTGCCCTTGTTGACCCAGAGTCTGATTCCCTTCGTGCTGCTAGTCCCACAGTCACGCGTCTTCTGGCTACTGTTCTCACTGACCCTTCCTTTGAGTCTGCTGCTGTGTCTGCGCTAGTTGCCGAGCTTGTAGACTTTGCTGCTCATTGTCGTCTATACTACATTGCCAGGCTTGTTGCTGAGTCTGAGTCTGTCTATCCTCCGTCCGTCGGGGGTGAGTGTGCCCTTGGCACGGACGTCCTTGAGGACAGGCAGGAGGAGTTCCAGTGTTTGGCAGCTGCTTCACCTCATCTCGTGTCCATGCTGCTTGCCCCTGAGGGAGACCCGGATGCACTTGACATCCCGACTCCGCGCTCTTACGTAGAGGCGGTTGTGGGTCCCTACTCCTCTCAGTGGCAGGCAGCCATGGATGCAGAGATGGCTTCCTGGAAGTCCACAAGCACCTACGTCGACGAGGTTCCCCCTCTTGGGGCGAACATCGTCAGTGGCATGTGGATTTTCAGGGTGAAGCGGCCGCCGGGCTCTCCGCCTGTCTTCAAGGCGCGCTACGTGGCTCGTGGTTGACAGGGAGTTGACTACTTTCAGACCTTCTCTCCCACCCCAAAGATGACCATTCTTCGGGTACTACTGCACGTCGCTGCTCAGCGTGACTATGAGCTTCACTCCCTTGACTTCAACACAGCTTTCTTGCAGGGCAGCCTGCACGAGGAGATCTGGCTGCGCCGCCCACCTGGCTTCACTGGGTTGTTTCCCTCTGGTACCCAGTGGAGCCTCCGGCGGCCAGTCCACGGTCTTCGCCAGGCACCTCGTGAGTGGCACGACACACTGAGGACTACACTTGCGGCTCTTGGGTTTGCTCCTTCCACTCCTGACCCGTCGCCGTTTCTACGCACCGACACTTCGCTGCCGTCGTTCTACATCCTCGTGTACGTCGACGACTTGGTCTTTGCTATTGCTGACACTGAGGCACTGACTCTAGAGAAGTCGGAGCTGCAGAAGAGACACACGTGCACAGACCTGGGTGAGCTGCGCAGCTATCTTGGCTTGCAGATCACTCGGGACAGAGCACGCCGCACCATCACTTTGACCCAGTCACACATGGTGCAGCAGGTCCTTCAGCGCTTCGACTTCCAGTTCTCCTCGCCACAGTCCACTCCTCTGCCTACTGGTCACTCGCTCTTAGCTCTGCTTTCGGATGAGTTTGTAGAGCCGAGTGGCCCGTATCCAGAGCTTGTGGGGTGCCTCATGTACCTGATGACCTGCACTCGCCCTGACCTCGCTTACCCTCTTAGCATCCTGGCACGCTACGTTGCGCCCGGGAGACACCTTCCAGAGCACTGGAAGGCAGCTAAGAGGGTGATGCGTTACTTGTGAGTACGTCAGGCATGGGGCTCGTGCTTGGAGGACGGGGTCCAGTTGTCCTCACTGGTCACGCAGACGCTTCTTGGGGTGATGACTTGTCTACGCAGCGGTCGTCACAGGGTTACACCTTCAGCCTTGGCTCCGGTTCTGTCTCTTGGCGGTCTACCCGCTCTTCTTCTGTTCTCAGCTCCAGTTGTGAGGCTGAGATCTACGTAGGGGCCATGGCTGCATTGGAGCTGCGTTGGCTCACCAACCTGCTGACCGACTTGGGCGAGGCGCCTCGTTCTCCTCCAGTTCTGTACGTCGATAACAAGGCAATGTTTGCCTTGTGTCGCGAACGGAGATTGGAGCACAGAACGAAGCACATCGCCCTTCGCTACTTCCTTGCAAGGGAGCTGCAGCAGCGTGGTCAACTTCGTCTTGCCTACGTGGCCTCTCAGGCCAACACTGCTGATGTGTTCACCAAGGCACTTCCGCCTCGTGACCATCAGCGCTTCTGTACTGCACTTGGCCTTGTTCCTGTGTCTTCTTACTTACTTACTTCTTGACCTTGCCTGTACTGTGATCTATATTGTATACCTGCACTTATTAGGTAGTGATCACTGTGCTGTTGCCTTTGCATTTATATACCTCTGCATGTGGACTGGCCTTGTGGCCCTTTGCTTGTGCTCAGATTGTGTGGTGACATTGTGATCCACCCTGAGCTTGCTTTGCTTTTCTTGACTGGTCTTGTGACCCCTTGTTCTCCCCCACTTTGCCTATGGGGATGTGTCAAATTGTATATATGCCATATATGTTTAGGCTGTAGTGGGGTAGCCAATATGGGGTACAGCCCCTTCTGGGGTTTCATATTTGTACCCAACTCTTTCATTGTTCATTCATTCCTGTTCACTCTTCTAACACAGTTCTCTAGGACCAGTGGGTTGACACCTTTACCCCTAGAGGACAGCGTGTGGCGATCTGTACATGCTCCCGGACCAGCCGCCACCTGGCCACGTTTACCCGTCGGCCAGGGTCGAGTCTTTACACACTGACGACTGCGCCTCCTTAGGTAGCTGCTACTGGTCAGGTTTCTGCGTCAGGTCAGGTAGCCTCCCCTTGTGAGTGTCGCTCCCTGTTGCACCAGACTCTTCTCAGGCACCACCGCCCACGCCACCCCTCCCTGCCACGTCTACGTGACATGCACGGTCGCCTCCTTGTGTCTGGTCTTCCTAGGTCTCTCCCTCCCCTCCCTGCCTCGCCTGCGCCACCCTGCCTTCCTTGCATCGAGGGGCGGCAGCGCGCCGCTCCTCACTCCTCCTCGTTTCCCCCGACAGAGGCTCCTCTGCAGACCCTCCACCTGGACGTGTGGGGCGCAGCCCGCGTTCGTGGACAGGGCGGTGAGCGGTACTTTTTGCTGGTTGTCGACGACTACTCATGGTACACCACGGTCTTCCCCTTGTGCACCAAGGGTGAGGTCCCTGCTGTCCTGATCCCTTGGATCCGAGCAGTTCGTCTCCGTCTCCACCGGAGGTTCCGCCAGGACCTTCCTGTCTTGCGTCTGCACTCTTACAGAGGTGGTGAGTTCACCTCCGACCTCTTGCGGGCCTTCTGTCAGGGAGAGTGCATCGAGCAGTCGTTCACGCTTCCGGGCTCACCACAGCAAAATGGGGTTGCTGAGCGCCGCATTGGCTTAGTCATGGAGGTCGCTCGTACCTCCTTGATTCATGCGGCGGCTCCCCATTTTCTGTGGCCGTTTGCGGTCCAGGTTGCCGCGCAGCAGCTCAACCTCTGGCCCCGTGTCTCCTTGCCGAAAACCTCGCCCACACTGCGTTGGATGGGGGAGGTTGGCGATGCGTCGCGTTTCCGGGTCTGGGGTGCTCGTGCCCTTGTCCGCGATACGTCCGCGGACAAGCTCTCCTCCCGCGCCATTCCCTGTCTCTTCATTGGCTTTGTCCCTGACACGCCTGGCTGGCAGTTTTACCACCCCACCTCGCGCCATGTCTTCCCCTCTCAGGATGTCACCTTTGACGAGTCGGTTCCATTCTACCGTCTCTTCCCCTACCGCAGTGCCTCTCTCCATCCCCCGCCGCTTTTCCTCGCTCCAGGTCCCCCTCAGGTAGACCCCCTCCCCCCTCAGGGTCCTGCTCCTTCAAGTGTGTCTCAGGTAGACCCGCCCCCCTTGGCTGGGCCTGTAGAGGTCACTAGCGACTCAGGTGCTGCTGCGGGAGGTGTTGCTGGGGGTGCTGCTTTTGAGGGTGCTGAGCCTGCGCGTGAGGTGTTGGGGAGTGCGGAGCGTGGGGGTGCTGGGCCTGCGGCTGCGGAGTCTGGGGGTGCTGAGCCCGTCCGTGAGGTGCCAGGGGGTGCGGAGCCTGGGGGTGCTGAGTCTGCTGGTGTTCCTCTGGGTCTCGTTTCACAGCGCGGGCCTGTCTCACCAGAAGAGTCATGCTGCTGGAGCTGCTTGTCGTGGAGGCGCTGGGAGTGCTGGGGTCTCTGGTCCTGGAGGTGCTGGTACTGGAGGTACTGGAGCTGCCGGGACTGGTACTGCTCTTGGAGCTTGAGGTGTCGGCTCTGGGGGTTCTGCTGCTGGAGGTACTGGGGCTGGAGGCCTTGGAGCTGGTGCTGCCAACCCTGGCTTTGGAGACCTTGGAGCTGGAGGTGCCGGTTCTGGGGGTGCTGCTGCTGGAAGTACTGGGAATCGAGGCCCTGGAGCTGGTGCTGTCGACCCTGGCGTTGGAGACCCTGGAGCTGGAGGTGCCGGTTCTGGGGGTGCTGCTGCTGGAGGCCCTGGTGCTGGTCCTGTCGACCCTAGAGTTGGGGACCTTGAGGCTGGAGGTGCCGGTTTTGGGGGTGCTGCTACTGGTGGCGCTGGAGCTGAAGGTTCTGGAGCTGGTGGAGGCGCTGGGGCTGGAGGTACTGCTGATGGAGTCCATGGAGCTAGAGGTGCTACTACTGGAGGTCCTGGAGCTGGAGGTGCTGCCCCCGGAGTCGCTGGAGCTGGAGGTTCTGGGGCTGCTGGAGGCGCTGGACCTGCTGGAGGCGTTGGAGTTGGAGGTGCCGCTGCTGGAGTCACTGGAGCTGGAGGTGCTGCTGCTGGAGGCGCTGGAGCTGGAGGTTCTGGAGCTGCTGGAGGCGCTGGAGCTACTAGTACTAATGGCACTTTACCGTCGCGACTGTTTTTTGCTCCGCCGTGACCGCCGTCTCTGCCACCGCCTGACTCCGTGCTTCGCTAGGTTCTTAGCCTCCCATCTTCCACTGACCTCCCGTTACAGCGCGGCGTGCGGAGATAACTTGTGCAACGGGAGCTAGACTACGGGCTAGGCACAGGGCAAGAGTGATCGTAGCGTTCGTTCGTTCCTTAGTTGTTCCTTAGTGCTAACACTGCTTGCTAGTTCACGGGGGAAGTTTGCAAGAGTTTCACTAGGAAATCATGACAACATTGCATCAACATTGGCAACACTGACTACATCAGACCTAGCAAGGCTGCTGGTCGACTGCCAGCGCAGCACGGTCGACCGCGTGCCAGCACGACTTGGTCGACCGCGCTCTAGCAGAGCAGAGTCGCGGCTTGCCAACGTTGCCAGTCCGGGGTGTGCCAACGCTGCAGCAAGTCGGCTGTCAAACATCATATATATGTTATTGATGTGTAGGCTATTGTGGGTTAGCCTTTAAGGGGTACACAACTCTAGGGTTTCATACTTGTACTCCAATGGTTCATAGTTCAGTCACTTCTTGTTTCTGACATGGTATTAAGAGCTTAGGTTCTAGACCTAAGGGCCCACCGTTCCGCTAGAGGTGCCCTCGTGCGCCTCTCCCCTAGTGCGCCCTCGTGCGCTCTCCTCTCACACTGCCCGTGTGCAGCCCGCTAGCAGCCCGTGTGCAGCCCCGCCGTTTTAGCGCGCGTAGGAAAACCGCCGCCTAGGGCGGCCCGATTTTTTCTCGCGAGCCCCAGCAGGCCGTCGCCCGTAGGCCCCGCTCGCCCCTAGGCCGACGCGCGACCCTCAGCCGCCCGCCCCCAGGTCGCAGCCAGCGCGCCCAGAGCGTCGCAGCCCCGCCCGTAGGCCGCCGCGACGCTCCTCTAGGCCGCCGCCCGGGCACTTCAGGCCCACGCACAGCCGCGGCCCGCCCGCTACAGCCGCCCACGCGCACGCCCCTCGTCGCGCACCGCCGCGTAGCCCAGCCCGAGCCGAGCCGCGCCGCCCGAATCGAGCCGCGCCGCCCGTACCGAGCTGCGCCGCCCGAACCGAGCCGCGCCGCCCGACCTAAGCCGCGCCGCCCTTGTGTGCCCCACCTGCAGCAACTCCTGTTCCTGTTCCTGTCGTACTTCTGCTTCAACTGCTACTGCTGCTACTACTACTGTTCCTACTGCTACTGCTGCCACTATGGCCACTCCCTCTATTCTCACCTTTGACGCTGAGGGCCGCCCGATTAAGTTTGAAGTTTGGTTAGATGACCTCCACCTGCTCCTCCATATCACTACCAAGGACGATGTCTCCCTGTATGACCACACGTCATGCTCTGCTCCCGCAGCTCCCGCTACTGCTGACAGTACTGCTCGCTCCCAGTGGCAGACCCATGATGCTCACGCCCGCCTAGCCGTTCGCAGCCACCTGCCGTTAGATGAGCGCGAGCACTTCGGCCAGCATAAGACCGCCAAGGAGCTGTACGACGCAGTAGTCGCGCGCTACTCCTCCTCTGCCACTGCTGCTATAGGCCGTCTCTCACTGCCCTACCTCTTCCCCGACCTGTCCGCCTTTGCCACTGTAGCTGACTTCATCACCCACCTCCGTACCAGTGACCTCCGCTACCGTGCCGCGCTCCCCCCAGATTTCCTCGCAAAGAACCCCCCACCGATGTACCTCACACTGTACCACCTTGTCACCCGCCTCCCTGACTCCCTTTGCACAGTCAAGGACCAGTTTCTCGCCCTCTCCCCCACTGATCTCACTGTCGACCTACTCGAGAAGGAACTCCTAGCAGCTGAGAAAATCATTGTAGCTGTAGGTGCCTCTCGTGGTGACCCCCGCACCCCCTTCTTTGAGGGGTGCTCCCCCTCCCCCCTCCTCCCCTCCATTGCATCTGCTGCTGCTGTCGACTTCCTCGGAGCTGAGGGGGTCGGGGCCGCGTCTGCTCCTAGTGGGAGGCGCAAGGGCGGCAGGGGCAAGGGGGGCAGGGGTGGTGGAGGTGGAGGCGGGGGCGGCGGCGGTGGAGGGGGTGGGGGGGGCGGGGGTGGTGGCGGAGGTGGGAGCGGCGCGGGTGGTGGGGGGGTCAGTGGTGGCACAGGGGGCAGTGGCGGCGGAGGTGGTGGGGGTGGTGGGGGCGGTGGTGGCAGTGGTGGCGGCGGTGGAGCGAGTGGCGGGCGCGGTGGAGCGGTGCAACGTGGGGGGTTCGGCGGTGGCCAGAGGCAGCAGCAGCAGCGTCGCGGCGAGACTCCCTCGCCCCAGCAGCTCCGTGAGTGGTACTCTCAGCGTGGGGGGTCTGGGGGTGGAGGTACCTGCCCGTACGTCATCCGCACAGGTGACCGCACAGGCCAGACTTGTGGGAAGTTTCACACGGCGCAGCGCTGTTTCTTTCGCCTCGATGACGCCTGGCGCGAGCAGTTCCCTGACGCCTCTAAGCTGCCCCGCTGGGCTGATCTGCTTAAGAAGGGAATTGATATCTTTGCTCTTGATTATGATGCTATCCTTGCTGCTATGTATGCATTGACTATTAGTGTTGAAGGTGACTGTTATCTGAGTGTACCGCCTGACCTAGGTATTGGGACCGGTGAGGCTGCAGCTCTAGGTGCTAGTGCGTCTGCTGCTCCAGGTCCTGGTGAGGCTGCTGCCCTAGGTGCTAGTGCGTCTGCGTCTGCTGGCACCGCACCTACTGAGGCACTGCACACCTTCACACTGGACTCAGGTGCTTCCCGCTGTTTCTTTCGCGACCGCACTGCCCTAGAGCAGCTCCCTAGACCGGTTGCTGTCTCCCTGGCTGACCCTTCAGGGGGTCCGGTCCTTGCGACCTCCACCACTGCCCTCCCTTGTCCTGCTGTCCCGTCTGGCACGCTGTCGGGCCTATACCTCCCTTCGTTCTCTACGAACTTGGTGGCGGGTTCCGCGCTCAAGGACGCGGGTGTTCACCAGTTCACCCTGGCCTACGAGCATGTGACGCACTGCATGTGTGCCCGGACGGGTCGTCACCTGGCTACCTTCACTCGGCAGCCAGGGTCGGACTTGTACACACTGACCACTGAGACCCCTCAGGTAGCTGCGTCTACGTCTGCGTCAGGTCAGCTGTCGCCCCCCTGCTCGTGTTGCTCCCTGTCGCACAGGAGTGTCCTCTGGCACCACCGCCTTGGTCACCCGTCAGTGCAGCGCCTTCGCGGCATGCACTCCAGGTACCTTGTCTCTGGTCTTCCCAGAGTTCTCCCTCCCCAACCACCCTCGCCTGCTCCTCCCTGTCTTCCCTGTGTCAAGGGGCGGCAGCGAGCCGCTCCTCACTCCTCCTCGTTCCCTCCCACAGAGGCTCCCCTACAGACTCTCCACCTGGACGTGTGGGGCCCCGCCAGCGTCCGGGGACAGGGCCACGAGCGGTACTTTCTGCTGGTCGTCGACGACTACACGCGCTACACCACGGTCTTCCCCTTGCGTACCAAGGGTGAGGTCTCTGATGTCTTGATCCCCTTGATCCGCGCTGCTCGTCTCCAGCTCCGCCAGCGGTTCCAGTCGGACTTTCGTGTCCTACGTCTGCACTCTGACAAAGGTGGTGAGTTTTCCTCTGGCCTCCTAGCAGCCTACTGTGCGGAGCACGGCATTTGCCAGACGTTCACTCTCCCGGCCTCTCCGCAGCAGAATGGGGTTGCTAAGCGCCGCATTGGTCTTGTCATGGAGGTCCCTCATACCTCCCTGATCCGTGCGGCTGCCCCCCATTTCCTGTGGCCGTTTGCAGCGCAGTATGCCGCGCATCAGCTCAACCTCTGGCCCCGTGTCTCTGTTCCAGAGACCTCGCCTATCCTGCGTTGGACGGGGGAGGTTGGCGACGCGTCGGCTTTCCGAGTCTAGGGATGTCGAGCCTTTGTCCGCGATACGTCCACGGACAAACTCTCCTCCCGTGCGGTTCCCTGTGTCTTGGCTTTGTCCCTGACGCGCCTGGCTGGCAGTTTTACCACCCCACCTCGCGCCGTGTCTTCGCCTCTCAGGACGTCACCTTTGACAAGTCGGTACCCTTTTACCGGCTCTTCCCCTACCGCACTGCCCCACTCCCCCCCCCGCCGCTCTTCCTCACCCCAGGTGTCCCATCGGTAGACCCCCTCCCTCCCAAGGGTGCTGCTCCCTCATGTGTTTCCCAGGTAGACCCGGTCGAGCCTGTCGAGGTAGTTGTTGACTCTGGTCCTGCGCGAGGTACTGAGTGTGCTGAGCCTGGTGGTGCTGGGTCTTGGGGCACTGAGACTGAGGGTGCTGAGCCTGGGGGTGCGGAGACTTTGGGTGCTGAGCCTGGAGGTGCTGAGACTGGGGGTGCTGAGACTGGGGGTGCTGAGCCTGGTGGCGCTCCCTCTTCACAGCAGCTGCGTGAGTGGTACTCCCAGCGCTACAGCCTCCGTCGTGGGGCTACTGGAGCTGGGGGGTCTGCAGGAGTCGGGGCTGGTGGCCTCGCAGGTGCAGTGCCGCAGCCAGAGCCTCCCTCCCCTCAGCGGCTACGTGAATGGTACGCTCGGCGCTGCAGCCTCAGGAGTGGAGCTCCTGGTGTTGAGGTACCGCCAGCTGGAGGCCATGCTGCTGGAGGTACTGCTGGCGCTGGTGCTACTGGAGGTCCTGGAGGTGCTGCTGGTACTGCTGGAGGTCTTGGAGCGGCTGGAGGTGCTGCTGGTGTTGCTGGAGGTTCTGGAGCTGCTGGAGGTGCTGCTGGTGCTGGTGGAGGCTCAGGAGCTGCCGGAGGTGCTGCTGGTGCTGGTTCGGCTGGAGGTTGTGGTGCTGTCTCTGCTGATTCTGGGGGCACTTCACGGCCGCGGCCGTACTTTGTTCCGCTCCTTCAGCAGGTTCTTGGTCAGCTGCCTCCTCCTAGTCCTCCTCCCTCCTTAGAGTGTCCTCCGCCTGTCCAGTCGCAGTCCCAGCTCCCGCCTGCCTCGCCACTTCCTGGTCCTTCTCCCTACACTAGTCCGACAGGCGGTCTTACAGAGCGTCGTGAGCCTGCGTCTCGTCTGTGTCGCCTGTGTCGCATCCTCTGTCACCTGTTCGTGCTGCTCGCA
This sequence comes from Closterium sp. NIES-65, assembly GCA_948144175.1. NCBI lineage: Eukaryota > Viridiplantae > Streptophyta > Zygnematophyceae > Desmidiales > Closteriaceae > Closterium > Closterium sp. NIES-65. The sequence goes on along the minus strand of CANXME010001258.1, from coordinate 245,275 downwards.
CTGGTCGCCGTGGTCAGCATGAGCGTCCTCCACCTGTGCCTGGCACACACTTTATGACTCTGCGTCCTTCCACTGCTCCACAGCATGTCCCTCTGCCGTCTCCTCCTGAGTCCTCTCTTCCTGTCCTTGCTGACCCGGAGTCTGACTCTCTTCGTGCTGCCAGTCCTACTATCACGCGTCTCCTGGCCACTGTTGTCACTTACCCTTCGTTTGACTCTGCTGCTGCGTCTGCCCTAGTTGCTGAGCTTGTTGACTTTGCTGCTAGCTGTCGTCTAGACTACGCCGCGAGTCTTGTTGCTGAGTCTGAGTCCGTCTGTCCTCCGCTCTTCGGGGGTGAGTGTGCTCTAGGCACGGACGTCCTTGAGGACAGGCAGGAGGACCTTGAGTGTCTTGCAGCCGCTGCGCCTCATCTCGTTTCCATGCTGATTGCCCCTGAGGGAGACCCGGATGCTCCAGACATCCCGACCCCGCGCTCTTACGTTGAGGCGATCGCGGGTGAGTACTCCTCTCAGTGGCAGTCAGCCATGGATGCAGAGATGGCATCCTGGAAGTCCACAGGCACTTACGTCGACGAGGTTCCCCCTCCTGGGGCGAACATCGTCAGTGGCATGTGGATTTTCAGGGTGAAGCGGCCGCCGGGTTCTCCACCTGTCTTCAAGGCTCGTTACGTTGCTCGAGGCTTCAGTCAGCGAGAGGGAGTACACTTCTTTCAGACCTTCTCCCCCACCCCGAAGATGACCACTCTTCGGGTGCTACTGCACGTTGCTGCTCACCGTGACGATGAGCTTCACACTCTTAACTTTAGCACAGCTTTCTTGCAGGGCAGCCTGCACGAGGAGATCTCGCTGCGCCGCCCTCCTGGCTTCACTGGGTCGTTTCCTCCTGGTACCCAGTGGAGCCTCCGGCGGCCGGTCTACGGTCTCCGCCAGGCGCCACGTGAGTGGCACGACACACTGAGGACTACTCTTGCGGCACTTGGGTTCGCGCCCTCTACTGCTGACCCGTCGCTGTTTCTGCGCACCGACACTTCTCTGCCGCCGTTCTACATCCTCGTGTACGTCGACGACTTGGTCTTTGCCACTATTGACACTGAGGCTCTCGCCCACGTGAAGTTGGAGCTGCAGAAGAGACACACGTGCACAGACCTGGGTGAACTGCGCAACTACCTTGGCTTGCAAATCACCCGTGACAGAGCACGCCGCACCATCACACTGACTCAGTCACACATGGTGCAGCAGGTCCTTCAGCGCTTTGGCTTTACCTGGTCCTCAACATAGGCCACTCCTCTGGCTATAGGTCACTCGCTCTCAGCTCTGCCTCCGGATGAGTCCGTAGAGCCGAGTGGTCCTTACCCAGAGCTAGTTGGTTGCCTCATGTACGTGATGACTTGCACTCGTCCTGACCTTGCATACCCTCTTGGCCTTCTGGCCCGCTACGTGGCTCCTGGCAGGCACCGAAAGGTGCACTGGGATGTTGCAAAGAGGGTATTGCGCTACTTGTGCAGTACATCGGGCATGGGGCTCGTGCTTGGAGGAGGGAGCTCAGTTGTTCTCACTGGGCACTCAGACGCTTCTTGGGTTGACGACCAGGCTACTCAGCGGTCGTCACAGGGTTACACCTTCAGCCTTGGCTCTGGTTCAGTTTCTTGGCGTTCTACTCGCTCGTGTTCTGTTCTCAGCTCCAGTTGTGAGGCTGAGATCTACGCCACAGCCATGGCTGCACAGGAGCTACGCTGGCTGACCTACCTGCTGACCGACTTGGGAGAGCGGCCTAGTTCTCCTCCAGTGCTGTACGTCGACAACAAGGCTGCCATTGCCTTGTGTTTGGAGCACAGACTGGAGCACAGAACGAAGCACATCGCTCTCCGTTACTTCCTAGCTCGAGAGCTGCAGCAGCGCGGTCAGCTTCGTCTGCGTTACGTGGCCACTCAGGCCAACACCGCTGATATATTCACCAAGGCACTTCAGCCTGGTGATCATCAGCGCTTCTGCACTATGCTGGGGCTGTTGCCCACTTTTCCTCACTTGCTGTAGGCTTTGCCTGTACTGTGATCTCTATATATGTATACCTGCCTGTTTGCTTTGCTAGGTTGAGATCACCTTGTTGTTTGTGTTGCATATATGCCTCTACATGTGAATTGGCCCTATGGCCCTTTGCTTGTGCTCAGAGTGTGTGGTGACGTTGTGATCCACCCTGAGCTTGTTTGCCTTTCTTGACTGGTCTTGTGACCCCTTGCTCTCCCCCACTTTGCCTATGGGGATGTGTCAAACATCATATATGTGTTATTGCTGTGTAGGCTATAGTGGGTTAGCCTTTAAGGGGTACACAACTCTAGGGTTTCATACTTGTACTCCAATGTTTCATAGTTCAATCACTTCTTGTTTCTGACATCGGCTGCACAGCGTTGCATCCGCGGGACAACGGTGCACCAGCTTCGCAGGTGCGTGCAGCTGGTTGGCGCCCAACTCCCCGTCACTTGCCCAGCGCAGACACTTCACCCGTGACGGCGCCCACCAGCCACGTCGACCTCGGGATACCACCCCCGAGGTCGTCCTCGCAGACAACATCCCCGGCGACTTTCGCGCACGTCGCCCGGGTATCTTGGTTGACCGGGTATTTCATGGTCCTTCTGCGGTTTCGTGGCTACCGCGGTCCTCCGCGGTTTCGTGGCTCCCACGGTCCTCTGTGATTTCGTGGCTCCACGGTCCCCCGCGATTTCGTAGCTCCACGGTCCCCCGCGATTTTATGGCTCCACGGTCCCCCGCGATTTCGTGGCTCCACGGTCCCCCGCGATTTCAAGGCTCCACGGTTGGCTCCGCCCAAGCGAGGACGGGGCCAAACACAACTCCCGTTGACACGACACACCACTGCCTGCCCCTTCTCCTTACACTGAGTAGACAAACTTGCTTACAGAGCGCCGTGAGCCTACGTTTCGGCCTGCCTCGCCTGTTTGCGCTGGTCGCACTGGTCGTCGTGTTCCTCGTGAGCGTCCGCCTCCTGTCCCTGGCACGCACGCTATGGCACTTCATCCTTCCTATGTTCCACAGCGTGTTCCCCTACCGTCTCCTCCTACGTCTTTTCTTACTGACGTTCAGGACTCTTAGTCTAACCTGGTTTGTGCTGCTCACCCTACTGTCACACGTCTACTCGCCACTGTTGTCACTGACCCGTCGCTTAAGTCCGCTGCTGCATCTGCCTTAGTCTCTGAGCTTGTTCGCTTTGCTGCTGCTTGTCGCCTAGACTACGCTGCTAGTCTTTTTGCTGAGTCTGGGTCTGTCTGTCCTCTGTCCGTCGGGGGTGAGTGTGCTCTTGGCACGGACGTCCTTGAGGACAGACAGGAGGACTTTGAGTGTCTTGCAGCCGCTGCGCCTCATCTCGTGGCCATGCTGCTTGCCCCTGAGGGAGACCCGGATGCACCAGACATCCCGACTCCGCGTTCTTACGCTGAGGCGATCGCGGGTCCCTTCTCCTCTCAGTGGCAGACAGCCATGGACGCAGAGATGGCAACCTGGAAGTCCACAGGCACTTACGTCGATGAGGTTCCTCATCTTGAGGCGAACATCGTCGATGGCATGTGGATTTTCAGGGTGAAGCGGCCGCCGGGCTCTCCGCCTATCTTGAAGGCTCGTCACGTTGCACAAGGCTTCAGACAGTGACAGAGAGTTGACTTCTTCCAGAACTTCTCCCCAACCCCGACGATGACCACTCTTCGTGTGCTGCTGCACGTTGCCGCTCAGCGTGACTACGAGCTTCACTCTCTGGACTTCAGCACAGCGCTCTTACAGGGCAGTCTGCACGAGTAGATCTGGCTGCGCCGCCCACCTGGCTTCACTGGGTCGTTCCCTCCTGGTACCCAGTGGAGCCTCCGTCGGCCAGTCTACGGTCTCCGTCAGGCGCCTCGTCAGTGGCACGACACACTGAGGACGACACTTGCGGCTCTTGGGTTTGCCCCTTCCACTGCTGACCCGTCGCTGTTTCCACTTCACTGCCACCGTTCTACATCCTCGTGTACGTCGACAACTTGGTCTTAGCCACTGCTGACACTAAGGCTCTCGCCCTTGTGAAGTTGGAGCTGCAAAAGAGACACACGTGCACAAACCTGGGTGAGCTGCGCTGCTACCTTGGCTTGCAGATCACCCGGGACAGAGCACGCCGCACCATCACCCTAACTCAGTCACACATGGTGCAGCAGGTTCTTCAGCGATTTGGCTTCACTTGGTCCTCGCCACAGACCACTCCTCTGGCTATAGGTCACTCGCTCTCAGCTCCACCTTCAGACGAGTCCGTAGAGCCAAGTGGCCGGTACTCAGAGCTAGTGGGCTGCCTCATGTACGTGATAACCTGCACTCGTCCTGACCTTGCGTACCCTCTTGGCCTTCTGGCACACTACGTGGCTCCTGGTAGGCACCGAAAGGTGCACATGGATGCTGCGAAGAGGGTACTGCGCTACTTGTGCAGTACATCGGGCATGGGGCTCGTGCTTGGAGGGCAGAGCTTAGTTGTTCTCACTTGACACTCAGACGCTTCTTTGGTTGACGACCTGGCTACGCAGCGGTCGTCACAGGGTGACAATTTCAGCCTTGGCCGCGGCTCTGTTTCTTGGCGGTCTACCCGCTCGTCTTTTGTTCTCAGCTCCAGTTGTGAGGCTGAGATCTACGCCACAGCCATGGCTGCACATGAGTTACGCTGGCTCACCTACCTGCTGATTGACTTGGGAGAGCGGCCTCATTCTCCTCCACATCTGTACGTAGACAACAAGGCCGCCATTGCCTTGTGTCAGGAGCACAGACTGTAGCACAGAATGAAGCACATCATCAGTGCTTTTGTACTATGTTAGGCCTTGTGCGTGTTTCGTCTCACTTGCTCACTTCGTGACTTTGCTTGTACTGTGATATATATATATACCTGCATGCTTGCTCTTGCTAGGTAGTGATCACTGTACTGTTGTTGCTGCATATATAGCTCTGCATGTGACCTGGCCTTGTGGCCCTTTGCTTGTGCTCCAGTGTGTGGTGACGTTGTGATCCACCCCGAGCAAAAGCCAGGTTGTCAACGTAGACCAGTACAAAAACCGGTGTGGAGCCACGCCGAACAAACATCGACGGGTTGGCAGAAGACTGCTAGAAACTAAGGTCAGACAGGGTAGAATGAAGGGTGTTGTGCCACTCCTGACGAGCCTGACGGAGACCATAGACCAGTAGTCTTAGCCTCAAGTGGGTCCCAAGAGGGAAATTGCCTGTGAAGGCAGAGGGACGACACAACTAGACCTCCTCGTGTAGGCTACTTTGAAGGAAAGCAGTAGAGAAGTCGAGAGAGTGTAACTCGTAGTCTCTCTGTGTTGCTACGTGTAGTAACACCCAAAGTGTGGTCATTTTCGGGGTAGGCGCGAAGGTCTGAAAGAAGTCAACTCCCTTGCTATGACTGAAACCTCTAGCCACATCGCGCACCTTGAAGACCGGAGGAGATCCCGCTGGCCGCTTCACCCTGAAGATCCACATGCCATCGACTACGTTCGCCCCAACGGGGGGAACCTCGTCGACGTAAGTGCCTGTGGATCTGTAGGAGGCCATCTGTGAGTCCATGGCTGCTCTCCACTGAGAGGCCCAAGGCCCTTACACTGCCTCAGCGTAAGTGCGAGGAGTCGGTATGTCAAGGGCGTCGGGGTCTCCCTCAGGGGCGAGCAGCATGGCACAGAGATGAGGCAAAGCCGCTGCTAGGAACTCTAACTCAAAGTGCCTATCCTCTAGGGCGTCACAACCAAGGGCAGACTCAACCCCGACGGCCAGAGGACTGGTAGGAAGAGCAGCCACAAACCTGGTGGCGTAGTCAAGGCGGCGAGTAGAGGCAAACTCAGTGACTGCAGCAGTAAGAGCGGAGATAGAGGACAGAGAAGCACGTGGGTCGGTAACAAGAGAGGCGAGAACACGAGAGAGAATAGGACGGTACGTGTGGTATTAGTCCGTGACAGGAGCAGAGAGGGAAGCAGTGAGAGCCGAATCAGGAGGAGAAGGAAGTATAGAAGGAGACGAACAAGGCGGACTAGAACAAAACAGGGCAGTACAAAGGTCAAAGAAGGAAGCAGGGGACGATGGACGAGCACGAGGAGAGCGACGCGAAGGCCAAGTGTGAGAAATAGGAGGGGACAACGGAGGCAAAGAAGGAGGGAAAACAGCTGGGGAGGGGTCAGGAGGAGGAAGCAGAGGACTAGAGACGGGAGGAGAGGGAGAGGGGAGACCGAGGGTCTAAAGACCAGAGATAGGAGGAGGAGTTGGTGGGTGCTGCTGCTGCAGCTGCAACCGCTGCTCCTCCAGCTACGGCGGCTGCTGATGCTCCTGCTGCTGCAGCTGCTGCTGCGGTTGTTTCTGCGGCTGCTCCTGCTCCGGCTGCTGCTGCTGCTCCTCCGGCTGCTGCTGCTGCTGCTGCTCCTCCAGCCGCTGTAGCTCAGGCTGCTGCCGCTACAACTCCAACTGCTCCTCACGGGCACGGCGAGCACAGCCTGGTGACGGGTCAGGCAGGGGTGGGGGAGAGGAGTAGTGTCCGGAGCGGTGGTAGCCCCAGGACCGCTCTCCAAAGAACCAGTCACACCACCCCCAGAGCCAGCACCACCAATAGCAACACGGCCAGTCCCAGACTCACCAGGTCCCTTAGGGGGCGCATGCGCAAGCACCCTCAGGGATAGCGCGACTAACACCAGCTCCCTGAAGACTAGAACCTCCCGTAGGCTCGGGCTCAGCTCCAACGCCAGCACCCCTGGCACTAGAACCTCGTGGAGGCACACTCTCAGCTCCAACTCCAACCCCTCCAGAGGTAGCACCCCCAGGGTCCTCGACACAAGCACCTGCTCCCGTAAGGTCTGCAGTATTCTGTGAGGGGTACTGTGGGGAAGGGGACGGCACCAAAGGGGCTACCGAGGGGGGAGGGGCAGCGTGTGACACACCTGACAGGGTTGGACCAAGGGGGGGGGGGGGGCTGAACCGGAGGAGGAGGAGGGGGGGCGGGAGTCAAGAAGAGAGGGGGAGGAGGAACCGAAAGACCTCGATAGGGGTACCGGGTGTAGTAGGGGCTGACTTGACAAAACAAACGTTGAGAGAGTCAAAGAACTGGTGAAGGGGTGGGTGGTAAAATGTGAAGTCAGAGGAGTCCACGGGGAAACCAAAGAAGTTGCAGGGAAGGGCGCGAGGGGAGAGCTTATCCGCGGAGGTGTGGCGAACAAGCGCCAAGCAGCCCCAGACACGAAAACGCGATGCAACACCAGGGGACCCGGTCCAAAGACTGGTCGGTGAAGCCTCTAGCCGAGAGACAGAGGTTCAGCTGGTGAGCGGCGTACCAAACCGCGTAGGGCCACAGAAAATGGGGTGCACGGACGTGGATCATGGAGGTGCGTGCAATCTCCTTGACCAAGCCTATGCGGCGCTTGACAACCCTAGTCTGCTTCGGGGACTCTGGAAGCATCCTAGACTGACGGATGCCCTGCTCGCGACAGAATTCAGCGAGAATGCTGGAGCGAAACTCACCCCCACAGTGGGAATGAAGACAGCTGGCACGATGACCACAAGTGTCCGCAGTGGTTAGTAACCACCGGATCAGCGTAGAAGTCACCTAGACTTCTTCGCCAGGGGGAACACTGTGGTGTAGCGAGAGTAGTCGTCAATGACCACCCAAAAGAAACTCTCTCGCTCAAGGCCAGGGCGAGGGGCGGGGCCCCAAACGTCCAAGTGAAGGCAAGACTCGTGGGAGGCCTATGACAAGACACTGACTAGACATAGCGCGCAGGCGAGGAATGGACGGGTGCCCCATCCGGTGGAGCCACAGAACGGTGGGGTGGGCAAGAGACCGACAAGAGCACGACACAGCAACTAGACTAGACACCAGTACCTGACCAGACACAGCTACATGGTGAGAAGCGGCAACATGGTGAGACGGGGGGACCTGACGGGGGGCAGTGACAGTGGTCGGGGGCAATAGCTACTGTTGCTACCGCCGCCAAGGGCCAGTGTGAAGTGTGTAGAGACCAAAGCCCGGCTCAGCGGTAAAGGTAGCCAGAGGCGCGTACGTGTCCCCGTCGACACAAACCGCCAGAAGGCTCAATCCACACACCCACGTGACTACTCACGAGTGGCCTCACACCCACCAAGTTCCTAGAGAATGAGGGGATGTGGAAGCCCGTCAGGAAACCCAAGGGAACTGCTGGGCACGAAAGCGTAGTAGTGTAGCGAGCAGTGACTGGTCCTGAAGTGGGATCAGTCAGTGCTACAGAGACCAGCGCAGGAAGCGGAGTAAGCGTCGTGTGGTCGCGGAAGATACCGTGCGAAGCTCTGGAGTCCAGAGTGAACGACATCGAAGTGTCCTCGAAAGCAGCTCCTGGACTAGTGTCTACATAAGTACCTACGCTAGCAACAAGCACCTCAGCAACACTAGCACCTAAGCTAACAACAGTCGAGTAAACAGAGTCAGAAGCACTGGAGTCAACAACAGCATACATAGCATGAGGGGTTCCTAAGAGATCAATCAACTAAGAAGCCGACATGCCCCACAGAGCGGGGCCGTATCGCTGAACAAGGGGAAGCTAGTCAGGGGCAGGGCCGTCAACGTCGTAGGCCGCACGAAGTGTGTCAGTGAGCTGAGCAAAGCACTAACCTGGTGGGTGGGTGCGGCCACAAGGGAGGCCTCGGCGAGTACCTGTCTGAATGAGATAGGTGCAGAGAGGGTGGACGGCACCACGCGACAGCTGACGCGTTCCTGACCCCTGCCCCCGAGCATGCTGCTGCTGTGGCTGCTGCAAGAGGAGTGGCTGCTACTGCTGCTGCCGCTGAGTCAGGTACCAAGCCGCCACTCCAGCACCTGCAGCTGATGGACTAGTAGGCGCCTGACGAATCCGAGCTTCACCTGTACCAGCTGCAGTAGGGGAGTCACTAGCCGCTGCACGAGGCGCTCCTCCAACCTCCGTACTCCCACCACCGCCGCTCGCCACGCCACCTCCGCCACCTCCGCCGCCTCCACCCGCACCCTGACCGCCCCTCCCTCCGCTCCTGCCCCTAGACCACGAAGAAGTCATAACAGCAGCTACGGCCACGTTAGTAGCGGCAGTGGCAAGGGAGGCAGTAAAGGTGGGCAGCTGAGGGACAGTGCACCGTGAAACAATGGAGGGCCGCAGCAGCTTTGTGAGTGGGCTGTCCGTTGGGGCAGTCCCGGTGGTGGAGCTAGAGGTACTGGTTTTGGGGGTGTTGTTGCTACTGGAGTTGGAAGTTCTGGGGGTGTGACTACTCAGCCGCAGCAGTCTGCGCTTAGTCACCTTCTCAGTCTCCCGCCTGTCATTCCTGAGTTCCTTGTAGCTGGCACTAATCCTCCATTACTGTTTCCACCGCCTGACCAGTCTCAGCCACAGATGCTGCCTTACTCCCCCACTTCCTGCTCCTGCTCCTTACACTGCGGTGATAGAGTCCCTCACTTAGAGTAGAGAGCCTGTGTCACGTCCTGTCACGCCTATCCGTACTCACCGTGCTGTGCGTCCTCGTCCTCCACCTGCCCCTGGCACGCACATCATGACACTTCGTCCTTCCTTTGTTCCACAGCGTGTTGTCCTCCTGTCGCCTCCCACGACTTCTCTTCTTCACGTTCCTGGCGCTGAGTCTGACCTTGTCCGTACTGCCAGTCCGACTGCCACTCGTCTTCTTGCCATGATTGTGACTGACCCTTCCTTTTAGTCTGCTACTGGTCTTCCTTTGTTGTTGAGCTTGTTGGCTTTGCCGCTTTGTGCCACCTTGACTACGCTGCGAGTCTTGTTTTTTACTCTTCCTGTCATCCATCCGTCAAAGGTGAGTTTGCCCTTGGTTGTGACGTCCTTGAGGACAAGCAGTTTGAGCTGGAGTGCCTAGCGGCCGCTGCACCTCATCTCGCGTCCACGCTACTCTGCCCTAAGGGAGACCCGGATGCACTTGACATCCTGACCTCGCTTTCTTATGCAGATGCGATCATGGGTCCGTACCCCTCTCAGCGGCAGATAGCCATGGACGCAGAATTGGCTTCCTTGAAGTCCACAGGCACCTATGTCGACGCACTTTCCCTACATGGGGCGAACATAGTCGATGGCATGTGAATTTCCAGGGTGGAACGGCCACCGGGTTCTTTGCGTGCCTTCAAGGTGCGTTACGTTGCACGAAGCTTCAGTCCGCGTGAGCGGGTCGCCTTCTTCCAGACCTTATCCCCCACCCTGAAAATGACCACCCTTTGGATGCTACTGCATGTTGCTGCACAGCGTAACTACGAGCTGCACTTCCTCGACTTCTCGACAGCTTTCTTGCAGGGCAGCCTTCACAAGGCTATCTGGTTGTGCCGCCCACCTGGCTTCACTAGGTCGTTTCCTGCGGGTACCAAGTGGAGTCTCCGGCGACCAGTCTACGGTCTGCGTCAGGCGCCCCGTAAGTGGCATGAGACAGTGAGGACTACACTTGCGGCTCTTGGTTTCGCTCCATTGAATGCTGACCCTTCGTTGTTTCTGCGCACAGACACTTCTCTGCCGCTGTTCTACATCCTCGTGTACGTCGACGACTTGGTTTTTGCTACTGCTGATACTGAGGCACTGGCCTTAGTGAAGGCGGAGCTGCAGGAGAGACACACGTGCACTGACCTGAATGAGCTACGGAGCTATCTTACCTTGCAGATCACCCGGGATAGAACACGACGCACCATCACCCCGTCTCAGTCACGCATGGTGCAGCAGGTTTGTAACGGCTTCGATTTTGAGTTCTCCTTGCCACAGCCCACTCCTCTGCCTACAGGCCACTCGCTCTCAGCTCCACCTTTGGATGAGTCTTTAGAGCGGAGTGGTCTATATTCAGAGCTTGTGGGTTGTCTCATGTACCAGATGACGTGCCCACGACTTGACCTCACGTACCCTCTCAGCCTTCTGGCTCGCTACGTGGCTCCCAGTAGACACGGAAAGGTGCGCTTGGAAGCTGCGAAGAGGGGAGTGTGTTACTTGTGCAGTACATCGGGCATGGGGCTTGTGCTTGGAGGACAGGGTTCAGTTGTTCTCACCGGTCACTCAGACGCTTCTTGGGTTGACGACGAGACGACTCACCGGTCGACACAGGGTTAGAGTTTCAGCCTTGGCACCGGTTTCGTCTCGTGGAGATCCACTCGCTCATCTTTTGTAATTTATTCTAGCAGTGAGGCCGAGATTTACGCTGGGGCTATGGCTGCACAGGAGCTCCGCTTGGCTGACCTACCTGCTGACCGACTTGGGTGAGTAGCCTCGTTCTCCTCTAATTCTGTATGTCGACAACAAGGCCATGATTCCCTTATGTCAGGACCAGAGACTGGAGCATAGAATGAAGCACATTGCTCTTCGTTACTTCCTCACGCGAGAGCTGCAGCAGCGTGGTCAGCTTCGTCTTGCTTACGTGGCCAACACTGCTGATGTCTTCACCAAGACCCTTGGGTTTGGTGATCATCAACGTTTCTGCATTGCTCTTGGGCTTGTGCCCACTTTGCCTCACCTGCTTGTCTCTTGATCTTGCCTTTCCCTTGTTGTACACTGATATACTACTTGCATACTTGCATGCTTACACTTGCTGCTGTTCGGTGTACTACTGTTGTTATTATAAACCCCGCATGTGAACTGGCCTTGTGGCCGCTTGCTTGTGCTCGGAATGCGTGGTGATCTTAAGATCCACCATGAGCTTGCTCTGGCTATCCCCCACTTTGCCTATGGGGGTGTGTCAAACATAATATGTTTATCTTGTACTAGGTTGTAGTGGGTTTAGCCTTAGGGGCTACACAATATCTCTCAACATTGTACTTTTGACCTAATGCTATCATTCCTGTTTTCTGTACTAACAGGGCCTTGTCCGACTCGGGTTCAAAGACGAATTAATTGAACGCGGATACGCCCGGCAGCAGGAGCGTGAAAACGGGTTGATTTCCTATCACGGATGGAGCCGGTGGATTTGAAGGAGAAAGAGGAGCAGGAGGCTCCGGAGGAGGAGGGGCACATGGTGCAGGTGGCGCTGGTGGCAGTGGTTGCTCAAGTGCTCTGCCACTAAACTACCCATCAATATTTTAAGAGACAGTGTGCCTGGCAAATCTTGCCATAGCTTTTGTAGCCAGGCGGGGGGGAAGAGAGAAAGTCGAAAGGAATAAAGAATGGGGTGCACAAATGGACCACAAGAAGAGACCCCGTCTGTGAGGCGGCTTAGAATCCTCGTCGGCGATAGACGAGAATGCTGACTATCAGAATCCCAGCCACTCATCATTGGGATAAAAAAGCTTGTTTGTGTAGCAGGTGAGTGCGCCCATAACCCCCAAGGCCAACGTGCCTGTAACCCTTCTCTAGGATCAATCGGGGATCTCAAGTGCTCTTCTGACACCCCCCCATACTGGGATGCCCGAGGTGCACACTGGGATTCGAACCCGAGACCTTTGCTCTGATACCATGACAAAATCCCAACCACTAACCACTGGGATAAAAGGGCTTGTTTGTGTTGCGAGTGGGTGCGCCCATAAACCCCAAGTCCAAAGTGTCTGTAATGTCAAACTCATATCATATAGCTTGTCTAGGCTATAGTTGGGTAGACACTATGGGGTACAGTTTCCTAGGGATTCCTACTTGTACCCAGCCTTGTGCTAGTTCATTCATTCCTCATTCTTCACATGGTATAGAGCAGGTTCCCTAGTGGGAACGCTTCCTTGGGCCCACCACTGAAATCTTTTTCTGACCGGAGCGTCAGTCGCTCCTGCCCGAGGCGCGCCTTTTTCGCCGCCCTTTCCAGGCCCCTAGTGGTCCCTAGCGGACTCGTCACCGCCCCTACGCGACCCCGTCGCCGCCCCTAGCGGCCCCGTCGCCGCCCCTACGCGGCCCCGTCGCCGCCTCTCACCCTACGCGGCCCCGTCGCCGCCCCTACGCGGCCCCGTCGCCGCCCCTAGCGGCCCCGTCGCCGCCCCTAGCGGCCCCGTCGCCGCCTCTCACCCTACGCGGCCCCGTCGCCGCCCCTACGAGGCCCCGTCGCCGCCCCTAGCGGCCCCGTCCCTGCTCTTAGCAACCCCGTCGCCGCCTCTCACCCTACGCGGCCCCGTCGCCGCCCCTACGCGGCCCCGTCGCCGCCCCTAGCGGGCCCGTCGCCGCCCCTAGCGGCCCCGTCGCCGCCTCTCACCCTACGCGGCCCAGTCACTGTCGAAATATAATTGACATATTTTATAACTGCTTGTAGTTGTAGTGTAGTTATTGTGCTTTGTAGGTGGTGCACCAATTTCATTTGCTTTCCTTGTATAAGTCTTGAAACTTTGTAATGCAAACCACTTTTCCCTTTTCCAACTTTCTCGATACCTAGCCTAGGCTCACAACTCACTCGACATACTAGTTGGGCCTAGGCTCCTAAGCCTAGGCCCTAGTTAAAACTCACTTACCTTTCGTTCATTTTGACATGGTATCGAGCAGGTTCCCCTGTGGGAACTGTGCTTAGGGCTCACCACCACTACCTCGTAACTTTTTTTTTCTGCCCGGAGCGCCCTCCGGGCCCTTTCTCTTCCTTTTTTTTTTCGATCTGCCCTAACAGCCCCTTGCGCCTGAGCGCCGCCCGCCCTAGCGCCATAGCGCCGCCCGCCCTAGCGCCCGCCCTAGAGCCCGAGCGCGGCCCGCCCTAGAGCCTGACGGCCGCTCGCCCTAGAGCCTGAGCGCCGCCCGTCGCCGCCCTAACGCCCGTGCGCCCGACGCCCGCTAGCCGCCCGACGCGCCGCCCGTGCACAGCCCGTGCGCCGCCCGTGCGTCGCCCTCAGCAGCTCGACGCGCCGCCCGTGCAGCCGCCCGTGAGCTGCCTGTGCGCCGCCCGACGACCCGCCCGGGCAACTGCCCGTGCTGCCGCCCGTGCAGCCGCCCGCGCACCCGCCCGTGCAGCCGCCCGCGCACCTGCCTGTGCAGCCGCCCGCGCACCCGTCAGCGCCAGCCGCCGTTCGTGAGCCGCCCGTGCAGCCGCCCTCAGCCGCCCGTTCAGCCGCCCGTGCAGCCGCCAGTGCCGCCCGTGCAGCCGCCTGTGACGCCGCCCGTGAGCCGCCCGTGAGCAGCCCGTCTCGACGCCCGCGCCGCCCGTGTCACCCGAGCCGCGAGCGCCGCCCGAGCAGAGAGCCGCCCGAGTCGCCCGTGCCGCTGACGCCCGAGCCGCCCGAGCCACCCGAGCCGCCCGAGCCGCCCGAGCCGCCCAAGCCGCCCGAGCCGCCCGAGCCGCCCGAGCCGCCTACGGTGCTGAGCGCCGATCCTTTGGGGCTGCTGCTACTCCTGGGCCGGCGGAGTTGCTGAGCTGCCGTGTTGCTGTCCTACTGAGCTGCTCGGCCCTTCCTCTCTGGTGAGACTGTCGGCTGCTATCACGGCCACCCCTAGTGTCCTGGCCTTTGACGCTGAGGGTCGCGCCATTGACTTTGCGGTCTGGGTCGAGGACCTGCAGCTGTACTTGCAGTGCAATTCAGTTGATGACATCTCTCTCTTTGACTTTGCCTCTGGCGCTGTCCCTGCCCCTCCTGCTGACGCTGAACCCACTGTTCGCTCCAAGTGGGCCACACGCGATGCTGCTGCACGTCTTGGTGTGCGTCGCCACCTTCCTTCCTCTGAGCGTGCACACTTTAGTCAGTGCAAGACCGCTCAGGCCTTGTACGACGCTGTAGTTGCGCGCTACTCCTCCCCTTCCACTAGGTGGCGGGTGTGAGGCAACCAGCAGCCGTGTGGGGGAGGGGAAGGAGGAGAGGTGGAGGGACGGCTGCTGGTTGCCTCACACCCACCACCCCGGTGCCAATCCCCCTTCTCCCCCACACCCTCCCCCCCAGCGGCAGCTGCAGCAATGGGAATGAAAGGAGGAGGAGGGGAAGGAGGAGGGTGAGGAGATGGAGTGGGTGACCATCCAGAGTTAGCCCGCCTGCAGTACCTGCTGTTGCTTGTTATTTTGCATGGTGTACCCCCTCAGGGGGCGTAACTATACTTCTACCTACAAGCACTTATGGGGGCGTGTCGAAATATAATTGACATATTTTATAACTGCTTGTAGTTGTAGTGTAGTTATTGTGCTTTGTAGGTGGTGCACCAATTTCATTTGCTTCGCTTGTATAAGTCTTGAAACTTTGTAATGCAAACCACTTTTCCCTTTTCCAACTTTCTCGATACCTAGCCTAGGCTCACAACTCACTCGACATACTAGTTGGGCCTAGGCTCCTAAGCCTAGGCCCTAGTTAAAACTCACTTACCTCTCGTTCATTTTGACAGTCACCGCCCCTATGCGGCCCGACGCCGCCCCTAACGGCCCTGTCGCCGCCCCTAGCGGCCCCGTCGCCGCCTCTCACCCTACGTGGCCCCATCGCCGCACCTACGCGGCCCCGTCGCTGCCTCTACGCGGCCCTGTCGCCGCCCCTAGCGGCCCCGTCGCCGCCCCTAGCGGCCCCGTCGCTGCTCCCCTACCTACGCGGCCCCATAGCCGCCCCTAGTGGCCTCGTCGCCGCCCCTACGCGACCCTGTCGCCGCCCCTAGCGGCCCCGTCGCCGCTCCCCTCCCTAAGCGGCCCCGTCGCCGCCCATAGCGGCCCCAACGCCGCCTCTACCGAGCAGCCCAACAGCAGAGCCGCCCAGCCGCTCAGCAACCGAGCCGCCGAGCAGCCGAGCGGCCCGACAGCCGAGCCGCCCGACAGCCGAGCCGCCCAGTAGCCGAGCCGCCGAGCAGCCGAGCCGCCCAACAGCCGAGCCGCCCGACACCCGAGCCGCCCAGCAGCCGAGCCGCCGAGCCGCCGAGCCGCACAGCAGCCGAGCCGCCGAGTCGCCCTGCCGTTGAGCCGCTACTGTTCCTACAGGCACGCCCCGACCCTACCTACTCGGACTTGTGAGATCACTTCCTGTTAGGCCACTGCAGTCATGGCTACCCCTAGTGTTCTTACCTTTGATACTGAGGGTCGTGCTGTTGACTTTGAGGTCTGGGTCGATGACCTCCAGCTGTTCCTACAGTGCGATAGGGCAGACGGACTCTCCTTGTTCGATCTCACCTCTGGTGCCTCCCCTGCCCCGCCTGCTACTGCTGACAGCACTGTTCGCTCTCAGTGGGCCACACGCGATGCTGCTGCACGTCTTGCTGTGTGTCGCCACTTACCGACCACTGAGCGCGCGCACTTTAGCCAGTACAAGAGTGCTCAGACCTTGTACGACGCTGTAGTTGCACGCTACTCTTCCCCTGCCACTGCTGCACTGAGCCGCCTCATGCTACCGTACCTCTTCCCTGACCTTGCTGCCTTCCCCCCAGGCGCTGACCTCATTACGCACCTCCGCACTAGTGACACTCGCTACCGCGCTGCGCTTCCTGCTGAGTTCTGCGCCAAGAGACCCCCCCCCCCATGTACATCACCCTCTACTACATAGTCACCCGGCTCCCTGACTCTCTTCGCGTAGTCAGGGACCACTTCCTCTCAGTCTGCCCCACCACACTCACCGTTGACCTCCTCGAGGAGCGCCTCCTAGCAGCAGAGAAGAGCATAGTCGCTGTAGGAGCCTCTCGTGGTGACCCTCGCACCCCCATCTTTGAGGGGTGTTCCCCTTCCCCCCTCTTGCCCTCTGTTGCTTCTGCTGCTGCGGCCGACCTCGTTGGTTTCGAGTCGGTCGGCGCGGCGTCTGCCCCTAGCAGGAGACGCCGCACCAGCAAGGGCAAGGGGGGCAAGGGCACTGGAGGGGCTGGCGAGGGCGGTGGAGGTGGTGGTGGAGGCAGTGGAGGGGGTGGGGATGGTGGTGGGAGTGGTGGCGGGGGTGGAGGTGTCGGTGGCAGCAGCGGAGGCTGCGGCAGTGGCGGAGGGAGCGGAGGCGGCGGAGGTGGCAGAGGCGGCGGAGGTGGTGGAGGCGGCGGAGGTGGCGGAGGCGGCGGCGGCGGCAGCGGTGGAGCTGGTCGTGGCTCTGGGCAGAGGAGTGGGTCCGGTGGTGGTCACCGCCAGCAGCAGCAGTGCAGTCGTGAGACCCTGTCCCCTCAGCAGCTTCGTGAGTGGTACGGTGGGCGTCAGCGAGGTGGGGGTACTGGTCCCTGCACCTACGTCCTCCGTACAGGCGACCGTGCTGGTCAGCAGTGCGGGGGCCCGCACTCCACCCAGCGCTGCTTCGGCCGCCTGACGGACGCGTGGCGTCACCAGTTCTCTGACGCCACTGAGATCCATCGCTGGGACGTTCTGTCTAGGGCTGGGGTTGCTATCTTTGATCTTGATTATGATGCTATTCTTGCTGCCATGTATGCTGTGTCTACTAGTGATAAGGGTGACTGTTACGTGTGTGTTCCGCCTGACCCGGGCATTGAGGCTGCTGCTCTAGGTGCTGGTGAGGCTGCTGCTCTAGGTGCTAGTGCGTCTGCTGCCCCAGGTGCTGCTGAGTCTGCTCTCTCAGGTACTACGTCGGCTCAGGCCTTGCACACCTTCACCCTTGACTCAGGTGCTTCCCGCTCCTTCTTTTGAGACCGCACCACACTTAAGCCGCTTTGTCGGCCAGTTGCAGTCTCCCTAGCGGACCCCTCTGGGGGTCCTGTCCTTGCTAGCTTCTCCACTGTCTTACCGTGCCCGGCAGCCCCCTCTGGCACCTTGTCAGGTCTCTACCTCCCCTCGCTCTCTACGAACTTGGTGAGTGGAGCTGATCTACAGGATAGGGGGGTTGACCAGTTCACCACAGTCTTCCCCTTGCACAGCAAGGGTGACGTCACTGAGGTGTTGATCGACTGGATCCGCGCAGCTCGTCTCCACCTCAGAGAGAGTTTCGGCTCGGACTTTCCTGTTCTGCGTCGGCACTCTGACAGAGGAGGGGAGTTTTCCTCTGCCCGTCTGGGAGCCTTCTGCCGTGCACAGGGCATCCGCCAGACCTTCACGCTTTCGGCCTCTCCACAGCAAAATGGGATTGCTGAGCGCCGCATTGGCATGGTCATGGACGTCTCTCGTACGTCCATGATCCATGCGGCTGCCCCCCATTTTTTGTGGCCATATGCGGTTCAGTACGCAGCGCATCAGCTCAACCTCCAGCCCTGGGTCTCCTTGCCGGAGACCTCCCCCACCTTGCGGTGGACCGGGAAGGCTGGCGATGCGTCTGCGTTTCGGGTCTGGGGATCTCGGGCGTTTGTCCGCGACTTGTCTGCGGACAAGCTGTCCCCCCGTGCTGTTCCCTGCGTCTTCCTTGGCTTCCCTCCTGACGCGCCTGGTTGGCAGTTTTACCACCCCACCTCGCGTCGTGTTCTGTCCTCCCAAGACGTCACCTTTGACGATTTGGTGCCTTACTACCGTCTCTTCCCCTACCGCACTGCGCCCCTCCCCCCGCCGCCGCTCTTCCTTGCGCCAGGTCCTCCCCCAGTAGACCCCCTCCCCCCTCAGGGTCCTGCCTTGTTAGGTGTGTCCCAGGTAGACGCAGTCGAGCCTGTCGAGGTAGCTGTTGACTCTGGTGCTGCTAGAGGTGCTGTGCCTGCGGGTGTCGGGTCTAGGGGTGCTGAGCCTGAGGGTGCGGAGCCTAGGGGTGCTGAGTCTGGGGGGGTGCTGAGTCTGGGGGTGCTGAGCCTGGGGGGTGCGGAGCCTAGGGGTGCTGAGCCAGGGGGTGCGGAGCCTAGGGGTGCAGGGTCTACTCTTGTGGCCACTCATGGTACTTCGTCGAGGCGGGAGCCACTCTCTCCACAGGAGCTGAGCGAGTGGTTTGCCCGGCGCTGGAGCCGTGCTGCTGGAGCTGGAGGTACTACTATTGCTGCTGGTCCCGGAGGTACTCGAACTGGCGGTGCTGGAGCTGCTGGGACTGGGGGTCCTGCTGGGGCTGCTGGAGTTGGTCATGCTGACGGTACTGGAGCTGCCGGTCCTACTGGTGCAGGAGCTGCTGGGGGTGTTGGCGCTGGTGGTTCTACAGGCGCTGGTGCTTTTGAGGGTGCTGGAGTTGGCGCTGTTGGAGCTGGAGGTACTGCTGGCGCTGGTGCTGTCGCTGGGGGTACTGGTGCTGTCCCTTCTGGTTCTGGAGGCGCTGCGTGGCCGCGGCCGTACTTCGTTCCGCTCCTTGAGCAGGTTCTTGGTCTCCCACCCTCTACTGGTCCTACTCCTCCCTTAGGGTGTCCACAGCCTATCCAATCGCAGTCACAATTACAGCCCGCCTCCCCCCTGCCTGCTCCTTCTCCTTACACTGGTCCTCCTGGAGGTCTTGCTGAGCGTCGTGAGCCTGCGTCTCGTCCTGCGTCGCCTGTTCGTACCGCTCGCACTAGTCCTCGTGCTCCGCGTCCGCGTCCTCTTGCGGTCCCAGGCACACACCAGATGGCACTGCGTCCTTCCACTGCTCCTCTGCGTGTCCCGTTGCCGTATCCTCCAGAGTCCTCTCTTCTTGTTCTTGCTAACCCTGAGTCTGACTCTCTTCGTGCTGACAGTCCTACTGTCTCGCGTCTCCTGGCCACTTTTGTTAGTGACCCTTCCTTTGAGTCCACTGCTGCGTCGGCCCTAGTTGCTGAGCTTGTCGACTTTGCTACTAGCTGTCGTCTAGACTACGCTGCTAGTCTTGTTGCTGAGTCTGAGTCTGTCTGTCCTCCATCCGTCGGGGGTGAGTGTGCTCTTAGCACGGACGTCCTTGAGGATAGGCAGGAGGAGTTCCAGTGTTTTGTTGCTGCTTTGCCTCATCTCGTGTCCACGCTGATTGCCCCTGAGGGAGACCCGGATGCACCAGACATCCCGACTCCTCGATCGTACGCTGAGGCGATCGAGGGTCCCTACTCCTCTCAGTGGCAGTTAGCCATGGACGCAGAGATGGCTTCCTGGAAGTCCACAGGCACCTACGTCGACGAGGTTCCCCCACTTGGGGCGAACATCGTCAGCGGCATGTGGATTTTCAGGGTGAAGCGCCCGCCGGGTTCTCCGCCTGTCTTCAAGGCGCGTTACGTGGCTCGAGGCTTCAGTCAGCGGCAGGGAGTTGACTACTTTCAGACCTTCTCTCCCACCCCGAAGATGACCACTCTTTGGGTGCTGCTGCACATAGCCGCTCAGCGCGACTACGAGCTTCACTCTCTTGACTTCGGCACTGCTTTCTTGCAGGGCAGCCTGCACGAGGAAATCTGGCTGCGCTGCCCACCTGGCTTTACTGGGTCGTTTCCTCCTGGTACCCAGTGGAGCCTCCGGCGGCCAGTCTACGGTCTCCGCCAGGCGCCCCGTGAGTGGCACGACACACTGAGGACTACACTTGCGGCTCTTGGGTTTGCTCCTTCTAATGCCGACCCGTCGTTGTTTCTGCGCACCGACACCTCTTTGCCGCTGTTCTACATCCTCGTGTACGTCGACGACTTGGTCTTTGCCACTGCTGACACTGCTGGACTCGCCCACGTGAAGTCCGAGCTGCAGAAGAGACACACGTGCACAGACCTGGGTGAGCTGTGCAGCTACCTTGGCTTGCAGATCACCCGGGACAAAGCACACTGCACCATTACCCTGACTCAGTCACACATGGTGTAGCACGTCCTCCAGCGCTTCGACTTTACGTACTCCTCGCCTCAGGCCACTCCTCTGTCTACTCGCCACTCGCTCTCAGCTTTGTCTTTGGATGAGTCCATAGAGCCGAGTGGCCCGTACCCAGAGCTTGTTGGCTGCCTCATGTACCTGATGACCTGCACACGACCTGACCTTGCATACCCTCTTAGCATCTTGGCACGCTATGTTGCTCCTGGGAGAAACCGGCCAGAGCACATGGCTGCAGCGAAGAGGGTGTTGCGCTAATTGTGCAGTACGTCGGGCATGGGGCTAGTGCTTGGAGGGCGACGTCGAGTGGTCCTCATCGGTCACGCTAACGCTTCTTGGGCTGACGACCAGGCTATGCAGCGCTCGTCACAGGGTTACACCTTCAGCCTTGGCTCCGGCTCTGTTTCATGGCGGTCTACTCGCTCGTCTTCTGTTCTCGGCTCCAGCTGTGAGGCTGAGATCTACGCGGGGGCCATGGCTGCACAGGAGCTACGCTGGCTCACCTACCTGCTGACTGACCTAGGAGAGCCGCCTCGTTCTCCTCCAGTTCTGTACGTAGACAGCAAGGCCATGCTGGTCTTGTGTCGGGAGCACAGAACAAAGCACATTGCTCTCCGCTACTTCCTTGCTCGTGAGCTGCAGCAGCGTGGTCAGCTGCGCCTTGCTTACGTGGCCTCTGAGGCCAACACTGCTGATATCTTTATCAAGGCACTTCAGCCTTGTGATCATCAGCGCTTCTGTACGATGCTAGGTCTTGTGCCTACTTGGCCTCACTTGCTCACTTCTTGACCTTGCTTGTACTGTGATCTTTCTATACCTGCACTTGCTTGTTTACCTTTATATATGATCTTGCATGTGAACTGGCCTTTTGGCCTTGCTCTTGTGCTTGGATTGTGTGGTGACGTTGTGATCCACCCTGAGCTTGCTTTCCTTTGCTTGACTGATCTTGTGACCTCTTGTTCTCCCCTTCTTTGCCTATGGGGGTGTGTCAAACTCATATCATATAGCTTGTCCAGGCTATAGTGGAGTAGACACTATGGGGTACAGTTTCCTAGGGTTTCCTACTTGTACCCAACCTTGTGCTAGTTCATTCATTCCTCATTCTTCACATGTAACCCTTCCCTATGACCAATCGGGGATCTCCAGTGCACCTCTGACACTGACACATGATGAGGAGCATGCGTGGCATAGATTCTGCTGCGCTGACGAGCAAAATCCGCCCAGTTTTAGAATGTGTGAGACGAAACCCCCAACCCTGCTGCGCACGCCGCAATGCAACTTCCTTATCAACTCAGCGCTGATAAGGATGATGAATTTAGAAACGATTTTGTGGCAGCAATCCGCCTCGCAAGCAGATTGCTAACATGTCTTCGTGCATGGATACATGCGATGTTAATATGTCCGCGTTCGCAATAAATAGAGCTTCCTGTAGAGAAAAAAATGTATATTTTCGAAAGTGTTGCATTTTCTAAAATTACTTATTGTGAAAGCGAAGCTGTTGTACGCAGCACAAGAAAGCATCGTCCAAGCGCTATTCTCCCTTCTTTTACCACAAAAGAAGGGGTTTCGGCCATTTGGCCCCACCCACGTTTTCATTTCAAACTTTCAAGTTCAGTTTTTGCCCGTCAAACTGGCGAAGACCCGCTCACTTCCCCGCTTCATTTTTTCCCTCAACACTTCTAACGGACATTCTAAAGCACAATGCTTCTACGATGGTGCCTTCCAGCAACAACTTTGGCGAGGCTACGAACGGGAGCGCCCGACCTATTTCCGAGTCCGGAAAAAAGTCGGGTGAACCCGACCGCCGCCCGAAGAGGAAGTCCACCGCGATTGCTGTGGTGTGGAGGTGCTGCTTGGAGGAGGAGAACCGAGCGGCACCCCTCCTGCACAGCGACAGAATCAGCAGCAGCAGCAGCGCGTGGAGCACGCGCCTGGCGAGAAGGCGCCAGACGCAGCTGACGTCACCCTTGCCGCGTCTCACGTCGCGCCTGGTGCTGGCACGCGTGGTCAAGGCAGTCGCGCGCCGGCACAGGCGGCCGTCCATACGCCAGTGCCCGCCCTAGTTTCGATCCCCCCGAGTTTGTCGCCGGACCAGATAATGGCGCCGTTGGCGCTGTTACAGCAGCAGCAAATGGCTATTATTCATTCCATTACAGAAAACAATACTAATTCATCTACGAAACCTGGGAAGAAATGCGAGTCATCTCCGCCTCCTCGTGCTGTCAAGTTGCCGCGCCACGCCGACACGCCTTTCAACCCGGCAACCACGATGCTCCTCAACGAACCCGATGAAGATAGCAACAACGACAGCGAGAATGGTGAGGCTCCCCCCTCCACCAATTTTCCTACCATCGTTGAGTATCTTCTGCCCCTCCCATCTCTTAACCCGGGTGTGGCCGCAGCTTCATTCACACGCAAGGGCGTCCGCAAGCAAGCCGAGGTGTTCGAGGCCCTGCTCGCGTACCTGAAGCACGCGGACTTCAAAGCCCATCATGGTGACATCGACGGCGCCCTCAATCACCTCGCCCAAGGCCAAGTGCTCATAATGAAGCGCTTCGAGGTGCTGCAAGTGGCAGATGTTGCCGGTTTCGACACCGCTGACCGCTACCAGATGTACTGAGCGAAGAGCATCCTAACCTCCCGCCCATTCAAACAGGCAACGGCGGATGTGGCGGTGGCAAAAAGTACCTATAGCTCCCACACCTGTGGCGCACGCGAGGCCCCACCATTCAGCTCCAAGGCAAACATCCCCGCTACATGCAGCACTCATTCCTTCAAAGGGTCATGCTTCCGCTGCGGGCAGATGGGCCATATGGCCAATGCCTTCTCCTCGGGTGGCTCCGGGGCTCAAGGCCCCGCACCCGTGGTGTAAACGGCTCGGGGCATGAGGCCCTTGGAGCTCGCCCTCGGGGAGGGTCAGATGCAAGTGCACCAGGGGGTGCACGGCTTGGGGGCCAGCCTAGGAAGGCGAGGACCAGGGGTCCT
The DNA here is from genome assembly GCA_948144175.1 of Closterium sp. NIES-65. Lineage (NCBI taxonomy): Eukaryota > Viridiplantae > Streptophyta > Zygnematophyceae > Desmidiales > Closteriaceae > Closterium > Closterium sp. NIES-65. The sequence goes on along the minus strand of CANXME010001258.1, from coordinate 221,843 downwards.
AGGACCTAAGGTCCTCCGCTTACTTGCTAAGCGTGCGCAGAGCGCGGGTGCGCCTATCTCCTTGTATGTGTGTGTGTGTGTGTGTGTGTGTGTGTGTGTGTGTGTGTGTGTGTGTGTGTGTGTGTGTGTGTGTGTGTGTGTGTGTGTGTGTGTGTAGGCCTAGACGGCCCTGTCCTTTTGTGTGTATTTGATTATAATGAGATTTAAGCATCTGACCGTGTTGTCAAGACGATACACAAAAAGAACCAAAAAAAAAAAAAAAAAAAGGGGGACAAGAGGAGGGGAGAAAACTCTAAAGGCGCGGAAGGGTATTTAGACTCTTAAGCAATGGGAGGCACGACCCTCACTGGTTTTTTATAAGAGCAAAGGCCGGGGGAGGGAAAGGGTGAGAGAAGGGTGAGAGAGATACTAAGGAAAAGAGAGGAAGGGAGAGAACGAGCGGAGCGAGTGAGAGAGAGTGAGAGAGTGGGAAAGATATTAAGTGGAGGGAGAGCGAGCGAGTGGGTGAAAGGGTGTGAGATGGCACGCACCCACGGCAACGACCAAGGGCAGCTGCCCATACACCAACCTCTGTATTGTTGTTCCTTGGCTCCCCACTAAATACATGACACGTGCAAAATAGGTGGGGAAGGAAGGCTTGATACGTGGGACCACACGCCGACGGAAGAACCGTCCATGCATGTGGGGACACGCATGTGAATCGGTGAGTGTCTAGGGTTTGTCGCATTGGGCTTCGCGGCTCAGAACTGTGTACGTCGAAACGACTGAAGGTCGAAAAAAAGAAAAATCAAAGCAATCAAGCGCGACGGCCTCGCACTTCCGTTGTGAACTTGAACATGACACGAGCTCACTCCTTCATCGCATCTGGCATGTGGTGCACACTTCCCTTGAACGTGCGCAGGCTTCTCAGCCATGGCAGCATGGTCGACTCACGACCCTTACGAGCACGCAGTAACTGATCTGCACATCACGTCCATGAATGGGAGACTCAAGCACGCATTTTTGTGGTGGTGCTCGTGGTGTTCAAGCAGCTTCATCTTGTCCATCATCCCAAAAGGTTGCTGGCTCCCATGGAAGGCCTTCCCCCCCAGTCCGTTCATGTCACCCAACCATGCCGGTGCGTACACCCATGCAAAGTTCACACGTGAGGCGATAACAGACTTGTTGGCATCAGGGGCGGCAGTGGAAGCACGAACGGCCAACGAGCTCACCTGCATCAGCCCACTTAACGTGGTGGAACAACGCGAGAAGTGTCGGCTCATATTGGAATTGCAGCAAGTCAACCGACATCTTGTAGTCCCCAAATTCAAGTACGAAGGTCTTCATCGTGTGGCGGAACTGGCATAAAGAGGAGACTGGATGTTCTCGGTGGACCTGAAATCAGGGTACCACCACGTGGACATCCATCCAACGTCCTGGAAGTTTCTCGGCTTCCAACTTGACAGTCGTTCCTACCACTTCCGGTCCTTGCCATTCAGCCTCGCGACTGCCCTCTTTGGCTTCACACAATTGATCAAGCAACTGGTCGCACGATGGCGCTCCCAAGGCGTTCGGGTCATACCGTATCTCGATGACATCCTCTTCCTTTGTGAAGGTCGGGACACTGCGTACCACACTTATGCGACGATTGTCGATGACTTGTGACACGCAGGGCTGGTCATCAACCAGAAAAAATCTCATCTCGTTCCAACCCAACGTCTCCGATTTTTGGGCTTGGAATTGGACACTGTGACTTGCACTTTCTCGGTGGGAGACGAGCAACGTGCGCTTTGTGAAAATGAACAAACAGGAATGATTGAACTAACAGTGAAATCAGTACAAGTACCTAACCCTAGAATTGTGTACCCCCTATAGGCTAAACCACTGTAGCCTAAACAAGCACAACATGTATAATGTTTGACACACCCCCATAGGCGAAGTGGGGGAGAACTAGGGGTCACAAGACCAGTCAAGTAAAGCAAAGCAAAGCAAGCTCAGGGTGGATCACAAAGTCACCACACATTCCGAGGACAAGTTCAAGGCCACAAGGTCAGTTCACATGCAGGAGTACATATATATATAAGGCTAGACAAGCACGAGCAGGTATATATATATATATATATATATATATGTAACAGTACAAGCAAGGTCAAGAGGTGAGCAAGTGAGGAAAGACAGGTACAAGACCCAGCTGGGTGCAAAAGCGCTGATGATCACAAGGCGCAAGTGCCTTGGTGAAGACATCAGCAGTGTTGGCCTTAGAGGCCACGTACGCAAGCCGCAACTGACCACGCTGCTGTAGCTCACGAGCAAGGAAGTAGGGGAGAGCAATGTGCTTTGTTCTGTACTCCAGTCTCTGCTCTCGACACAAGGCCAGCATGGCCTTGTTGTCTACGTACAGGACTGGAGGAGAACGAGGCGGCTCTCCAAGGTCGGTCAGCAGGTAGGTGAGCCAGCAAAGCTCTTGAGCAGCCATGGCCCCAGCGTAGATCTCAGCCTCACAACTGGAGCCGAGAACAGAAGACGAGCGAGTAGCCCGCCACGAAACAGAGCCGGAACCAAGGCTGAAGGTGTAACCCTGTAACGACCGCTGCGTAGCTTGGTTGTCAGCCCAAGAAGTGTCTGCGTGACCAGTGAGGACCACTGGAATCCGCCCTCCAAGTACTAGCCCCATGCCCGACGTACTGCACAAGTAGCGCAACACCCTCTTCGCTGCAGCCATGTGCTCTGGTCGGTGTCTCCCAGGAGCAACATAGCGTGCGAGAATGCTAAGAGGGTATGCAAGGTCAGGTCGTGTGCAGGTCATCAGGTACATGAGGCAGCCAACAAGCTCTGGGTACGGGCCACTCGACTCTACGGACTCATCCGAAGGCACAGCTGAGAGCGAGTGGCGAGTAGGGAGAGGAGTGGCCTGAGGCGAGGAGTACGTGAAGCCGAAGCGCTGAAGGATCTGCTGCACCATGTGTGACTAAGTCAGGGTGATGGTGCGGCGTGCTCTGTCCCGGGTGATCTGCAAGCCAAGGTAGCTGCGCAGTTCACCCAGGTCTGTGCACGTGTGTCTCTTCTGCAGCTCGGACTTCACGTAAGCGAGTCCAGCAGTGTCAGTAGTGGCAAAGACCAAGTCGTCGACATACACGAGGATGTAGAGCGGCGGCAAAGAAGTGTCGGTGCGTAGAAACAGCGACGGGTCGGCAGTAGAGGGAGCAAACCCAAGAGCTGCAAGCGTAGTCCTCAGTGTGTCGTGCCACTCACGTGGTGCCTGGCGGAGACCGTAGACTGGCCGCCAGAGGCTCCACTGGGTGCCAGGAGGAAAAGACCCAGTGAAGCCAGGTGGGCGACGCAGCCAGATCTCCTCGTGCAGGCTGCCCTGCAGGAAGGCAGTGCTGAAGTCAAGAGAGTGTAGCTCGTAGTCACGGTGAGCAGCTACGTGCAGTAGTACCCGAAGAGTGGTCATCTTTGGGGTGGGAGAGAAGGTCTGAAAGTAGTCAACTCCCTGCCGCTGACTCAAGCCACGAGCCACGTAACGCGCCTTGAAGACAGGCGGAGAACCCGGCGGCCGCTTCACCCTGAAAATCCACATGCCATTGACGATGTTCGCCCAAGGAGGGGGGACAGCATCAACGTAGGTGCCTGTGGACTTCCACGAAGCCATCTCTGCATCCATAGCTGCCTGCCACTGAGAAGAGTAGGGACCCTCAATCGCCTCCGCGTAAGAGCGCAGAGTCGGGATGTCAAGTGCATCCAGGTCTCCCTCAAGGGTAAGCAGTACGGACATGAGATGAGGTGAAGCAGCGGCCAAGCACTGGAACTCCTACTGCCTGTCCTCAAAGACGTCCGTGCCAAGGGCACACTCACCCCCAACGGACGGAGGACAGACAGACTCAGACTCAGCGACAAGACTAGCAGCGTAGTCTAGACGACAGCGAGCAGCAAAGTCGACGAGCTCAGCAACTAGGGCCGACGCAGCAGTGGACTCAAAAGAAGGCTCAGTGACGACAGTAGCAAGGAGACGCGTGACAATAGGACTGGCAGCATGAAGAGAGTCCGGCTCTGGGTCGGGAAGAGCAGGAAGAGAGGACTTAGGAGGAGAAGGCAAAGGGGCACGCAGAGGAGCAGTGGACGGACGCAGAGACATCCCGTGCGTGCCAGGGACAGGAGGAGGACGCTGACGCGAACCGCAACCACTAGTGCGAGTAGTACGGACAGGCGACGCAGGGCGAGACGCAGGCTCACGACGCTCAGCAAGACCTCCAGTAGGACCAGTGTACGGAGAAGGAGCAGGCAGTGGGGAGGCGGGCTGTAACTGTAACTGTGACTGGATAGGCTGTGGACACTCTAAGGGAGGAGGAGGACCGAGAGAAGGCGAGAGACCAAGAACCTGCTGAAGAAGCGGAACGAAGTACGGCCGCTGCCGTGCAGCGACTCCAGAACCAGCAGAGACACCAGCGCCAGGGTCCTCCGCACCAGCAGCAGCTCGAACGCCCGACTCCACAGCACCAATAGCAGCACCAGCTCCAAGGTCCTCAGCACCAGCAGCAGCTCCAACGCCCAGGTCCTCAGTACCAGCAGCAGCTCCAACGCCCGGGTCCTCAGCACCAGCAGCAGCACCAGCGCCCGGGTCTGCAGCACCAGCTGTAGCTCCAACGCTCGGGTCCGCAGCACCAGAAACAGCTCCAACCTCTAGGGCCGCAGCACCAGCAGAACCAGTAGAGTCTCCAGCACCAGTAGCACCACCAGCAGCAGCGGGGTCCGCGACACCAGGCGCGCCACTCCAAAGAGTGCAGCGCCGCTCGTACCACTCACGGATCCGCTCACGGTAGGCGAGCTCCCGGCTAGGAGGAGAAGCACTAGCACCAGTCCCAGTAGTACGCCTTGCTCCAGAGGTACCTCTCCTGAGGCTGCAGTTTTGGAAGTACCACTCACGCAGCTGCTCCGAGGAGAGGGCCCCGCCAGGTGTAGGACCCTCAGGCTCAGGACCTCCAGACTCAGAACCCCCAGACTCCGGACTCTGCGGCTCAGCACCCCCAGGCTTAGTACTCCCAGGCGCAGCACCCCAAGGCTCCGCACCCCAAGGCTCAGCACCCCCAGGCTCCGCATCCCCAGGCTCCGCACCCCTAGGCTCCGCACCCCCAGGCTCCGCACCCCCAGGCTCCGCACCCCCAGGCTCAGCAGCCCCAGGCTCCGCACCCCCAGGCTCCGCACCCCCAGGCTCCGCACCCACAGCAGGACGAGAGTCGACAGCTACCTCAACAGGCTCAACCGGGTCTACCTGAGACACACCTGACGGAGCGGCACCCTGAGGGGGGAGGGGGTCTATGACAGCAACACCTGGCGCGAGGAAGAGAGGCAGGGGGGGGAGCGGGGCAGTGCGGTAGGGGAAGAGGCGGTAGTAGGGGACGGACTCGTCAAAAGTGACGTCCTGAGAGGGCAAGTCTCGGCGCAAGGTGGCGTGGTAAAACTGCCAACCAGGCGCGTCCGGGACAAAGCCGAGGAAGACGCAGGGAACAGCACGGGAGGAGAGCTTGTCCGCAGACGTATCGCGGACAAAAGCTCGAGATCCCCAGACCCGGAAACGCGACGCATCGCCAACCTCCCCCGTCCACAGCAGCGTGGGCGAGGTCTCCGGCAAGGAGACACGGGGCCAGAGGTTGAGCTGATGCGCAGCGTACCGGACCGCAAACGGCCACAGAAAGTGGGGGGTAGCCGCATGGATCAAGGAGGTACGGGCGACCTTCATGACCAGGCCAATGCGGCGCTCTGCAATCCCATTCTGCTGTGGAGAGGCCGGAAGCGTGAACGACTGCTCAATGCCGTGCTCAGCACAGTAGGCTGCCAAGAGGTCGGAGGAGAACTCACCACCTCTGTCAGAGTGCAAGCGCAGGACAGGAAAGTCCGAGTGGAAACGCTCGCTCAGCTGGAGACGGGCTCTGCGGATCCAAGGGATCAAGACATCAGGGACCTCACCCTTGGTGCGCAAGGGGAAGACCGTGGTGTAGCGCGAGTAGTCGTCAACAAATATCAGGAAGTATCTCTCCTGACCCTGACCACGGACGCGGGCTGGGCCCCACACGTCCATGTGGAGCGTCTGCAAGGGAGCAGTCGTAGGGGGAAATGAGGAGTGAGGAGCGGCGCGCTGCCGCCCCTCGACGCAGGGAAGACAGGGAGGAGCAGGCGAGGGTGGGAGGGGAGGGAGGTCTCTGGGAAGACCGGAGACAAGGTACCTGGAGTGCATGGCACGAAGGCGCTGCACAGACGGGTGGCCAAGTCGGTGGTGCCAGAGGACAGTCTCGTGCGCCAGAGAGCGACACGAGCAGGGGGCAGACAGCTGACCTGACGCGGACGCAGACGCAGACACAGCGACCTGAGGGGACTAAGTGGTCAGTGTGTACAGGTCCGACCCCGGCTGCCGAGTGAAGGTAGCCAAGTGGCGGCCCGTACCAGCACACGTGCAGTGTGTCACGCGCTCGTAGGCAGGGGTGAACTGGTGAACACCCCCGTCCTAGAGTGCACTACCTGCCACCAAGTTCGTAGAGAACAAGGGGAGGTGGAGACCTGACAGTGTGCCCGACGGGACTGCAGGATAGGGAAGGACAGTGGAGGAGGTCGCAATGACCGGACCCCCAGAGGGGTCAGCGAGGGACACAGCAACTGGCCAAGCAAGCGGCTCAAGGGCAGTGCGGTCACGAAAGAAGCAGCGAGAAGCACCTGAGTCCAGTGTGAAGGTGTGCAGTGCTGCCGTCGACTCAGTACCAGGGGGGGCAGACGCACAAGCACCTAGAGCAGCTGCCTCACCAGCACCTGGGGTAGCAGACACGCGAGTACCTGGAGCGGCAGACGCACTAGTCCCAATGCCCGGGTCGGGCGGCACACACAGGTACTCAGCACCCTCTCCACTAGTAGACATCACATACATAGCAGTGAGAATAGCATCAAAGTCTAGAGCATAAATATCAATCCCCTTCTTCAGGAGATCAACCCAGCGGGGCAACTCAGTGGCCTGAGGGAACTGAACACGCCAAGCGTCGTTGAGACGAGCGAAGCAGCGCTGTCTGGCGTGCGGTCCCCCACACGGCTGACCAGTGCGGTCACCAGTGCGAATGACGTACGTGCAGCTAAAGCCACCCCCCCCCCCCCCCCATGCTGAGAGTACCACTCACGGACCTCCTGGGGCGACGGAGTGTGCTGCTGGCCCTGGCCACCGCGAGCGCCTCCACGACCACCACCGCTGCCGCCACCTCCTCGACCACCCCAACCCCTGCCGCCGCCGTGTCCACCGCCACCCCCACCACCGCCTCCGCCCCTGCCACCTCCCCCGCCGCTGCCGCCACCACCCCCACCGCTGCCACTAGCCCCTCCAGTCGCGCCACCACCCCCACCGCCGCCACCGCCCCCACCACCGCCTCCCCCGCTGTCACCGCCACCGCCCTTGCCCCCTTTGCCCTTGCCGTTGCGGCGCCCGCTCGAAGCAGACGCAGTCTCGACCTTCTCAGCACCAAGGAGGTCGACAGCAGCAGCAGAGGCGACAGAGGGAAGAAGGGGGGAAGGAGAACACCCCTCAAAGAACGCGGTACGGGGGTCACCACGAGAGGCACCTACAGCGACTATGCTAGCCTCAGCTGCAAGGAGTTCCTTCTCGAGGAGGGCAATGGTGAGCTCAGTGGGGCAGCGAGCTAGGAAGTGGTCCCTGACTGAGCGCAGAGTGTCAGGGAGGCGGGTGACTAGGTGGTAGAGAGTGAGCCAGAGTGAGGGTGGGTTCTTGGCAAGGAACTCATCAGGCATGGCGGCGCGGAAGCGAGCCTCACTAGTGCGGAGGTGCGTAATGAGGTCAGCGACTGTGTGGAAAGAGGCTAAGTCGGGGAACAGGTAGGGAAGAGAGAGACGGCCTAGTGCGGCAGAGGCCGGTGAGGAGTAGCGGGCAACGACAACAGTGTACAGTGCCTGTGCAGTCTTGTGCTGCCCAAAGTGCTCGCGCTCATCTATCGGCAGGGAGTTGCGAATAGCGAAGCGAGTGTGGGCGTCACGAGTCTGCCACTGTGAGCGGGCAGTGCTGTCAGCAGTAGCAGCAGGAGCAGGAGCATGGCCTAGGGCGTGATCGTACAGTGAGATGTCCTCCTTGGCAGTGAGCTGTAGGAATGGTGTAGGTCATCTAGCCAGGTTTAGAACTTCACTGGGCGGCCCTCAGCATCGAAAGCTAGCACAGGAGGGCTAGCCATAGTAGTAGTAGGAGTAATAGCAGTAGGGGCACCCCAAAAACAGTAGGCAGTGCGACTCAGGTAGGGCGGCTCGGTCCAGTACGGGCGGCGCGGCTCGGTTCAGGTAGGGAGGCGCGGCTCGAGAAGGGCGGCGCGGCTAGGTTCGAGCGGCGCGGCTCGGTTTGGGCTGGGCGGCTCGGTTCGGACGGCTCGGTCCGGGCGGCTCGGTTTGGGCGGCTCGGTTCGGGCTGGGCGGCTCGGTTCGGGCTGCTCGGGTCGGGCGGCTCGTTCTGGGGGTTCCGTTCGGGGCCTCTAGGGGCGAGCGCGGGGTCGTAAGGGGCCGATCGGGGCCTCTAGGGGCGAGCGCGGGGCCGTAAGGGGCCGCTAAGGGCGAGCGCGGGGCCGTTCGGGGCCTCTAGGGGCGAGCGCGGGGCCGTAAGGGGCCGCTAAGGGCGAGCGCGGGGCCGTTCGAGGCCTCTAAGGGCGAGCGCGGGGCCGTAAGGGGCCGCTAAGGGCGAGCGCGGGGCCGACGGGGGCCTCTAGGGAGGTGAGCGCGGGGCCGACGGGGTCGTTAGGGGCGATCGCGGGGCCGACAGGGTCGCTAAGGGGCGAGCGCGGGGCCGTAAGGGGCGAGCGCGTGGGCCGACGGGGCCTTAAGGGGCGGCGCGCGAGTCGCTAAGGGGCGGGTCGCGGGTCGCGGGGCCTTAGGGGGCCGTGAAAAACGAGGCGCCCTAGGGCGCAGGTAGGTAGGTAGGTAGGTAGGTAGGTAGTGGTGGGCCCTAAAAAAAAAACGGTCCTAGCGAAGGACTTGCTCTATACCATGTGGAAATGAACAAACAGGAATGATTGAACTAACAGTGAAATCAGTATAAGTACCTAACCCTAGAATTGTGTACCCCTATAGGCTAACCCACTATAGCCTAAACAAGCACAACATATATAATGTTTGACACGCTGCTCAACGCGACATTGGTCGCCCTCGAAGCAACAGGACAAGCTTGTCGATCAGTCCCGGTTCACCAGGTGGCCCGCGTTACCGGACTGCTTGCATCCATGTCTCCCGCCTTCGGCGCTACAGCGCGAGCATTCAGTCAAAGCCTCCTCAAGACAATCAACAAAGCCTCGTCATGGCATGCGAAGGTGGTTCTCTCACAAGATGTCATACAGGAGTTGCAGTTTTGGCGCTCTGAGTTCGATAACTTCAATGGTGCACCATTCCACATTCAGCACAGCTTTGGCGCGGTGGTGCACGTGTATACGAGCGCCCATGGTCGGGGAGCCACATTGACGAGTTTCCCGGGGCGTATGCTCGAAGCATTGGCAAACATGCCGGAACCGCTGCGCTCGACGTCTAGCACCCGTCACGAACTTGAAGGAGTTTTATGGGCTCTTCGGTCATTCGAGGCTCACCTACAAGGCCAACACCTACTCGTACGCATGGAAAACCAAGGACTGATCTTCATCTTACGCAAAGGCGGATCTCGTTGTCTGGAGCTCACGCGCATCTGCCAAACATTTTTGCGTGCAACACGAAACTCGTCTATTGAATGGATACCCCGATCGCTTAATGAGGATGCCGATGCGCTTTCCAAGCTATGAGAACACGACGACTACACCCTAAAGCAGCCATGGTTCCGCCTACCGGACCGACGTTTGGGTCCTCACTTGATCGATCTTATCGCCAGCGCCGCTAATTTACAACTCCCTCGTTTTTTCACGAAGGTGCCTCATCCCGCGGCGCACGCCGTCAATGCCTTCTCAATCCCGTGGACCGGCGAATCTGCGTTCACGTTCCTACCGCCTCAGTTGATCCCGGCAGTGTTGGATCACGCACGACAGACAAAGGCAAGGATCACCTTAATTGTCTCGGAATGGCCAGGTGCTTTTTGGTGGCGCCGGGTCCACCCCACGCCAAATGGATGGGCTCCCGAAGTTCTCACCCACATCCAGCTGCCCAGCGGGAGCCAGTGCCTTGGCATTGGCACCCACGCATCAGCATTTTCTGGCTCCGGCCTCCCCAACAGCACCATGCATGCACTCCTACTTTCCTTCGACTAAGTCCTGAGCACACGTTTCTCATGGTACATGCACTATGGCAAGGCTTCAGCGCCAACTCCTGTCAATTGTGTCCCAAGTAAGGGCAGATTCAATGATCCGCACATACGACCCCTATTGGCTCAAGTTTCGCTCAGTCTGCGACCGGTTCAAACTAGCGTTCTTGCCAACAACGAACACCACGCTGGCACTGTACCTGGTACATGCAATCTAGCAGAAAGCCACACTTTCAGCGGTACAACTCACCTGCTCCGCGGTTACCTTCGCCCATCGCATGATTGGAGCTTCTTGTCCCGTCTTGGGCCCATTCACCAGTCAAGTCCGAGGCTACTCCAAACAGCACTGCCCGCGCCCATCCCGTATCAAAGAACCAGTGTCTCTCCAACAAGTCCACAGCATGGCCCAGTCGTACCTGTCGACCAAGGTTCCCTCAGAATTTCAGAAAGGTCTCATCCCCCTGCTCATGTATTCCGCGCTCCTTCGATACTCGGATCTAGCGGCCATTTGCTTGGAAGACATCTAATGCGAAGAAGACGTCATGTGGATCCTCATTCCCCATTCCAAAACGGACAAGGAGGGTTGAGGCATATGAATCCCTGTGGCAGCTAACCCCGGCATATGAATCCCTGTGGCAGCTAACCCCGGCCCGTTTTGCCCCGTGCGATGCACCCAGCGTTTCCTGCAACTAGCACAATATGGGCCTCTTACGCACGGACCGTTGATCCGCGTATTCAGCCACCGCACGGCCGCATCACCAGCGGGCACTTCCCCTTCCTACACGACCATTCGCAATTGGTGCAAGGAGGCGTTTTCCAAGGTCGGCCTCAACGACACCCATTCGGGCACCCATTCGTTTTGCAAAGGTGCGGTGACGATGGCAGCTAATGCCGGAATCCCTGACCGTGTTTTCCAACGGCTTGGTCGGTGACAAAGCATCACACCAAGGGACCTCTACTTGACAATCGCCACCCGAGAGTTGGTCAACGCATCTCACAAACTCTACTAGCCAGACGCTGCACCGTCACCCACGCAGCACGACGACGCAATCCTCTGCCAATGACTAACTCCGCGCCACATGCTTCAGAAGACCCACAAGCAATGAAGACGATGCTTATTGCTAGTCAAGAAGCAAGCTTTCTCAATATGTATATTTTTGAAAGTGTTGCACTTTTGTTACGGGTGCAATAAATCGAAGTAGCGAGAATTGCACTAAGGTGTCAACGAGTACAAAATGTGAGCGAAGGCATGAGCGAACATTTATACGCGAAACATGCAAACGGTAACGCGGTGCATGCGAGCTAGCTAGTTCTATGCTGGCAGCGAGGCTTGGGCTAGTCCTAGCAGTGCGAGGTTTGGTGAAACAGTGCGCGCGAAGTTGGCGAAGCCCCGTTAGCAGTAACGGGCGAACAACGGCTGCTGCTGTACGCGATGTTGCAGGGTGCGCTAAGGAATGTCGAGAAAATTCCTTACACTACCCCCCCCTCAAGAAGCCCCCTCCGCTACGCGAGTGCGTGTATATCGCGGAAACCCCGACTCCTCAGGTACACTTGCAGGGCAGGGTGGTTTTCGATATTGGCCACGGGCCCCCAGCTATCCTTAGTTGGCGTGCGATCCTTCCAGCAAACGAGGAATTCAATCCTCCTGATTCCCGCAGGGTGTCGAATCCGTTGGCTTAGGTTTTTTTCGGGCTCGATGATCGGCTCCGATGCAGAGCGAGTCATGGATGGCGGGCGGTGACAAGGCAGTTAGCTGGTGGTTGGGATGTATGGGCGAAGCAGGCTAACGCGGAATGAAGGGCTGATGTACCAGTCCATCGGCAACAGTAAGTGGGCTGTCACTGGAGTAATCATGTGGCTGGTTTGGAATGGTCCACAGTAGCGCGGTCGTAATTTCGGTACGACGAGTAGTCTTAAGTTCTGTGTATCGAGCAGTACGTAGTCTCCTGACTGGTACGTGACTGGGCGGCGGTGGCGGTCAGCGTTGCGCTTAGCGATGACGTTGGCTTTTTTAATTCCTTCAGCAGCTCTGGTGCGGGCAGCTTGCAGAATTTCGGCGAATTGCTGTGTACGTGGCGTAGGATTGTTCGGACTCGGCGTCATGGGCACTGTAGGGTTTTGCCTGTAGTTCAACTAGAACAGGGCCTGCTGCGTTGTCGCTGACGTGGCGTTGTTGTACGCGAACTCAATCAGCGGTAGTTGCTGCTCCCAAGTTGTTGGGTCGTCGCACGTGGCCCGAATCAACTGCTCCATCATCTGATTCGTCCGCTCCGTTTGACCATCGGTCTCAGTAATGAGTACGCGGGTACCCAGATGCGGTTGGTGCCTGTTTTTACGTAATAGACTCCTTTGGCTTCTACTAGTTGCTGTTAATTTCCGGGCGTGAAAAATGGATCGGTACTGTATCCGTGGGTGAATAGGCCTGTTAGCAGTGGGTTTGTTTGGGCGAGTAGGATGGCGTGGAGTTGGGCGGTGGGGCGTGTGATTGCGTCGGCGATATTGGATGCACCTTTTTTGTACGTGACTGTGTAGTGGAAGTTGGGCTCCAGATAGTCCAACCAGCGGATCTGTCGCGGGCTGAGATTCAGTTGGGCGCGAAGGTACTGTAGTGATCGGTGGTCTATCCGTACTGTCACGTCTGCTCCCGTGAGGTAACATTGCCACACCTTGAACGCGTCCACGATTGCCAGCATCTCACATTCGTGTATCGTGTAGTTGCGTTCGGGCGAGTGAAGCTTGCGGGACTCGTACGCGATTGGCTGGAGGCCGTTCCCGAAGTCCTGCAATAGTACTGCTCCCACAGCGATGTCGCTAGCGTCGGTGACGAGCTTGAACAGATGGTGCGGATCTGCGATGTGAAGCACGGGCGGCGAGCACAAAATATTTTTGAGGGCCGAGAAGGCAGCTTGCTCTTTCTACCCCCACGTGTACTCAACCCCCTTCCTCAGCAGGTTGGTCAATGGGGCAGTCAACTGCGCCATGTTGGGGATGAACCGTCGCACGTAGTTGACGAACCCCAGAAAACTCTGCAACTCGGTCAAGTTGGTCGGCGTGTGCCATGCTTGAATCGTCGTGATCTTCTTCGTGTCTATTTCCACTCCTACAGCTGAAATAATGTGTCCCAAAAACTTCAGTCGGTCCTGTAAAAACTCACACTTAGAAGCTTTGGTCAGTAGGCGGTTCTCACTCAGTATTTTAAAAACAGCTTCGATGTCCTGTAAGTGCTGTGCTCTGTTGGGGCTGTAAATCAGTATGTCGCTGAGGTATACGATGACGCACTTATCTAAAAGCGGGCGGAAGGCTTTGTTCATAGTCATTTGAAAAGTGGCAGGGTTATTGGTCAGTCCGAAGGGCATGACGGTGTATTCGAAGGATCCGTAGCGTGTCCGGAAGGCTGTCTTGGGGCAGTCAGGTGGGCTGACGCGAATCTTGTGGTAACCTCCCCGAAGGTCGATTTTCGAGAAAACCCGGGCTGTGCGCAGTTGGTCGATCAGTTCGTCGGCTTGCGGGATGGGGTAACGGGATTTGATGGTAACCCTATTCAGTGCTCTGTAGTCTATGCACATGCGAAAACCCCCGTCCTTCTTCGGTGTAAACAGTATCGGTGCTGCGAAGGGTGACGAATTCGAGCGAATGAACTCCTTCTCGAGCAGATAATCTAGCTGCTTCATGAGTTCGTCCAGTTCGGGTTGGGTCAGCCAGATTTGTCGCTGTACTGGGGCTGTGCCCCTGGTTCTAGTTCTGTTTTGTGGTCGTGCGGTCGCTGAAGTGGCAGTCTCGTTGGCAGATCGTCTGGGAAGATGTCACTGTATTGCTTCAGTAGTGGTGCCAGATCATCCGGTACGTCGGCGAGCAGTTTCGGTAAATCTCCCCCTTTGTCTGCTGCCTCGGCTTCTAGAATGTCAACCGCGTACACGTCAGCTCCTGTCGCTACGACGCGTTTTATCGTGATTGCGTTGACACGCACCGACGAAGACTCAGGCGAGCCTCAGCGAGGTAAGGCGATGTTGTTACCGTTCACTCGCACGGCGTAGTCACCCGTTGTCCAGTCGATTCGCGGATTGTGTCGTCGCAGCCAATTACGATCGAGTAAAATGTCAGTTCTGTCGAGGGTCGTTGCGAGCATTTCCTGGCTAAACGCGAAGTTACCCTCGCATTGAATCCGAACCCAGTCCACACGTTCCCGTATCGCCAGTGGCATGTCGTCGACCAGTCTTGCGTCGATTTCAGGTAAGCATCTGTCCAGTGGCAGTCTCAGCTTCCGTGCTGTGGCAGTGTTGATAAGGATGTGGCTGGCTCCCCCGTCTACGAAGATTTTAACTAAGTCAGTCTCGATATTCCCACTAAGCAGTATAGGGCTGTCTACCGTAGTACCCTCCTTATTCGGCCGGGTGTGGTCGATTGCATGAACCGGCACAATCACTCGATGAGGGTCGGTTGGGTCGGGCGAGCGGCGTGACCTGCCAGTAGAGGGCCCGTCTGCTACTGACTCCCAGCGTTTACCTGCTGCTTGGTCTGTTTCTGCTACTCAGCTTCCCCCTTTCCCTAAGCGTTTTCCGGGCATTCTCTCTTGTCAAAGTATATATATGCCATATATGTTTAGGCTATAGTGGGGTAGCCAATATGGGGTCCAGCCCCTTTTAGGGTTTCATAGTTGTACCCAACCCTTTCATAGTTCATCCATTCCCGCTGCTAGATTCTAACATGGTTTCAGAGCACTTGGTCCGTAGGACCGTCTTTTTTTTTTCGGGCCCGCCTACCGTTGCGGTTACCACGCTACCCCACGTGTTGCATGCCTTGCCTTATTACGTGATGCGCTGCGCGCGCTGTCCTGCAGCCCTCGCGCTGCCTACTGGTGCCTTAGGCCAGCGCGCCGCCCCTACAAGCCCGTAAGGCCCGCGCGCCGCCCCTGCAGACTCGTACGGCCAGCACGTCGCCCCTACAGGCCCGTCAGGCCCGCGAGCCGCCCCTGAAGGCCCGTCAAGCCAAGCCGCCCCTGCAGGCCCGTCAGGCCAGAGCGTCGCCCCTCCTCGCGACCACGACCTGCCACTGACGCGGCCCCACCTGGCCCCGCCCTGCAGCAGCTCGCGCGCGGCTCGCTGCTGCTCCGCGTGCCACGTCTGCAGCCCGCGCTGCGTGCTGCAGCCCCACGCGTCGCACTGCAGCCCCGCACATCGCACTGCAGCCTCGCACGTCGCGCTGCAGCCCCGCGCGTCGCGTCACCTGCCCGCACGTCGCGCTGCAGCCCCGCGCGCCGCGGCTGCCGTCCTCGCGCAGCCCGCGGCGGCTTCGCGCGCCGCGCGCGCAGCTTGCGTTGCGCGCTACAGGCCCGTGCGCTGCGGCTACCTTTGTTCGTCGTTGCGCCCCGGCCTGTCGCGACGCCCCTCCTCTGGACGCCGCCCCTGCCTGACTGCCGATGTTGCTCCTGCAGCAGCTGCCGCGGAGCGCCTTGCCACAGTCGCGGCCCCGCCCTACAGCAGCTGCCGCGGAGCCTTCTGCCACCGTCACGGCCGCGCCCTGCAGCAGCTTCCGCGGAGCCTTCTGCCGCCGTCACGGCCCCGCCTTGCAGCAGCTGCTGCGGAGCCTTCTGCAGCTGTCACGGCCCCGCCCTGCAGCAGCTGTCGTGGCCCTGCTCTGGCGCAGCTGTCGTGGCCCCGCCGTCGCCGCCGTCGTGCGCCTACCCGGCTGCCGCCCGCCGAGCGCCAGCCCTGACCGCCACTGGTGAGCACCTGCCTTATTCGCGCAATGTAGCGCCACCTGCCTGCCTGCCTGCCTGCCACGCCTGCCTGCCTGCCTGCCTGCCTGCCTGCCGCGCCTGCCCTGCCCGCGCTGCTACTGCTCCTACTGCTGTTCCTTCTGTTACTACTACTAGACTGCTGCTGGTGCTGCTGCTGCTGCTGCTAGTACTGCTACTGCTGCTACTGGCGGTGGCCAGATGCAGCTCCAGCGACGTCCGCGCGAGTCTCTCACGCCCCAACAGCTTCGTGAGTGGTACGCTAGTTGGGGTTGTGGCGGTAGCCGTCGTGGCTGTCGCCCTGGAGCTGGTCAGTCGAGAGCGTCTGGCAGTGGCCAGCTGCAGCTACAGCGGCGTCCGCGCGAGACACTTACGCCCCAGCAGCTTCGTGAGTGATACGCTCAGAGTAGAGGGTCTTTGAGTACCGTTCGCTGCCCGTACGTCATTCACACAGGTGATCGGACGGGTCAGGCTTGCGGGACGCTTAGTCACACACAATTATATTCTTATACCTGCATGTAGTTCTAGCTATAGTGTAGATATTAACTTTATAGGTGGTGCACCTCTTTGTTTGCTATATGTACCCTAGTGCTATAGTGAACATAATTCCCATTCCTCTCTCCTTGGCACAAACTACCTCGACTCCCTTGGCCTAGGCTACTAAGCCTAGGCCCTCACTTAAACCTAGGCTTTACTTAGCCTCCTATTATCAACATGCTATCAGAGCCTATTAAGTCCTGGCCTGTGGGCCAGCCTCTCGCTTCCGCTGCTGTTTTTCCAGTCGTGCGCCTCGGGCGCGTGGTGATTTTCGTTCTGTCCCGCGCCCGGGTGGCGCGTGACGTTTTTTCTGCCCGTCGCAGATTCGCCCCTGGCGCCGACCCGCCCCTGGCGCCCGCGACGGCGCCCTGAGCCGCCGCGGACCCGCCCCTGGCGCCCACGACGGTGCCCTGAGCCGCCGCGGACCCGCCCCTGGCACCCGCGACGGTGCCCTGAGCCGCCGCGGACCCGCCCCTGGCGCCCGCGACGCTGCCCTGAGCCGTCGCGGACCCGCCCTTGGCGCCCGCGACGCTACCCTGAGCCGCCGCAGACCCGCCCCAGGCGCCTGCGACTGTGCCCTGAGCCGCTGCGGACCCGCCCCTGGCGCCCGCGACGGTGCCCTGAGCCACCGCGGACCCGCCCCTGGCGCCCGCGACGGTGCCTTGAGCCGCCGCGGTGTCAAACTTATATCATATAGCTTGTCTAGGCTAAAGTGGGGTAGACACTATGGGGTACAGTTTCCTAGGGTTTCCTACTTGTACCCAACCTTGTGCTAGTTCATTCATTCCTCATTCTTCACATGGTATAGAGCAGGTTCCCTTGTGGGAACGCTTCTCAGGGCCCACCAACTAACTCGATCTTTTTTTCCTGCCCGAGGCGTGCCCCGTAGGCCGCCCTCACGTCGCGCCCTCCTAGAGGCCCCTCGAGCCACCCTTAGCGGCCCCGTCGCCGACCTTAGCAACCCTGTCGCCGCCCCTCTAGGCCCCTCGTGGCCCCTTCACGGCCCCGTCGCCGCCGCTCTAGGCCCCGTCGCTGCCGCTCTAGGCCCCTCTCGGCCCCTTCACGGCCCCGTCGACGCCGCTCTAGGCCCCGTCGCCGCCGCTCTAGGCCCCTTGCGGCCCCTTCACGGCCCCGTCGCAGCCGCTCTAGGCCCCGTCGCCGCCACTCTAGGCCCCTCGCGGCCCCTTCACGGCCCCGTCGCCACCGCTCTAGGCCCCGTCGCCGCCCCTATAGGCCCCTCGCGGCCCCTTCACAGCCCCATCGCCGCCCCTAGCGGCCCCGTCGCCGCCCCTCTAGGCCCCTCGCGGCCCCTTCGCGGCTCCGTCGCCACCACTTGTGGCCCCGTCGCCGCCCCCCCTCTAGGCCCCTTACGGCCCCTTCGCGGCCTTGTCGCCGCCCCTCTAGACCCCTTACAGCCCCTCTGCGGCCCCGTCGCCGCCCCTAGCGGCCCCGTCGCCGCCCCTTCGCAGCCACCTTGCCGCCCTTAGCGGCCCCGTCGCCGCCCCTAGCGGCCCCATCACCGCCTCTACCGGCCCCGTCGTCGCCTCTACCGGGCCCTTCACCGCTGAACCACCCAGCAGCCGAGCCGCTAGCAGCCGAGCCGCCCAACAGCCGAGCCGCCGAGCCGCCCAGCAGCCGAGCCGCCGACCCGCCAAGCCGCCCAGCAACCGAGCCGCCGAGCCGCCCAGCAGTCGAGCCGCCCAACAGTCGAGCCGCCGAGCCGCCCAGCAGCCGAGCCGCCGAGCCGCCCTGCCGTCGAGCCCCTACTGCTCCAACCGGCACGCCCCGGCCCTACTTACTCGGACTGGTGAGATCACTCCGTGCTAGGCCACTACAGTCATGGCTACCCCCAGTGTCCTTACCTTTGATGCTGAGGGTCGTGCTGTTGACTTTGAGGTCTGGGTCGATGACCTCCACCTGTTCCTACAGTGCGATAGGGCAGACAGACTCTCTTTGTTCGATCTCACCTCTGGTGTCTCTCCTGCCCCGCCTGCTACTGAAGACAGCAATGTTTGCTCACAGTGGGCCACACGCGATGCTGCTGCCCACCTTGTTGTGCGTCGCCACTTACCGACCACGGAGCGTGCGCACTTTAGCCAGTACAAGAGTGCTAAGACCTTGGACAACGCTGTAGTTGCACGCTACTCCTCCCCTGCCACTGCTGCACTTAGCCACCTCATGCTGCCGTACCTGTTCCCTGACCTTGCTGCCTTTCCCACAGTCGCTGACCTCATTACGCACCTTCGCACTAGTGACACTCGCTACCGCGCTGCGCTTCCTGCTGAGTTCTGTGCCAAGAACCCCCCCCCCATGTACATCACCCTCTACTACATAGTCACCCAGCTCCTTGACTCCCTTCGCTTAGTCAGGGACCACTTCCTCTCGGTTTGCCCCACCACACTCACCGTTGACCTCCTCGAGGACTGCCTCCTAGCAGCAGAGAAGAGCATAGTTGCTGTAGGAGCCTCTCGTGGTGACCCTCGCACTCCCGTCTTTGAGGGGTGTTCCCCCTCCCCCCTCTTGCCCTCTGTTGCTTTTGCCGCTACGGCCGACCTCGTTGGTTTCGAGTCGGTCGGCGCTGCGTCTGCCCCTAGCGGGAGACGTCGCACCGGCAAGGGCAAGGGGGGCAAGGGCGCTAAAGGGGCTGGCAGGGGCGGTGGAGGTGGTGGTGGAGGCAGTGGAGGGGGTGGGGGTGGTGGTGGGAGTGGTGGCTGGGGTGGAGGTGTCGGTGGCAGCAGTGGAGGCGGTGGAGGCGGCGGCGGTGGCGGAGGGAGCGGAGGCGGCGGAGGTGGCGGAGGCGGCGGAGGTGGCGGAGGCGGCGGAGGTGGCGGAGGCGGCGGAGGCAGCGGTGAAGCTGGTCGCGGCTCTGCGCAGAGGAGTGGCTTCGGTGGTGGTCCGCGCCAGCATCAGCAGCGCACTCGTGAGACCACGTCCCCCCAGCAGCTTCGTGAGTGGTACGCTGGGCGTCAGCGAGGTGGGGGTACTGGTCCCTGCACCTACGTCCTCCGTACCGGCGACCGCGCTGGTGAGCAGTGCGGAAGCCCGCACTCCACCCAGCGCTGCTTCGGCCGCCTGACGGACGCGTGGCGTCACCAGTTCCCTCAGGCCTCTGAAATCCCTCACTGGGGAGAGGTGTTTAGGGCGGGGGTTGCTATCTTTGATCTTGATTATGATGCTATTCTTGCTGCCATGTATGCTGTGTGTGATAGTGGTGAGTGTGACTGTTACCTGTGTGTTCCGCCTTACCCGGGCATTGAGGTTGCTGCTCTAGGTGCTGGTGAGGCTGCTGCTCTAGGTGCTAGTGCGTCTGCTGCCCCAGGTGCTGCTGAGTCTGCTCTCTCAGGTACTACGTTGGCTCAGGCCTTGCACACCTTCACCCTTGACTCGGGTGCTTCCCGCTCCTTCTTTCAAGACCGCACCACGCTTACGCCACTTAGTCGGCCGGTTGCAGTCTCCCTGGCGGACCCCTCTGGGGGTCCTCTCCTTGCTTGCTTCTCCACTGTCTTACCGTGCCCGGCAGCCCCCTCTAGCACCCTCTCCGATCTCTACCTCCCCTCGTTCTCTACGAACTTGGTGAGTGGTGCTGATCTACAGGATGGGGGGGTTGACCAGTTCACTCCTGCAAGTCAGCGGGTGACCCACTGTACGTGTGCTCGGACGGGCCGACACTTGGCCACGTTTACCCGTCAGCCAAGGTCGAGCCTGTACACACTGACTACTAAGTCTCCTCCGGTTGCTGAGTTTGGTCAGGTAGCTGCGTCGGGTCAGGTCTGGTCCTGAGTCTGCTCCCTGCTCGTGTCGTCTCCTGTCCCACCAGACTCTCCTTTGGCACCACCGCCTTGG
Organism: Closterium sp. NIES-65; assembly: GCA_948144175.1. Taxonomy (NCBI): domain Eukaryota; kingdom Viridiplantae; phylum Streptophyta; class Zygnematophyceae; order Desmidiales; family Closteriaceae; genus Closterium; species Closterium sp. NIES-65. The sequence continues at coordinate 201,507 of CANXME010001258.1, read as the reverse complement.
TCACCCCTCCTTGCCTTGTCTCCGAGGCATGGCCTCCCATGTCCTTGTCTCTGGTCTCCCCCGGTCTCTCCCTCCCCTACCTCCGGGGCCTTCCTCTACCTGCGTTCTCAGCGTCGAGGGGCGACAGCGCGCCGCCCCTCACTCCTCCGAGTTTCCTCCGACAGAGGCTCCGCTGCAGACTGTTCACATGGACGTGTGGGGCCCCGCCCGCGTCCGTGGCCAGGGGCACGAGCGTTACTTCCTGTTGGTGGTTGACGACTACTCGCGTTACACCACAGTCTTCCCCTTGCACAGCAAGGGCGATGTCACTGAGGTGTTGATCGACTGGATCCGCGCAGCTCGTCTCTAGCTCAGAGAGAGTTTCGGCTCGGACTTTCCTGTTCTGCGTCTACACTCTGACAGAGGCGGGGAGTTTTCCTCTGCCCGTCTGGGAGCCTTCTGTCGAGCACAGGGCATCCGCCAGACCTTCACGCTTCCGGCCTCTCCACAGCAAAATGGGATTGCTGAGCGCCACATTGGCATGGTCATGGACGTCGCTCGTACGTCCATGATCCATGCGGCTGCCCCCCATTTTCTGTGGTCGTTTGCGGTTCAGTACGCAGCGCATCAGCTCAACCTCCAGCCCCGGGTCTCCTTGCCGGAGACCTCCCCCACCATGCAGTGGACGGGAAAGGTTGGCGATGCGTCTGCGTTTCGGGTCTGGGGATCTCGGGCGTTTGTTCGCGACTTGTCTGCAAACAAGCTGTCCCCCCGTGATGTTCCATGCGTCTTCCTTGGCTTCCCTCCTGACGCGCCTGGGTGGCAGTTTTACCACCCCACCTCGCGCCGTGTTCTGTCCTCCCAGGACGTCACCTTTGACGAGTCGGTGCCTTACTACTGTCTCTTCCCCTACCGCACTGCGCCCCTCCCCCCGCCGCCGCTCTTCCTAGCGCCAGGTCCTCCCCCGGTAGACCCCCTCCCCCCTCAGGGTCCTGCCCCGTCAGGTGTGTCCCAGGTAGACGCAGTCGAGCCTGTCAAGGTAGCTGTTGACTCTGGTGCTGCTAGAGGTACTGAGCCTGCGGGTGATGGGTCTGGAGGTGCTGAGCCTGAGGGTGCGGAGCCTGGGGGTGCTTAGTCTGGGGGTGCTGAGCCTGGGGGTGCTGAGTCTGGGGGTGTTGAGCCTGGGGGTGCGGAGCCTGAGGGTGCTGGGTCTGCTCGTGTGGCCTCTCGCGGTGCTTCGTCGAGGCGGGAGCCACTCTCTCCGCAGGAGTTGCGCGAGTGGTTTGCCCGTCGCTGGAGCCGTGCCGCTGGAGTTGGAGGAAATACTGTTGCTGCTGGTCCCGGAGGTGCTCGTACTGGCGGTACTAGAGCTGCTGGGGCTGGGGGTGCTGCTGGGGCTACTGGAGTTATTCCTGCCGGAGGTACTGCTAGAGCTGCTTGCGGTACTGGAGATGCCGGTCCTACTGGAGTTGGTACTGCTGGAGCTACTGGAGCTACTGGAGCTGCAGTTGCTGGGGGTGTTGGCGCTGGTGGTTCTGCTGGCGCTGGTGCGTCTGAGGGTGCTGGAGTTGGCGCTGTTGGAGCTGGAGGTGCTGCTGGCACTAGTGGTGCCGCTAAGGGTACTGGTGCTGTCCCTGCTGGTTCTAGAGGCGCTGCGCGGCCGCGGCCGTACTTCGTTCCGCTCCTTGAGCAGGTTCTTGGTCTCCCGCCCTCTACTGGTCCTACTCCTCCCTTAGAGTGTCCACAGCCTGTCTAGTCGCAGTCACAGTTACAGCCCGCCTCCCCCCTGCCCGCTCCTTCTCCTTACACTGGTCTTATTAGAGGTCTTGCTGAGCGTCGTGAGCCTGCGTCTCGTCCTGCGTCGCCTGTTCGTACCGCTCGCACTAGTCCTCGTGCTCCGCGTCCGCGTCCTCCTACGGTCCCAGGCACACACCAGATGGCACTGCGTCCTTCCACTGCTCCTCTGCGTGTCCCGTTGCCGTCTCCTTTAGAGTCCTCTCTTCCTGTTCTTGCTGACGCGGAGTCTGACTCTCTTTGTGCTGCCAGTCCTACTGTCATGCGTCTCCTGGCCACTGTTGTAGCTGACCCTTCCTTTGAGTCCACTGCTGCGTCGGCCCTAGTTGCTGAGCTTGTCGACTTTGCTGCTAGCTGACGTCTAGACTACGCTGCTAGTCTTGTTGCTGAGTCTGAGTCTATCTGTCCTCCGTCCGTCGGGGGTGAGTGTGCTCTTAGCACGGACTTCCTTGAGGACAGGCAAGAGGAGTTCCAGTGTTTTGTTGCTGCTTTGCCTCATCTCGTGTCCACGCTGATTGCCCCTGAGGGAGACCCGGATGCACTAGACATCCCGACTCCTCGATCATACGCTAAGGCGATCGAGGGTCCCTACTCCTCTTAGTGGCAGTCAGCCATGCACGCAGAGATGGCTTCCTGGAAGTCCACAGGCACCTACGTCGACGAGGTTCCCCCACCTGGGGCTAACATCGACAGTGGCATGTGGATTTTCAGGGTGAAGCGGCCGCCGCGTTCTCCGCCTGTCTTCAAGGCGCGTTACGTGGCTCGAGGCTTCAGTCAGAGGCAGGGAGTTGACTACTTTCAGACCTTCTTTCCCACCCCGAAGATGACCACTCTTCGGGTGCTGCTGCACATAGCCGCTCAGCGCGACTACCAGCTTCACTTTCTTGTTTTCAGCACAGCTTTCCTACAAGGCAGCCTGCACGAGGAGATCTGGCTGCGCCGTTCACCTGGCTTCTCTTGGTCGTTTCCTCCTGGTACCCAGTGGAGCCTCCGGCGGCCAGTCTACGGTCTCCACCAGGCGACCCGTGAGTGGCACGACACACTGAGGACTACATTTGCGGCTCTTGGGTTTGCTCCTTCTACAGCCGACCCGTCGCTGTTTCTACGCACCGATACCTCCTTGCCGCCGTTCTACATCCTCGTGTACGTCGACGACTTGGTCGTTGCCACTGCTGACACTGCTGGACTCGCCCACGTGAAGTCCGAGCTGCAGAAGAGACACACGTGCACAGACCTGGGTGAACTGCGCAGCTACCTTGGCTTGCAGATCACCCGGGACAGAGCACGCCGCACCATTACCCTGACTCAGTCACACATGGTGCAGCAGGTCCTTCAGCGCTTCGGCTTCACGTACTCCTCGCCTCAGGCCACTCCTCTGCCTACTCGCCACTCGCTCTCAGCTCTGCCTTCGGATGAGTCCGTAGAGCCGAGTGGCCCGTACCCAGAGCTTGTTGGCTGCCTCATGTACCTGATGACCTGCACACGACCTGACCTTGCATACCCTCTTAGCATCTTGGCACGCTATGTTGCTCCTGGGAGACACCGACCAGAGCACATGGCTGCAGCGAAGAGGGTGTTGCGCTACTTGTGCAGTACGTCGAGCATGGGGCTAGTGCTTGGAGGGCGACGTCGAGTGGTCCTCACAGGTCACGCAGACGCTTCTTGGGCTTACGACCAGGCTATGCAGCGGTCGTCACAGGGTTACACCTTCAGCCTTGGCTCCGGCTCTGTTTCGTGGCGGTCTACTCGCTCGTCTTCTGTTCTCGGCTCCAGCTGTGAGGCTGAGATCTACGCGGGGGCCATGGCTGCACAGGAGCTACGCTGGCTCACCTACCTGCTGAATGATCTAGGAGAGGCGCCTCGTTCTCCTCCAGTTATGTACGTAGACAACAAGGCCATGCTGGCCTTGTGTCGGGAGCACAGACTGGAGCACAAAACGAAGCAGATTGCTCTCCGCTACTTCCTTGCTCGTGAGCTGCAGCAGCGTGGTCAGCTGCGCCTTGCTTACGTGGCCTCTGAGGCCAAGACTGCTGATATCTTTACCAAGGCACTTCCGCCTTGTGATCATCAGCGCTTCTGTACTATGCTAGGTCTTGTGCCTACTTGGCCTCACTTGCTCACTTCTTGACCTTGCTTGTACTGTGATCTTTCTATACGTGCACTTGCTTGTTTACCTTTATATATGATCTTGCATGTGAACTGGCCTTGTGGCCTTGCTCTTGTGCTCGGATTGTGTGGTGACGTTGTGATCCACCCTGAGCTTGCTTTGCTTTGCTTGACTGGTCTTGTGACCTCTTGTTCTCCCCCACTTTGCCTATAGGGGTGTGTCAAACTTATATCATATAGCTTGTCTAGGCTATAGTGGGGTAGACACTATGGGGTACAGTGTTTCCTAGGGTTTCCTACTTGTACCCAACCCTGTGCTAGTTCATTCATTCCTCATTCTGCACACGCGGATCCGCCCCTGGCGCCCGCGACGGCGCCTCTACCTCACCCCGCGCCTGCACTCGCTGCAACCGCCCCTGCCCTACAGCGCACCGACCCTCTGTAGCCGCTCTGCGGCTTTATCCCCCCCCCCCCCCTCCTTCGTCTCCCTGCAGCCGTGGGGGGGAGGGTTTGGGGTTCGCGGGTGTGGAGGTGATGAGTGGTGTGTTTCCCTTCCCCTCCTCCTCCTTTCGTTCCCACTGTTGCAGTTGCCGCTGGGGTGGAGGGTGTGAGGGTGTGGGGGAGCCAGGAGAGTGGCACTGAGGTGGCGGGTGTGAGACCAACCAGCCGCCCCTCCTGAAGTGGGGGGGGGGGGGGAGGGAGGGGAGGAGAGTAAAGGGGTGGCAGGAGTGCCTGCCCCTTTGCTGCTGTACCTGCTCTGTTGCCTTACCTGCTGTTGCTGTTTTATATTTCTGTGGTGTACCTCTGCAGGTTGTGATATGCACCGAGTTATTCCTGCATGCAGTTACGAGGGGATGTCAGAATTATATTCTTATACCCGCATGTAGTTCTAGCTGTGGTTTAGATATTTACTTTACATGTGGTGCACCTCTTTGTTTGCTATATGTGCCCTAGTGCTATAGTGAACATCGTTCCCATTCCTCTCTCCTTGGCACAAACTACCTCGACTCCTTTGGCCTAGGTTACCAAGCCTAGGCCCTCTCTTAAACCTAGGCTTTACTTAGCCTTCTATTATCAACACCTCTGGGGCTCCAGTCGTTGCGCACTCCTCCACGGTGCTGCCGTGTCCGGCGGTCCCGTCTGGCTCCCTGTCAGGTCTTCACCTCCCCTCGTTCTCTACGAACATCTAAAAATATTTATTGTGAAAGCGAAGCTGTTGTATGCAGCACATGAAAGCATCATCGAAGCGCTACTCGCCCTTCTCCAACTACAAAAGAAGGGGTTTCGACCATTTGGCCTCACCCACGTTTTCATTTCAAACTTTCAAGTTCAGTTTCTCACCCATCCCCCCTTGTCTAGATTACCATACATAATGTAATAATAAATGACGGGCAATGCTGCCCACACATGCTTGACTTGAACCACAAGCAATGAAGACGATGCTTATTGCTAGTCAAGAAGCAATCTTTCTCAATATCACATTTTATATATGTCATAATAATAGAAAATGAGCCTTTTTTAATTGATTAAAAGTGCACCTCTTATAAATACGTGATTTTTTAATGCATTTCTATTATTATATAAATTGTATCTGCATGCTTGTTAAGTTTTAATGGGTGCATCCCGGGCCCTACCTAGACATTTTACGCAATGATGCGTGTTTGTTTATTAATAGGAAAAAAGATTAAGAGTGTAAATGCTATCATAGGATTGGGTAGAACAAGAATAAAATGAATGCTGTTCTTGGAGTTTATAGGGGGAATGTGAGTTGAAGCAGAAAGGTTGGGTTAGATTTTCGCAGCAGGCGTCAGAAGTGACACCTTTGTAGTATCTGATTGGCTGCTCTCCATTTAGGCGCCAAAATTTGAGCCCCGATTCGAGAGTTCATTACTGTCTATTGCAAGTGCTGCCTGCTCACTGGAGTTTGAGTCACTGCGAGTGCGATTCGCGCCAACAGCAGGCGAGTGAGTTTGTTGATGGCGGCGTGGTGTTGTGCCCTTTGCTTAGCTTCTCTCTTGTCTCTTCGACTTCCTCTTCACTCAACTCACCAGTCGGACTCCCAGACCACGGAATCAAGTCTTCACTTCTCCTCATTTCATCCGCTGTTGCTCCTCTTCTCCTCTCATCATAGCTTGACGCTTTTGAATAGTAAGATGCCTGAACTAGAGCGAGATTACCTCGCTGCGTTACCTCATGAATCGCAATAGATCGTTTGTGACGCATGAACGGTCATTTTTTCCTAAACACTCTAGATTGACATCATCTCACCGTTTGATATTATAGTTTCAAACACAGTCATGGTTCGCTTTCGATTTCGGTTCCATCGGTTGCGGAAATGTTTCCTCCGCACCAACAGCCTTTCTCCTGCTGGCAAGAAGGTGCGCTCTATGGCTTGATCTCGCTCCCTCATTTTTTATAGTAAATGCATAGGTATGCGCAACGGGGCTTAGAGGATACGCGGAGCCAAGGAGATAAGCGGCAATACCTCGATGCGTAGATGTCGGAGGCTGTAGCGAACAGGCGTTGTATGTCAGGCAAGCAGTACGCAGCGACAACTGAACCACCAGTTGACACGGCGAAGGTCATCGCAGCACTGCCGCGCTCGGCTTATATTTGCATGACACCCTCCCGAACATCAAACGCACATGTCAAAGCACTAATCACGCATTAGCTAACCGCTTGTCATCGTCCGGGCCCAATTCGCTTAAGTGCCATGCCGTGATGCGCCCATGTGTCCCGCGTGCGTGCGTGCAGAACAAGGAGCTAGCGCGGCTGATAAAGCACCAGCAGGCGCAGTTCCACTCCGCGCTGCTCATGCGCGGCATGGTGGACGAGGGGCTGCTGCCGCGCCACCAGTACGCCGCCTTCACGCGCGACCTGCTGGGAGACGTGATCGCCAGCACCGCGCACGACCAATGGCCGCAGCTCACGCGCAGCAACCTCGTCTTCATTCAGGTGCCCGGCATCGCCTCTCTCTCCCCCCCTTCCCCCCTTCCCCCTCCACCCTCTCTCCATCCCTCTCTCCCCCCCCCCCCCCCCCCCTCTCTCTCCCTCTCTCTCTCTCTCTCTCTCTCTCTCTCTCTCTCTCTCTCTCTCTCTCTCTCTCTCTCTCTCTCTCTCTCTCTCTCTCTCTCTCTCTCTCTCTCTCTCTCTCTCTCTCTCTCTCTCTCTCTCTCTCTCTCTCTCTCTCTCTCTCGCCCTAAACCCTCTCGCGCCTCGTCTCTCCCACCGATCCCCACCAGTAAATGCCCTTCCGCTTTTCCGCCTTTCCGCGCCGCACCTCCGCAGGACCTGTTCGAGTCGCACTGCATATCGCCATCGGACTACCACGAGGCCAAGCTCGCGCTCATCCACCGCCTCGCAGCGCAGGGGGCGGACATAGACGACACGGATTTCTACCTCGGATCGGCCGGCCCCAACGCGCCATCCGTCCTCCGCAACAGCCGGCCGTCCCTTCACAGCCCTCCGCCCTCCGGTCCTCCTCCTTTCTCTCTTGGCAATTCTCTGCGCCGCAGCGCCGGTTCTAAGGGCGCGCTCTTGCGAGCAAGCCGCAGCAAGGGTCAGTTCCGCAAGCCTCGAAAGCAGCGCAGCGGGTCGGTGGCTGGCAGCGGGAGCGGCAACGGCAGTTGGGAGGGTGCAGGCAGCAGCCAGGGGTCAGGGGGCCGTGGGACGCGCGAGAACCCCAAACCCACTCTGCAGCGGCAGTTCGACGAGGCGGCGCTGGAGGGGTTGGGGGCGGAGGAAGGGCATGAGTGGCCGGGAGCACAAGGTGAGGGGGACAGGCAGCAGGACGGCGCAGGAGACGCGCGGCATGGAGGCAACGGCCCGGCAGTAGGCGCTGAGCGTGGCAGTGACACGGATCCTGCTGCGCATGCGCCCCATCTCTCGGAACCTCCAAGGCGGCCGCCGCCACAGCAGCAGCAGCAGCAGCAGCAGCAGCGGCAACACCCGGAGCAGTACCATGAGACGCAACGAGAGCAGCAGGGGGCAGGGCGGGGGGAGCGGGAATGGGAGGCGGAAGCGGAGCAGGAGTACGTGGCGGTAGCGACGGAAGCGGACCTCACACCAGGCGCCACTCATTTCGCCCGACCGCACGCCGATCCTCCCCGCACCCCTGCTCCCACCTTTCCGCCTCCTCCGCCCCCACCCAGCGTCCCCGCTGCTGCAGCGGAGGAAGCGGCCGTTGCCAAACAGAGGGAGCCGTTGTGCGGCGCTGGGGAGAAAGTGAATGGGGGGGGGGCGCGCAAAGTGTATGGTGCGCCCCAGGGTTTGGCGGACGACACGTGGGGGCTTGGCTCTAGCGGCTTTGGCGACTCGTGGGGAGGCGCGCGCAACCGAGAGAGTGGACGAGAGGCGCAGGGTGGCGAAGCGGGTGTGACGATGTACGCTGTAGGGAGAGAAAAGCGGGAGAATAAGGCGGCTTCAAGAGCCGCGCCTGCGCCTGCGCCTGCGGACCCGCGTGTCCACCTGCAGGCGGAAGCAGGGAAGAAGCGCGCAACAGGGGCCGCCGTGCACAAGTTCCGCCGACCCATGGCGGCTGCCGCAGGCCCTCCTCCCGCTGCGGAGCAGACGCCGCTGCAGGCCATGCTGGCGGCGGGGTGGCGCCGTATGTGGTCTGGTCGCGCGGAGAAAGGCGCGGTGCAAGGGGGGAAAGGGGCGGAGGCGGGGGAAGAGACGTGGGTAGAGGAGGTGGTGGTGGTGGAGGAGGTGGAGGCGGAGGAGGAGGTCAGGCGGCCAGCGAGAGGCGCGATGGCGAGTGGCGCAAGGCAACAGGAGAGCTCAGGGGAGACTCTGCGGGGCGACGACGGGGGCGGAGGGGGAGCGGGAGGGGCAGGGATGAGGACTGCGGGAGCGGCGAGGGAACGCAGTAGGCAGGAGTGTGGAACGAGCGGTCAAACCGCGCGAGATGCGGAGGGGATGCAGTGGGTTCACCACGCAGTTCCAGCTGGACGTGCGCATGTGGACGCGCGCGTGGGGGAGGGGGACGAGATCCGCGCGGAAGTTCGCGGGGAGACGCGGGAGCACGCAGCGCAATGGGAGAGGGGGGAGAGGAGAGAGGAGAGCGGGGAACAGGAAGAGAGGAGTGTTGAAGGGGCTTTCTCAGACGATGGGGAGGGATGGGCGCGGAGGGAGCCGGCGAAGGCGCACCATGGAGGAGACGACGGCGGAGGGAGCAAGAGACGCAGCGACAGCAGGAACAGCAGCAGCAGCAGCAGCAGCGGAATCGGGGGCGGGAGCAGCAGCGCTCGGCGGGAGTCGTCCATCGCTGATGACGATGGTGACGATGATGGTGATGAGGAGAGCAGTCTCCGCAACGACGCACGGCCCGCGCACGAAACACCCACGCCCGACGCGCCCAACACAGTCAATACAGTCAAAACAGTTAACACGGTTAACACGGTTTACACGGTCAACACGGTCAACACGGTCAACACGGTCAACACGGTGAAGACAGCCAACACGCCCGCCACGTGGATGGCGAGCGCGCTGTCCGAGGGCGAGAACCCCGTGTCGGAAGGCGGTTCCGCACGAGTCGACCTCTTCGCCGCCGGCAGATTTCAACGCCAGGCGGCGCGCGGAGTGGTGCAGGCTCTCAGGCTTGGGGATGCGGAGCCGAAGGGGGGCAGGTGGAAAGCGGAGACAGTAGGGGAGATTGCGGAGGAAAGCGCAACGGAGGAAGACGCGGACCCCGGACCGAGGGACGATGGCGGGAACGCGGCGGCGGGGGGGAGCGCGCCTGCGCCCACCCCCATGACAGCGCCGCGAGCCTTCAGCTTCAGGCGGCCAGGCGGCGTCACCCGGCCCGCCGACCTCGAAACGCCCCCGGGAAAACGCCCCCCGCCCCAGCCCTACCCGTGGGCGGGGAAGCACGTGGAGGAGGCGGGCTTGGCGGGTGGGCCGAGCGGACGGCTGTCCCGCGTGGAGGAGCGGAGGTCGTGCGGGGAGGGCAGCGACTGGTGCGCGGAGGAAGGCGAACGAGCGCGCGTACCTCAACCTCCCGCGGAGAGGATGGCGCAGGAGCCTGAGCTGGTGACGCCCGGGGCGGAGGATGAGCGGACGGGCTTGGGCAAGGGAAGCCGTCGTCGCCTGGGCGAGCCCCGCACTGGCGGAACCATTTTCCGCGGAATCATGCGGAAGATCTCCGCGCGTGACCTGGGCGCAGCGGCCGCCGCCGCCGTGGCGAAGGTGGACTTCACTCCGCTCGCCACCGCCGCACGCCTGCCCAGGTTTGCGCGCACTGTGAGTCGCGGAAAGGGTGGAAGCAGCCGCGCAGCGGCGGCGGGGGGGTTGCTGATGCCGCCGCGCAAGCTGCAGATCGAGGGGCTAAAAAAATCCCGCGAAGGCGGGGGAAGGCGGTCGCGTGACCCCAGCCGGCGCAGTCGCGCGGCGATGCGACGGTCGGCGCGGTCGAGCAGCAGCATGGCGATGGCGATAGGCGACGACTACGACGACGATGACGTGTCGTTCTGGGCCGGCGGGGAGCGACGATCGCGCGTGCTGCGAGTGCCGGACGATGAGGATTTTGTGCACGCGGAAGACGAGGAGGAGGAGGCGGAGGAAGAAGAGTACGAGGAAGAAGAGGAAGACGGGGATGAGGGGGAGGCGGAGCAGCGCGAGGCGACGCCAGGAGTGGCGTGGTCGGTGAACGTGCCCGCAGCCAAGGCGCGCGGCAGGACGAACGCGCGGAAGCCGCGCGAGGAGGCCACTCCGCCGGGGCTGCGCGGACGCGGGGAGCAGGACTATGAGACGTTGCCTGCGGCGTCAGGGGCAATGGCGGCGGCGAGTGCGGCAGGGGGAGAGGACGAGGAGGATGGGAACGAAGAATCAGCAATGGCAGCAGCAGCAGCAGCGATTGGCTTATCGCCTGCGCTGTCCGGTGTGGTGGGGATGGCTGGCAGGGCAGACGCGGGGGTGGCGAGAGGAGGTGGCGGGGGGAGAGGTGTGCGAGGCATGGGCGGAAGGGGAAGGGAACGCGGAAGTGGCAGTGCAGGAGGCACGAGGCGAGGAGTGCAGAGGAGCAGCAGCAAAACGAACGAGAGCAGCAGTAGCAGTGAGAGCGAGGGCATGGGACAGGCATGGCGGAGGAGGAGCACGAGAGGGGCCAGGAGCAGCAGCAGCAGCAGGGGTGGCAGCGGCAGCGGCAGCAGGGGCAGGGGCAGCAGTGGTGGCAGTGGTGGGAGTGGGAGGAGCAGCGGAAGCAGTGGGGAAGTGGTGGTGGTGGAGGGGGAGAACCGGCGCAGTGTGGATGCGTTGGAGCTCAAGAAGAAGCTCAGTGGCTGGGTCGCCTCCTCTGGTGTTGCTGCCATCGACAAGGTGCGCTGCTGCTGCCACTCGCACACACGCCTGTACCATGCGCAAGTCCTTGCATCCCCCTGCGTTCTCCTCGCACCACCCCTGCTCCGCCCGTCCCTTTCCCCACCTCGTCATACCATGACCTCTCCCTTCCCACCCCTTTCCCCCAACAGGTGCTGGTGACGAACATCCGAGCATCGCTGGCGGCCATGCGTGCGCAGCTGTGCACAGCACACCCCAAGCTGCACCCCTCGCAGATCCTCTCGTATGTCCTTGCATGCTGCCATGCCGCAGCACCTTCCTTCTGGACCCCTCCATCCTGCCATGTTGCCATCATGCTTTCATGCCATCATGCCATCATGCTTTCATGCCATCATGCTTTCATGCCATCATGCCATCATGCTTTCATGCCATCATGCTTTCTCGCCATCATCCTTTCATGCCATCATGCTTTCATGCCATCATGCTTTCATGCCATCATGCTTTCATGCCATCATGCTTTCATGCCATCATGCTTTCATGCCATCATGCTTTCATGCCATCATGCTTTCATGCCATCATGCTTTCATGCGATCATGCTTTCTCGCCATCATGCTTTCATGCCATCATGCTTTCATGCCATCATCCTTTCATGCCATCATGCTTTCATGCCATCATGCTTTCATGCCATCATGCTTTCATGCCATCATGCCTTCATGCCATCATGCTTTCATGCCATCATCCTTTCATGCCATCATCCTTTCATGCCATCATGCTTTCATGCCATCATCCTTTCATGCCATCATGCCATCATGCTTTCATGCCATCATGCTTTCATGCCATCATGCTTTCATGCCATCATCCTTTCATGCCATCATGCCATCATGCTTTCATGCCATCATGCTTTCTTGCCATCATCCTTTCATGCCATCATGCCATCATGCTTTCATGCCATCATCCTTTCATGCCATCATGCCATCATGCTTTCATGCCATCATGTTTTCATGCCATCATCCTTTCATGCCATCATGCTTTCATGCCATCATGCTTTCATGCCATCGTGCTTTTATGTCATCATGCCATCGTTTTGTCATCACATGTGCGTTCAGCACAGACCAGTTGCACATCAGTAGGCCCATTAGAGGCAAGCATTTCTTGGTGTGTACCACCTTTGTGCGCTGTGCAGTGATGATGAGATGACAGCAGTGGCCATGCGCATGCCTGCTGACAGAGCAGAGCTCCTCAAGTTCTTCCCACAGTGAGTCACACACACTATGCACCGTGTAATGTACGCCATGCACCGTGCACCATGCACCATGCACCATGCACCGTGCACCATGCACCGTGCACCGTGCACCGTGCACCATGCACCGTGCACCGTGCACCATGCACCGTGCACCATGCCACACCTCGTCTCGGCCCTTGTCGAAGCCAATCACACGGGCGTAGCATGTACTAGGAAGCACTCTCACCCCCCCCACTTAACCATGCATACTCGCAGCCCCTCAAAACCAAAACTAAAAGCTGCACCATCTGACGGACATCCGTTTGGGCGTGTATGGTGTGGTGGGTGGGTTGTGCAGGCGGTGGGTGGAGCTGTTCGGAGTGGTGGTGCTGGACGTGGTGCAGAAGGAGGTCAGCCGTCACGTCGCCCCGCTCAAAGACCCGCCACCACCACCCCCCGCTGCCGCCAGTGCCCACCCTAATCCCCTAGCGCGTGCACACCCACATGCCCAGGCGCCAGTGCAAGCCCACGTGCACTTGCACATGCATGGTGATGCAACCACATGCGCCCCCAGGCATGGGAGCGGGGCGACGGCAGCAGCAGGGGATGCAGTGCAGGGTGCGGGGGTTTTCAGTAGGGGTGATGGAGCGGATGTGGTTGATGCGCGCCCTCACACGCAGGGCGCTGCTGCTGTGCGCCACAAGCCAGCAGTGGCAGTGGGAGGAGAGGCAAGAGCGGCAGGCAGTGGTGGTGGTGGTGCTGGTGGTGGTTCAGGTGGAGTGCAGTTTCATGGTCATGCAGGCCCGTCCAGACACTACCGCCTGCCATCCCCCGACCATGCTGCTGCTGCCGCTGCGAACATTGCAAGTGGTGGCAGCAGGACTGAGTGTGCTTCCCCGGAGCTTGCACTGTACAAGCAGCCCTGTGCGCCACCAGTACCAGCAGCAGCAGCAACACCAGCTCTGGCAGCAGCAGCAGCAGCAGCAAGAGCAGCTCCAATAGCAGCACCAGCAGCAGCACGGCCAGGGTCGGGCAGCACAAAGACGGCTCAGCGCCCCCAGCACTACCGGCGGCCGTCCCTTGCGCCCCCTGACCGCTTCTCCCCAATCGTGGCCCCCCCTGTTGCCGCACTGCCAGTGGGGGCGCGGGAGGAGCAGGGGGGTGCACGTGGTGGCGGTGCAGCAGAGGCAGGGGCGGCAGGCAGCGTGGCTGGGAGCAGGGCGAGCGGCAGCAGCGGAGCGGGATATGGGGGGCCGGCACAACCCCTGGGGGAACGGTGTGTTAACGTAGGCCAAGGAGTGGGGAGAGGGAGCTATGGCAGCCTGGATGGGAGCATGAGGGAGGGGTGCGAGGGCAGCAGGGACGGCGGTAAGTGGAAGGTGTGGGGCCAAGGGGGCACAGAGCGAGAGGGCGCGGGGGGATTTCAGGAGAGAGAAAGTGTGATGGCGCCTGTGCTGGACAGTCTAGACAACCCGCTGCTCAACTCCATCGCCCCCGCTTTTGCTGCTGCCGCAGGCAAGGAGAACGTGGGTGTGTTTGCAGCGGGGAAGGCAGGTGGTGCGGGTGGGGCAGCAGGTGCAGGGGTGGCAGGTGCGGGCGTGGCAGCAGCAAGGGTGGGAGGAGCAGGAAGAGGGCCAATGATGGGTGACAGGCCCCCGCCCACCTTCACAGGCAGAAAGCCCCGCGCCCCTGCACCTGCTTCTGCTGCTGTTGCTGCTGCTGCCGCTGCTGCTGCACCCTCCGCTGCACTGCCCAGCCCACCGGTCGGCACTGCCAGAAAGCCTGGCACACCTGCAGTGCGTGCCACTCCGAGTGCTGCTCTCACTGCTGCCGTGGGCAGGCCAGCAGGCAGCGGTGCCAAGGAGAGTGCAGCAGGCGAGGAGGGTGGGGAGGCGCGTGACATTGGGAGGGGCAGGGAGCACGTGGTGTCACAGCGACAAGTGGAGACAGCAGCTGCAACAAGAGGGCCAAGAGAAGCAGCAGCAAGAGGAGGAGGAGGAGCAGCAGCAGCAGCAGAGACAGGGTTGGCAGGGGACTGTGGTGGTGCAGGTGTGCAGATGTCAGGGCATGCAGGCAGTGCAGGGCACAGGAGGAGTGACGAGAGGAGTGGGCAGGGGCACAGCCATGGTGAGGCAGCAGGCACGGGCGGCAGGGTACAGGAGCAGGAGAGGGTGGGGAACGTGAGGTCATTGAGTGGCAGCGGTGGCAGCTTCAGGCAGCGTGCTGCAGCAGCTGCTGTGGCCGCCATTGCTGCTGCCAGCCCCCCTGGGCATGCAAGCGTGCGTGGCAGCAGGGGAGGAGCGCAGGCAGTGGGGCAGGCTGGCACCAAAGAGGCACCGCGAGAGGAGAAGGGCAGCAGCACGGCTGATCGTGGTGGTGGTGCGATGGTTGGTGACAGTCACGCGAGGATGGCAGAGGGCTCGGTTGTGGAAAGAGGGGCAGGAGGAGGGGGGGAACAGGGCGGGGCAGCAGCAGGAGGAACAGAGGGAGGAGGCGCAGTGGATGGGGCAGCAGGCGTGGCTGCGAGGGCAGCAGTGCAGCGCAAGCCACGGCCAGCCACGTGGAGCAAGGGCACGGTGGCGGCAGGTGCTGGGCCACGGCGCACCCCGCGGCCATTCAACATGGGCAGTGCGGGGCGTGCGGGCACCATGGCACAGGCACATGCTCAGATGCTGCTGGCACACGGCAGTGGCTCGCACGGCAGTGGTGCCAGGCCAGGGGGCAAGGGCGCTCCAGGCAGTGGGGGGGCAGGCGGGAGCAAGGGAGGCGAGCCGCAGCAGGGAGGGCAGCAGGAGGCAGGGCAGAGAGGGGCAGCGGCGCAGGGAGGGGGGGAGGTGGGGAAGGTCGAGGGGGTGGTGGGGGGGGGATCAGGACCCATGGCAACGCCAGCATCGGTGCTGCGGCCCAAGGCTCTGGCGTTTGGCACAGGGGGCCCAGCCGGGGGCCAGTTTGGGGGCTCGATGGGGCGGCGTGCAGGGCTCAAGGCCATGAGCGGGTTCAGAGCACCGCTGCGCACGCCCGCTGCTGCTCCCGGCAGCCATGGCAGTGGCGGTGGCACCGCGGGGAGAGAGATGTGAGGGCACCATGAGGTTGAGTGCCTTGCACATGGTGCATCACGTAAGGTAGTAGGAGAGATTGGATAAAGATCACTTCCATTTTAGTGTGAAAGTGACTAGCACTGCACACTAAAGTAGAGTCAGGTCAGGATGAATGTAGTGCTCAGTCCAAGATACTTTGGGCTTTAGGAATCAATAGCTCTTGAATTTCTCTTACGTGGTGCAATTAGTTAAGCTGCTGACACACTGATGTCATTGGTAAAAAGCTGCGTTTTACTTTATGTACACTGTCTTTACTAGTAGGGACGTTGATGCGATGAAGGCAGGGCGGGTGCAGTGAGAGTGAGCATGCATCAGGTGGGGGAGGCGTGCACGATGCGCACAGCGTAGGCGTCTCGGATCTTCTGCACCACGATGACACGGTCACGGCCCCGCACCACCCCCATGGTGCCCGCCCGCTCCAGCGCTGCCTGCAGCACCCACTCCTCTGGCGTCCATGCACTGATGCTCGCCTGCCATGCTCCACCCCACGTGCCAACGCACAAGGGCACACGGGTGACAACAGAATGGTGGCGGATGGAGGCTATATTGGTACGACTTTTGAGAAATGGAGGCATGGACACACACATGCCACTTACCCATGCACTTGCAATGTTTCCCCACAACTGATTGAATTGACCTGTCTCACATAGATGGCCCCACCCATTTGCATCCCTCCCATGCACTGCAGCACCCCACAGTACATGTGCCAACCCTCCCTCCTATGATAGGGCCGATACCCCCCTCCAACCCCATCCCTGCTGGACTCACGTGGGTCATGACGTCAGCAAGGATGGGGAAGAGGCCGCGCACTGCCAGGCACTGGTGCGCCTGCTCCCATGGCCAAGGCAGCAGCGGCAGGGGGGAAGGGGGAACGGGGTTGGGAGGTGGGGCGAGAAGCATGTTAGGAGAGGTGTGCGGAGTCACAAATATGGGGACATGTGAGTGAGAGCTTGTGGGAGGGAGTGGTTATTGTAAGAATGGTAAACGTACGACCCGCCGTGATGCAGGAGGTTGGCTGGAGATGCTTTATCGAAATCACTTTTGCGAATTCTCAAAAGTGATTTCGATATAGCAGGCTGGAGGTGCTTCTGAGCAATCTCGAGAGCAGCTCCTGCAGCCCGTTGCTGATCCACCTCCACCCACGCACCATGCACCCGTACCACATGTGCCACGATCATGCTCGTACCGTGCTCGTGCTCTTGTGCCAAGGAGTGTGTGCACTGGGTGTGGGCGCGTGTGGGGGGAAGCAGACCTGGAAGGGTCCCATGAGGTGCCAGGACAGCTGGTCTGTGGACACATGCGGTACCATGAGCGCCAGCACTGGCATGGAGGGCTTGTACTTGCACACTAGCCTGAGGGAGGGCGTGGGGTTGGGAAGAGAGAGAGAGAGGGATGTGTGCATGTTAGTGGCAGCGTGGCATGGGTGCAGAGAGGTGTCGCACATGGCACATGGCACAGGTTGCGTTGAAATGCAATCGATGCTGCTGTCACTCATTTGCTCCCACCCCCTCCCTTCACTCATCCATGCGAAAGGCATGGCAGCACAGAGGACAGCATGGCAGGGCAGGGCAGTAATTTTGAGGCATCTAAAAAATAGGCAGCTGGCAGCACCTGGCAGTGTGGCCGGAGGAGGTGAAGGCAATGATGGCAGCAGCACGCACCTTCTCCGCCGTGCGCACCTGAGGGGCGCGCATGGGGGACACGCACGGAAGGCGCACAGGGATGGGGCCGTGGCTTGTGCAGAGGAGGGGTGGGTGCAGGTGGGGTGAAAGGGGCAGCGAGAGGGAACAACAGGTGCGAATAAGTGCATAAGTGGTGGGGCTTGCATGGATGGATGAATGTGTTGCTGTGGCAGTGGGTGCAGGCGGGAAGAGGGATGACAGTAGAGGTGGGTGAGAAGAGGAGCGAGGGGTGGCGTACAGCGGAGGAGCAGATGGTCTCGAGGTGTGAGACGGGGTCGGGCAGCGCGTTGGCGGTCCTGTTGAAGTGCCCCGCGTGGTTGAACACCCGCTCCGCCTGCCATGCCATGCCATGCCATGCCGTGCCGTGCCGCACGGTGGGGCGGGGGCGGGGCAGCTGTGAGGATGCTACAAAGTGTGAGGGTGCTGGTAGGTGTGAACATGTTGTGCTGCTGCTGATATCACTGCTGCTGGCGGATGTGGTGTGGCAGCAGAAGGAGCACCAAGTCCCCACCTGCACGCAGATGTGCCCCACAGTGGCCACGGTGTCAGCAGGGAACAGCCCCCTCAGTGTCTCTGCGCCCAGCAGCACTGCATCCGCTCCTGGCGCCGTGGCCGCCCATCGGGGAGAGGGAAGAGGGGGGGAAAGGGAGGAGAGAGTAGGAGATAAGAGCGAGCAGGATTGAGAGGGTGAGAGGGGTGAGCAGGGTTCAAAAGGTCCAAGTATGCGGCAGTGCGGTGTCGGGCAAGCAGTGAGGCTGACCATCACATACACTCACACGCCCTTGCCCATTCCTCACCGCTCTCGCCCACCCAGTCACCAAGAGGACTTGTGAATCAAAGTTGCCTCATCCCGCCTCTCCCCCCTACCCCACTTACCAACCCCTGCGGACCTCCGAATACACCCCCTCCCTCTTCCCCGCACCCACCATCGAGCACGGCGTTGGCGACATCAGTGGCTTCAGCGCGCGTGGGGCGGGGGGAGAGCACCATGGAGTCCATCACACGCGTGATCACAGCGGGCTTGCCGCGCACGTTGCACTGCGCCACCGCCCACTTCTGCACGCCAAACACCTTCTCCGGCGGCACGTCAATGCCCAGGTTGCCGCGCGACAGGATGATGCCATCCGCTGCCTCCGCTATGCCCTCGAAATTCTTCAGACCCTGCTCCCGTGGGTTGCCACAGGCCAAGTGTGGGGGTGGGGAGGGCAGGAGGGAGTGTGCAGGGTGGGGAAGACAGATGTATCAGTGCAGGCGTTACTGCTGGTAGTGTGCTAAACGGGTGAGTTGGTTCGTAGGGCCAACCCACCCACAAACAGCTCCCCAGCCGTTTTGCCTGTGCCCAGTCCCCAGAAATCACACCCGCAATGCAACCCCCTTGCTCCTCTTGCAAGAATCGGAAATGCGGGTGCGAGGAGGCAAGAGGGTAGGCGCACTGAAGAGGAGTGTGAGCCACCAGAAATACTGCCTACCTACACGTTATCGCCTGCTTGTTGTTTTAGCGCCTAGTTGACCATTTAGACTAGCCGGGCAAGCGCGGTTGCTGCTATGGGAGTTGACTTTTGAGTCGACTCAAAAGTCAACTCGCGGTTGCTGCTATGGACCCGTTTTCCCACGTGAGAGCGCGGCACCTGCATGGTCTCGACCTTGGCGTAGATCTGCGCCTGACTCAGGTCACCCAACGAATCCAGCAGCTCCCTCGTCTGCACTCCATGCCACGGCCATGGGGCATGGATATGGCCATGGCCATGGTATGGGCATGGACATGGTATGGGCATGGACATGGTATGGGCACGGACACGGGCATGGGCATGGGCACGGGCATGGGCATGGGCATGGGCATGGGCATAGACATGTGCATGGGCATGGACATGTTGTTTCCACTTGCTGGTTTTCACAGATTCAAGCTCCTGCAGTCATGAAGCAATGGGGCATTGACATGGGGCACGGGGCCACGGAGGCACGAAACACGGGGCCACAGGCGTATGCCAATGTGAACAACACACGAGTGCACTCGGCCTTGCCCCACTTGCAAGACGGCACTCTCCAACATGCGAGCGCGGCTCTGATACCATTGGTGCCACCAGCACTATCTCACTATCAGCCATGCTCTGTGACGATGCACCCACTCACCTAGCACCCCACCCAAAAACAGCGTGTGCTGACCTGTGCAACATCGTCGGGGTGGCGAGTGAAGGAGAGTGAGATGATGTCCACGTTGTTGCGCCGTCCCCACGTCGCTATGTGCTGCCTATCCGTTGCTGTGAGCGTGGGGATGTCCATGCGCACCTGGTGCCGTGCCATGGGGGATGATGGGGGGGAGTGAGGCAGGGAATGAGGAGGTTTGAAGGAGATAGGCCATTGGCAGGGAGGTGTAAGTTGTGTGATGGGGACCCACGAGATGCGGGAATGCCATGCCATGCCATGCCATGCCATGCCATGCCATGCCCCATGCCCCCATGCCCCCATGCCCTCATGCCAGCATGCAGAGCAGCACGTCTCACCCGGGCAGCGTGAGCGGTGAAGAAGTGGCCAGCGAGGGTGGTGCTGTTGCGGATGCAGCACACCACGTCCACCCCTCGAGTCTCCCGCACCTGACGCCCGCACCCATGCCACCACCCGTGAGTCACATAGCAGCAAACAAAAGAGAATGGCTTGAACTAGCGCCACGCGGCATCGCGAGCTGCATGGCAGCACAAGCGGCGGGCGCGCACCTGCAGCCACACGGACGTGGTCTCGGCGCCTGTGAAGAGGTACTGCCCCACAAAGATCTCGTCGCCCGCCCGCACTGCCTGCCGTTGGGGCCCACACCACACCACACCACACCACACCACACCACACCACACCACACCACACCACACGCCGTGCAGTGGCGCATCGGGCGGGGTGAGCAGGGGGCAGTAGAGGGCATTACACACTATCGGTGCTGCCACATGCTACCACGGTAGGTGCCATGGAAATCCACCCGCCACGCCACCCACTACTACCCAAAGCCCCCAGCGCCCAGCCCCCAGGGCGCCCACCCCCCATGTGCAGCGAGCGCGGGGCAGCGCACCTGCGCGAGGCCGTGGAAGGAGAGCGGCAGGCAGGACGCAGAGGCGGCGGAGCAGGCGGGCGAGAGGGTGATGTCGCAGCCCGCCGTGAGCGTGATGGGCGCCCCCCCGGGGTTGGCGATCATGAGCTCCGCACCCACCGTGTCCAGCATCACCTGCCATGGCGCCGGGGCGGCATGCATGGCGGCAGGGGCGGCGCAGCCATTGCTCATGCCAGGAGCAGCAAGAGCGACGTGGGGTAGGGAGTACTCGAGGGACCCACGTGCGTCACGGCACTATGCGCACAAATGCATGAGCCAACCCCTATGCGCTATGAGGCATGTGGCATGTGCGCATGCATGGTAGGGTGTGTGCATGTCGTACGGCGCAGAGCTTCTTGGAGCGGCGCATGGCGATGCGCAGATTATCGAGCGTGTGCTGGTGGTAGTCCGCGTCGCCATGGGAGAAGTCGAAGCGCGCCACTGGGGAGGGGCGTGGGTGACGAGAGGGGTGGTGGAGAAGCGGACATGGAGTGGTGTGACGGAGTGGTGCAGCGCGGTGTGTCTGCGAGGTGACTCATATAAGCTCTCTCCTCGCAATGGCCGTTCTTTCAGACTGTTGGTTTATCAGGGGCGATGACGAAAACTGCAACTATTGTTGACCCCCTCACTCCCCACCACGCACCTATGTTGGAGTACTTTTAAGGTTTCTAAAAGGCGACGCGAGGAGCATCGCCACCCACCCGTCATTCCCGCGAGCAGCAGCGCCTCCAGGGTCTCCACGCTGCGGCTCGTGCCGCCCACCGTGCCCACCACCTTGGTCAGCGACGGCACCGCGGCGCGCTGCTGAGTGGGGGAGGAGGAAGTGTTACAGGAGTGCGAGGGAGGTAGACTGCACTATACCATGAGCACGAAGTGGCGCAGAAAACACGTGACATCATAAATGGAGCATTAATACATGGTATACGGACGTCTCGAGGATGGAAGCCAGCCGAATCGGCTCCTCCAGGAGCAAGTTTCGTCCCTGCGAGTCAAGCCGTGATGGTTGTTAGAACGTGTAACATATGCCACAGCGACTGAGGAGTCTCACGCAGAGCTAGTAGTATTGATGTCATGAAAAATTCGGGGTCTAAGCAGATCGCGTGAAGAACGGTTACCGTAAGTGGCGGCATTGTGTCTGGTCAATAGCGCTGACGGTGAGTGGCAGGGAGTGTGGTGGCCGATGATGGTAGGCGAGGAAAGAGGGCGACGAGGCTTGGGTTGCGCTGCGATGGACAAGAATCGACTGGGAGAGTTGGTGGTGCCACTGTAGGGGCGGGGGAATTTCAGAAATCGGACCGCATGTGAATGCCACGATAAAACGGGGGAAAAGCTCATACAGGGGCCGAACAGTGCCAGGGAGGTGTTAAAACAGGGGCCAAGAGGCCCGAAACTAACCAAACCACTGCGCATAAAGGTCTTTGCAAAACACTATCATTATTTGAACGTATAATCGTTATCAGTTAGCTTTTAAGACTCGAGCGTCATTTTTCATTGAAATGTTTACTGATTCATCAGCTTCCACCCAATAGCGTCGTTTAGCAAGCCAGAAACTCTTAGGGCAGCCAAAAAAACTGAAACCCCAAGGGGAACCTGGATGCATTTTCGGGATGGATCAACCCAAAAAACGGGAACCTTCGTTGTGTTTAGGGTTGATGCCTCCCTAGTCGCATCCATTTCCGAATGGGGTTTTTTTTTCTGCGCGTTTCCGATCAGGGAGTGATATTTATCACCCATAATGAATTTGTTTTTTGACTCACAAATTAACACAGCAATATTTACTTCCAGAAGAACGCGATGTGCGCGTAGTAGTAGACGGCGGTCGTAACCATTATTTTTGGTAAGTTGGACACAGAGTTTGGTGCTGGTAGCATTTCTCTTTGAGTCACGGTACAGCTTGTTTGCCTAGCCTCTTGGGCAGCTCGGGGTCGAAAATCCTACGGTCGAGATTTTCTGGCCCTACTTCGGTCATCCCTCTGGCACTCTTCGGCCCCAGTTTGATCATTTCCCATAAAACGGCCCACATTGCGTGGCTCGAAGTGACACGTGTCCTCATTGCATGAGCTGAAGGGGTTGCATTGCCGAAAGTACACCTGCAGAAGACCACCAGATAGCCCAGCACTAAACTTTTTGTTTACGTTTTCAATTAAATATCACTTGTCAAAAACAGACGCAATGAATAACATCCAGATTAGAGAGCATGCAAACATCAGAACATGTCTCGCAGTCAGTTAGCAGAAAGCCACTCAAATTCCATTAGCACTGTCGCTGCTGAGAAGCCCTTTCCACAGGCCATGAGGACCCACTCACCCCACACAAGAGGGGCTCACAACCCAACCTCACAGCCTCGTGACAAAGGCACCATCCCTAGTGATGACAAGGAGCATCGGCAGAGGCGAGTGGCGGGTGCGCAAGGCAGCGGAGTGAGAGCAGGGTGGGCTGGTCAGAAGGGAGGACTGCGGGCGCGAGGCAAGGCCACAGCAGGCAGAGAGGGCATCTAGTGGCAATCAGTGGCATTCATGCTCTTGGTGCTCGAATGGGCAGTGCAGCACGGTGGACAAGGACGTCCGCAGACAGTTGGGGTTAAATGGGGGTCAGGATATCTAAGGGAAAGGAAAGCAGAACAGTGCACGCGCGAGCGAGTGAAATACAGAGAGGCGCGAGCAGCTTTAGGCATGAGGTTCCGGAAGGTGTGAGCTAGCGAACTGGTGGGGGTGCGCTGGATGGAAGGCAGGCAGGGAGAACCAGCGGAACGGCAGTGTGAGACATGCATGTGATGCACGACGGGGAATAGGAGGGTGGATGGTGTAAGATACAGTTGATGTCATGTGAGATGTGAGCATGTTCATGTCAGCTGTTGCTCCAACTTCACCACCCAGCAACATGTTGGTGCTGCTGCATCATGAGTGCTCCCACGTCATGAGTGCTGCCACATCATGAGCGCTGCCACGTCATGAGCGCTGCCACATCATGAGCGCTGCCACGTCATGAGTGCTGCCACGTCATGAGCGCTGCCACGTCATGAGCGCTGCCATGTCAAGTGGTGTAAGCAACGATCCATGGATGACCTGGTGCAGCCCGAGAGGAGAGAGAGGGGAAGAGAGGCAAGGCCGAGGGTGAGGAAGGTGAGGTGGAGAGCAAGCGGTGATGCACAGCCAGTAGAAGGAGGCACACAGTGCAAATGACAAAGGCATGTGTGCGGCCCACGGGGTCAAGACAAGGCAAAGAGCGTGAGGGAGTAGCATGGCAGGGCACAAGGGCAGGCTTACGCAGGATGGCTTCAACGGTGATGCGCTTGGCATAGTTCTTGCAGAGCATGCGGCGCACAAGGTCCTTGGCGGCGTCCGACACCTGGGGCCAGGGGTCGGTGTCAAAGTCAAGGTGGCCCCACAGCACGCTCTTGAAGATCTCCTCCGTGGTGTCACCCCAGAAGGGCGGCAGGCCGCACAGCAGGATGTAGAGGATCACGCCCGCGCTCCACACGTCCGCCTCCACGCCGTAGTTCTTGTTGATCACCTCCGGCGCGATGTAGTTCGGCGTGCCCGCCCGGAACGTGCACCGCTCGCCTGGTGCCCCACCGCACACAGGGGGGGAAGGAGGGGGAAAAGGAGGAATACGAGGAGCATGGCAGGAAGGGTAAGGTATGTGTGATGCAGGGCGTTTGTAAAGGGTGGGTGGATATAAGGAGGGCCTTGAGGAAGGGCAAGGGCGCAGCATGCACATGTTGCATGCAAGCATGCCTGTGTGTGGCTCGAGGAGAGTGGGGAAAGCGGGAAGATGAGGGGAAAGAGTGGCAAGTGTATGCGAGAGAGCGGATGGAGGCGCGAGGGAGGAGGGAGCAGGGGAGACGGGAGGGAGGCAGGGGGCGGGGGCTGCACCTGGTTGGAAAATGTAGGCCATGCCGTAATCAATGACCTTGACACGCGTGTCACTGCGCTTGCTGGTGAGCAGAATGTTTTCAGGCTTGAGGTCGCGGTGCAGCACGCCGTGCGAGTGGCAGTGCTGCAGCACGTCCACCACGGTGCGCGTGACCTTGGCGGCCTGGCGCTCGCTGTAGTAGCCCTTGTCCTGGATGCGGTCAAACAGCTCCCCGCCCTCGCACAGCTCCATTATCAGATGCACCTCCTGCCCACGCACACACGCCACCCGTGCACGCACAGGGGGAGAGTGAGTGTGGTGCGGGGGGAGAGGTGATGGGATGGTGCGCGGCAAAGTGAAGAGGTGCTGGTGGAAGACGGTGCGGTGCTGATGGCCATTCATTCGCCGCCGCGCCACCATGACATGCCCAGTATGGTTGCCCTCGCAGCATAAAAGGGGGCGGGTGCGGAGAGCACAGGCCAAGGGAGGAGCAGCAGGGAGGCAGCGGGTTTCAGTGCAGGGGGGTGGTGGGTACCTTTTGCGACTCAACAGTGTGCACGAGCTTGATGACGTTAGCGTGGTCCCTGAGCATCTCCATCACCTGCACCTCCCTTCGCACGTCCTCCACGTCCTCCCAACACTGCCACCACATCACACACACTCATGCGCACACAAGCAATACACACGCACACACAGGCCAGGGAACACCCAGTCAGCAAGTGAGATGGGGCACATGGGTGCACGAGTGCATGTGTGCTGCATCCTCCCATCACTTCAAAGCACTGTCCCATCACCCGTCCCTTTCCCACTCCGCTCCCTCTCCCCTTGCCCCGCCTCACCTCCAAATTCTTCTTCTCAATGGTCTTGCAAGCAAACCGCTCCCCGGTGTCGCGCTTCTCACACACGCGGATGACCCCGAAGTTGCCGCGGCCGAGCTCCTTGCGGGACAGCCGGTACAGCTCGCTGAGCTCCACCACCTCCTTCTGCAGCACGTTCGCCGTCGCCGGCGTCTCCTCCACCTGCTGCTCCTCCTCCTCCACACGGCGCGGGCTGCCCGCCTCGCCCGACTTGGCGCTGTAGTAGTAGTCGCTCACATTCGGCGTGCGTGGGGGCGCCGCGGGCGGGGGCGAGAGGGAGCCAGGGCGGGGCGAGGCGGTGGGCGTGGAGACGGGCGTGGAGCGCTGGAAGTTCTGCAGCGCCCACAGCTTCTCGGGGTCCAGCGGTACCATGGGGCTGGCCAGCGGACTCACGCCCTCGCGCGGACTCGCCATGTTGAACGGCGAGTTGATGCCGCTGCGCGGACTGGCGTGCGTGGGCGTGCTGGCAGAGGCGCCAGCGGTGGCAGAGGAGGAGACGCGAGGGCTGACAGCGGTGTTGCTGTGCGGCACGCTGATGGACATGCCTCCTCGCACCTTGAGCTTCAGGTTCGTGCTCAGTGGGATCGACCCGTCCGGCCCCACTGCTGCTGCTGCCGCCGCCGCCGCTGCTGCTGCCGTGGCGGCTGCAGCGGTGGTGGCGGCAGCGGCGGGTCCCTGGTTGGCGAAGGCACCGACCTTGATGTGCTTGGCGCTGCCGTGCCCGCCTGTCCTGATGGCTGTCAGCCCTGCTCGCACCGCTTCCACGCCCATGCTGCTCGCCATCGCACTCCCCACTCCCCCTCCCGTCGCCCCCGCCCCACCACTCTCGCTTGCCCCATCCCTTCCTCCTCCGCTGCTCCCCACCCGTCCCGCTATACCCCCTCCGCCAGCCGCCCCGCCAGCACCTGCGCCCACCTTGGCCTGTGCGCTCTGCGCGCGGGCGTGCGCGCTGCCCCCGCTGCTGACCACGGCGTCGCTCTGCTGTGCGCCCGCCAGGAAGTTGAGCGCCAGCGCCTGGGGGCCGTTCGCGCCCAGATTCGGCGCCATGCTCGCGCCCGCCACGGCGCCCCAGATGCCCCCTCCGCCCACAAAGTACCCCGGGCCCGCGCTCTCACTGCGCCTGTGGCGCGGCTTGGGGCGCGCTTCCGCGGGCGAGGGCTCCTCGAAGGGGCGCAGCCTGTTGGTGCCGCCGCTGCCTGCTGCCGCCGCCACCGCCGCTGCACTGCCGCCAACATTCCCGCTGCCTGCACCACCGCCGTAACTCCCCCCTCCACCGCGCATAGGCGCGCCCCCCTGTGCTCCCCCCACGGCGGAATCGCCATTCCCCCCGTACTTGCGCCCCCCGCGCATGTCTCCCTCCCCGCCCATCCCTTGCCCTCCGCCCACGGCCGCCACAGCAGCGGCGGCGGAGCTGAAGTAGGTACCGCTGGCGCTGCGCGCAGTCATCCGCATCGGCGGATTGCGCCCGGCGGGACGGCTGGCTGCGGGGGAGGTCTGCGCGGGCGGAGCAGAAGCTCCCCCCGATGCGCCGTGGGCAGTGGAAGAGGTGGACGACGCGGGATGCGGGCGCGAGGAGGTGGCGCGCGGAGGGGAGTGGGGCGGGGAGGTGGAGTAGGCAGGGGAGACGGCGGAGAGGCGGTGCGAGGAGAGCTTGAGCTGCTGCTCCAGCGCCTCCTCCGTGATGGGCTGCCCCCCCTTGCCCTTCGCCTTGCGCCCCCACACGCCCTCGTCCTTGCCCCCCCGCGCGCCGCCACTCCCCATGTCGCCGGGGTCGGGACTGCCGTCCGTCGACCGCGACCGGTCCACTCCGCCGCCTGCCAGCCCCGCCGCCCTGCGCACGCCGCCGCCGCTGTTGGGGCGCGGCAGCGCCTGGGGGCGAATGTCGACGACTTCCCGCACGCGACCCGCCACCGCCTCCGCTGCGCCGCCCCACGCCCCGTCGCCTTTCCCCGACCCCCGCCCAGAGCCCGCGCCCATTGCCGCGCGCGGAGCTCCACTCCCCGACGGCGCCGGCCTTCCCCCAGCTGCGGGCGAGCCCACCCGCGCAGCGCGAGGAGGCTGGTGATCGGCGGAGTCGAAGGAGAGGCGCGCAATGTCAGGGGGGGAGCGCATGGGGGAGTCGTCGTCGGGCCACGGGCTTGACTGCGAATCGTGCGACCGACGCCGCATCTGCTGCTGCTGCTGGGGGGCCGGGGCGAATTGTTGCTGCTGCCACGGTTGCTGCTGCGGTGGCGGCTGCTGGTATTGCTGCCACTGCTGTTTCTGCGCGCTCGCACCGTAGCCCTGCGACTGCTCGTCGCCCGCCGCATCGCCCGGCGACGACAGAGCCTTCATGCTCCGTGGTCGCATCAGAACCTTTTCCCCCGCGCCCCGTCCCATTCCCTGTGCCTGCGCGTCTCTTTGAGCCATCCCCATCCCCCCCACCTGTTCCTTGTGGCTCTGGCTCCCCCCCACGCCCGCCCCCGCGCGCATGCCCCCGCCAGTAGCGCGGACGGGGGAGTCCGGCGAGCGGTCGTGGTCGAGGGCGTGTGACGGCACGGCGGACACGGACCGCGACGACGGGAATCGATGGGTCACTTGCGCGCGCCGTTCCTTGCCGCTTCCGCCCCCGCTATAGTCCGCAAACCGATCGCCTACGCCTTCCAGCGGGCTTCGCGCCGCCACGTGCTGCCCCGACCCACCGCTACCGCCGCTCATCCCGCCCGACATGGACCCGCCACCGCCATTCGCGTTGCCGCCGTACCCGCTTCCGCGCACAGCGCTTCCGCTGGGACCAGCTCCGCCGGTCGCAGGCCCCCCTTGAAAGCGGCTGCTGCCCGCCCCGCCTGCCGCGCCGCTGGTCATGGGTCGCGCCACTGGGCTCCGGCCGCCCGGTGGCCCGCCTGGCGACCCCCCACCTCCGGACATGGCGGGGGGCTGGCCCGCGTGATCCTGCGCGAGCATGCGGTGGAACATCGACGCGTCCTCCGACCGGATGCGCCGGTGCCGCGCGCTCTGCTTCAGCGCTGCCACCGGACCCGCCGGCGACCCGTAGCGCGCCTCCCCCGCGTGGGCGGGCGTGGCCCCCGAGGAACTGGGCGCGGGGGCGTAACCCTTGGCGGCAGGCGCCAGGGGAGAGGGGAAGCCGGAGGAGGCGGAACGAGAGGAGCGGGGCATGGGGTGGCGTTGCGGCGAGGAGGAGAGACCGTCTTGCGAGTGGTGGTGGTGCTGCTGAAGCGGCATCTGTTGCGACTGACGGGGCTGCTGCTGCTGCTGCTGCTGCATTGAGGCCTGGGAGCTGTGCCCCTCCGTTCGCGCCTTTGCAGGTGGCTGTTGGTAGTGCTGATGCACATGTGCGTGCTGCGACGCCTGATACCTCGAGTGCTCCTGGTAGTGCCCCTGCTGCTCCTGGTAATGCCCCTGCTGCTCCTCGTCCTCCTCGTACGAAAGCTCTCTTCTTGTCGAGTCGTCACGGCCCCACTCATTCTCTCTCCCCCGCTCGTACTCTTTCTCCCTTTCTCTCTCGCGCTCCAACCGCTCCCTCTCCCGCACGCTGCCGCTCGCCACAACGCGTTCACCGCGCTCCCGCGAGCTCCCCGTGCCCCTGTCCGGGCGATCGCGCTCACGAGAACTACCCGCACTCCTCTCGCCAGCACCTCGTTCATTGTCCCTAAAATTGCCGCGCTCCCCTCTGTGCTTGTCGCTCTCCTTCCAGCTGCCACTCCTCTCCGACTCCCTGCTCCTCATCGCCTCTGCCTCTCTCTCGCGCCCCTTGCCGTACTCCATTGCCCCGCCCCTCTCTCGCCCACTGCCCCTCTCGCGCTCGCCCTCCCTCCAATCCCGCACGGGAGCATCTCGCTGCCGCTCCCTGTCTCGCTCGTACGCTCTATCGCGCTCCCACTCCCGCTCGCCCTGCCCCTCCGTCTCCCTGCCCATGGACCCGGCGCGCGAGTACGAGTGTGAGCGCCGCGACACGGGCTGCACCGCCGACTCACCGGTTGGCGAGGCGTCGTCGTAAGCGGCGTGGTCCTCCTCCTCGATGCTCGGGATCTCCGACAGCATGTACTGCGGGTGCTGCCGGTACCGATTCGACGTCGCCTGACCCGTTGCCAACCCGCCTTGAGAATTGCCGCCGTGATGGGCGCGCGGGTCCGCTGCTTGCTGAGCCGCCATGACGTGATCAAAGAGGTAGCCATCGTCCGACCTCACCCTCCGATGCCTGGCGGGCCGCAAAGGCCGTGGAGGCACGGAAAAGGAGAAGTCGCCCCCTCCCCCGTGCATCCCTAGTTATACTCTAGAGGTAGCCTTAGCCTCGGGCTCCAGTGCAGCCGAAAGGGCAATGCAGTTATTAACTCCACTATGCAGATCTGTCCAATATAAATAGTCAATAATCAGGCTTAAACTACTATTCTTTATCATACACCGTTAATGGTTAGGGATGGCCAGAATGGGGTGCTGCTGGATGAAAACACGAAGGATATTGAATTGGCTGCATTGCAGCCTCTGCGCCACGAGCTGGCGACAGTAAGTCAGTGTACTAAATAAGTAGCGCTCTTGTTGCGTGGCGCTGGAGGTGAAGCATGAGGGAGCTGTCAACTAGGCAGAAATTATGCGCACATAGCCAGGACTTGGGAGAGAAGCATGTACTTTCGTACACGAACAGCGCTGTGGGGTTTCTTCCCCCCCAAAACGCCAACCTACCCCCTTTCCCCTCCCCGCTGGCCTGATTCCTTCCGAGGCTCTCTGGTAGGGCTGCACGGCGTACGGCCCACAGCGACTCTCATGCCCGCGAGAAACCAGCAGAAGCTAGCGTGCGCCCATGCCGCGACCTCGAAATGGGAAGTTGTCACTGTCACGGCCAATGGCCTCCACCGACGGCTGCAGGAGCCCTAAATGTTCTACATTTCAATTTCAATGGTGCATTTCAGAACCATGTCAGCAACATTAGAAATTATCAGTGTACCCGATTTATAATGATAGACCAATTACTGTACTTGAGACGGGCAACAGACGGGGGGCAGTTTCTTCCGTCGGGTCGGGTAGCAACCTCGATCATCCAAGCCAGCCCAACCACCAAGAAGTGGCGCAAGCCAGACCGTCCCAACCCACCCATCCAACTCTAACACGCCTCACTTCCATCCCACCACCCAATCCCTGATGTTCATCCGAAAAGTTGAGAAGGCTCCTTGCCAGCACACCCCCCATGGGCACTAATGGAGGCAGAGCTATCCCCATAAAGAACACTTCGCAGAAAAAATAAAAGAAATGAAGGTCTGCTTACCTTTCTACATGGACGCAATCTAATCAGGTTATTCTGGCTTCTTAAATTAGATCACGGGCTGTCCATACCCAACTCTTGTGATGTGCTGAAACAACATTTGTAGGGATTATAGATTGGTTGTACAGTACTGTACCGGCTGCATGAAGCTTTGTTCAAGCTCCCACTTACCAGTAGTTATTTTGCACAATGGTTATGCCAAGTCTCTAGCACAGCTGTGACATCTAAAACAATACACCAGATTCGGTAGGTAAACAGTATCCATTCTGTAAAGCAGCTTTGGTGATCTCCTCGATATCTTGCCAACCAGCCTTCTGTACCCCTCCCTTCCTCCCTACCCTTCCTCGTCAATCATTCTATCAGCAGAACCCTCTCACTACCACACACAAATGCCATCTGTCTCCTACACCAATGCCATGCTGCCTCACATCCATGATGTTGCACCTCTCCTCACCTAGAAGCGCAGTGAAGCCACCTGGTGTGGTGTGGCAACGACAAGAGGAGCCTCTGGGAGTGAAGGGCCTGCGTAGTCATCATGCATGAACTTGGAGTCAATCACTGACTCGTTGCGAGGAGCCACACGGTAGCATGTGCACTCCTTGAGGCGCCCAACCTGGCGCGTGTAGCAGTCATGCTCAAGCTGCTTGACTCGGCGGAAGGGCCAGATGACAGTGTACTTGTCAACTGTTGCCACAATGTGCTTCTCCTGCCGGTCACTCTCTGTCACCTGTTTACGCCAGCCACACACAATGGAAAAGGAACGCAACACAGCTTTTGAAAAAGTGGAGAAGATTGACCTACACATAAGATTGGACCCAGGGAACCATATCCCAAAGGCTTACGCAGTCAAACCCAACCCAAGGACCCGCACCAAACTCAAGTGCCCAGCTTACCCACGAGAAGCGGGCATTCTGGAATTTGAAGTTCCCAACAATCTGTGCGTGCTCAGGGGTTAGCTTGAGCAGCCTTGCTGCAGCGAGGTTGCCGCCAGCCCTGGCAACGAATGCAGAACGTTCCTTGCCCTCCTTGTCCCTGAAGCCCGTGCAGATGAGAATGAGCTTCTTGTCTGTGGTGGCGATGACCCACCGCCCGTCGTATGTCACATCGATGTGCGTGATGGCGCCCCCAAGGCCCTGGAACGTTGTCTTTGCCTGTGAGCCACACGAGAGATCTGGCATTTAAAGACCGGCACGAACATGGACAACACTGAAAACGGAACACATGAGTGGTGAAGAAGGTGCAAACCTGGCGCATGGAGGTTGTGGAGTACAGGCGGATCTTGCCATCCCGTGACCCAACCGCCACACACCCCTCGCCAGTGGTAGCGAAGCACTGAAAGTTGGTGCCCCGCGAAAACTGGTGCCCATCGGACCACGTGAGCGCGGCTGGCGATGCCAGGGTGGAAGCCAGTGTCTGCACTTGGCCTGCCCTGTCACGCATGTCCCAGCGGCACAGGCGGTTATTGTCCAGCCCAAGGAATGTGGACAAGCCCGCCTGCAGCTGCGCGGCCTTGCTGTCGCCCGTGACGTCGAGCATGTTGATCTCCGTGCCATCCTTATCAAACTTCCACTGCGCCACCACCTTCCCCGTCTCTATGTCCAGCTGCCGCAGCCCTGCCGAATGTGCCGGGCTGGGCGAGCCGGTGGGAGCCCCAGGGTTCATGAGCAGCATGGTGGATTCGCGGTCCAGCAGCAGGCCCTTTTTCGCCGTGGCGGGAGTGCCGCCGTCCTTCATGCTCATCTTCTCCAGTGCGATGCTCAGCCCGTCCGCGTAATGCACGCCGTCCTCGCGGTTCTTGTACACGTCGATGCCGCCCTCGTGGATCAAGTAGCTGTTCGCCAGCGCGCCCATGGAGAAGCCCAGCGGCTTCTTGCCCTTGGGCGTCTCCTCGTAGCTCTCCGTGATGGACGACTCCTTGCGCGACGACGGCGACAGCGCGCCTTCTCCGTCCGGCAGCTCTTCCGCGGCGTCCTCCCACATCGCTCCCTCCGCATCCTCCCCCTTGGCCCAACCCACGAACTCCTTCCCCATAACCTTGGCCGCGTTCGCCTCGGTGTACGACATGCCGTGAGTGTTCTCAAAAAGGCACGCGTCGTACTGCCGGCAGAAGTCAGCATACTCGTCGTCAGTCGCGAATTTGATGGCCCACACGCTCTTGAAGTCCGTGAAGTCCACGCGGCGCTGCTGGTCGTTGAACTGGATATTCAACCCCTCGTCCACGCGCACGCAGATCCTCCCTGCCACAACGAAGTACCAGTACCCCTCGTCGTCCTCCTCCTCCTCCTCGCCTTCGGGTTTGTAATCGTCGTCGTCCTCATCGTCGTCGTCACCGTCGCGAGTCTTTTGCGGAGGGTTCTGCGTGAACTTCCAACCGATCGACTTGTCCGCCAACTTATAACGAACGCTCCCGTCCGGGCCCTTAGCGGAGCGCCAAAGCCGCGTCGCTGGAGCCTTCTTACTCGAACTTGGGGAAGCCACCGTCGCAGACGGGGAGGCTGCAGCTGGATGAGGTGCAACGACGGTCTCGTAGTCATCGTCCAATGTATCAGGACGGCTATGATCAGCCCCCATGCTGAATATCAGGAGTCGAAATAGAAGGATTTCACAGGATCTTTGAACAAGAAAAAACAAGACGGAATTATCAGGTCGACGCGTATCAGTCAATCGAACAAGCGTTATTCTCTCTTGGCGCTGCTCCTCAGCTTCGAGGTGATATACCTTCGAGGTTCCTAGGGACCATAAACAGACGATCTCAAAGCTCAACTTACTGGTAGGTGCCACGATGAATTTGGAGGCCTGGACGCGCACTCCAACAAACCATTCTCGGGGCTGACACACGGATCGAGTCAGAAAACTCCCGCTCAAAATCCCTCGCCATATCGACGCTGTACAACGCCGCCCTTCTGACAGAATGAAGCACTATACAGCACAATTTGATAATTTATAGCACGCGCTCTTCATAACGTTGATATGAAAAAATGGAAAGGTTTGACTATAAACGTGACCTAAACAAGCCACAGTACCATCTCAATGAAAACACAATAAAAACATCCACCTCATACCTCTATTTTTTAGCATACGCAATAAATACATTGTAACCCTTTTCAGGCAATCTTCGTCGGCCTATTAGCTGAACCCTTTGCACCTTGGCATGCCTTGCATGCTGCAGCGTGCATTCAGAGGTGTTGTAAGTATGGCCCACATCCTGCAGCTGCTCCCCAACAGTAGAACTGCCACTACCTACCAGCTTGAAGAGCACTGCAAATATGGAGAGCCATGCGTCTACAAATGGGCTTCCAACCTCAAGGTGATACTTTGTTCAACAACGCTGACGTTGCTTTTAGTCTACCAACAACTAGCCCCATCTGCGCTGGTCCGATCGGTAGAAACGGAGGGCGGAAGCCCTTCGGAAGCTTTTCGTCTCGTAGAAATGAGATCAGCGAGCCCAGGGGAATGGCTCTACCTCTTAGAGGGTCGCCCAGGACCACAAAAAGGAATGCGGCCTCCCCCAGCCCAATCAGATCCTGCTTCGGTCCAAATGTCAAATCCGGATTGTTAGCACGACTGTCTGCTACCCGCTTTTTCCTGAACGCCGCCATATCTTGCATCGTCAGGAACTTGCCGTCGCTGGAGCTGGACACCAGTTGGTTGATCATTGTCTGATTGACAGCGTAATTGTTGCCCAGCCGGTCGTCGTCGCGGACCAGTGAGACATCGTGCTCGATCTTGTTGTGCATGCGGAGCTTCACAGGATCCACACCCCCATTCGTTGTCAAGCCTAGAGCCTTCGCACCAGCGTAAAAGCCTAAAGTTAGGGACGGGGACAAGGATAAGAACTGGCGAAACCCGAGCAAAACGCGCGAGAGCGGCACAGGCGATCCATCTCGCGGAAAGACACCGTGATTCGCCATCGTGTTAAACGCTGGGCACGGCCCGCGAGCATCGTTGGGTCCGGGCGGAATGTATTTGCCTAGTTTGAGCCCAAACCCGTGGCAGGTGCTACAGCAGGCTGCTATGACAGCATGCAACAGAATTGCTGCGAGGGCCATGGCGGGACTCATTAATGCGAAGCTCGTGGCTTGGAATGGAAGCAGGGGAGTAATGACTCGGACAAAGATAAGGCTTGTGGAGATGTTATGCGCCGAAGACACTTTTCCCGGTGATGCCGCTGCTATTTGTGTCGTGCACCTGCAGACCCTTTCTCGAATGTTAAGCTACCCAGTCTTTAAGGCATACAGTAGTATGGTGGTAGCTTGATTCTCGTTATTTAGCACTACCTAGCGGCACCGGTGCAAGTCGGTATGCTAGGGCCGGTGTAAGCCGGGTCGCAAAAGATGTTTATCTCCACAACCATGCTTGACATACATCCGAGCCCCATGAATATACCTTAGTTACAAAAATATGTTCTGAACTAGGATGGGGAAACTTGGCTGCGTTGTGCAGTTTTCATCCGTCTACACATCGAACAAGACAGCATCGTGCAGAATTCCTTCAGACACGTTTTCCACACCAATCAGCTGTGGCTTTGTCGGTGTCGTGCGGTGGACAGAGTCCTGGTCGTGTAGCCCAAGGACGCGGTTGAAACAAACCGAATGTGTGGAGCGCCCTGGAGCCGGTTTTGTTCGGTGCAGCAGAACCCAGAAACACCGGTCACCGTAGGGCGGCGCTAAAGTGTAGGAGCGTGGAATACCTGCTAGGGTTTTAGCGGAATCCTCCGAAACAGCTGACGATCTTACACAGCAGTGTCCGATCTTGCACAGCAGTGTCCTACACAGTGACAATTGTAATCAGTGATAGCCAATCGAAATCATCAAAATCATGACTATAAAAAAGTAGGTAGGTTACTGTTCTGTAGAATTGCCAACTGTGCTTAAGATTGCCAACTGTTCTGTAGGATCGTCGCTAAAACCCTAGTAGGTGTACCGCGCTCTAAAACATATAAAAAATGGAAGACATCATCCTCCACGTAATCGACCCTGCTATTCCCTAAGAAGATTTAAGCCAAGGGGCCTAACATACGGAAAACCAATAATGGAAATGCGTTTTTCTTACAGGCACAGTGTTACGGGTGCAATGAATCGAGGTAGCGAGAATTGCACTAAGGTGTCAAACGAGTACAAAATGTTAGCGAAGGCATGAGCGAACATTTATACGCGAAACATGCAAAACGGTAACGCGGTGCGTGCGAGCTTGCTAGTGCTACGCTGGAGCGAGGCTCGGGCTAGTCCCGAAGCGTAGGCCGATACGGCCATGCCAGCAGTGCGAGGTTTGGCAAAACAGTGCGCGCGAAGTCGGCGAAGTTCCGTTAGCAGTAACGGGCGAACAATCGGCTGTTGCTGTACGCGATGTAGTCGGCCCCGTAAGGAATGCCGAGAAAATTCCTTACACTACCCCCCCCCTTAAGAAGCCCCCTCCGCTACGCGAGTGCGTGTATATCGCGGAATCCCCGGCTCCTCAGGTACACTTGCAGGGCAGGGTGATTTTCGATGTTGCTCAGGGGCACCCAGCTATCTTCAGTTGGCGTGCGGTCTTTCCAGCGAACGAGGAATTCAATCCTCCTGATTCCCGTGGGGTGGCGGATCCGATGGCTCAGAATTTTGTCGGGCTCGATGATCGGCTCTGATGCAGGGCGAGTCATTGATTGTGGCCGGTGACGCGGCAGTTGACTTGTGGTCGGGATGTATGGGCGAAGTAAGCTGACGTGGAACGAAGGGCTGATGTACCAGTTGGTTGGCTGTGAAGTAAGGAAAACAGGAATGAAAATGACTAAGTCAGAGTTGGGTACAAATACAACCCTAGAAAGCTGTACCCCATATGTGCTACCCCACTATAGCCTACAAACATGCATCAGTCATAATACTCTGACACACCCCCATAGGCAAAGTGGGGGAGAACAAGGGGTCACAAGACCAGTCAAGCAAAGCAAAGCAAAGCAAGCTCAGGGTGGATCACAACGTCACCACACAGTCCGAGCACAAGAGCAGGGCCAGAGGCCAGTTCACATGCAGGAGTACAGACATATATATAAAACTAGACAAGCAAGAGCAGGTATATATATATGTCACAGTACAAGTGAAGTCAAGAGGAGAGCAAGTGAGGCAAGACAGGTACAAGACCCAGCTGGGTGCAAAAGCGCTGATGGTCACAAGGCGCGAGTGCCTTGGTGAACACATCAGCAGTGTTGGCCTCAGAGGCCACGTACGCAAGTCGCAACTGACCACGCTGCTGCAGCTCACGAGCAAGGAAGTAGCGGAGAGCAATGTGCTTCGTTCTGTGCTCCAAGCTCTGCTCTCGACACAAGGCCAGCATGGCCTTGTTGTCTACGTACAGCACTGGAGGAGAACGAGGCGGCTCTCCAAGGTCAGTCAGCAGGTAGGTGAGCCAGCGAAGCTCCTGTGCAGCCATGGCCCCGGCGTAGATCTCAGCCTCACAACTGGAGCCGAGAACTGAAGACGAGCGAGTAGACCGCCACGAGACAGAGCCGGAACCAAGGCTGAAGGTGTAACCCTGTGACGACCGCTGCGTAGCCTGGTCGTCTGCCCAAGAAGCGTCCGCGTGGCCGGTAAGGACCACTGGAATCCGCCCTCCAAGCACTAGCCCCATGCCCGACGTACTGCACAGGTAGCGCAATACCCTCTTCGCTGCAGCCATGTGCTCCGGTCTGTGTCTCCCAGGAGCAACATAGCGTGCAAGAATGCTCAGAGGGTATGCAAGGTCAGGTCGTGTGCAGGTCATCAGGTACATGAGGCAGCCAACAAGCTCTGCATACGGACCACTCGACTCTACGGACTCATCCGAAGGCAGAGCTGAGAGTGAGTGGCGAGTAGGCAGAGGAGTGGCCTGAGGCGAGGAGTACGTGAAGCCGAAGCGCTGAAGGACCTGCTGCACCATGTGTGACTGAGTCAAGGTAATGGTGCGGCGTGCTCTGTCCCGAGTGATCTGCAAGCCAAGGTAGCTGCGCAGTTCACCCAGGTCTGTGCACGTGTGTCTCTTCAGCAGCTCGGACTTCACGTAGGCGAGTCCAGCAGTGTCCGCTGTGGCAAAGACCAAGTCGTTGACGTACACGAGGATGTAGAACGGCGGCAGGGAAGTGTCGGTGCGAAGAAACAGCGACGGGTCAGCAGTAGAAGGAGCAAACCCAAGAGCCGCAAGCGTAGTCCTCAGTGTGTCGTGCCACTCACGCGGTGCCTGGCGGAGACCGTAGACTGGCCGTCGGAGGCTCCACTGGGTGCCAGGAGGGAAAGTCCCAGTGAAGCCAGGTGGACGGCGAAGCCAGATCTCCTCGTGCAGGCTACCCTGCAAGAACGCAGTGCTGAAGTCGAGAGAGTGAAGCTCGTAGTCGCGCTGAGCGGCAATGTGCAGCAGCACCCGAAGAGTGGTCATCTTCGGGGTGGGAGAGAAGGTCTGAAAGTAGTCAACTCCCTGCCGCTGACTGAAGCCACGAGCAACGTACCGTGCCTTGAAGACAGGTGGAGAGCCCGGCGGCCGCTTCACCCTGAAGATCCACATGCCACTGACGATGTTCGCCCCAGGAGGGGGAACCGCGTCAACGTAGGTGCCTGTGGACTTCCAGGAAGCCATCTCTGCATCCATAGCTGCCTGCCACTGAGAGGAGTAGGGACCCTCTACGGCCTCCGCGTAAGAACGCGGAGTCGGGATGTCAAGTGCATCCAGGTCTCCCTCAGGGGCAAGCAGTACAGACGCGAGATGAGGTGAAGCAGCCGCTAGACACTGTAACTCCTCCTGCCTGTCCTCTAGGACGTCCGTGCCAAGAGCACACTCACCCCCGACGGACGGAGGACAGACAGACGCAGACTCAGCAACAAGACTAGCAGCGTAGTCGAGACGACAGCGAGCAGCAAAGTCGACGAGCTCAGCGACTAGAGCAGACGCAGCAGTGGACTCAAAAGAGGGGTCAGTGACGACAGTAGCAAGCAGACGCGTGACAGTAGGACTGGCAGCACGAAGAGAGTCCGACTCAGGGTCGGCAAGCGCAGGAAGAGAGGACTCAGGAGGAGAAGGCAAAGGGGCACGTAGAGGAGCAGTGGACGGACGCAAAGACATCCGGTGCGTGCCAAGGACAGGAGGAGGACGCTGACGCGAACTGCGACCACTAGCGCGAGCAGCACGAACAGGCGACGCGGGACGAGACGCAGGCTCACAACGCTCAGCAAGACCTCCAGTAGGACCAGTGTAAGGAGAGGGAGCAGGCAGTGGAGAGGAAGGCTCCAGCAGGGACTGCGACTGGACAGGCGGTGGACCCTCTACTGGAGGAGAAAGACCAAGAACCTGCTGCAGCAGCGGAACGAAGTACGGCCGAGGCCGCGCGGCAGCTCCAGACTCAGCAGGGACAGCACCAGCACCCTCAGCGACAGCACCAGCGCCACCCACACCTCCAGCGGCAGGACCAACAGCAGTAGGCTCAGCACCAACGCCCTCAGCAGCTCCAGCTCCAGAAGGACCCGCAGGTCCAGCAGCCCCGGGACCGGCAGCACCCACACCCTCGACGGTCGAAGAAGCTCCAGCTCCAGCTCCAGCAGCACCTCCAGACTCAGCAGCACGCCTCCAGCGGCGAGCGAACCACTCGCGCAGCTCCTGTGGAGAGAGGGGCTCCCGGCGAGACGCAGCAGCAGGAGAAACCCCAGGCTCAGCAGCTCCAGACGCAGCACCCCCAGGCTCAGCAGCTCCCAGCGCAGCACCCCCAGGCTTAGCAGCTCCCGACCCAGCACCCCAAGACCCAGCACCTCCAGGCACAGCACCCCCCGGCTCAGCACCCCCAGGCTCCGCACCCTCCGCAGTAGCACCCCCAGGCCCAGCACCCCCAGCAGTAGCACCCCCAGGCTCAGCACCCCCGCGCACAGCACCCCCAGAGTCAGCACCCCCAGGCTCAGCACCCGCAGCAGCACCAGAGTCACCAGTAACCTCGACCGGGTCGACGGCGTCTACCTGGGACACACCTGAGGGGGCAGGAACCATAGGGGGGAGGGGGTCTACCGAGGGGGGAACCGGCACAAGGAAGTCCGGGGGAGGGGGGAGGGAAGGAGTGCGGTAGGGGAAGAGACGGTAGAAGGGGACGGACTCGTCGAACGTGACGTCCTGGGAGGACAGAGCACGACGAGAGGAGGGGTGGTAAAACTGCCACCCTGGGGCGTCAGTGGGGAAGCCAAGGAAGACACAGGGAGCAGCACGAGGGGACAGCTTGTCCGCAGACAAGTAGCGGACAAACGCCCGAGATCCCCAGAAACGGAACACAGACGCATCGCCAACCTTCCCCGTCCACAGCAAGGCTGGGGACATTGCAGGCCGAGAGACCCGGGGGTGAAGGTTGAGCTGATGCGCCGCGTACCTCACCGCAAACGGCCACAGAAAATGGGGGGCAGCCGCATGCATCATGGACGTACGAGCGACATCCATGACCATGCCAATGCGGCGCTCAGCAATCCCATTTTGCTGTGGTGAGTCCGGAAGCGTGAAGGTCTGGCGGATCCCCCGTGCACGACAGTAGTCCCGCAGAAGGCAAGAAGAGAACTCTCCGCCTCTGTCAGAGTGCAGACGCAGAACAGGAAAGTCCGAGCCGAAGCTCTTCCTGAGCTGGAGACGAGCCTCGCGGATCCAGTCGATCAGCACCTCAGTGACCGCACCCTTGCTGCGCAAGGAGAGGACTGTGGTGTAACGCGAGTAGTCGTCAACCACCAACAGGAAGTAGCGCTCGTAACCCTGCCCACGGACGGGGGCTGGGCCCCACACATCCATGTGAAGCGTCTGCAGGGGAGCCTCTGTCGGGGGGAAGTGGGAGGAGTGAGGAGTAGCCCGGAGGCGACCCTCGACACAGGGGACACAGGAAGGTCCTGGCCCGGAGGGGAGAGGAGGGAGAGACTGGGGAAGACCAGAGACAAGGACACGGGAAGCCATGCTCCGAAGACGGGGCAAGGAGGGGTGGCCAAGACGGTGGTGCCACAGGAGAGTCTCGTGAGACAGGAGGCGACAAGAACAGGGGGCAGACTCAGGACCTGACCGGGACGCAGCAGCAAGCACCTGACCCG
Organism: Closterium sp. NIES-65; assembly: GCA_948144175.1. Lineage (NCBI taxonomy): Eukaryota > Viridiplantae > Streptophyta > Zygnematophyceae > Desmidiales > Closteriaceae > Closterium > Closterium sp. NIES-65. Next base: position 161,269 of record CANXME010001258.1, on the reverse strand, counting down.
ACGCAGCCACTTGACCAGACGCAGGGACAGGAGGAGACTCAACGGTCAGGGTGTAGAGACCTGACCCCGGCCGACGCGAGAACGTGGCCAGGTGTCGGCCTGTGCGTGCCTCCGTGCAGTGGGTCACCCGCTGCCCCGCAGGAGTGAACTGGTGAACCCCCACATCCTGCAGGTCCGCTCCACTCACCAAGTTCGTAGAGAACGAGGGAAGGTACAGACCCGACAGGGTGCCCGAAGGGGCAGCCGGACACGGGAGGACAGTGGAGAAGTGAGACAGGACAGGACCCCCAGAGGGGTCAGCAAGGGAGACCGCAACCGGCCGGCCGAGCGGCGTAAGGGTAGTGCGGTCTCGAAAGAAGGAGCGAGAAGCTCCGGAGTCAAGTGTGAAAGTGAGGGAGGACGAGGACGACGTAGTACCTGAGAGCGCAGTCTCACCAGTACCTGAGAGCACAGACGCACTGGCACCTAGAGCAGCAGCCTCACAAGCACCTAGCGCAGCAGTACCAATGCCCGGGTCGGGCTGGAAACAACGGTAACCCTCATTCTCCTCACTATGATCCACAACATACATAGCAGCAAGGATAGCATCAAAATCAAGATCAAAGATCGCTACACCAGCCCTGAGAAGCTCATCCCAGCAAGGGATCTCACTAGCCCCAGGGAACTGCTGACGCCAAGCGTCCGTCAGGCGGCCAAAGCAGCGCTGGGTGGCGTGGGCACCCCCACACTGCTCACCCGCGCGGTCGTCGGAACGAAGAACGTAGGTGCAGGGACCAGTACCCCCACCCCTCTGACGCCCAGCGTACCACTCACGAAGCTGCTGAGGCGGAGGGATGTCCCGCGAGCGCTGCTGCTGCTGCCGTTGCGAGCGCTGGCCACCACCACCGCCGCTACGCTGCTGGGTACCACCTCGACCAGCTCCACCTCCTCCACCACCACCGCCTCCTCCGCTGCCGCCTCCACCGCCTCCACCTCCGCCGCCTCCACCACCGCCGCTGCCTCCACCACCACCGCTGGCACCACCACCACCGTCTCCGCCATTGCTGCCACCACCACCACCACCCCCGCCACTAGTCCCGCCGCCACCCCCACTCCCTCCGCCGCCACCGCCGCCACCGCCACCGCCCCCTCCAGCTCCACCCGCGCCCTTGCCCCCCTTGCCCTTGTTGGAGCGACGTCTCCCACTAGGGGCAGACGCCGCGCCGACCGACTCAAGACCAAGCAGGTCGGCAGCAGCAGCAGAGGCAACAGAGGGCAGCAAGGGGGAAGGAGAGCACCCCTCAAAGATGGGGGTGCGAGGGTCACCACGAGAAGCACCTACAGCGACTATGCTCTTCTCCGCTGCGAGGAGGGCCTTCTCGAGGAGGTCGACGGTGAGGGTGGTGGGACAGACTGCGAGAAAGTGGTCCCTGACGACGCGAAGGGAGTCAGGGAGGCGCGCGACTACGTAGTAGAGAGCGATGTACATGGGGGGGGGGTTCTTAGCGCAGAACTCAGCAGGAAGGGCGGCGCGGTAGCGAGCGTCACTAGTGCGGAGGTGCGTAATGAGGTCAGCGACAGTGGGAAAGGCAGAGAGGTCAGGAAAGAGGTAGGGAAGCATGAGACGGCTCAGTGCAGCAGTGGCAGGGGAGGAGTAGCGCGCAACTACAGCGTCGTACAAGGTCTGAGCACTCTTGTACTGACTAAAGTGCGCACGCTCAGAGGTAGGGAGGTGGCGACGCACAGCAAGACGTGCAGCAGCATCGCGGGTGGCCCACTTAGAGCGGACAGTGGGATCAGCATCAGCAGCAGGAGCAGGAGAGGCGCCAGAGGTGAGGTCAAAGAGAGAAAGGTCGTCAGCCCTGTCGCACTGTAAGAACAGCTGCAGGTCGTCTAACCAGACCTCAAAATCAATGGCGCGACCCTCAGCGTCAAAAGCGAGGACACTAGGGGTAGCCATGGCGACGACAGCGACGCAGTGCAAGCAGTAGGGAAAGAGCTCGCAGTGTCAGTGGGACTGTGCTCACAAGGCAGGGCAGGTCGTGCAGCTATGCAGAAAGGCAGCTCAGCGACCGGGCGGCTCGGGTGCACAGCGGCTCGGCTCCCGGGCGGCTCGGTGGCTGGGCGGCTCGGGCGCAGGGCGGCTCGGCTCCCGGGCGGCTCGGCGGCAGGGCGGCTCGGGTGCAGGGCGGCTCGGCTCCTGGGCGGCTCGGCAGCAGGGCGGCTCGGGTCCCGGGCGGCTCGGCTGCTGGGGCGGCTCGGCCGGGAGATGCAGGGGCGGGGCCGTCAGGTGCAGCGGCGGGTCGACCGGTGCAGTGGCGGGCCGGCAGGTGCAGCGGCGGGCCGGCAGGTGCAGCGGCGGGCCGGCAGGTGCAGCGGCGGGCCGGCAGGTGCAGGCGGCGGGCCGTAGGGTGCAGCGGCGGGCCGTAGGGTGCAGCGGCGGGCCGGCAGGTGCAGCGGCGGGGCCGTCAGGTGAAGCGGCGGGCCGCTGGGTGCAGCAGCTGGCCGGCGAGTGCAGCGGCGGGCCGGCAGGAGCAGCGGCGGGCCGGCAGGAGCAGCGGCGGGGCCGTCAGGTGAGGCGGCGGGCCGGCAGGAGCAGCGGCGGGCCGTAGGGTGCAGCGGCGGGGCCGTCAGAGGCGGCGGGCCGTAGGGTGCAGCGGCGGGCCGTAGGGTGCAGCGGCGGGGCCGTCAGAGGCGGCGGCGGGGCCGCGGCAGTAGAGGCGGGGCCGCGTCAGGGGAGGCGGCGGGGCCGCGTAAGGGGAGGCGGCGGGGCCGCGTCGGGGGAGGCGGCGGGGCCGCGTCAAGCAGGCGGCGGGGCCGCGATCAGGAGAGGTGGCGGGGCCGCGTCTGAGGGACAGCGGGGCCGCGAGGGAAAAGGCGACCTGAGGGGTCGCTAAAAAAAAAAGGGCGCGCCTCGGGGCGCGCTTCGGTGGGCCCTAAAAAAACGGTCCTAAGGCAGGACCCGCTCTATACCATGTGAAGTAAGGAAAACAGGAATGAAAATGACTAAGTCAGAGTTGGGTACAAATACAGCCCTAGAAAGCTGTACCCCATATGTGCTACCCCACTATAGCCTACAAACATGCATCAGTCATAATACTCTGACATTGGCAACAGTAGGTGCGCGGTGACGGGTGTGATCATGTGACTGATTTGGAATGGTCCACAGTAGCGCGGTCGTAATTTTGGTACGTCGGGCAGTCGCAGATTTTGCGTGTCAAGCAGCACGTAATCTCCAGATTGGTACGTGACAGGACGGCGGTGGCGATCAGCGTTGCGCTTAGCGATGACGTTGGCCTTTTTTATTGCTTCGGCGGCTCTGGCGCGGGCAGCTTGCAGGATCTCGGCGAATTGTTGTGCACGTGGCGTTGGGTTGTCCGGACTCGGCGTCATGGGCACTGTGGGGTTTTGCCCATAGTTCAGGTAGAACGGGGACTGCTGCGTCGTGGCTGATGTGGCGTTGTTGTACGCGAACTCGATCAGCGGCAGCTGCTGCTCCCAGGTCGTGGGGTCGTCGCACGTGGCACGAATCAACTGCTCCATCGTCTGATTCGTCCGTTCCGTTTGGCCGTCGGTCTCGGGGTGGTACGACGAACTGAACTGTAGCCTGGTCCCGAACTGCTCCCAGAGGTTCTTCCAGAAGTTGCTGGTAAACTTCGTGTCCCTGTCGCTGATAATTGCTGCTGGTATCCCGTGCAGGCGAACAACGGCTGCGATGAACAGGCGAGCGGTCTCCTCGGCTGAGATCGACTTTTTGCACGCAGCGAAGTGTGCCATCTTCGTCAGCCTATCCACGACGACCATCACCGCGTCGTTACCCCCAGGGTTCGAAGGTAACCCTGTGACGAAGTCCATGGTTACTTGCTGCCAGGCGCGTTCGGGCGGTGGTATCGGCTGCAATTGACCCGCCTTCCGCTTCCTTGAACTCTTTATCACCTGACACGTAGGGCACGAGCCCACGTGCTGCTGTACGTCGGTCAACAGCTCCGGCCAGTAATAGTACCGCTGCAGTTGCTGTCGTGTTTTTTCTACCCCGAAATGTCCCGAGGTAATCCCGTCGTGTGCCTCCTGCAGCAGCAGCTCCCTCAGTAGTGAGTACGCGGGTACCCAAATGCGGTTGGTGCCCGTTTTTACGTAATAGACTCCTTTTGCTTCTGCCAGTTGCTGTGAATTTCCGGTCGTGAAGAATGGGTCGGTGCGGTATCCGTGGGTGAATAGGCCAGTTAAAAGCGGGTTGGTCTGGGCGAGTAGGATGGCGTGGAGTTGGGCGGTGGGGCGGGTGAGAGCGTCGGCGATGTTGGATGCGCCTTTTTTGTACGTAACGGTGTAGTGAAAATTGGACTCGAGATAGTCCAACCAGCGAATCTGTCGTGGGTTGAGATTCGGTTGGGCGCGAAGGTACTGTAGCGAGCGGTGGTCTGTCCGTACTGTCACGTCGGCGCCAGTCACGTAACATCGCCAAACTTTGAACGCGTGCACGATCGCTAGCATCTCGCGGTCGTGTATCGGGTAGTTACGTTCGGGCGGGTGTAGTTTGCGGGACTCGTACGCGATTAGCTGGAGGCCGTTCCCAAAGTCCTGCAACAGTACTGCTCCCACAGCGATGTCACTTGCGTCGGTGACGAGCTCGAACGGACGGTGGGGATCTGCAATGTGAAGGACGGGCGGGGAGCACAAAATAGTTTTGAGGGCCGAGAAGGCAGCTTGCTCTTTCTCCCCCCACGTGTACTCAACCCCCTTCCTCAGCAGGTCGGTCAACGGGGCAGTCAGCTTCGCCATGTCGGGGACGAACCGACGCACGTAGTTGACGAACCCCAGAAAACTCTGCAACTCGGTCAGGTTGGTCGGCGCGTGCCACGCTCGAATCGTCGCAATTTTCTTCGGGCCGATTTCCACTCCCGCAGCTGAAATAACATGTCCCAAAAACTCCAGGCGGTCCTGTAAAAACTCACACTTAGATGCTTTGGTCAGTAGGCGGTTCTCACTTAGGATTTTAAAAACTGCCTCGATGTCGTGTAAGTGCTGTGCTCTGTCAGGGCTGTAAATCAGTATGTCGTCTAGATAAACGATGACGCACTTATCTAAAAGCGGGCGGAATGCTTCGTTCATGGTCATTTGGAAGGTGGCGGGGGCGTTGGTCAATCCGAATGGCATGACGGTGTATTCGAAAGATCCGTAGCGTGTTCGGAATGCGGTTTTTGGGCAGTCGGGTGGATTAACGCGGATTTGGTGGTAGCCTCCCCGGAGGTCAATTTTCGAGAAAACCCGGGCTGTGCGTAGTTGGTCGATCAGTTCGTCGGCTCGTGGGATGGGGTAACGGGATTTGATGGTAACCCTGTTCAGTGCCCTGTAGTCGATACACATGCAAAAACCCCCGTCCTTTTTCGGTGTGAACAGTATTGGTGCGGCGAAGGGCGACGAGCTAGGGCGAATGAATTCTTTCTCGAGCAGGTAATCGAGCTGCTTCCTTAGTTCGTCTAGTTCGGGTTGGGTCAGTCTGAACTGTCGCTGTACTGCTGGCTGTGCCCCCGGTTCCAGTTCTATCCTGTGATCGTGCGGTCGCTGAGGTGGCAGTCCCGTCGGTAAGTCATCCGGGAAAATGTCACTGTATCGTGTTAACAGTGCTGCCAGATCACTCGGTACGTCGGTCAGCAGTTTCTGTAAATCCCCTCCCTTGTCTGCTGCCTCGGCTTCCCGAATGTCAACCGCGTACACGTCAGCTCCGGCCGCAACAGCGCGTTTCATCGTGATCGCATTGACACGCACCGACGAAGACGCAGGCGAGCCCCAGCGAGGTAAGGCGATGTTGTTACCGTTTACTCGCACGGTGCAGTCACCCGTCGTCCAGTCAATTCGCGGATTGTGTCGTCGCAGCCAATCACGCCCGAGTAAAATGTCGGTTCCGTCGAGGGTCGTTGCGAGCATTTCCTGACTAAACGTGAAGTTACCCCCGCATCGAATCCGAACTCGGTCTACGCGTTCCCGTATTGCCAGCGGCGTGCCGTCTACCAGTCGTGCGTCGATCTCAGGTAAGCATCGGTCCAGTGGCAGTCGCAGTTTTCGTGCTGTAGCAGTGTTAATGAGGCTGTGGCTAGCTCCCCCGTCTACGAAGATTTTAACTAAGTCCGTCCCAATTTTCCCACTGAGCAGTATAGGGCTATCTACCGTGGTACCCTCCTTATTCGGCCGGGTGTGGTCGATTGCGTAAACCGGCACAATCACTCGGTGAGGGTCGGTTGGGTCGGGCGAGCGGCGTGACCTGTCAGTAGAGGGCCCGTCTGCTACTGACTTCCAGCGTTTCCCTGCTGCTTGGTCTGTGTCTGCTGCTCAGCTTCCCCCTTTCCCTTAGCGTTTTCCGGGCATTCGCTCTTGCGATGTCCCGGCCGATTGCACGCAAAGCAGCGCCCTTTGAACGGTGCGGCAGCGGCATTTGCGGCGACGGCGCGTATCGTGGCGCTTTCGTTCGTCCCACGAGGCCGATGTCCTCAGTTGTTGTTTCCGTAGGACCCCGGTCTCGGTCGGCGAAAGAAGTCGAGCTTCTCCGCCATAGCGAGAATTTCCTGAAACTCAGTAACGCCGCGAAGCTGGATTTCCTGAGCGATGTCCTGCTTCAGGCCGCCGATGTAGCGGTCGATGCGTTCGCTCTCATGCATGTAGCCCACCTGCTCGCATAGCGCCAGAAATTCGCTCGTGTAATCCTGGACGGAACCGAGTTGGCGCCAAGTGCGGAGCTTCTGTCGCGCCGAGATCGAGGCCGCGATTGGCTCAAATCGAGCGCGCAGACCTGCGCACCACGCGTCCCACGTGCGATACTGGGGCACCTCCACGAAATACGACGGCGCCCAGGGTCCGGTTTGTCCTTCCCGTGTCGGTAGTGTCGCGTAGTCGGCCGGCTTCGTGACGATGACGCGCCACCAGTCCATGGCGGGTCCTCGCAGCAACGACACGGCGTATCGAATCTTCGCCGAGTCCTCCGAGACGTAGTTGGCGTCGAAGAAGACATTCATTGTGAACAACCACGCCTGAACGGTAGGACCACCCCGTTGACTCGGGTCAAAGCATGGCGGGCGCTGCGGCTTCAGCGGCATCGGTGACGGCAGTCCCGAATCGTGGGTTGGTGCCGAAATCGTGACGCGAGGCTGACTTGGGGCCGCATGCGTCGCTCTGGGGTGTGTCGTGCCGTGGTCGTCGTCTCCGTCGGGGCGGACGACGCCATCACTGGCCGCACTCACGGGTTGCCCCACACTCCCGTGTTGTGATGTTGAGGGTGCAGGTTGAATCGGAGTGCCAGGTGCTTGAGATTGTGCTTGTTGTGCCCTCATGAGGTCATTTTGCAGCGACGAGCGTTCTGCCGTTAATGCCGCGATTTCCTCGGAGCTTTCGTGCAGCTGTCGCAGCAGATCGTTCAAACGCTCCTGCGTGAGGGTGGTGACGTCGATATTTTCAGCCATGACGAAGGGCGTCGGCTCGTCTTAGTCTAGGCGCAGTCGTGGCTGCACGCGTTTACGAGAGAACGCGAGGACAGCGGCTCCTAGGGGCTAAGGTGCGTGAGTCCCTTCGAGTGAAAAATCAAAAGTTGATTTCCTGGTGTGCGGAGATGCGCGGTCCGAAAGAAAGGGGCTCTGATAACCAAGTGTTACGGGTGCAATGAATCGAGGTAGCGAGAATTGCACTAAGGTGTCAAACGAGTACAAAATGTGAGCGAAGGCATGAGCGAACATTTATACGCGAAACATGCAAAACGGTAACGCGGTGCGTGCGAGCTTGCTAGTGCTACGCTGGAGCGAGGCTCGGGCTAGTCCCGAAGCGTAGGCCGATACGGCCATGCCAGCAGTGCGAGGTTTGGCAAAACAGTGCGCGCGAAGTCGGCGAAGTTCCGTTAGCAGTAACGGGCGAACAATCGGCTGTTGCTGTACGCGATGTAGTCGGCCCCGTAAGGAATGCCGAGAAAATTCCTTACACACAGTCGCATTAGGGAGACGAATTAGTGTTTCACTAGTGTTCCTCGATTTCGAGTAATTACTGGAGACGAAGTTCAATGCAGTTGCTCTCCCTCTGTTCTGGGAGGTTGGTGAATTGTGGTGAAGATCGACGATTCAGCTGACCACCCTACGGGAACGTCAGTCATGACCGTCAATTCCTCGGAGAATCAAGTGTGATTCCTGTCCCGTGTCGCAACGGCGCGCTGAGGGCGAGATGCCAGCACCGCTTGGTGTCAGTTTTGGCCCAACCTCGTCGCGAGTGATGCAGAACCACGTCACCTCTGAGCCGTTGCTGGCCCAGCAAAGCCATTCCACCACCACCAACCACTCATCGCTTCGTCCACTAGCTTTATCTCATGAACGGCTGGGATGAGAGAGCAGTGTGTTCGGTTGCGTGGCGTATTCGTCCCTCGTCCATTGCACAACCAACTTCATTGCGTTTGCACAAGTGACTCGTCGCACCTCACATAGCTAGGGCAGAGATATGTCTGTCCTGTCCTCGAATTGCCAATCTAGGTTATCGTAAGGTGGTCTGTATGGTGAATTGGGCCGTGCCGCGATTAGAACGTTCAGTAGTCAACGCGATTATTATATCTTGACGTTTTAGAGGCAAATTGCTACTATCTTTCTGCTGTAGGAAGTCATCGCTGCTGCGCTAGTTGTGAATTGGCATTGTGCAGGCGACCGTTCGTGCACCCGTAATTTTTGTTTCCTCTTCGATTGCACGTCTTGATCGCCCGTCTCGTTGATCCGCGGGCTTCGTCTGTCGTCACCGGCGCGCTCAACCGCGAGGCGATGGAGTCGTTGCATGCGCGTGTGGGCGCCACCGAGACGGACATGCTGGCCAGCGTTGTGGCGCCGGCTCCCCTTACCCCGCCTCCGCTCTCGCCTCCCACAGCTCAAACGTTCCAGGTCCGCGCCTGACGCTTGCGTCTTTCCAACGACAGTTAGTCCTTGGCTTGTTGACGTCTCACCCTTCCTCTCCGTTTGCTGTGCCTTCCTTATGCATGCTCCACCTGACATGTTTGTTTGTGTGATCGTTGTCCGATGATTCCTCTTCCCTTATTCTAGCGTTGAATTGCTTTCACTATTACCTTCCATCAAGTCCTGCATCAGCCGCCTTCACCCCTATCTCCTGCGCTTTCCCCCGACAGCTCCCAGCACCGTTGCTCCGTTGCGGGTACCTAAATCGCTATCGACCATGGTATAGTCTCCCCAAACCTGTTTCATCTCGTTGCGCCCTCGCACCTGCTGGCTCGTGTGGTTTTGCCTGTTAAATCTCGCTCATCGCACCAGTGCTTCTCCCGTCGCTTCGTTCTTCAGTGTGTACCTTCCCGTACCTCTTTCCTTCTGTGATATTTTTTTCGATGGTAGGGCAAGGGTATGGGAACGCACATGGCACCGTCGCTATTTTGTGTAAGTATGCCTTGAGGCGCTTCTGCTGCTATGCTCGCGTTTGAAAGTCTTATCCAGTGATTTTCGTCGTGCTCATCATGCGCCGTGTTGCAACGTGCATGGCGGGGCGGGCGGCAGGCTGGCGGGCGACCTATTGATGGCGTGGGAGTCGGAGAGGGACACGGAGCATCGCCCTGAGGAGGCCGTGCTGCTGCACTCGTGCGTCGTCGCGCTAGAGGGCGCCAAGCCCGACGGCTTCAGCGCCACCAATTTCTTCATCTTCCGCCTCGGTGCGCTCCCGCACTCTGCACCTCCTTCTCTTTCTTCTCGATTTCTATCTCCGCCTCTTCACCGTCAGAATTGTTGTGCTGGCTTGGTGTGCTGGCCGGCCCTGTGGTGATGGTTTGTTCTATTCGTGTTTGATCGTACCATGTGTGCCAGAGGACTCACAGGGCAACATGCTGCTGCGATTGAGCTCCAGAGACGAGGCAGAGGTTTACAACTGGATGCTTGCCTTGCAGGTAAGTTTCCTTTTGCAGGCTGCTTCGCACCTCTTTTGGCTTGTATTGCAGGTAGCTTTGCCTTGCAGGCAGTGATGCTTGCCTTTGGTTCATAGATTTTCCTATTATATGCTCTGCGCCCTGTGTATTGTGTCCTGGCCTCTCCCTGCTGCTGCCGTGCAGGCGGCAGGGTGCTGTGCGCCCACATCGTCGTGCACTGCACCGCACGTGCATCAGCACCACGCCACAGGCATCACAAAGGGAATGGCGGGGTCGATGAGAGCGGAGGAGGCGGCAGGGGAGGCGTCAGAGGCGTCGGCGGGCGAGGTGACGAGCAGCAGCTCGTCCGTTGAGCGCGCTGACAGCTTCGCTGCCTCTCTGCGCCACGCCCCGCTGCATGCCGCTTCTCATGCCAGGGAGGGCGCATGGCCGGGCGGGGTGGGCGCGGCGTGGGCGCAGCAGGGGGCGGCAGCCGGTGGTAGCCACAGTGAAGCGGCAGTGGTGCGCCGGAGGAAGGGCAGGGACGAGGGCGACAGCAGGAGCTCGTGCCAGCATGAGCATGGCCGTGCTGGGCAAGGGGAGGAGGGTGCGCAGCGAGTGAGGAAGGCTGGAGAGAGAAGGGGGGTGCCATGGGTGTGTGCACCGGCTCACAAGCATGTGAGGGAAAGCCCTCTGAGCTCGGTTGCCATCTTCCAACAGGTCAGCTCGCCTCTGCTTATCCTCGCACCGCTCCTCGGTGTCACTGCCCTCCATGCCTTGTTAGATAATGCACCAACCGGTTAGGCCTCCTTTGTTTTTAATTGTTTCAATGGTCACCCTACATAGTCTATCGTGTGCAATAACTGTGTCCGTGTACCCATGCGACCATTGCTGGTGTGTGTGTGCAGAGCCATGCAGGGCTGTTCAACTTGTGCATCGTGCTGCTGGTGGCGGTGAACAGCCGCCTCATCATTGAGAACCTCATGAAGGTCACCCCCCTCCTACGCTGCTGCACCCGCTCCTGCCTTGCTCTCTTCTGTTATTAAGTATATTGTGTGAGGGGCACGGTGCTGCATTTTGAGGAGCACTTCTCGTTGTGGTGCCCACCATTCTGCGTCTTATGGTCTTGCATGCGTTCTGTCTGGTGCTCGTGCGCGAGTCATGTGTGTGCTGTCATATGTCTTAACCCCCATGCACGCGCCTGGCTCTCTCTGGTGTGCAGTATGGCATCCTGGCGCGCTCTAGCTTCTGGCTCTCCAGCAGCTCGCTGCGTGAATGGCCTCTGCTCATGTGTGGGTCAGTTACCTCAACCCTTCCACCCTGCCAAAGCTCTTTTCTTTGTGTCCTTGCATCATCATATATTTGCGTTTTCTGCTCCCCCCCTTTCCTTCTCCCCGTCCTCCACCTGCTGCCTCTCTCTCTCTCTCTGTCTTTCTCTTTCCCACCCCTCTTGACCGTCCATGCTCTCATTCGCCTTCCTCCCGACCCTCGCTGCCCTGCCTTTTATTGCAAGCTGTCTGTCGTTTTCCAGGCTGAGTCTGGCAGCGTTTCCGCTAATGGCGCTCTGCATTGAGAAGCTGCGCGCACACGGCTACATCACTGAACAGGTGCCGCTCCTATGCGCCACCCGCCCATTCCCTTGCCTGTCGTACTGCTGTCAGTCACGAGTGTGTTTCATTCCAGTGCTGTTGACGCGGGCTTATATTATTGCATGGCCTTGCCGTGTGCCCCTTGCAGGTTACGGCATTGTTGCATGTTGTCAACATTGCAGGAGAGTTTTTCTACCCAGCTATCGTCATCAACAGGCATGTAACTCGAAGGTCCTCGCTGGTTTAACGACCATGCACCTCTATATCAGCGTTGCACATTCGTACGTCGTGTCCCAGTTCCACTGTAATCAGTGCATGACACCTTCTTTCCTGCAGGGTGCATTCTCAGCCGCTGGGCGGCTTTTTGCTAATATTTGTGGCGGTGACTGTGTTCATGAAGCTCATCTCGTACGCGCACACGCTGCATGATGTGCGCATGAAGCTGTCTGAAGGCCACCAGGTGCACATCAAACACTGCTCTGCTCTTCACCATGCTTGCCATATGCTCGCACGCCGCACATCCCATTTGCTGCTTCCTGTGCTTCCGGGCTTATGTAAAGGGCGCTTCTCTCCACTGGTCCTTCCTTGCTCACTAGCCTTGATAAACGTTTCTCTGTTTCCCATTGCCCACTGATGTGCTACCGTTGTTGGTACATGGCAGCTGGTGCCTGCAGCAGGGGCGCCAGTGGTGCAGTACCCTCTGAACCTCACAGTGGGCAACCTCTGCTACTTCATGGCTGCGCCCACCCTCTGCTACCAGGTACGCCACCTCACCACATCACCCTCTGCTACCAGGTACGCCACCTCACCACATCACCCTCTGCTACCAGGTACGCCACCTCACCACATCACCCTCTGCTACCAGGTACGCCACCTCACCACATCACCCTCTGCTACCAGGTACGCCACCTCACCACATCACCCTCTGCTACCAGGTACGCCACCTCACCACATCACCCTCTGCTACCAGGTACGCCACCTCACCACATCACCCTCTGCTACCAGGTACGCCACCTCACCACATCACCCTCTGCTACCAGGTACGCCACCTCACCACATCACCCTCTGCTACCAGGTACGCCACCTCACCACATCACCCTCTGCTACCAGGTACGCCACCTCACCACATCACCCTCTGCTACCAGGTACGCCACCTCACCACATCACCCTCTGCTACCAGGTACGCCACCTCACCACATCACCCTCTGCTACCAGGTACGCCACCTCACCACATCACCCTCTGCTACCAGGTACGCCACCTCACCACATCACCCTCTGCTACCAGGTACGCCACCTCACCACATCACCCTCTGCTACCAGGTACGCCACCTCACCACATCACCCTCTGCTACCAGGTACGCCACCTCACCACATCACCCTCTGCTACCAGGTACGCCACCTCACCACATCACCCTCTGCTACCAGGTACGCCACCTCACCACATCACCCTCTGCTACCAGGTACGCCACCTCACCACATCACCCTCTCCTCTCATGCTCCATTGCTGCTTGCTTTTATGTCAGCCAGTGCCTTGTTTTTTTCAGCCCGTCTCACTGTTTGTAGCCTTTTCTGTATCGCACTCTGTCCCCCCGTACACGTGTGCGTTGTTGATTGTGTGGCAGCTGGGGTATCCTCGAGCACCGCATGTGCGCAAGGGGTGGCTGCTGCAGCAGGTGGTGAAGCTACTGACTTTCACAGGGCTCGTGCTCTTCATCATTGAACAGGTCCGCCCCTGCGCCCACCACCTCCTTCCTTCACCCTCCCTCTCTTTCGTATCTCCACCGTGTGAGGTTCTCAACTCTTACATGCAACATGCTCAGCTAACGTTGCACTCTTCTTCTCCCTGCCTTCCTTTGTCCATGAATGCTTACTTGGTTGGTCTGTGTGGCAGTACATCAACCCCATTATCAAGAACAGCCAGCACCCCCTCAAGGGCCACTCTCTCTACAGCATAGAGCGCGTCTTGAAGCTCTCCATTCCCACCCTCTACGTGTGGCTCGGCATATTCTTCTGCTTCTTCCACCTCTGGTCAGTCCATGAAGCCCCCACTCATCCCTGCTCTGCCCATGCCTACACGTCTCCACTCATCCCTCCTTCCGCCATGCGTGGTCTCAATGAAACCCTGTCCGTGCGTGTGTGCATGGGTGGGTGGCAGGTTGAACATCCTGGGCGAGTTGCTGTGCTTTGGGGACAGGGAGTTCTACCGCGACTGGTGGAACGCCAAGACCATAGAGGAGGTGCACTCCCGTTCCCCACGTTTCCTTCCCCACGCTCAACAATGCCTCGTCCCTTTGGAGCATGCTCGTCATGCCTGCCTTCACACTGTGCTCTGTTATATCCGTTCTGTGCGTGTGTGCTGGTGCCTGTGTGTGCATGTATGTGTGCGGTGCACCTGTCACCGCCTGCAGTACTGGAAGCTTTGGAACATGGTAAGTGTCTCTCATGTGTGCTGGCTTCCATTCACTTACAAGTCTGCCTTTTGTCCCATGTTGACCACTGGGCACATCTGACACCAGTCAGCCACCATGCTCACCTGCCACCCCTGTGCCCCCCACCAGCCTGTGCACCGGTGGATGGTGCGCCACATCTACTTTCCCTGCCTCTCCATCGGCCTCACCAAGGTGCTTCCCCAACCCCCCTCATGCCGTCAAGCCAGTGTGTTGCATGCCTTGATCTCGCTGTGCATATGCATTGCAGCACCTTCCAGCTGCTCTCCACTGCTCACGGTCCAGTTTGTTTAACGGTGCTGACATGCGGGTGATGTGTTGTGATGTGATGTGTGTGGGGTGCATCGCAGCCACTCGCAGTGTTCGTGGTGTTCTTCCTCTCAGCTGTCTTCCACGAGGTACACAACCTCCCTCACCTCTCATCATCCTGCCTTCCCCCCACATCATTTCACTGCATATGCGAGCTCTTCCTCGTGGTATGGACACCCATCGTTCCCTTTATCTTGCGTGTGCGTACATGGCAGGTGCTGATTGGAATTCCCTGCCACATGTTTCGCCTCTGGGCCTTCCTTGGCATGATTTTCCAGGCAAGCGCTCTGCCACTCCCTTGCCTCCATCCGTAGAATTTCCTTCTGCTCAGGGAGCCGTTTTGTGTAGGTTGCGATAGGCATGGTGATCACCAACTATCTTCACCATTACTTAAGTGTATACTGTATAGGAGTGGCATGACTGGATGGTGGTTGTCCCTTTGATACTGTGTGCTCATCTCCCTGCCCCCTGTTCCGCCCCTCAGATTCCCTTGGTCTGGATCACCAACTATCTTTACCAAAAGTTTCAAAATCCAATGGTACGGTTTCTGTGATTCATGGCTTTGCAGTCACATGCTCCTGCTTTTTTTTTTTTTAAACGCATTGATGCAGTCCCTTCCTCTGCGTTCCTTGTTCTGCACCCATAGCTCATAGCACAGGGTCGCATGATGAAGAAAAGTGCCCGTCCTGCTGCCCTGCGTTTGTTGCAGGTGGGCAACATGCTCTTCTGGTTCTTCTTCTGCATTGTGGGCCAGCCCGCATGTGTGCTGCTGTACTACCATGATGTGCAAGTCAACTCGCAGCAGCAGCTGCACCAAGCACTTGCATCCACACATTAGCTTGTTACACTAAAGCTTCCAGCACACTGAGAAGCACCTTGCGCATTGGGGTGTGTGCCAAGGCAAACAAAATTGGCTCCTTGTGTTGGTTGAGATTTGTTTTCATAATTAATTGTATATAGAACATGTACTGTACATATTACTGCTACAATCTGAGCTGTATTGTACTACATGAAGAGGATATGTTATAGTAAAATCATACAATAGCTGTAGCTGCATACAGTGTATTCGGAAGCTTCTGCAGAAGGAATAAGGTATCCACATTTGAGTTCCTCTTTGTTTTTGTTCCCTCGTCCTGCTCTGCTCATTGCGACGTGTCACGCGCCACTGAGGGAGGAGGGGCTGTGATCCGGGCAGGCAGCGGGAGGCGCGGCGGAGGGAGTGGAGGAGGCGGGCGGTTTGAGTCGAGACGACACGCGTGTTCAGCGAGGTGGTTGGCGGGCGAAAAGAGCGGAAGCTGGTGTTCGGAAGGGGTGAAGGGTAGCGGAGAGTCGTAAGGAGCGCATCTAATTTGCGCATTGCTCGTTGCTCGTTGGTGGGTGCGGTGCAGAGATCCCCGGTGTGCGCGGCGATGGCGATGGGAGACGTGGAGTTGGTGTCGCGGTCGTTGCAGTTGGAGCAGAAGCTCTTCCATCTCGACCTCAAGGACAACCCGCGCGGCCGCTACCTCAAGATCAGCGAGCGCACGGCGCTGAACCGGTCGACGATCCTGGTGCCGGTGGCGGGCGTGGTGTGGTTCGTGGATCTGTTCAATTACTACGCCAACGGCGGCGAGCAGGGCCAGCTCAACAGCAAGGAGCTGCAGCTCGACTCCAAGGTGCCACCTCCCGCACGCGCGCGCACGCTCAACGCTCTTCTCATACTTCTCAAACCTGATTCCTCTTCCCGCCCCTCTTATGCTGGTCGTTTCGAACATCTCCGTTGCACCCTTAACTCGTCCCTCGTCCCCCTCGCCCCGTGCATCTTGGTTGCGCGCGCCCCGGGCGGCCCCTGGCAGGTGTTCTACTTCGACGTGGGAGAGAACCCCCGGGGTCGATTCCTCAAGGTGCCCACCATTCCGCCTCCCTGCCCTGCCTCTACTGCCCCTCATCTTGAGCGTCGGGTCACTGCCTCTGCCAGCCGCTCTCTTGCATCCGGCTCCTTGCCATGCTCTTGTTCTCTTTCACGCCTCGCTCTGCGTTATCACTCTTCTCCTGCTGGTACTGCTTCAAAACCCACGTGTCTGACATGACATGGGGTAATCTCCACTGGCCGGAGGCTTAATCAAATGGAGATGTATATGGATAAGGGGCTGGTAAAGGCCAGTCTCTGCACCTGTCATGATGCTGGAAGTGCCTGATTGTTGTGAGCATGTTGTGGCGTGGCGTGGCGTGTGTGCTCGCACGGGGTGCAGGTGTCGGAGGCCAGTCGCATGCATGGGCGCAGCACCATCATAGTGCCTGCCACCACGGGGACCACCCCCGGCGCCACTGATGATGGCTGGGCCGCCTTCCGCAATGCGCTGGTGGAAATCCATGAGGCCTCCCTTACCCTGCCGGGCGCCGCACCTGGTGTGAGTGCTAGCAGGAACCCGTGCACCATGTCAATCTGTATCGCAGGCTGGTGATCCCACACTGGCTGGACCGCGATGGCACAAAACCTTGTGCCATTATGGCTCATACTGAGTAGCCTGTATTCTTCGTGAAATAATCAACCCGTTCGTCTCCCAAGTATGCAAATGTGCTGTGGCTCCCTTGTACGGTATGCTGCTCTCTGTCTAATTCTGTTTTTTTTCGCTGACTTTGGGGCACCCTTTTGTTATTACCACAGGTGGCAGCAGCAACGACCGCAGGCTATGATGCCGGGGCAGCAACGGCAGGGGGCACTCAGGGGGGTTTGGCAGGCGTGGGCTCTTCAGCAGGGGGTGAGGTGGGAGCGGCAGGTGCGACAGCATCGCGTGTGATAGTGGTCGACCAGAAGCGCTTCTTCCTGGACCTGGGCTCCAACCCGCGCGGCCACTTCCTCAAGATGTCTGAGGTCAGCCCAGTACTTGCCTGTGCGCAACCAGCACCTTATTGGTGCCAACCCCGTTCATGTTGACTGCCACAGTTTGCATTGCATGTTGTCTCATCCTCAGCGTTTGTGTTGTCTCTCCATTCAGGTGCTTGGTGTAGATCGCTCTTCCATCATCATCCCAGCGTCTGCAGTGGCGCAAGTGCATGACGCCATCGGCCAGCTCATAGGCGAGCTCCAAGCGCACGGAGGGTACTCCTCGCAGCCTGCTGGCCCTGTCGTTCGCACACTTGGGCCTGCACCGAAGCGCCCGGAGAAATGATGTGCATGGGGCATTACGTTCAAGCGCGGACTAAAAGTTGCTGAACTACCGTAGGTCGTTATCAGGCCTAACACAAAGAATACCGTACGAAAAGAAAAGACTGGTGCGAGGTCCTCTTTTTGAAAAGTTCTTGATTTCAGAAACCCAAGGGCTTTAAAGCCCGAGTACAGCATGGTAATTTTCAAGTTCAAGATTCTTGAACT
Source organism: Closterium sp. NIES-65 (assembly GCA_948144175.1). Classification (NCBI taxonomy): domain Eukaryota; kingdom Viridiplantae; phylum Streptophyta; class Zygnematophyceae; order Desmidiales; family Closteriaceae; genus Closterium; species Closterium sp. NIES-65. Next base: position 143,734 of record CANXME010001258.1, on the reverse strand, counting down.
TGAATTCGCCAAAAACAGGGTTACCCTACTTGTTTTGAAGAAACTCTAGCGACCCCAGGCAATCGTCATGCGACAACGGAACCCGAGTGCCCAAAAACAGAAACGCGATGACCGCCAATCATGTGGCACTTGTCCACCACTCACATAACTTGGACACCAAGTAGTACTCATAGACTAGGAGGCTCCAGGCAAAAACTAGCTCCAGTAGGCAAAAGCGAGTCGTTGAAAGGGTTTTTTTTTGTGGGAAATATAAAGTAGGTATCCACCTCAACCATCTTTGTCACCGCACGCTCCGATCTCCCCCTCACGTCGGCAGTCTCGAGTAACAAACCGTTCACCCGCGGCACTTACGTTAGTGAATGATCTTCACGCTACTCGCGCCGTGCATTCAATCTCGCGTCGCACTTGCTGCGAATCAGCCTCGTGTCACGATCGTACCGTTTAAGGTTCAGGTGACGCACGCTGCCGTTACTTGCGTATGTTCCCCCTCGTCGGCCGCTCTTTCCCACGTCATACCACTTTCCTTGTCGCCCGCGCTTTCCCTCATCACCCTCGCCGACCCTCGCCGCCCTCGCCTCTTGTTGTCGCCCGCGCTTCCCGTCGCCGCTCTCGCTTCCCCGTCACCCGCACTTCCCGTCGTCGCTCTCACTTCCCCGTCACCCGCGCTTCCAGTCGTCGCTCTCGCTTCCCCGTCACCCGCGCTTCCCGTCGTCGCTCTCGCTTCCCCGTCACCCACGCTTCCCCTCGTCAACGGCGCTTTCCCTCATTCTCTCCGCTAGTCACCCAAGCTTCTTCTCATCTCTCTCTCTTCTCCTCAACGTCCTCGTTTCCCTCATCGCCATAACACCCTCGCTTCTCCCCGTCGCCCTTGCCTCCCCACATACCCGCCTCCATCTCCCCCACCATACACCCGCCTTCCTCCACAGAATGCCCTCAGTGGGAGGGACAGAGGGGGATGGCCCTCGTCACGCCCGCTTCTCCTCGTCACATGTTTCTCCCCTCGTCATGCGCTCTTCCCCTCGTCATTTCTCTTTTCCTCACTCTCTTCCACACTCTCTCCATATCTCCCTCTCCCATTCTCTGACTGTCCCGCCCTCTCCCGCTCTATATCTTCCTCCCTCTCTTGCTCAATCCTATTCTCTCTCTCTCCCTCTCTCCCTCTTCGGGCCTCATTTATTGGGAGGGACAGAAGAGGGGGTTCAGATGGGGGAGTGTCAGTGGGGTAGGGACAGTTGGGGAGGGACATAGGGGGGAACAGTGCCTCACGCTTTTAGGTCAGTTGCAATCACCTCCCCTCCCATCCCCCTCGTTGCCTGGCCTGCCTCTCTCATACTTCCACCCTCTCTCTTGTTTACACCCCCTCCTATTCTTTCCCCACCACATACTGCCCTCCTTCCTCCCACATGCCCCCCTCTTTTCCCCCACATACCCGCCCTCCTTCCCCCCACATACCCGCCCTCCTTCCCCCCACATACCCGCCCTCCTTCCCCCACACACCCGCCCTCCTTCCCCCCACACACCCGCCCCCCTTCCCGAAAACGGAAGCGACAGCTGGGGAGGGACAGAGGGAGAAGGACAGAGGGACAGAGGCAGAGGGGAGGGACAGAAAGGGGGGGATCCGAGGGGGAGAGACAGAGGGGAGGGGACAGAGGGGGAGGGACCGAGTGGAAGGGATTGAGGGGGAGAGCCAGAGAAGGAGAAAAGAGGTGGGGGTGGATAGAGGTGGGGAGGGTTTGCTTCCCTCACTACCCCTCCCAATCGCCCTCACTTCTTCTCCCCTCCTCTTCGCCTTCACTTCCTCTCCCCGTCGCCCTAACCTCCTTTCCCCGTCGACCTCACCTCCTCTCCCTCTGCCCTCCTTCCCCCCTCCCTCCGCCAGGCTTCCCCCCTCCCTGCGCCCTGCTTCCCCCCTCCTTCTGCCCTGCTTCCCCCCTCCCTCCACCCTGCTTCCCCCCTCCCTCCACCCTGCTTCCCCCCTCCCTCCACCCTGCTTCCCCCCTCCCTCCGCCTGCTTCCCCCCTCACTCCTTCCTTCTCCCCTCCCACCTCCCTGCTTCCCCCCTCCTTCCTCCCCGCTTCCCCCCTCCCTCCTCCCTGCTTCCCCCCTCCCACCGCCCTGCTTCCCCCCTCCCTCTGCCCAGCTTCCCCCCTCCCTATGCCCTGCTTCCCCCCTCCTTCCGCCCTGCTTCCCCCCTCCCTCCTCCCTGCTTTCCCCCTCCCACCGCCCTGCTTCCCCCCTCCCTATGCCCTGCTTCCCCCCTCCCTCCGTTAAGCTTCCCCCCTCCCTTCGCCCTGCTTCCCCCCTCACTCTGCCCTGCTTCCCCCCTCCCTCTGCCCTGCTTCCCCCCTCCCTCTGCCAGGCTTCCCCCCTCCCTGCACCCTGCTTCCCCCCTCCCTCTGCCCTGCTTCCCCCTCCCTATGCCCTGCTTCCCCCCTCCCTTCGCCAAGCTTCCCCCCTCCCTTCGCCCTGCTTCCCCCCTCCCTCCACCCTGCTTCCCCCCTCCCTCCACCCTGCTTCCCCCCTCCCTCCGCCTGCTTCCCCCTCCCTCCTCTTTACTTCTCCCCTCCCACCTCCCTGCTTCCCCCCTCCTTCCTCCCCGCTTCCCCCCTCCCTCCTCCCTGCTTCCCCCCTCCCACCGCCCTGCTTCCCCCCTCCCTATGCCCTGCTTCCCCCCTCCCTCTGCCCTGCTTCCCCCCTCCCTCCGCCAAGCTTCCCCCCTCCCTTCACCCTGCTTCCCCCCTCCCTTCGCCAGGCTTCTCCCCATCCCCTTCCTTGCTTCCCCCCATCCCGCTCCCTGCTTCCTCCCATCCCCTTCCTTGCTTCCCCCCATCCCGCTCCCTGCTTCTCCCCATCCCCTTCCCTGCTTCCCCCCATCCCCTTCCCTGCTTCTCCCCATCCCCTTCCCTGCTTCCCCCCATCCCCTTCCCTGCTTCCCCCCATCCCGCTCCCTGCTTCCCCCCATCCCGCTCCCTGCTTCCCCCTATCCCGCTCCTTGCTTCCCCCCATCCCCTTCCCTGCTTCCCCCCATCCCCTTCCCTTCTCTACACGGTGCATATCAACACGCACGCGCATGCAGAAGTTCTTCGATGACTGGATCCCCTGGCACTAGTGATGAGCGTCACTCTCTCCCCACTCCCTCCCCCTCTGCTCCCCCTCTTCCTCGTGGCAGGCCACCGAAGCACCGCATCCAGCAGATCTTCGAGTGGATCTGCCCTGAGGCTTGCTGGCGGAGCTGTGAGGCAGCCTCCTCCCGAAACTGTCTTCAGCCTCCCTTGCTGCCCAGCAGGATGCCGCGGAGCATTGATGCGGGAGGGGGCAGACCATGCTGGCAGAAATGATGGCGGCAACGCACGTCAGGTCTGCGCTGCTGTGGGCCGGGGGAGTGCAGAGTGGTGCAGAGACCAGCACGGCATGTCGATATGTGGTCGGCCGAGATCCTCATGAGTTGAGGGATCTGAGCTTGAGAGAGTGCGTTCCCAAAATGTATTGGTAATGCGTTTCTTGATATTTCATTTTTTATTTAATTCACAATTTGCTTGCAATGCTTTTCTGCACCTAATCAGCACTTGAAATGTTGTGTTTTTCTGAAGTGAAGTCTCAAAAGCATCCAGATATTTTAGTAAATTAGAAATTGTTAAAATAGTGTTCAGTGTACTGCCGTACTCTCACTCGCGTGAGTTTCGCGTTACCCACGATTTCAACCCCAAGAGAAGCACCAGCAGCAGTGGTGGGGCTGGAGCAGTGCTCTGTCACACACAGAGTCGTTCGGCCCTCCCATATCCTTGGAAACAGCTGTCGCATAGTATCGTGGCGAAGGCTGTTTGACCCACCTCCTGAATTCGCTTTCGCCCCACACACATTTCCGAAATACACGATATTATTATTTTCGCCAGACTGTTTCAACCCCACATAACTTGAAAATTTACCATGCTGACCTCGGGCTTTAAAGGGGGGGGGTGGGGGGGGGGGGGGGGGGGGACATTTCTTCACGGGGTGAGCTACCGTACGTTTCTGCTTTGTGTCGGCGTGTAGGGTGCTCAAACAAGCACATAACTTTGTTGATTAAGGGTACATTCCTGCGGGGACACTTGTGTCTCAATCCCCGTTTTCCCGAGTCGCGCCTGTAAATTTGCCAAATGTTGTGTCACAAACAACCAATGTACCGCGACCCTGCGCGACAGATGGGCACAGCCAGGTGGGTGCGTACTATTGGTTGCGACCAATAGGATTGTGCCCACCCAGTTTTCCCGCCGGGCAGGGGGGCTAAACATAGCGCACCACCTCGAGTATCGCGGTGGGCTTGCCACATAAATGAAAGTTGCAATTTGGGCCACCCCACACACAACAGCTGTCAGAATATTATCTTATTGTTCTAGCCTGTAGTGGGGTGCTCTATAGCGAGTACAACCCTTCTAGGGTTTGCTATTTGTATCCTCATTCTTGCTAGTTCAATCCTCTTTCTTTCCTTCAAATTTTCACATGCTATCAGAGCAGGTCGATCCCCTTGGATCGATCCTGTGGGTGGGCTTACCACCGCTTAGCTTCCGCTGCTACTACTGCTACTACTCTCTGAGCCGCACGCCCCGTGGCGTGCGGCTTTTTTTTTTTCTTCCCGCCGTGCGCCCCGAGGCGCGCGGCGGTTTTCTGCCCGCCGTGCGCCCCGAGGCGCGCGGCGGTTCTCTGCCCGCTGTGCGCCCCGAGGCGCGCGGCGGGCTTCCGCCCCGTCGACCCACGCGTCGCCCTCGGGAGGCGCTGCGACGGGCGACGGGGACCCGTCGCGGCCCCGCCCTACGTCGCGGCCCCGCCCTATGTCGCGGCCCCGCCCTACGTCGCGGCCCCGCCCCTCGAAGCGGCCCCGCCCTACGTCGCGTCCCCGCCCCGACCGTCGCGGCCCCGCCCCTTGTCGCGGCCCCGCCCTTTGTCGCGGCCCCGCCCTACGTCGCGGCCCCGCCCTACGTCGCGGCCCCGCCCCTCGAAGCGTCCCCGCCCTACGTCGCGGCCCCGCCCCGACCGTCCCGGCCCCGCCCCTTGTCGCGGCCCCGCCCTACGTCGCGGCCCCGCCCTACGTCGCGGCCCCGCCCCTCGAAGCGGCCCCGCCCTACGTCGCGGCCCCGCCCCGCTCGTCGCGGCCCCGCCCCTTGTCGCGGCCCCGCCCTCCAACCAGGCCCGTTGTGGGCCCCTTTCACCACACCGCCTCCCCCCCCCCCCCCCCCCTGCCATTTCCCGTCGTCCGTCGTGGCGACCTGAGGGGGCCGCTTGCTGTGGGGTGGCGGGTATGGGGGTGGCCGGTGTGCCTTCCTCCCTTTCTCCTCCTCCTCCTTCGTCTCCCACTGCTGCAGCTGTCGCTGAGGGGGGTGGTTGTGTGGGAGACTGGGTTTAGGGTTTAAAGGGGGTGCGTGGGAGTGGAGCTAGCGGTGTAGAAGTGGGTGTGTATGAGGGGGGTGGGACTGTGTGCGGGAGGTTGAGCGGAGGTTGCCAGTTTGTCGTCCGCAGCACCTGTAGTCCGGGGCGCTGTCCCGGTAGCCCAGTGAGCTTGTCGCTGAGCCGGTCGCCTGTGGGTCCGTTGCCCGTCTGCCGCTACTTGAGCCGCGGGGCCTGTTACTCCCGTAGTCCGGGGCGCTGTCTCGGTAGCCACTGTGCTCGCCACTCCTGTTGCCCGTGTGTCTGCAGCTTCAGCCGCCGCCTTCTATCTCCTCTCCTCTCACTCTCCCTCCTCCTCCTCACTTGCCCGTTGTGACCACTGCTAGCTTTGCTCATAATTGTGAACTTTGAACTATTTCTTCTTGACCTTGTGCTCAGAATGCGTGGTGACATTGTGATCCACCCTGAGCTTGTACTGTTTTGCCTGCTCTGCTGATTACACCCCACTTTGGCTATGGGGATGTGTCAGAATATTATCTTATTGTTCTAACCTGTAGTGGGGTGCTCTATAGCGAGTACAACCCTTCTAGGGTTTGCTATTTGTATCCTCATTCTTGCTAGTTCAATCCTCTTTCTTTCCTTCAATTTTTCACAACAGCATGTATACAACCACGGCTCCAAGTACAAAAACGCAAGCATCACAGAGCTAAACTGCACCACTGTCTAGCAACCATGGCATCGCCCCGCGAGGTGCCATTCCTCATGCGCCTACTTGTCGCATGGGTTACGTTCTACTACAGCATATTCATGGACGCCATCGCCAAGTCGGTCGGTGGCTTGCTCGAGGCGAACGTCTTCAATGACGAGGTGTCATCGTCAACCAGCTCTCGCGCCTCCAACCGTACCGCAGAGCGGAAACGAAGGGCTGGGCTACGCCGGCAGAGATACCAGTTGCTGCTAGAGGACCTGGACGGCATGGGGGAGGATCAGTTCAGAGATATGGGGCCAGTTACTCCAGTAGTCCGGAGCGTTGTTCCGATAGCCGCTGTGCCAGTGTGACTCCTGTTGCCCGTGTGTCTGCGGCTTCACCCGTCGCCTCCTATCTCCTCTCCTCTTACAGTCCCTCCTCCTCCCTTGCCCGCTGTGACTACCACTAGCTTTGCTCATAATTGTGAGCTTTAAACTATTGCTTCTTGAACTTGTGCTCAGAATGTGTGGTGACATTGTGATCCACCCTGAGCTTGTACTGCTTTGCTTGCTCTGCTGATTACACCTCACTTTGGCTATGGGGGTGTGTCAGAATGTTATCTTTGTTCTCTAGCCTGTAGTGGGGTACTCTATAGCGAGTACAACCCCTTAGGGTTTCCTATATGTATCTTGCTGCTTGCTAGTGCAAACCCTCCTTCTTTCTTCTAAACTTTCACACCCCGAAGATGACGACTCTTCGGGTGCTGCTGCACATAGCCGCTCAGCGCGACTACGAGCTTCACTCTCTTTACTTGAGCACGGCTTTCCTGCAGGGCAGCCTGCACAAGGAGATGTGGCTGCGCCGCCCACCTGGCTTCACTGGGTCGTTTCCTCCTGGTACCCAGTGGAGCCTCTGGCGGCTAGTCTACGGTCTCCGCCAGGCGCCTCGTGAGTGACACGACACACTGAGGACTACACTTGCGGCTCTTGGGTTTGCTCCTTCTACAGCCGACCATTCGCTGTTTTTGCGCACCGACACCTCTTTTCCGCCGTTCTACATCCTCGTGTACGTCGACGACTTGGTCTTTGCCACTGCTGACACTGCTGGACTCGCCCACGTGAAGTCAGAGCTGCAGAAGAGACACACGTGCACAGACCTGGGTGAGCTGCGCAGCTACCTTGGCTTGCAGATCACCCGGGACAGAGCACAGTGCACCATTACCCTGACTCAGTCACACATGGTGCAGCAGGTCCTTCAGCGCTTCGGCTTCACGTACTCCTCGCCTCATGCCACTCCTCTATCTACTCGCCACCCGCTCTCAGCTCTGCCTTCGGATGAGTCCGTAGAGCCGAGTGGCCCGTACCCAGAGCTTGTTGGCTGCCTCATGTACCTGATGACCTGCACACGACCTGACCTTGCATACTCTCTTAGCATCTTGGCACGCTATGTTGCTCCTGGGAGACACCGATTAGAGCACATGGCTGCAGCGAAGAGGGTGTTGCGCTACGTGTGCAGTACGCCGGGCATGGGGCTAGTGCTTGGAGGGCGACGTCGAGTGGTCCTCACAGGTCACGCAGACGCTTCCTGGGTTGACGACCAGGCTACGCAGCGGTCGTCACAGGGTTACACCTTCAGCCTTGGCTCCGGCTCTGTTTCGTGGCGGTCTACCCGCTCGTCTTCTGTTCTCAGCTCTAGCTGTGAGGCTGAGATCTACGCAGGGGCCATGGCTGCACAAGAGCTACGCTGGCTCACCTACTTGCTGACTGACCTAGGAGAGCCGCCTCGTTCTCCTCCAGTTCTGTACGTAGACAACAAGGCCATGCTGGCCTTGTGTCGGGAGCACAGACTGGAGCACAGAACGAAGCACATTGCTCTCCGCTACTTCCTGGCTCGTGAGCTGCAGTAGCGTGGTCAGCTCCGCCTCACCTACGTGGCCTCTGAGGCCAACACTGCTGATATCTTCACCAAGGCCCTTCCGCCTTGTGATCATCAGCGCTTCTGTACTTTGCTAGGTCTTGTGCCTACCTGGCCTCACTTGCTCACTTCTTGATCTTGTTTGTACTGTATTCTCTCTATACTTGCACTTGCTTGTTTACCTTTATATATACGACCTTGCATGTGAACTGGCCTTGTGGCCTTACTCTTGTGCTTGGACTGTGTGGTGACTTTGTGATCCACCCTGAGCTTGCTTTGCTTTGCTTGACTGGTCTTGTGACCACTTGTTCTCCCCCACTTTGCCTATGGGGGTGTGTCAGAACATTATAGCTTATACATTTGTGTAGGCTGTAGTGGGGTAGCCCATAAGGGGTACAACCCAATTAGGGTTAGTATTTGTACCCAACTCTTTCATAGTTCATCCATTCTTTCATTCTAACTTTCACACCCGGTTCTAATTCTATTCGGTGGTCATGTGCTTGCCGAGGTGGCAGTCCTTCCGGTAAGTCGTCGGGAAAAATCTCGAGGTATCGTTTCAACAGTTCCTATAGTTCAGGCGGTACTGCTGCCAGCAGTTTCTTGGAATCACTCGGCTGTTCTGCTCTCTCTACCACTGCAATGTCTATTGCGTACACGTCAGCTCCAGCAGCGACAGCCCGTTTCATGGTGACGGCATTGACGTGTACCGTTGAAGTCTCGGGCGACTGCCAGCGAGTTAGCTCAACCCAGTTACCGCTACTTCGCACAGTGCAACTACTTGTCGTCCTGTCAATTCGCAGGTTATACCGTCGCAGCCAATCACGTCCTAGTAAAATGTCGTGCCCATCAAGTGTCGTTGCGAGCATTTCCTGTGTAAAGCCGAAATTCCCCCCGCAGCGGACTTTGACTCTCTCCACCTTTTCCCGTATGGCCAGTGTCGTGCCGTCGACTAAGCGTGCGTCTATCTCAGGTAAACAGCGGCTAAGTGTCTGTTGCAGTTTTCGAGCGGTTGCAGTATTAACTAAACTGTGGCTTGCTCCTCCTTTGATAAAAATCTTCACTGCTGCTCCGTGTACTTTCTCATGGATCAGTACTGGGCAATCCGTCGCTGTACCCTCCTTATTCGTCCGAGCCCGATCGATAGCATGAATCGGTACTGTGACTCGGTGAGGGTCGGTGGGGTTGGGCGAGCGGGCAGTCTCGTCAGTAATTGGCCCGATTCCTTCTGACTTCTGGCGTTTCCCTGCCTTGGAGACTCCCTCCCCTGCTTTGCTCCGCGGCGCCTTAGCTCCTCTAGGCATTCACTCTTTCGATGGCCCGACCTATTGCAAGCAAAGCAGCGCCCCTTAAATGGTGTGGCAACCGCATTCGTCGCAACGGCATGTACGGTGGCGTGCTCGATCGGTCCCCGAGGACGATGTCCGTAGTAGGACCCCAGTCTCGGACGGCGTAAAATGTCGATTTTCTCGGCGGGCGCGAGAATCTCATTAAAATTTGAGAGCCCGCGTAGCATGATCTCATGTGAGATGTCCGGCTTCAGCCCTCCGACGTAACGGTCCACCCGCTCCGCTTCGTGCATGTAGCTGACTTGCTCGCATAATGCAAGAAAACCACTCGTATAGTCTTGAACCGACCCGTGCTACCGCCAAGTACGCAATCTCTGACCCGCCGAAATAGAAGCCGCGATCGGCGGGAAGCGCGCCCGAAGCCCTGCGCACCACGCATCCCACATGCCGTATTGGGCGGTCTCGCAGAATGAACTCCAGGTGACAGCTGGACCCGTGGGCCCTTCCTCTTGCGACGGTGGCTCGTAGGCATGTGGCGACGTCACGATGACTCGCCACCAGTCCATGGCGGGGCCCCTCAGCAGCGAAATGGCATACCGAATCTTTGCTGCGTCCGACTCGATGTAATTCGCGTCGAAGAAGACGTTCATCGTGAAGACCCACAATTGAACCGTCGGACCTCTACGTTGGCTTGGGTCGAAGTAGGGCGGGCGTTGCGGCTTGAGTGGCATTGGTGCCATAATGGCCTGTTCGCCACTTGTCGCCGCGAACTCCACGTGCCGACGGGCTTCACGAGGTTCCCGCGGGCTTGGTGCGACACTGTTTCCTCCCATGCCAGGCATCGGTTGGGTGGCGCCATCACTGGCTGCGCCTGAGCACTGTCCCACGATTTCGTGTTGTGTTGGTGTGTCGAACGAAATGACTCGTCTGATTGTGCATATGCATTTGTCGGTGCGTGTGGTGGCGCGGGAGTGTTCACCGTTGATTACTGACGCGCGGAGTCACGTTCCGTCATGAGCGTCGCAATTTCGAGCGACAAATCTTCAAGTTGGCGCACCAGACGGTCGAGCTGCTCCTGAGTCAATGTTGCGAGCGTGAATTCGGCCATGGCGGGGGTGTCAGGCGAGCTCAGCGAGATCCTCTATCGTGGTCGTGCGTGCTTACGAGAGAGCACTATGAGCGGCGGTGCTGTGTCGCTAAGAGACGTCTACCCCCCCCAAAAATTGAGATAGTGCGAAAACGAAGGTGTGGGTGCGGTTCGAGAAGAGATCGTAGGCTTTGAATACCAAGTGTTACGAGTGCAATTGAGTGAGCGAGTGAGCAAGAGTACAATGAGCGAAGGTGTGAGCGAAGAATATATAGCGAAACTACAGTGGTAAGGGTAATGGACTGTGGTTGTTGCGCGACGGGCCTGGGACTGAGGTTTGGGAAAGTGTCGAAGCGGAGGCCCGGAGCGCGGGCTACCCGCCGAGCCGTGAGGTCGGGGTGCGACGTGCGATGGTGGCGGGAGGATTGTCGATGCGAGAGTTGCGAGTGGTAACGGTGCTGACTGTGGTGCTACAGTGGTGTACGCGCTGAGCGGGGACGCGAAGTAAGGAAAAGGGATTTTCCTTACAGATATGTTGTGTGAGATCACAAAACATAAGCATATTTCAGATACTGTTGAATTTACCGTATTGTTTGTTAGTACAGAATCAATTTTTTGTATATCAATTAGCCGGTTTATCTCCTGGGAGTGCACAAGTCATTTGAGGCGAGAAGCGCTGAGGCGGATCGTTTATTATCGAAGTGGGATTTAGCTTTGACGAATGGGAGGTGTCGGTTCATAAACTCGGCTTGACTCGACTGATCGATCGATAAAAAAGGCAGCACGGAATTCCCGTTCGCGCTGCGAGCTCGTTGGTGCTCAATGTCAAACATTATATATGTTATGCTTGTGTAGGCGACAGTGGGTTAGCCTATAGGGGGTACACAATTCTAGGGTTTACTATTTGTACTCATTTCACTGCTAGTTCATTCATCCCTGTTCACTTCCTTCACATGGTATAGAGCGGGTCCTTCCTAAGGACCGTTTTTTTAGGGCCCACCGAAGCGCGCCCCGAGGCGCGATTTTTTTTAGCGACCCCTCGGGTCGCCATTTCCCTTGCGGCCCCGCCGCCACCATTCACGCGGCCCCGCCGCCGGCTCTGTCGCGGCCCCGCCCCGGCCCTTACGCGGCCCCGTTGCCGGCTCTCACGCGGCCCCGCCCCGGCTCTCACGCGGCCCAGCCGCCGGCTCCCACGCGGCCCCGCCGCCGGCTCTCTTGCGGCCCCGCCGCCGGCTCTGAAGCGGCCCCGCCCCGGCTCTTACGCGGCCCCCGCCCCGGCTCTCACGCGGCCCCGCCCCGACTCTCTTGCGGCCCCGCCCCGGCTCTCACGCGGCCCCGCCCCGACTCTCTCGCGGCCCCGCCCCGGCTCTCTTGCGGCCCCGCCCCGGCTCTCACGCGGCCCCGCCGCCGGCCCTCACACGGCCCCGCCGCCGGCTCTCTTACGGCCCCGCCGCCGGCCCTGACGCGGCCCCTGCCCCGGCTCTCACGCGGCCCCGCCGCCGGCTCTCTTGCGGCCCTCCCGCCGGCTCTGAAGCGGCCCCGCCCCGGCTCTCACGCGGCCCCGCCGCCGGCCCTCACGCGGCCCCGCCGCCGGCTCTCACGCGGCCCCGCCGCCGGCTCTGACGCGGCCCCGCCCCGGCTCTCTCTCGCGGCCCCGCCCCGGCTCTCAAGCGGCCCCGCCCCGGCTCTCACGCGGCCCCGCCCCGGCTCTCACGCGGCCCCACCGCCGGCTCTCACGCGGCCCCGCCTCGTATCTCACGCGGCCCCGCCACCCCACCTGCAGCAGTCGGGCAGCAGTGCAGCCGAGCCGCCCGGGAACCGAGCCGCCCTGCGCCCGAGCCGCCCTGTCGCCGAGCCGCCCGGGAGCCGAGACGCCCTGCACCCGAGCCGCCCTGCCGCCGAGCCGCCCGGGAGCCGAGCCGCTGTGCACCCGAGCCGCCCGGTCGCCGAGCCGCCTTTCTGCAGAGCTGCACGACCTGCCCTGCCTGGTGAGCACAGTCCCACTGTCACTGCGTGCTCTTCCCCTACTGCTTGCACTGCTTCGCTGTCGTCGTCATGGCTACCCCTAGTGTCCTAGCCTTTGACGCTGAGGGTCGCGCCATTGATTTTGAGGTCTGGGTCGACGACCTGCAGCTGTTCTTACAGTGCGACAGGGCAGACGGCCTTTCTCTCTTTGACCTCACCTCTGGCGCCTCTCCTGCCCCTGCTGCTGATGCTGATCCCACTGTGCGCTCTCAGTGGGCCACCCGCGATGCTGCTGCACGTCTTGCTGTGCGTCGCCACCTCCCTACCTCTGAGCGTGCGCACTTTAGTCAGTACAAGAGTGCTCAGACCTTGTACGACGCTGTAGTTGCGCGCTACTCTTCCCCTGCCACTGCTGCACTGAGCCGTCTCATGCTTCCCTACCTCTTTCCTGACCTCTCTGCCTTCCCCACTGTCGCTGACCTCATTACGCACCTCCGCACTAGTGACACTCGCTACCGCGCTGCCCTTCCTGCCGAGTTCTGCGCTAAGAACCCCCCCCCCATGTACATCACTCTCTACTACGTAGTCGCGCGCCTCCCTGACTCCCTTCGCGTAGTCAGGGACCACTTTCTAGTAGTCTGTCCCACCACCCTCACCGTCGACCTCCTCGAGAAGGCCCTCCTCTCAGCTGAGAAGAGCATAGTCGCTGTAGGGGCTTCTCGTGGTGACCCTCGCACCCCCATCTTTGAGGGGTGCTCTCCTTCCCCCTTGCTGCCCTCTGTTGCCTCTGCTGCTGCTGCCGACTTGCTTGGTCTTGAGTCGGTCGGCGCGGCGTCTGCCCCTAGTGGGAGACGTCGCTCTAGCAAGGGCAAGGGGGGCAAGGGCGCGGGTGGAGCTGGAGGGAGCGGTGGAGGTGGCGGCGGAGGCGGCGGAGGGAGTGGGAGTGGCGGCGGGAGTGGTGGCGGGGGTGGTGGTGGTGGTGGCAGCAACGGCGGAGGAGGCGGTAGTGGCGGCGGCGGTGGTGGTGGTGGCAGCGGCGGGGGTGGTGGCGGCGGAGGAGGCGGCGGAGGAGGCGGTGGTGGTGGAGGGGGTGGAGCTGGTCGCGGTGGTACCCAGCAGCGGAGTGGCGGTGGTGGTGGCCAGCGCTCGCAGCAGCAGCAGCAGCAGCGTTCGCGGGACATCCCTCCGCCTCAGCAGCTTCGTGAGTGGTACACTCAGCGTCAGAGGGGTGGGGGTACTGGTCCTTGCACCTACGTCCTTCGTTCCGGCGACCGCGCGGGTGAGCAGTGTGGGGGTGCCCACCCCACCCAGCGCTGCTTTGGCCGCCTGACAGACGCTTGGCGTCAGCAGATCCCCGGGGCTAAAGAGATCCCTCGCTGGGATGAGCTTCTTAGGGCTGGTGTAGCGATCTTTGATCTTGATTTTGATGCTATCCTTGCTGCTATGTATGCTGTGACTTATAGTGAGGAGAATGAGGGTTACCGGTGTTTCCAGCCCGACCCGGGCATTGGTACTGCTGCGCTAGGTGCTTGTGAGGCTGCTGCTCTAGGTGCCAGTGCGTCTGCGCTCTCAGGTACTGGTGAGACTGCGCTCTCGGGTACTGCGTCGCCCTCGTCCTCCCTCACGTTCACACTTGACTCAGGGGCTTCTCGCTCCTTCTTTCGAGACCGCACCACTCTCACGCCGCTTGGCCGGCCGGTTGCGGTCTCCCTGGCTGACCCCTCTGGGGGTCCTGTCCTCTCTCACTTCTCCACTGTCCTCCCGTGTCCGGCTGCCCCCTCGGGCACCCTGTCTGGTCTGTACCTTCCCTCGTTCTCTACGAACTTGGTGAGTGGTGCGGACCTACAGGATGCGGGGGTTCACCAGTTCACTCCTACGAGTCAGCGGGTGACCCACTGCACGGACGCACGCACAGGCCGGCACCTGGCCACGTTCTCGCGTAGGCCGGGGTCGAGCCTCTACACCCTGACCACTGCGTCTCCTCCTGTCCCTGTGTCTGGTCAGGTAGCTGCGTCAGGTCAGGTGCTTGCTGCTGCGTCCCGGTCAGGTCCTGAGTCTGCCCCCTGTTCTTGTCGCCTCCTGTCTCACGAGACTCTCCTGTGGCACCACCGTCTTGGCCACCCGTCCTTGCCCCGTCTTCGGAGCATGGCTTCCCGTGTCCTTGTCTCTGGTCTTCCCCGGTCTCTCCCTCCCCTTCCCTCCGGGCCAGGACCTTCCTGTGTCCCCTGTGTCGAGGGTCGCCTCCGGGCTTCTCCTCACTCCTCCCAGTTCCCCCCGACAGAGGCTCCTCTGCAGACGCTTCACATGGATGTGTGGGGCCCAGCTCCCGTCCGTGGGCAGGGTCACGAGCGCTACTTCCTGTTGGTGGTTGACGACTACTCGCGTTACACCACAGTCCTCCCCTTGCGCAGCAAGGGTGCTGTCACTGAGGTGCTGATCGACTGGATCCGCGAGGCTCGTCTCCAGCTCAGGAAGAGCTTCGGCTCGGACTTTCCTGTTCTGCGTCTGCACTCGGACAGAGGCGGAGAGTTTTCCTCTCGCCTTCTGCGAGACTACTGTCGTGCACGGGGGATCCGCCAGACCTTCACGCTTCCGGACTCTCCACAGCAAAATAGGATTGCTGAGCGCCGCATTGGCATGGTCATGGATGTCGCTCGTACGTCCATGATGCATGCGGCTGCCCCCCATTTTCTGTGGCCGTTTGCGGTGAGGTACGCGGCACATCAGCTCAACCTTCACCCCAGGGTCTCTCGGCCCGCGATGTCCCCAGTCTTACTGTGGACGGGGAAGGTTGGCGATGCGTCGGCGTTCCGTGTCTGGGGATCTCGGGCATTTGTCCGCGACTTGTCTGCGGACAAACTGTCCCCTCGTGCTGCTCCCTGTGTCTTCCTTGGCTTCCCCACTGACGCTCCAGGGTGGCAGTTCTACAACCCCTCCTCTCGTCGTGTTCTGTCCTCCCAGGACGTCACGTTCGACGAGTCAGTCCCCTTCTACCGCCTCTTCCCCTACCGCACCCCTTCCCTCCCCCCTCCCCCGGACTTCCTTGTGCCGGTTCCTCCCCCGGTAGACCCCCTCCCCCCTCAGGTTCCTGCCCCCTCAGGTGTGTCCCAGGTAGACGCCGTTGACCCGGTCGAGGTTACTGGTGACTCTGGTGCTGCTGCGGGTGCTGAGCCTGAGGGTGCTGACTCTGGGGGTGCTGTGCGCGGGGGTGCTGAGCCTGGGGGTGCTGGGCCTGGGGGTGCTACTGCGGAGGGTGCGGAGCCTGGGGGTGCTGAGCCGGGGGGTGCTGTGCCTGGAGGTGCTGGGTCTGGGGGTGCTGGGGGTGCTGGGTCGGGAGCTGCTGAGCCTGGGGGTGCTGAGCTGGGAGCTGCTGAGCCTGGGGGTGCTGCGTCTGGAGCTGCTGAGCCTGGGGTTTCTCCTGCTGCTGCGTCTCGCCGGGAGCCCCTCTCTCCACAGGAGCTGCGCGAGTGGTTCGCTCGCCGCTGGAGGCGTGCTGCTGAGTCTGGGGGTGCTGCTGGAGCTGGAGCTGGAGCTTCTTCGACCGTCGAGGGTGCGGGTGCTGGCGGTCCCGGAGCTGCTGGGCCTGCGGGTCCTCCTGGAGCTGGAGCTGCTGAGGGTGTTGGTGCTGAGACTACTGCTGTTGGTCCTGCCGCTGGAGGTGTGGGTGGCGCTGGTGCTGTCGCTGAGGGTGCTGGTGCTGTCCCTACTGAGTCTAGAGCTGCCGCGCGGCCTCGGCCGTACTTCGTTCCGCTCCTGCAGCAGGTTCTTGGTCTTTCTCCTCCAGTAGAGGGTCCACAGCCGGTCCAGTCGCAGTCACTGTTGGAGCCGTCCTCTCCACTGCCTGCTCCCTCTCCTTACACTGGTCCTACTGGAGGTCTTGGTGAGCGTCGTGAGCCTGCGTCTCGTCCCGCGTCGCCTGTTCGTGCTGCTCGCGCTAGTGGTCGTAGTTCGCGTCAGCGTCCTCCTCCTGTCCCTGGCACGCACCGGATGTCTCTGCGTCCGTCCACTGCTCCTCTGCGTGCCCCTTTGCCTTCTCCTCTTGAGTCCTCTCTTCCTGCGCTTGCCGACCCTGAGTCGGACTCCCTTCGTGCCGCTAGTCCCACTGTCACGCGTCTGCTTGCTACTGTCGTCACTGACCCCTCTTTTGAGTCCACTACTGCGTCTGCTCTTGTCGCTGAGCTCGTCGACTTTGCTGCTCGCTGTCGTCTAGACTACGCTGCTAGTCTTGTTGCTGAGTCTGCGTCTGTCTGTCCTCCGTCCGTCGGGGGTGAGTGTGCTCTTGGCACGGACGTCCTAGAGGACAGGCAGGAGGAGTTACAGTGTCTAGCGGCCGCTTCACCTCATCTCGCGTCTGTACTGCTTGCTCCTGAGGGAGACCCGGATGCACTAGACATCCCGACTCCGCGCTCTTACGCGGAGGCCGTAGAGGGTCCCTACTCCTCTCAGTGGCAGGCAGCTATGGATGCAGAGATGGCTTCCTGGAAGTCCACAGGCACCTACGTTGACGCAGTTCCCCCTCCTGGGGCGAACATCGTCAGTGGCATGTGGATCTTCAGGGTGAAGCGGCCGCCGGGCTCTCCACCTGTCTTCAAGGCGCGGTACGTTGCTCGTGGCTTCAGTCAGCGGCAGGGAGTTGACTACTTTCAGACCTTCTCTCCCACCCCGAAGATGACCACTCTTCGGGTGCTGCTGCACATTGCCGCTCAGCGCGACTACGAGCTTCACTCTCTCGACTTCAGCACTGCGTTCCTGCAGGGTAGCCTGCACGAGGAGATCTGGCTGCGCCGTCCGCCTGGCTTTACTGGGACTTTCCCTCCTGGCACCCAGTGGAGCCTCCGACGGCCAGTCTACGGTCTCCGCCAGGCACCGCGTGAGTGGCACGACACACTGAGGACTACGCTTGCGGCTCTTGGGTTTGCTCCTTCTACTGCTGACCCGTCGCTGTTTCTTCGCACCGACACTTCCCTGCCGCCGTTCTACATCCTCGTGTACGTCGACGACTTGGTCTTTGCCACAGCGGACACTGCTGGACTCGCCTACGTGAAGTCCGAGCTGCTGAAGAGACACACGTGCACAGACCTGGGTGAACTGCGCAGCTACCTTGGCTTGCAGATCACTCGGGACAGAGCACGCCGCACCATTACCTTGACTCAGTCACACATGGTGCAGCAGGTCCTTCAGCGCTTCGGCTTCACGTACTCCTCGCCTCAGGCCACTCCTCTGTCTACTCGTCACTCGCTCTCAGCTCTGCCTTCGGATGAGTCCGTAGAGTCGAGTGGCCCGTACCCAGAGCTTGTTGGCTGCCTCATGTACTTGATGACCTGCACACGACCTGACCTTGCATACCCTCTGAGCATTCTTGCACGCTATGTTGCTCCTGGGAGACACCGACCAGAGCACATGGCTGCAGCGAAGAGGGTATTGCGCTACCTGTGCAGTACGTCGGGCATGGGGCTAGTGCTTGGAGGGCGGAGTCCAGTGGTCCTTACAGGCCACGCAGACGCTTCTTGGGCTGACGACCAGGCTACGCAGCGGTCGTCACAGGGTTACACCTTCAGTCTTGGTTTCGGCTCTGTCTCGTGGCGGTCTACTCGTTCGTCTTCGGTTCTCGGCTCCAGTTGTGAGGCTGAGATCTACGCCGGGGCCATGGCTGCACAGGAGCTTCGCTGGCTCACCTACCTGCTGACTGACCTTGGAGAGCCGCCTCGTTCTCCTCCAGTGCTGTACGTAGACAACAAGGCCATGCTGGCCTTGTGTCGAGAGCAGCGCTTGAAGCACAGAACGAAGCACATTGCTCTCCGCTACTTCCTTGCTCGTGAGCTGCAGCAGCGTGGTCAGTTGCGACTTGCGTACGTGGCCTCTGAGGCCAACACTGCTGATGTGTTCACCAAGGCACTCGCGCCTTGTGACCATCAGCGCTTTTGCACCCAGCTGGGTCTTGTGCCTGTCTTGCCTCACTTGCTCTCCTCTTGACTTTACTTGTATCGTGACATATATATATACCTGCTCTTGCTTGTCTAGTTTTATATATATGTCTGTACTCCTGCATGTGAACTGGCCTCTGGCCCTGCTCTTGTGCTCGGACTGTGTGGTGACTTTGTGATCCACCCTGAGCTTGCTTTGCTTTGCTTGACTGGTCTTGTGACCCCTTGTTCTCCCCCACTTTGCCTATGGGGGTGTGTCAAACATTATATATGTTATGCTTGTATAGGCTACAGTGGGTTAGCCTATAGGGGGTACACAATTCTAGGGTTTACTATTTGTACTCATTTCACTGCTAGTTCATTCATCCCTGTTCACTTCCTTCACACTCAAAGCGACGAATTTCGACTGCGTTGATTGGTCAATGTTCGCGCAGCGAAATCGTCGTTCTGAACAGGTTCCGAACATGTTCAGAACTAGTTTCGAACATGTTCTGAACAGTGTTCACGCAAGTTCGTAAGAGGCTTCGAACAAGCTGACGCGGCTGAAGCAGAGGGCAGCTACTCGCGCACCAACATTCTGAGAGCCGCACTCTCGCCATCTGGAACTCGTCGGCTCGAGAAAGGGCTCACGACTCGAGCGATCAAAGTGCGTGGCGAAACTGCTAACGCCACCAGTATTTCAAGCAAGGAGATTGGCCCAAATCAGCACGCATGTTCAAGACAGCGAAGCTTGTCAGAAACAAGAAGTGCAAAAGAAGAATGACGAAAGAGGGGTTTCACTAGCAGCAGTTGGGGTACATATAGCAAACCCTAACTGGGTTGTACTCGTTATAGAGCACCCCACTACAGGCTAGATAATATCATTCTGACAAAGCTGACTCAAATAAATAGAACGGATCGATCGGAGCCGTTATTAGAAGAGCGCGAAATCAAGAACGGATCAATGCCGTTAATAAAATTCGCGCGAACTGTTAAAATATTCGCCGGCGAATCGCAACCTAGCCGAGTCACAAAATAAAACGAGGGAAACGCGAAAATTGCTCGCGCCTCGCTAATGATAGGAATTGCTTAGAGATGTTAGATATCTAGCGGTAGGATCAGCCTAGAGAATATAAAAATGTATGTCTTGGATATTAAAAAATACTCTCTCTGTCTATCAAGCATTCTCCCACGTGACTCTTAAGTTTATCAAGGATTCTCTGACGACGCCGCAACATAGGATTTCCGTTGCTACAGTTCTACGCTACTGAGATTCTCTTTCGACAAACTCGGACCCTTCGATAGGGGCTGACTTCGGTCAGGCACCCAAGGACCCTCGGAGGTGACCCCGAAAAGAGTTGTTTCAGCTATCGTGGTACTATTAGCAGTAGGAACTAGGTGATTTGTACGTAACAGTGTTACGGGTGCAATGGATCGAGGTAGCGAAGATTGCACTAAAGTGTCAAACGAGTACCAAGATGTGAGCGAAGGCATGAGCGAACATTTATACGCGAAAAATGCAAACGGTAACGCGGTGCGTGCGAGCTAGCTACTGTTGTCAGTAGATCTGCACTGTGGATGCCCGATTAATCCTGGAGAGGGTTACAGGCGCGTTCGCCTGGGGGGTTATGGGCGCACTGACCCGTTACTGAAACAAGCCCTTTTATCCCAATGGTCTAGTGGTTGGGATTCTGACATGGTATCAGAGCGGTCTCGGGTTCGATTCCCGGTGTATGCACATGTAGGCCATTGCCGCTGTGCTTAGTCCTGGGCCTCCCAGTGTGGGGGGGTGTCAGTAGATCTGCACTGTGGATTGTCAGTAGAGCTACACTGTGAGATCCCCGATCGATCCTAGGGGGGGTTACAGGCGCGTTTGCCTGGGGGGTTATGGGCGCACTGACCCGCTACTGAAATAAGCCCTTTTATCCCAATGGTCTAGTGGTTGGGATTCTGACATGGTATCAGAGCGGTCTCGGGTTCGAATCCCGGTGTATGCACATGTTGGCCGTTGCTATTGTGCTCAGTCCTAGGCCTCCCAGTGTGGGGGGTTGTCAGTAGAGCTACACTGTGAGATCCCCGATCGATCCTAGGGGGGGGTTATAGGCGCGTTTGCCTGGGGGGTTATGGGCGCACTGACCCGCTACTGAAACAAGCCCTTTTATTCCAATGGTCTAGTGGTTGGGATTCTGACATGGATGCCCGATTGATCCTAGAGAGGGTTACAGGCGCGTTCGCCTGGGGGGTTATGGGCGCACTGACCCGCTACTGAAACAAGCCCTTTCATCCCAATGGTCTAGTGGTTGGGATTCTGACAAGTGCTACGCTGGCAGCGAGGCTCGGGCTAGTCCCGAAGCGTAGGCCGACACGGCCGGGCCAGCAGTGCGAGGTTTGGCAAAACAGTGCGCGCGAGGTTGGCGAAGTCCCGTTAGTAGTAACGGGCGAACAACGGCTGTTGCTGCACGCGATGTAGTCGGGCTCTGTAAGGAATGCCGAGAAAAATCCTTACACTACCCCCCCCCTCAAGAAGCCCCCTCCGCTATGCAAGTGCGTGTATATCGCGGAATCCCCGGCTCCTCAGGTACATATGCAAGGCAGGGTGGTTTTCAATGTTGGCCAGGGGCACCCAGCTATCTTCAGTTGGCGTGCGGTCCTTCCAGCGAACGAGGAATTCAATCCTCCTGATTCCCGTGGGGTGGCGAATCCGGTGGCTCAGATTTTTTTCAGGCTCGATGATCGGCTCCGATGCAGGGCGAGTCATGGAATGCGGGCGGTCACGGGGCAGTTGGCTGGTGGTTGGGATGTACTGGCGTGATCATGTGGCTGGTTTGGAATGGGCCACAGTAGCGCGGTCGAAGTTTCGATACGTCGGGCAGTCGCAGATTTTGCGTGTCGAGCAGTACGTAATCCCCTGACTGGTATGTGACTGGGCGGCGGTGGCGGTCAGCATTGCACTTAGCGATGATGTTTGCCTTTAAGATTGCTTCTGCGGCTCTGGTGCGGGCAGCTTGCAGAATTTCGGCGAATTGCTGTGCACGTGGTGTTGGGTTGTCCGGACTCGGCATCATGGGCACTGTAGGGTTTTGCCCGTAGTTCAGGTAGAAGGGGGACTGCTGCGTTGTCGCTGACGTGGCCTTGTTGTACGCGAACTCAATCAGCAGCAGCTGCTGCTCCCAGGTCGTGGGGTCGTCGCACGTGGCACGAATTAACTGCTCCATCGTCTGATTCGTCCGCTCCATTTAACCGTCGATTTCGAGGTGGTACGATGAGTTGAACTGTAGCCGTGTCCCGAACTGCTCCCAGAGGTTCATCCAGAAGTTGCTGGTGAACATCCTGTCCCTGTCGCTGACAATCGCTGCTGGTATCCCGTGCAGGTGAACAACGGTTGCGATGAACAGGCGAGCGGTCTCCTCGGCTGAGATCGACTTTTTGCACGCAGCGAAGTGTGCCATCTTCGTCAGCCTGTCAACGACGACCATCACCGCGTCGTTACCCCCAGGGTTCGAAAATAACCCTGTGACAAAGTCCATGGTAACCTGCTGCCACACGCGCTCGGGCGGTGGTATCGGCTGCAGTTGACCCGCCTTCCGCTTCCTCGAGCTCTTCATTACCTGACACATGGGACACGAGCCCACATGCTGCTACACGTCGGTCAACAGCGCCGGCCAGTAGTAATACCACTGCAGTTGCTGTCGCGTATTTTTTACCCCAAAATGTCCCGAGGTAATTCTGTCGTGTGTCTCCTGCAGTAGCACCTCCCTCAGTAGTGAGTACGCGGGTACCCAGATGCGGTTGGTGCCTGTTTTTACGTAATAAACTCCTTTAGCTTCTACCAGTTGCTGTGAATTTCCGGTCGTGAAAAATGGGTCCGTGCGGTATCCATGGGTTAATAGGCCTGTTAATAGCGGGCTGGTTTGGGTGAGAAGGATGGCATGGAGTTGGGCGGTAGGGCGGGTGAGTGCGTCGGTGATGTTGGAGGCGCCTTTTTTGTACGTAACCGTGTAGTGGAAGTTGGACTCGAGGTAGTCCAACCAGCGAATCTGTCGCGGATTGAGATTTGGTTGGGCACGCAGGTACTGTAGTGATCGGTGGTCTGTCCTACAGTCACGTCGGCGCCAGTCAGGTAACACCGCCAAACCTTGAACGCGTGCACGATCGCCAACATTTCGCGGTCGTGTATCGGGTAGTTGCGTTCGGGCGGGTGCAGCTTGCGGGACTCGTACGCGATTGGCTAGAGGCCGTTCTTGAAGTCCTGCAGCAGTACTGCTCCCACAGCGATGTCACTTGCGTCGGTGACGAGCTCGAGCGGACGGTGCGGATCTGCAATGTGAAGCACGGGCGGTGAGCACAAAATGTTTTTGAGGGCTGAGAAGGCAGCTTGCTCTTTCTCCCCCCACGTGTACTCAACCCCCTTCCTCAGCAGGTCGGTCAGCGGGGCAGTCAGCTTCGCCATGTCGGGGACGAACCGGCGCACGTAGTTGACGAACCCCAAAAAGCTCTGCAACTCGGTCAAGTTGGTCGGTGCGTGCCAGCGCGATTTTCTTCGGGTCTATTTCCACTCCTACAGCTGAAATAACGTCTCCCAAAAACTCCAGTCGGTCCTGTAAAAACTCACACTTAGACGCTTTGGTCAGTAGGCGGTTCTCACTCAGGATCTTAAAAACTGCTTCGATGTCCTGTAAGTGCTGTGCTCTGTCAGGGCTGTAAATCAGTATGTCGTCCAGATATACGATGACGCACTTATCTAAGAGCGGGCGGAAAGCTTCGTTCATGGTCATTTGAAAAGTGGCGGGGGCGTTGGTCAGTCCGAAGGGCATGACGGTGTATTCGAAGGATCCGTAGCGTGTGCGAAATGCGGTCTTAGGGCAGTCGGGCGGATTGACGCGAATCTGGTAGTAACCCCCTCGGAGGTCGATTTTCGAGGAAACCCGGGCTGTGCACAGTTGGTCGATCATTTCATCGGCTCGTGGGATGGGGTAACGGGATTTGATGGTAACCCTGTTCAGTGCTCTGTAATCTATGCACATGCAAAATCCCCTGTCTTTTTTCGGTGTGAGCAGTATCGGTGCTGCGAAGGGCGACGAACTAGGATGAATGAATTCCTTCTCGAGCAGGTAATCGAGCTGCTTCCTCAGTTCGTCCAGTTCGGGTTGGGTCAGTCGAAATTCTTGCTGTACTGTCGGCTGTGCCCCCGGTTCTAGTTCTATTCTGTGGTCGTGCGGTTGCTGAGGTGGCAGTCGTGTAGGCAGGTCATCCGGAAATATCTCCCTGTACTGCTTTAGGAGTGTTGCCAAGTCATTCGGTACGTCGGCAAGCAGTTTCTCTAAATCCCCTCCCTGGTCTGCTGCTTCGGCTTCCCGAATGTCAACCGCATACATGTCAGCTCCTGCCGTTACGGCAGGCTTCATTGTGATCGCGTTGACACGCACCGACGAAGACTCAGGCGAGCCCCAGCGAGGTAGGGCGATGTTGTTACCGTTCACTCGCACGGTGCAGTCACCCGTCGTCTAGTCGATTTGCGGATTGTGTCGTCGCAACCAATCCCGACCAAGTAAAACGTCGGTTCCGTCGAGGGTTGTCGCGAGCATTTCCTGGCTAAACATGAAGTTACCCCCGCATCGAATCCGAACCCGGTCTACGCGTTCCCGTATCGCCAGCGGCGTGCCGTCTACCAGTCTTGCGTCGATCTCAAGCTAACATCTGTCCAGTGGCTGTCGCAGTTTTCGTGCTTTGGTAGTATTGATAAGGCTGTGGCTGGCTCCCCCGTCTACGAAGATTTTTACTAAGTCCGTCCCAATTTTCCCACTAAGCAGTATGGGGCTGTCTACCGTAGTACCCTCCTTATTCGGCCGGGTGTGGTCGATTGCGTGAACCGGCACAATCACTCGGTGAGGGTCGGTTGGGTCGGGCGAGCGGCGTGACCTGTCAGTAGAGGGCCCGTCTGCTTCTGACTCCCAACGTTTCCCTGCTGCTTGGTCTGTTTCTGATGCTCAGCTTCCTCCTTTCCCTTAGTGTTTTACGGACATTCGTTCTTGCGATGTCCCGGCCAATTGCACGCAAAGCAGCGCCCTTTGAATGGTGCGGCAGCGGCATTTGCGGCGACGACACGTATCGTAGCGCTCTCGTTCGTCCCATGAGACTGATGTCCCCAATGGCTGCTTCCGTAGGACCCCAGTCTCAGTCGGCGGAAGAAATCAAGTTTCTCCGCCATAGCAAGAATTTCTTGAAAGTCGGTGACACCGCGAAGCTGGATTCCCTGAGCGATGTCCTGCTTCAGGCCGCCGATGTAGCGGTCGATGCGCTCGCTCTCGTGCATATATCCCACCTGCTCGCATAGCGCCAGAATTCCGCTCGTGTAGACTTGGACGGAACCGAGTTGGCGCCAAGTGCGGAGCTTCTGTCGCGCCGCGATCGAAGCCGCGATTGGCTCGAAACAAGTGCGCAGACCTGCGCACCACGCGTCCCACGTGCGATACTGGGGCACCTCCACGAAATACGACGGCGCCCAGGGTCCGGTTTGTCCTTCCCGTGTCGGTAGAGTCGCGTAGTCCATCGGCTTCGTGACGATGACGCGCCACCAATCCATGGCAGGTCCTCGCAACAGCGACACGGCGTAGCGGATTTTCGCCGTATCCTCCGAGACGTAGTTGGCGTCGAAAAATACTTTCATCGTGAACAACCACGCCTGAACGGTAGGACCACCCCTTTGACTGGGATCAAAGCATGGCTGACGCTGCGGCTTCAGCTGCATCGGTGACGGCAGTGCCGAATTGTCGGTTGGTGCCGAGATTGTGATGCGTGGCTGGCTTCGGGCCGTATTCGTCGCTTCGGGGTGTGTCGTGCCGTGGTCGTCGTCTCTGTCGGGGCGGACGACGCCATCACTGGCCGCGCTCGCGGGTTGCCCCACGCTTCCGTGTTGTGATGCTTGTGGTGCGAGCTGTTCCGGAGTGCCACGTGCTTGAGATTGTGCTCGTGTGAGGTCATTTTGCAGGGACGAGCGTTCTGCCGTCAGCGTCGCGATTTCCTCGGCGCTCTCGCGGATTTGTCGTAGCAGATCGTTCAAATGCTCCCGCGTGAGCGTCGTGATATCAATGTGTTCGGCCATTTCGAAGGACGTCGGCTCGTCTTAGTCTAGGCGCAGTCGTGGCTGCATGCATTTACGAGAGAACGCGAGGACTGCGGTTCCCAGGTGCTAAGGTGCGTGAGTCCATTCGAGTGAAAAATCAAAAGTTGGTTTCCTGGGGTGCGGAGATGCGCGGTCTGAAAAGGAAATAGGCTCTGATACCAAGTGTTACGGGTGCAATGGATCGAGGTAGCGAGGATTGCACTAAAGTGTCAAACGAGTACCAAGATGTGAGCGAAGGCATGAGCGAACATTTATAGGCGAAAAAATGTAAACGGTAACGCGGTGCGTGCGAGCTAGCTAGTGCTACGCTGGCAGCGAGGCTCGGGCTAGTCCCGAAGCGTAGGCCGACATGGCTGGGCCAGCAGTGTGAGGTTTGGCAAAACAGTGCGCGCGAGGTTGGCGAAGTCCCGTTTGTAGTAACGGGCGAACAACGGCTGTTGCTATATGCGATGTAGTTTGGGCTCCGTAAGGAATGCCGAGAAAATTCATTACACGTAGATACACTTCAGAAAAGCACCACCCTGTTGATAGCTACCGCATCTGGCTCCACCATCACAGCTCTGCTGGCACTTCGTTTTTAGGACGCGGCACCTCTAGCACCGAACCCGCGATCGATCCTGCGCAGGCTCGAATGTTTTAGGAGTTTCAAATGGTTTCAAAAGATTTGAATGCTTTTAGCAGGTTTTCAGTACGGTTGAATCAGCGAGCCAGCGATCGATCGTGCAACATTGCTTGAGGTGCCGCGTCCTTAGGCACGCGGCAGCCCACCACCACTTGCTCAGGGAATTTCGGCGGTGGAATTCACCCTCCTGCGCCAGGCGATGGAGAGGGCGAATGTGGTTCTGACGATAGGTGCTTGGTAAGGACATGCAGTGCAACTACCCTAGCTAGTGGACAGTACCCATGCTAGTGGACAGTCCTCGATATTATCCTTTCAGCCTATTTTTCGAATATTTACTCCTAGGACGCAACGCAGTGGTGCGCCGCGGTTCTGTTCAGCGCGTCTCGAAAGTAAAGGCAACCACGCGCCTCAACCGTACAGTATCGAGGCGCGCGAAATGGTGGCGGTGGTCCTGATTCCACCCGATCCGCCATCGCACTCCGCAGACATGGCGGAGACCCTACCTGCCTCGTACCAACAGCAATTTCAACGATATTACCTTACTATAAAACGCAGCCATGGCCAAACCATTCGTCACCAGCTCTCGCCTTCGCCTTTCCCCCTCACTGGAGTCATTTCTGAGGACCCACACAACTCACTTTAGCATATCCTCCACACTCTCCTCCGTTCGTTTCAGCCAGCAGTCTCCTCGGCTAGAAGTTCCGAATTGCCTTATAACGCGTATCATGGCTGTGGGTAAGCCGTCCTTCGCACTGCCGGTGCTC
The DNA here is from genome assembly GCA_948144175.1 of Closterium sp. NIES-65. Taxonomy (NCBI): domain Eukaryota; kingdom Viridiplantae; phylum Streptophyta; class Zygnematophyceae; order Desmidiales; family Closteriaceae; genus Closterium; species Closterium sp. NIES-65. The sequence continues at coordinate 117,021 of CANXME010001258.1, read as the reverse complement.
GTGCTGCTGCTGGCGGCGGCGTGCCTGGCGACGGCGCAGGTGACCAGTCCTCCCAAGGCGGAGGTGGTGGCGGAGCTGAAGGCGCTTAAGCGCGCACTCAGGCTGCGCCCCAAGTACGCGCTCATCCGCCGCGTCGCCACCGAGGTGCTCTCCCGCCAAGGTGAGACAGCCCCCCCCCCCCCCCCCCCCCCCCCCCCCCCCCCCCCCCTCCCTCTTCGCCCCCCCTCCCCCCGCGCGCGCGTGCTTTGCTTCGCCAGCCAGCAGTACTCGGCATTGAAAGCCATTAAATTTCATTTCCTCTTGTTCGTGCTAGACACGGCATCGCCTTACCAGCCGCCTTTTCAGTTTCTCCCCTTTAATCTATTTGATTTTGATTGTATTTCAATTTTACTAAATCTCGTTTTGTTTTCCCCGCTCGTCATCGCGCCGCAGACGAGTTCCCCGAGAACTTCGATTTCAGCGACGTGGTGAACAAGACGCTGCTGCTGCCCACCAACGGCGCCATCGTGGGCGCGGGCGTGCGCAAGCTGCCCACCAACGAGACCGACGGCGCGCAGTACGAGGACCTCGGCCTCATGAACGTGCTTGACGGGTACCTCACTATCGAGGATATCAAGGCCGGCGCGATTCTCAAGACGATGCACGACGACCGGGTTCTGGCGGTGAAGGAGGTGCGCGGGGCGGTTGTGGCGCTCGGGCAGGAGGGGCAGAAGCGGCGGCAGTGGTCGGTGGTGGTGGACGCGAATATCTTCAAGGGCAAGTTCGTCGTCGCACACGGCGTCAACCGCATGCAGCAGCCGTAGAAGCCGCTCGCGCTTTCGGCGCGCGCTCCTAGGTGACATTTGAATCGTCAGTCGCTACGCGTGCTTATCTTCGGCCGGCGATGGAAAGGCAAACGACTAATTCGCTGCTGGTTTGATGGATGTCATTTTTTACATCTGAACCAGCGCCGTGGGTCTGGTGCGGTTGCTGTTTCCTCCCGAGCGAGCATCTGTCAACGAGTGCTTTCTTTCTCTAGGTTTTCTCAGTTTTCTCGGTTGTCATCTTGCCAGCCATTTCACACCCCAGCTGCGTCTCCTTACCTAATGTCGTCCGTGCTGCCTCTTATCCAGAGCTTCGTCTGCGCTTGCTGGTAGTATCCGTGCTTGTTGCGACCAGCAAGTGGAGACGCAGTACTGGTGTGTGTGCTGCGGGGTAGATCTTGGGTATATGTCCGCGCTATCGTGTGACCTGCTCTTGTGGATATTTGTCTCTGTACGCTTTTGATGTTCATACAAATCATTGTTTTTTTTCTAAGAAGTACCAATGAACTTTGTGGATGTGGTGGCAAGCTTGATGATGGCAGAAACAATTATCAATTTCTGGCAACGTCAGTATATGCCGCTAGGAAATGTTGAAAGAATATGCACACTTTTGGGAGAAAGATGTCACTACTACACATTTTTCCCCCATGGTTCTGTGAGGGTCGAATATCATCAGGGCGTGTTCCTACTGCCTCTTATCACGGAGTCCTATTGTCAGACTCGCGTCTCACCGCTTTTGTAACGCACATATTCACATTCAATCACACTAAAAGGCGTTGAACCGCACAATTCTGACTAGAGGTGCATCTGATAAAGGGTGCAGGAACACGCCCTTATAGGTAGGTCGCGTCGCGGTCCATTGTAGCACAGCCCTCACTCCTCGTCCCGGTCTGGCGGCAGCCCACATGGCAGCAGCATGCGCTGTGATGGTGTGGAGAGGAGTGGAGTGGAGAGGAGTGGAGTGGAGTGGAGTGGAGAGGAGTGGAGTGGAGTGTAGTGGAGAGGAGTGGAGTGGAGGGGAGAGGAGTGGAGAGGAGTGGAGTGGGAGTGGAGTGGAGTGGAGAGGAGTGGAGTGGAGGGGAGAGGAGTGGAGAGGAGTGGAGTGGAGTGGAGAGGAGTGGAGTGGAGGGGATTGGAGGGGAGAGGGGTGGAGTGGAGGGGAAGGGGGAGTGGAGGAATAGAGTGGGTACAGGCAAGGGCACTGGTAGGGCACCTTCCAAACTACCTTTGACATGGAATTGACATTCCATGCCTTGCCATGCCATGCGGTGCTATGCTAAGCTATGAGGTGGGCCGGCTCTGAAAATGCACAAACCATGCAAGTCAAGGGCCATGCCACATGCCCTTAAAAAACAGGCTTTTCAACAGAATGTGGGCTTTGAAATTCCACAGAAGCTTTTCAACCCCACGTGCTGTCCTGCTGTCACACCCGCATACCAGCAGGCAAGGGGTATGCTAAAGCTGCTACCACACCAGCTACACCACGCCGCTTGAGAGTCACCTGCATGGAGTTGCAGAGCTCGCAGCCAATGCCACATTGTCAGCAACAGCACCTGCTACAGAGCTGCTACAGCACCTGCTACAGCACCTGCTACAGAGCTGCTACAGCACCTGCTACAGAACCTGCTACAACACCTGCTACAGCACCTGCTACAGCACCTGCTACAGAACCTGCTACAGCACCTGATAAAGCACCTGCTACAGCACCTGCTACAACCCAGCATTTCCCACGACACCAGCAACAGCGCCCCCCAATCACCTGCATGAAGTTGTAGCGCTCACATGCCATCATGCTACAGTGTCAGCAACAGCACCTGCTATCCCACCTGCATGAAGTTGTATCGCTCGCGGCCGATGCTCTCATTCTCCGCCACGGCAAAGAAGGCCAGCAGTGGGTGATGGCCCACGTAGGAGGCGTAGCTGTCCCTGTGGATGTTCACTGCCCACTCGCTGCATGCACAGAGGTGAGAGGGATGAGCGGGGGGGGGGGGTGGGAGAGGAGCATAGGGGGAGTGAGAGGCAAAGAAGGCCAGCAGCGGGTGGTGGCCCACGTAGGAGGCATAGCTGTCCCGATGGATGTTCACTGCCCACCCGCTGGGGCAACAGGGGAAAACAGAGGAGGGAGTGGGGGAGGGCATAGGCAGCTTGAGATGCAAAGAAGGCCAGCAGCGGGTGATGCCCCACGTAGGAGGCGTAGCTGTCGCGATGGATGTTCACTGCCCACTCGCTGCATGACGAGGGGACAGGGGAGAGAGAGCAGGATGAAGGTTCGAGTGGTGGGAGGATGAAAGGCCAGCAGCGGATGGTGCCCCACGTAGGAGGCGTAGCTGTCCCTGTGGATGCTCACTGCCCACTCGCTGGGGATGGGGGTGGAGGGGTTGAGGGAGAGGGGGAACAATGAGGGGCGAAGAAGGCCAGCAGCGGGTGATGTGGTGCCCCACGTAGGATGCATAGCGGTCCCTGTGGATGCATAGCGGTCCCTGTGGATGCATAGCGGTCCCTGTGGATGCATAGCGGTCCCTGTGGATGCATAGCGGTCCCTGTGGATGCATAGCGGTCCCTGTGGATGCATAGCGGTCCCTGTGGATGCATAGCGGTCCCTGTGGATGCATAGCGGTCCCTGTGGATGCTTAGCGGTCCCTGTGGATGCATAGCGGTCCCTGTGGATGCATAGCGGTCCCTGTGGATACATAGCGGTCCCTGTGGATGCATAGCGGTCCCTGTGGATGCATAGCGGTCCCTGTGGATGCATAGCGGTCCCTGTGGATGCATAGCGGTCCCTGTGGATGCATAGCGGTCCTTGTGGCCTCGATATAATCACATGCATTATGTTGGCACTCGTTAGAAGCGCACTCACTACTTGGTGGTGTCTGCATGTCCCGTGCCCACGTATCTCGCCTGCATGTGCTCCAACTGGCTGCTGATGTTGAACCGGTCGCTCGCCTGATGAGGGGCGAGGGGCGAGTTGTGAGATCAGGGGCGGAACACGGGGGAAGAGACAGTGGGTAAAGCTGCATGTGCTCCAATTGACTGCTCATGTTGAACCGATCGCTCGCCTGGTGAGATGAGAGAGGGGGGGAGGGGGGGTGTGGAAAGAGGCGGAAGACGGGGAAGGGAAGGACGAATGTGGGTGGGCAGGGCTGCACGTGCTGCACCTGACTGTTGATGCTGAACCGGCCGCTCACCTGTTCATGGGGGTGAGGGGAAGCGCGGAGGGTGAGGGGAAGGGCGGAGGGTGAGGGGAAGGGCGGAGGGTGAGGGGAAGGGCGGAGGGTGAGGGGAAGGGCGGAGGGTGAGAAGAAGGGCGGAGGGTGAGAGGAAGGGCGGAGGGTGAGGGGAAGGGCGGAGGGTGAGGGGAAGGGCGAAGGGTGAGGGGAAGGGCGGAGGGTGAGGGAAAGGGCGAAGAAGGGCGGAGATGAGGGGAAGGGCGGAGGGTGAGGGGAAGGGCGGAGGGTGAGGGGAAGGGCGGAGGGTGAGGGGAAGGGCGGAGGGTGACGGGAAGGGCGGAGGGTGAGGGGAAGGGCGGAGGGTGAGGGGAAGGGCGGAGGGTGAGGGGAAGGGCGGAGGGTGAGGGGAAGGGCGGAGGGTGAGAAGAAGGGTGGAGGGTGAGGGGAAGGGCGGAGGGTGAGGGGAAGGGCGAAGGGTGAGGGGAAGGGCGGAGGGTGAGGGGAAGGGAGAAGGGTGAGGGGAAGGGCGGAGATGAGGGGAAGGGCGGAGGGTGAGGGGAAGGGCGGAGGGTGAGGGGAAGGGCGGAGGGTGAGGGAAAGGGCGGAGGGTGAGGGGAAGGGCGGAGGGTGAGGGGAAGGGCGGAGGGTGAGGGGAAGGGCGGAGGGTGAGAAGAAGGGCGGAGGGTGAGAGGAAGGGCGGAGGGTGAGATAAAGGTCGGAGGGTGTGAGGAAGGGAGAGGGGTGAGAGGAAGGGCGGAGGGTGAGGGGAAGAAGCGGAAACGGGGAAAGAGGCGGAAAACGGGAAAACGGAAAACGGAAAACGGAAACGGGGTAAGCGGCGGCGGTGCGCGCGCAACGGGATTAATTGGCGAGTGAACGATGGTGACGCACGATGGTGACGCACGATGGACGGGCACAGGGGTGGGGGAAAACGGCGGAGGGACGAAGGGGAACGGCGGAAGGAAGAGAGGAAAGGGTGGAGAATCAAGGGATGCGTGGGAGGCGGCAACAAGAGCAGGGTTCGAAAGCGAGGCCTAGAGCATGAGAAGATGCATGGGTGACGGTGAGACGCGTGACTAAGGCGAGCGACACGTAGGACGGGACGCCGCATCATGTGTTTGAGCCGATTCGAAGCGCGTGGGACGCGCTGCAACGGACTAATGAAGGAACGAACCATGGCGAATGAGGGATTGCGCGCGGCTGACGGGCTGACGGGCTAACAGCTCACGGCTGACGGCTGACGGGCTAACGGCTGACGGCTGACGGGCTGACGGGCTGACGGGCTAACGGCTGACGGCTCACGGGCTCACGGCTCACGGCTCACGACTCGGTCGTTTATTGACGCTGATCGCGAAAACGAAATCAGAGGAGGCCCTGATAGGTGGAATAGATGAAAAGCTGTCTCGCAGCTCGTGAAAAACAAGGTGATGGCGGGTTCTCTGAAGAAGGTTGAGTCTGCACTCGTTATAAGATGTGTAACATCTAGGTGTACATGAAGTTCCTTAATTTCCTTGTTCTTATGGGACGGTTTGTTGTTAGTGTGCAATCACAGGCTCGTTGCACGTCACCACTTGCTAATCGTTTTTTTTTTTTAAAGCAACATATTTCCTCTTGATGCTATTGTTGCTCGTTATACCACCCTTCCTCTGCACTCTAGAACGCCTTATCATTCATTTCCTCTTCCAGTAACAGAATAACCCACACAGGCACAGTGCCAACTATACCTGATCAGACCTGACCGTTCAGTCCTTGGAATCTGAGCTGTGGTTGACCACCTAGCAGTTAGTCACAGACTCACAGGCTTTATGATTCACTTCATTTGTCTATATTTGGAGCCACCTGTGCAATGCACTAGTAGCTTGGTGAAACATTTACACCGGTGGGCAGGCAATGTCCAATTCACTGATAAGCAGTTTACCTACCGCAAAAGAAGCAGCATGGCATGAATGGTGAGTACTGACAGGTACAAAAAACGGTAGTACAGGCACATGCACACCAGCAGCTGCCTGCTCACCCATACACTCCGAGCCATCCCTTTCCCGTGCAAGCAGCATCGCTCCCCATCCTCACCAAGCAACATCCCTCCCCATTCTCACCAAGCTCTGCCTGTCCGCCCCGTACTTCTCTCCCCTTGCTGCTCACCCTCCCTCACTCACCTCACTCCCTCCCTCCTCCCCTCACCCACTCACCACTTCACCTCTCCCCCAGCCTCTCCCCCAGCCTCTCCCCCAACCTCTTCCCTAACCTGGTTCCCGCCTATGCCCCCATCGCCAGCTCCCCCATTCCCATCGCCCTTCCCTCCCTCTTTTCCTCCCTCCCAGCATTCCTCCTCTCCTCCCTTGTTTCCCCCTCGGTTCCCCTTGTTTCCCCCTCGGTTCCCCTTGTTTCCTCATCTCACCCTCTCCCACCTTATCGTCCTCCCCCACAACTCCTCCCCCACACCTTCCCCTTCCTCCTCCAACCCGCCTCTCAACGCACCACCCCTTTCTGTCCCCCCTTCACCTCCCTCCACAGCCTCGCCTCCCTCTCTCTCCCCGCCCTCTCCCCCCTCGCCCCCCCTCCTCGCGCGCTGCACTTGACTGTCTCTAGCCATCGTCCCCATCATGTTCGAGCCCCCTTCGCCCCCTTCGCGTCGACTCCGCTCCACGTGGACGTGTCGCTCGCACACGCCCACCTCCGCGTCCCCTCCCACCGCCCCGCACCCGCGCACGTCCACGTGGCGCAGCCCCCGCGCGCGCGCCAGTCCGGCGGGCAGCTCCGCCAGCGCGGAGCACCCGTCCAGCAGCAGCGAGTGCAGCGCGGGGAGGGACGCGAGGTCGGGGGGGAGCGCGGAGAGAGACGCGCAGGACGAGAGCCTGAGCACGCGGAGGGCGGGCAGGCGGGAGAGCGAGGCGGGGAGGCGGGAGAAGGCGCGGCAGTTGCGGACGGACAGGCGCGCGAGGAGAGGCAGCGGGCCGAAGTCGTCGGGGAGGTGCGTGAGCAGCGCGCAGCTTGCGATGTCGAGCGACTCGAGCGCGGAGAGGCGCGGGAGGGACGCGGGGAGGCGGGCGAGCGCGGAGCAGTCTGTAAGAGAGGCGCTTGAGGGCGCGCAGCTGGCCTATGGCGTCGGGGAGGGCGCGCAGGGCGGGGCACTTGGCGAGGGAGAGCGTGTGGAGGCGGGGGAGGGCGCAGAGGGACGCGGGGAGCGCGGCGAGGAGGGGGCATTCGGAGATACGTAGCGCTTCTAGGCGGGTCAGCCCGCTGAGAGTGTCTGGAAGGGACGCGATCGCCGCGCTCGCTATAATCAGCTTTCCTAAGCGGCCCAGCTGGCCAATGGAGTCTGGCAGCGCGGTGAGCGCACCGCACCTGGTGACGCTGAGGCGCGTCAGCGCGCTGAGCCCGCTCATGGCGGCGGGCACGGCAGCAGACTCCGCAGCGCCGAGCGCCGTTTGGCGGCCTAGTGACGCGGGCAGGCTCCGCAGCGCGGGGCAGTTGTCGAACTCCAGCGACTCGAGCGCCGCCAGGTGGCCCAGCGATTCGGGAAGCGCAGCGAGCTCGGACGCGGAGGTTATTTTGAGCGCGCGGAGGGCGGAAAGCACGGAGAGCGCGGGGGGAAGGCAGTTGATGTGCCGCAGGAGGAGGAGCGAGAGGGAGGTGAGCGCGGTGAGGCGGAAGACTTCGGTGGGGACGGAGTAGAGCGCGGGGAGGTCGGTGAGCGTGAGCGCGTGCAAGGATTGCGCACGCGGGGAGGGCGGGGGATAAATGGGTGAAAAAATAGCAGCATTCGAGGGAGAGAGACTACACCAGCGCGAGGCGCGCGACAGGCTGGCGACGTCCATCCGCCTCTGCTCGCGCGCCGTCCCTGATCAGCGAAGCAAGACCCGACACGTTCTTCAGCACCACGTGCGCCAATCGCAGCAGAGCCAGCAGTGTGGGCGGCAGTCCTCTCATCGACTTGCTCGGCGCCAGCACCAACCGCTCCAGTGACGTCAGCGTCGCGATCGACGCGGGCAGCTCGGCAATCGGCGTGTCGACGATCTCGACCTCGCGGAGCGCTGGCGCCGCGCCGATGTCGTCGGGGAGCGCGCGGAGGCTGCGGCAGTGGCGGATGGTGAGGGACTCGAGGGAGATGGGCGGAAAGCGGCCCCAACCCCGGCTGACGTTCTCCAGGCGCAACTCCTCCAGCTTGCGCCACTCCTCCCCCACGTCGGGCAACGCGCAACTGATGTTGCGCAGGACCAGGCGGCACAGCTCCTTGAGCGCGCCGACGCTCTCCGGAATGCCCTCCAGGCGGAACCACCCGTGGATTTCCAGCGCCGTCAGTGCGCTCAGCGCGCCGAGCTGCGCGGGCAGCCGGTGCATCACGCGGCAGTCTGTTAGGCAGAGGCGGGACAGCCGCGTGAGCTGCGTGACGGACGCGGGGAGGCACCGCAGCTCGGGGCAGCTGACGCGGAGCTCCTCCAGCGCGCGCAGCGCGCCGAACTCGTCGGGAAGAACGGTAAGGAGCGCCAAGCTGAGGTTGAGCACGCGAAGTGACAAGAGCGATGCGAGCGAGGAAGGAAGCTTTGTTATGTTGCCGAGGCTGTGGTCGAGAGTGAGCTCCTCGAGGCGCGAAGCGCGGAGGAAGAAGCGGCCGAGGCACGGGGGCGTGATGCGGAAGTGCGGCACCCCGGTGTACCGCGGCTCGTCCAGGCGCAGGCGGGAGAGCTGCGGGCAGGCGGAGGGCAGCGCCGTCAGGAAGTCGTCGTTCAGAAAATCGACACTCCTGTAGGCTAGTGTGAGCGAGGTCACGTTGGGAAATTTCGACAACCCGTGCAGCAGCTCGCCTGCGTGGAGGTTGCGCTCGGCGCTGACGTGGACGGCTTGCTGCGCGTTTTGCGCAAGGAGCAGCCACCGGCGGCACACGAGCGCGTGGTGCATCGCATCGCTGGAAGAGGCTCACTCGAGAATTGCTGAGACTACGTCGTCGGGCAAACCGTTGATGATATCCTCGCCCGGCTGGAGCGTGCCTTTCATTGGCTCCAGATCTCGCGGCTCTTCTGTCACGTGGGCATCAGGCGATGTGGTCGTTGCATCCATGGCTTCTGCGTAAAGAACTGTTTCGCGCGATGTGGGGCTGTTGCAGACAATGGAAGGTATGCCTACGGTCTGGGATGAGGAGTAGTAGGAAGCACAAGAAAAAATTGTGCACGGACAGTATGGGGGAGAGGTGATGGATGGGAGTGGAAGAGACGAATGAAGCAGATGGGCAAGGCAGTCCGAGCGTGCACTCCGTACGGGCAGTCCGTGCGTGGAGTCCGTCCGTGGGCAGGTTTCCCACATCCAAGATTTGTGTCAGAACGAGCCGCGTTTACCACGCGATTCGAACAGTCTGACACCTAGGTTCTGTACAGCATGAAATCACAACACGAAATTGCGGTTACAGAGTTGGTGAAGAAACGGGTGATACTGTATATGATATGAACTTGTGAAACTGGAATCTCAGGTTTCTGGCACACTTAACATTGTTAACGAGTGCTGATGTATCGAAGATATCTTTTGCACTCCTCTCACCGCGACTCCGGTAGGAGTATCCGAAACATCCTTGACCCCGTACCGTACCCAACCTCTCAGAAAATCGTTCAACTGCAAGCTCACTGAGCTGGGTTCACAACAACTCTTGGGAGTGCCGCATGACTTGTTCGAGCCTTGGGATTAGCGGATTAGAAAAGGTAAGCTCAACAGCCCAGGAAAGCAGCGGAATGCCGAGTAACGCTGTGGAAGCATGCAGTTTATGTACGCCTAGATCTCCAGCTGTTCGCTCTCGGCTCCACGCGCGTCCTAGATTTACCCGTCATGGGAGACGATGAGGACTCGCCTCTCCATCCTTCCCTTAAGACTTCTCTCAAGCAGCGGCCATCAGGGCAGACGACGTCGCACGCGACGTCGCTGGCGACGATTCTGTCTCACGGCAGCGACGCTGCGAAACCCGTCGCGAGCGTGGCTTCGAATAGGAGCCGCGTCTCCGCCGTCCGATGAGGATCTGGACCGTCTGAATAGCTCCGGTAATTCGACACGCCAGCACGAGGCGAATGAGATGCCCACGTGGCTGACGCTGTCTGACGTCAGCGCGATAAGCTCAGGAGCCGAGAACGAGCCAGGGGGCCGCGAGGCGTGGGATGTAACGCATCACCTACCTACCCTAGCGACTATTCTAGCTAAGGCTCTCTAAAGCGCTACCTACGCAAGGTAGCGACTTACGGGAAGAAAGGGTTGGAAGGGATGATTGTTGATTGGTCCACAATTGTGAATCACCATCCACTAAAAGACAAACTAGGTTGGGAACCAACCCAACCTTTGCATTGGTGGACATTCAAACCAATAACATTTCAATGCTGCTGTTACAAGTTACAACAGGCAACCAGACATTTCTTATCATAAATAAGTTGCTCTCATTGGTTGCAAATCCAACCAACATGCCACCTAAGCAAACTCACCTTAAGGAGCTCCTTACCCTTGTTGCCATGGAGGAGGTGGAGCTCCCCAAGGGGTATTGAGGAAGGGGTTTGGAGCTCCAAGGCGCATTCTCTCATTCCCAACTCCAATTGATCAATTTTTGGAAATGGGATTTCTCTAAGTACAGAACTTTTCCCTCACAAGTGCTCTAAGTTCCAACTGTCCCTTTGGTGGAAGCTACTCTATCACCCTCCAAGCTTCAACTACCAAGTCTAGAAGACTCAAAGCTATCTTAGGAGCTAGTTTACCTTGTGTGTTTTATTGTTGGCGTTTTTATAAGCCTACTAGTGAACTGGTGGACACCCCCGTCCTGGAGCGCACATCCTGCCACCAAGTTCGTAGAGAACGAGGGGAGGTGGAGAACTCACAGTGTGCCCGACGGGACCGCAGGACAGGGAAGGACAGTGGAAGAGGTCGCAATGACCGGACCCCCAGAGGGGTCAGCAAGGGAGACAGCAACTGGCCGAGCAAGCGGCTCAAGGGCAGTGCGGTCACGAAAGAAGCAGCGAGAAGCACCTGAGTCCAGTGTGAAGGTGTGCAGTGCTGGAGTCGACTCAGTACCAAGGGGGGCAGACACACAAGCACCTAGAGCAGCTGCCTCACCAGCACCTGGGGTAGCCGACACGCGAGTACCTGGAGCGGCAGACGCACTAGCCCTAATGCCCGGGTCGGGCGGCACACACAAGTACTCAGCACCCTCTCCACTAGTAGACATCACATACATAGCAGATAGAATAGCATCAAAGTCTAGAGCATAGATATCAATCCCCTTCTTCAGGAGATCAATCCAGCGGGGCAGCTCAGTGGCCTGAGGGAACTGAACACGCCAAGCGTCGTCGAGACGAGCGAAGCAGCGCTGTGTGGCGTGCAGCCGTCCACACTGTTGACCAGTGCGGTCACCAGTGCGAATGACGTACATGCAGCTAAGGCCACCCCCACCCCCGTGCAGAGAGTACCACTCACGGACCTCCTGGGGCGAAGGAGTGTGCTGATGGCCCTGGCCACCGCCAGCGCCTCCACGACCACCACCACCGCCGCCACCTCCTCGACCACCCCAACCCCTGCCGCCGCCTCGTCCACCGTCACCCCAACCACCGCCTCCGCCCCTGCCACCTCCCCCGCCGCTGCCGCCACCACCCCCACCGCTGCCACTAGTCCCTCGAGTCGTGCCACCACCCCCGTCGCCTCCACCGCCCCCACCGCCGCCTCCCCCGCCGTCACCACCACCACCCTTGCCCCCTTTGCCCTTGCCGCTGCGGCGCCCGCTCGAAGCAGACGCAGTGCCGACCTTCTCAGCACCAAGAAGGTCGACAGCAGCAGCAGAGGCGACAGAGGGAAGAAGGGGGGAAGGAGAACACCCCTCAAAGAACGGGGTACGGGGGTCGCCACGAGAGGCACCTACAGCGACTATGCTAGTCTCAGCTGCAAGCAGTTCCTTCTCGAGGAGGGCAATGGTGAGATCAGTGGGGCAGCGAGCTAGGAAGTGGTCCCTAACAGCACGAAGTGTGTCAGGGAGGCGGGTGACTAGGTGGTAGAGAGTGAGCCAGAGTGGAGGGGGGTGCGTGGCAAGGAACTCAGCGGGCATGGCGGCACGGAAGCGGGCCTCACTAGTACGGAGGTGCGTGATGAGGTCAGCGACTGTGTGGAAAGAGGCCAGGTCGGGAAACAGGTAGGGGAGGGAGAGATGGCCTAGTGCGGCAGAGGCAGGTGAGGAGTAGCGAGCAACTACAGCTGTGTACAGTGCCTGTGCAGTCTTGTGCTGGCCAAAGTGCTCGCGTTCGTCTATCGGCAGGGAGTTGCGAATAGCGAAGCGAGCGTGGGCATCACGAGTCTGCCACTGTGAGCGAGCAGTGCTGTCAGCAGTAGCAGCAGGGGCAGTGACATGGCCTAGGGCGTGATCGTACAGTGAGATGTCATCCTTGGCTGTGAGCTGTAGGTAGAGGTGCAGGTCATCTAGCCAGGTGTCAAACTTCACTGGGCGGCCCTCAGCATCAAAAGCTAGAACCTGTGGGCTAGCCATAGGAGCAGTAGAAGAAGCAGCAGTAGCAATAGAAGAAGCAGTTACGGCGGCTCAGTTCGGGCAGGGAGGCGCGGCTCGGGTGGGGCGGCTCGGTTCGGGTCGAGTCGCGCGGCTCGGCTGGGTTCGCGCGGCTCGGCTCGGGTCGCGCGGCTCGGTTTGGTCGCGCGGCTCGGTTCGGTACCTGGCCGCTCGGGGCCTTTAGGGACGGCGGGCACGAGGCCTAACGGGGCCTATAAGGGGCCGACGGGGCCATTTGGGGCCGTTAAGGAGGTAAGGACGGGGCTGTTTGGGGCCTTAAGGAGGTAAGCGCGGGGCCGTTCGGGGCCTTAACAGGGCCGATTAGGGGTCGACGGGGCCGCTAGGACGGTGAGCGCGAGGCCTTATGGGGCCACTAGGGGCCGACGGGGAGGTAAGCGCGGGGCCGTTAGGGGCCTTAACGGGGCCTATTAGGGGTCGACGGGGCCGCTAGGACGGTGGGCGCGGGGCCTAACGGGGCCACTAGGGGCCGACGGGGCCGTTCTGGGCCGCTAGAGAGGTAAGCGCGGGGCCGTCAAGGGGGCCTCTAGGGGTCGACGGGGCCGTACTAGGCCTCTAGGGAGGTAAGCGCGTGGGCCGTGTGGGGCCTCTAGAGGCGGGCCGTCGGTGCCTTAGGTGGCCGTGAAAAACCGAGGCGCCCTAGGTAGATAGGTAGGTAGGCAGGTAGGTAGGTAGTTAGGTAGTGGTGGGCCCTTAAAAATTCGGTCCTAGGAAGGACCTGCTCTATACCATGTTGAATAACTGAACAGGAATGAATGAACTACGAGTGAAAACAGTACAAATACCTAACCCTAGAATTGTGTACCCCCTACAGGCTAACCCACTGTAGCCTAAACAAGTACAACAACATATATAATGTTTGACACCAGGAGCTTGCCTGGTCCAGGAGCTTGCCTGGTCCAGAAGCTGGCCTGGTCCACGAGCTTGCCTGGTCCAGGAGCTTGCCCGGTCCAGGAGCTTGCCTGGTCCAAGAGCATGCCTGGTCCAAGAGCTTGCGTGGTCCAGGAGCTTGCCTGGTCCAGGAGCTTGCCTGGTCCAGGAGCGTGCCTGGTCCACGAGCTTGCCTGGTCCAGGAGCTTGCCTGGTCCGGGACCTTGCCTGGTCTAGGAGCTTGCCTGGTCCAGGAGTGTGCCTGGTCTAGGAGCTTGCCTGATCCAGGAGCTTGCCTAGTCCAGAAGCTTGCCTGGTCCAGGAGCTTGCCAGGTCCAGGAGCTTGCCTGGTCCAGAAGCTGGCCTGGTCCACGAGCTTGCCTGGTCCAGGAGCTTGCCCGGTCCAGGAGCTTGCCTGGTCCAAGAGCATGCCTGGTCCAAGAGCTTGCGTGGTCCAGGAGCTTGCCTGGTCCTAGAGCTTGCCTGGTCCAGGAGCGTGCCTGGTCCACGAGCTTGCCTGGTCCAGGAGCTTGCCTGGTCCGGGACCTTGCCTGGTCTAGGAGCTTGCCTGGTCCAGGAGTGTGCCTGGTCTAGGAGCTTGCCTGATCCAGGAGCTTGCCTAGTCCAGGAGCTTGCCTGGTCCAGGAGCTTGCCTGGTCCAGGAGCTTGCCTGGTCCAGGAGCGTGCCTGGTCCACGAGCCTGCCTGGTCCAAGAGCTTGCCTGGTCCAAGAGCGTGCCTGGTCCACGAGCGTGCCTGGTCCAAGAGCTTGCCTGGTCCAGGAGCGTGCGCGGTCGAGGAACTTGCCCGGTCCAGGACCTTGCCTGGTCTAGGAGCTTGCCTGGTCCAGGAGCGAGCCTGGTCGAGGAGCTTGCCTGGTCAAGGAGCTTGCCTGGTCCAGGAGCGTGCCTAGTCCACGAGCTTGCCTGGTCCAGGAGCTTGCCTGGTCCAGGAGCTTGCCTGGTCCAGGAGCTTGCCTAGTCCAGGAGCTTGCCTGGTCCAGGAGCTTGCCTGGTATAGGAGCTTGCCTGGTCCAGGAGCGTGCCTGGTCCACGAGCCTGCCTGGTCCAAGAGCTTGCCTGGTCCAAGAGCCTGCCTGGTCCACGAGCGTGCCTGGTCCAAGAGCTTGCCTGGTCCAAGAGCTTGCCTGGTCCAAGAGCTTGCCTGGTAGAGGAGCTTGCCTGGTCCAAGAGCTTGCCTGGTCCACGAGCTTGCCTAGTCCAGGAGCGTGCCTGGTCCACGAGCTTGCCTGGTCCAGGACCTTGCCTGGTCTAGGACCTTGCCTGGTCCAGGAGCGTGCCTGGTCCAGGAGCTTGCCTGGTCGAGGAGCTTGCCTTGTCCAGGAGCGTGCCTGGTCCACGAGCTTGCCTGGTCCAGGAGCTTGCCTGGGCCAGGAGCTTGCCTGGTCCAAGAGCTTGCCTGGTCCAAGAGCTTGCGTGGTCCAGGAGCTTGCCTGGTCCAGGAGCTTGCCTGGTCCAGGAGCGTGCCTGGTTCATGAGTTTGCCTAGTCCAGGAGCTTGCCTTGTCCAGGAGCGTGCCTAGTTCACGAGATTGCCTGGTCCAGGAGCTATCTTGGTCCAGGAGCTTGCCTGGTCCAGGAGCTTGCCTGTTCCAGGAGCGTGCCTGGTCCAGGAGCTTTCCTTGTCTAAGAGCTTGCCTGGTCCAGGAGCTTGCCTGGTCCACGAGCCTGCCTGGTCCAAGAGCTTGCCTGGTCCAGGAGCGTGCATTGTCCACGAGCGTGCTGTTAACGGGAAGGGAGTGTTTGCCCCGCCCTTGCTTGGGCAACGCCGACAACTTGGTCGGATGTACGGGAGTAGCAGCCGACCGCTCACAGTGGGATAGCTGCTCGACAGGTTACGACGAGCTGCAGCGGATCGCTGTGGTGTTGCTGTCGACCAGGATGCTCGACAGCTGCAACTGACTGGCCTGGGCGACGGGTGAGCCATCCGGGAGGTCGACGAAGCAGTCCGTCGACCTACAGTTCGACGGGGAAGTCTATGGAGCATCCGTCGAGCTGCAGCTCGACCGGGGAGGTCTATGGAGCATCCCGTCGAACCTCAGCTCGACCGGGAGGTCAACGGAGCATCCTGTCGAACTGCAGTTCGACCGGGAGGTCGACGGAGCAGTTCTGGTCGACGGAAGGGGTCCGTCGACCAAGGGGTAGCTTGATGGGAGGTGTGGTCGACCACGAGCGCCCGATGGTCGACCAGATGGACCCACTGGTCGTCGGGAGGCACCTGGGAGTCGACCAGAGCACCAGGGGTCGACCAGGTCGACCGGGTAACCTGCTCGACGAGTTCTGCGGAGGCACGCGAACGTCATCGAGATCGCGATGGCGCAGACGACTTCGGGCTGGTACCCCGAAGTTGATGTGGCTCGTCAGGTGCAGACAACAGCCGACAGATGCCCAGCGAGGCAAGTCAGGCCAATCGTCTATGCACACCTGCGAGCGTGCACACTGCTGCGTTCTACGGGGCAATGCTGGACAGCCGCTCTGCTGCAGCGTTGGCACGCCAACGACCTGCTACGATGGCAGGTCGCCTTTCTGCAGTACTGGCGCGGCTCCTCTACGCAACGCTGGCAGGCGGTCGACCGAGCTGTGCTGGCGGTTGACCAGGCTAGCAGCAGGTTGCTAGGTGCCTGATGTAGTCATTGTTGCCATCTCTTGTTGTATGATTCTGGAATTCCAACTTTGCTAGTGGAAATCTTGCCAAATTCTTCTGTAAATGTGCAAACACTAAGGAACCAAGCAAAGCTACAATCACCTCTAGTAGTTTGTGCCAACCCCTGTAGTCTAGCTCACTACCGTTGTAGAGTTTATCTCCTCACGTGCCTGGTCCTGGACCAGGCAAGCTCCTTGACCAGGCAAGCTGCTGGATCAGGCAAGCTCCTAGACAAAGCAAGCTCCTTGACCAGGCAAGCTCCTGGACCAGGCAAGCTCTAGACCAGGCACGCTCGTGGACCATGCACGCTCTTGGACCAGGCAAGCTCTTGGACCAGGCAGGCTCGTGGACCAGGCAAGCTCGTGGACCAGGCAGGCTCGTGGACCAGGCAGGCTCGTGGACCAGGCACGCTCCTGGACCAGGCAAGCTCCTGGACCAGGCAAGCTCCTGGACCAAGCACGCTCCTGGACCAGGCAAGCTCCTAGACCAGGCAAGCTCCTGGACCAGGCAAGCTCTTGGACCAGGAAAGATCCTGGACCAGGCAAGCTCGTGGACCAGGCACGAGCCTAGACCAGGCAAGGTCCAGGACCAGGCAAGCTCCTGGACCAGGCAAGCTCGTGGACCAGGCACATTCCTGGACCAGGCAAGCTCCTGGACCAGGCAAGCTCGTGGACCAGGCCAGCTCCTGGACCAGGCAAGCTCCTGGACCAGGCAAGCTCCTGGACTAGGCAAGCTCCTGGACCAGGCAAACTCCTGGACCAAGCAAGCTCGTGGACTAGGCACGCTCCTTGACCACGCAAGCTCCTGGACCAGGCAAGCTACTGGACCATGCAAGCTCCTGGACCAGGCAAGCTCCTAGACCTGGCAAGCTCCTGGACCAGGCAAGCTCGTGGACCAGGCAAGCTCCTGGACCAGGCAAGCTCCTGGACAAGGCAAGCTCCTAGACTAGGCAAGCTCCTGGACCAGGCAAACTCCTGGACCAGGTAGGCTCGTGGACCAGGCACGCTCCTGGACCAGGCAAGCTCCTGAACCTGGCAAGCTGCTGGACCACGCGAGCTCTTGGACTAGGCACGCTCCTAGACCAGGCAAGCTCTTGGACCAGGCAGGCTCGTGGACCAGGCAAGCTCTTGGACCAGGCAAGCTCCTGGAACAGGCAAGCTCCAAGACTAGGCAAGCTCCTCGACCACGCAAGCTCCTGGACTAGGCAAGCTCCTAGACCAGGAACGCTCGTGGACCAGGCACGCGCTTGGACAAGGCAAGCTCTTGGCACGGTGGGTTGAACACACGGTGGGTTGAACACAAGGTGGGTTGAACACACGGTGGGTTGAACACACGGTGGGTTGATCACACGGTGGGTTGAACACACGGTGGGTTGAACACATGGTGGGTTGACCACACGATAGGTTGAACACACTGTGGGTTGAACACACGGTGGGTTGAACACACGGTGGGTGGAACACACGGTGGGTTGAACACACGGTGGGTTGAACACACGGTGGGTTGATCACACGGTGGGTTGAACACACGGTGGGTTGAACACATGGTGGGTTGAACACACGGTGGGTTCATCAAACGGTGCGTGGAACACACGGTGGGTTGAACAGACGGTGGGTTGAACACACGATAGGTTGAACACACGGTGGGTTGAACACATGGTGGGTTGAACACACGGTGGGTTGAACACGGGGTAGGTTCAACACACGTTGGGTTCAACACACGGTGCATTGAACACACGGTGGGTGGAACACACGGTGGGTTGAACACCCGGTAGGTTGAACACACGGTGGGTTGATCACACGGTGCGTGGAACACACGGTGGTTTGAACACACGGTGGGTTCAACACACGGTGGGTTCAACACACGGTGCTTTGAACACACGGTGCGTTGATCACACGGTGCGTTGAACACACGGTGGGTTGAATACGCGGTGGGTTCAACACACGGTGGGTTGAACACACGGTGGGTTGAACACACAGTGGGCTCAACACACGGTGCGTTAAACACACAATGGGTGGAACACACGGTGGGTTGAACACACGGTGGGTTGAACACACGGTGGGTTGATCACACGGTGGGTGGAACACACGGTGGGTTGAACACACGGTGGGTTGAACACACGATAGGTTGAACACACGGTGGGTTGAACACACGGTGGGTTGAAGACACGCTGGGTTGAACACCCGGTAGGTTCAACACACGGTGGGTTCAACACACGATGCGTTTAACATACGGTGGGTGGAACACACGGTGGGTTCAACACACGGTGGGTTGAACACACGGTGGGTTCAACACACGGTGGGTTCAACACACAGTGCGTTGAACACACGGTGGGTGGACACACGGTGGGTTGAACACACGCTGGGTTGAACACACGATGGGCTGATCACACGGTGGGTTGAACACAAGGTGGGCTCAACACACGGTGCGTTGAACATTCGGTGGGTGGAACACACGGTGGGTTGAACACAAGGTGGGTTAGACACACGGTAGGTTGAACACACGGTGGGTTGAACACATGGTGGGTTGAACACACGGTGGGTTGAACACATGGTGGGTGGAACACATGGTGGGTTGAACACACGGTGGGTTGAACACACAGTGGGTTGAACACACGGTGGGTTCAACACACGGTGGGTTGAACACACGGTGGGTTGAATACTCGGTGGGTTGAACACACTGTGGGTTGAACACACGGTGGGTTGAACACACGGTGGGTTGAACACACGGTGGGTGGAACACACGGTGGGTTGAACACATGGTGGGTTGAACACACGGTGGGTTGAAGACACGATAGGTTGAACACACGGTGGGTTGAACACATGGTGGGTTGAACACACGGTGGGTTCAACACATTGTAGGTTCAACACACAATGGGTTCAACACACGGTGCGTTGAACACACGGTGGGTGGAACACACGGTGGGTTGAACACACGGTGGGTTGAACACACGGTGGGCTGATCACACGGTTGGTGGAACACACGGTGGGTTGAACACACGGTGGGTTGAACACACGATAGGTTGAACTCACGGTGGGTTGAACACACGGTGGGTTGAACACACGGTGGGTTCAACACACGGTGGGTTGAACACACGGTGCGTTGAACAAACGGTGGGTGGAACACACGGTGGGTTGATCACACGGTGGGTTGATCACACGGTGGGTGGAACACACGGTGCGTTGAACACACGGTGGGTTGAACACACGATAGGTTGAACACACGGTGGGTTGAACACACGGTGGGTTGAACACACGGTGGGTTGAACACACGGTAGGTTCAACACACGGTGGGTTAAACACACTGTGCGTTGAACACACGGTGGGTGGAACACACGGTGGGTTGAACACACGTTGGGTTGAACTCACAGTGGGATGATTACATCGTGGGTTGAACACACGGTGGGTTGCACACACGGTGGGTTGAACATACGGTGGGTTCAACACACGGTGCGTTGAACACACGGTGGGTGGAACACACGGTGGGTTGAACACACGTTGGGTTGAACTCACAGTGGGATGATTACACCGTGAGTTGAACACTCGGTGGGTTGCACACACGGTGGGTTGAAGATACGGTGGGTTCAACACACGGTGCGTTGAACACACGGTGGGTTGAACACACAGTACGTTGAACACACGGTGGGTGGAACACACGGTGGGTTGAATACACGGTGGGTTGAACACACGGTGGGTTGAACACACAGTGGGTTGAACACACGGTGGGTTTCAACACACGGTGGGTTCAACACACGGTGGGTTCAACACACAGTGGGTTGAATACACAATGGATGGAACACACGGTAGGTTGAACACATGGTGGGTTGAACACACGGTGGGTTGAACACACGGTGGGTGGAACACACGGTGGGTTGAACACACGGTGGGTTGAACACACGGTGGGTTGATCACACGGTGGGTTGAACACACGGTGGGTTGAACACATGGTGGGTTGAACACACGGTGGGTTCATCACACGGTGCGTGGAACACACGGTGGGTTGAACACACATTGGGTTGAACACACGATAGGTTGAACACACGGTGGGTTGAACACACGGTGGGTTGAACACACGGTGGGTTGAACACGGGGTAGGTTCAACACACGGTGGGTTCAACACACGGTGCGTTGAACACACGGTGGGTGGAACACACGGTGGGTGGACACACGGTGGGTTGAATACACGCTGGGTTGAACACACGGTGGGCTGATCACACGGTGGGTTGAACACAAGGTGGGTTGAACACACGGTAGGTTGAACACACGGTGGGTTGAACACACGGTGGGTGGAACACACGGTGGGTTGAACACACGGTGGGTTGAACACACGGTGGGTTGAACACACGGTGGATTGAACACACGGTGGGTTGAACACACAGTGGGTTCAACAGACGGTGCGTTGAACACACAGCTGGTGGAACACACGGTGGGTTGAACACATGGTGGATTGAATACACGGTGGGTTGAACACATGATAGGTTGAACACACGGTGGGTTGAACACACGGTGGGTTGAACACACGGTGGGTTGAACACACGTTGGGTTGAACACACGGTGTGTTGAACACACGGTGTGTTGAACACACGATTGGTTGAACACACGGTGGGTTGAACACATGGTGGGTTGAACACACGGTAGGTTGAACACACGGTGGGTTGAACACACGGTGGGTTGAACACACGGTGGGTTGAACACACGGTGGGTTGAACGCACGATAGGTTGAACACATTGTGGGTTGAACACACGGTAGATTTAACACACGGTGGGTTGAACACACGGTGGGTTCAACACACGGTGGGTTGAACACACGGTCCGTTGAACACACGGTGGGTTGAACACACGGTGGGTTGAACATACGGTGGGCTGATCACACGGTGGGTTGAACACACGGTGGGTTCAACACACGGTGCGTTGAACACACGGTGGGTGGAACACACGGTGGGTTGAACACAAGGCGGGTTGAACACACGGTGGGTTGAACACGGGGTAGGTTCAACACACGGTGGGTTCAACACACGGTGCGTTGAACACACGGTGGGTGGAACACACGGTGGGTTGAACACCCGGTAGGTTGAACACATGGTGGGTTGATCACACGGTGCGTGGAACACACGGTGGGTTGAACACACGGTGGGCTGAACACACGGTGGGTTGATCACATGGTGGGTGGAACACACGGTGGGTTGAACACACGGTGGGTTGAACACACGATAGGTTGAACACACGGTGGGTTGAACACACGGTGGGTTGAACACCCGGTGGGTTGAACACCCGGTAGGTTCAACACACGGTGGGTTCAACACACGATGCGTTGAACACACGGTGGGTGGAACACACGGTGGGTTGAACACACGGTGGGTTGAACACACGGTGGGTTGATCACATGGTGGGTGGAACACAGGGTGGGTTGAACACACGGTGGGTTCAACACACAGTGGGTTCAACACACAGTGCATTGAACACACGGTGGGTGGACACACGGTGGGTTGAACACACGCTGGGTTGAACACACGGTGGGCTGATCACACGGTGGGCTGAACATACGGTGGGTTCAGCACACAGTGCATTGAACACACAGTGGGTGGAACACACGGTGGGTTGAACACATGGTGGGTTGAACACACGGTGGGTTCATCACACGGTGCGTGGAACACACGGCGGGTTGAACACACATTGGGTTGAACACACGATAGGTTGAACACACGGTGGGTTGAACACACGGTGGGTTGAACACACGGTGGGTTGAACACGGGGTAGGTTCAACACACGGTGGGTTCAACACACGGTACGTTGAACACACGGTGGGTGGAACACACGGTGGGTTGAACACCCGGTAGGTTGAACACACGGTGGGTTGATCACACGGTGCGTGGAACACACGGTGGGTTGAACACACGGTGGGTTGAACACACGGTGGGTTGATCACACGGTGGGTGGAACACACGGTGGGTTGAACACACGGTGGGTTGAACACACGGTGGGTTGAACGCACGGTGGGTTGAACGCACGATAGGTTGAACACACAGTGGGTTGAACACACGGTAGATTTAACACACGGTGGGTTGAACACACGGTGGGTTCAACACACGGTGGGTTCAACACACGGTCCGTTGAACACACGGTGGGTTGAACACACGGTGGGTTGAACATACGGTGGGCTGATCACACGGTGGGTTGAACACACGGTGGGTTCAACACACGGTGCGTTGAACACACGGTGGGTGGAACACACGGTGGGTTGAACACAAGGCGGGTTGAACACACGGTGGGTTGAACACGGGGTAGGTTCAACACACGGTGGGTTCAACACACGGTGCGTTGAACACACGGTGGGTGGAACACACCGTGGGTTGAACACCCGGTAGGTTGAACACATGGTGGGTTGATCACACGGTGCGTGGAATACACGGTGGGTTGAACAGACGGTGGGCTGAACACACGGTGGGTTGATCACATGGTGGGTGGAACACACGGTGGGTTGAACACACGGTGGGTTGAACACACGATAGGTTGAACACACGGTGGGTTGAACACACGGTGGGTTGAACACCCGGTGGGTTGAACACCCAGTAGGTTCAACACACGGTGGGTTCAACACACGATGCGTTGAACACACGGTGGGTGGAACACACGGTGGGTTGAACACACGGTGGGTTGAACACACGGTGGGTTGATCACACGGTGGGTGGAACACAGGGTGGGTTGAACACACGGTGGGTTCAACACACAGTGGGTTCAACACACAGTGCATTGAACACACAGTGGGTGGACACACGGTGGGTTGAACACACGCTGGGTTGAACACACGGTGGGCTGATCACACGGTGGGCTGAACATACGGTGGGTTCAGCACACAGTGCATTGAACACACAGTGGGTGGAACACACGGTGGGTTGAACACATGGTGGGTTGAACACACGGTGGGTTCATCACACGGTGCGTGGAACACACGGCGGGTTGAACACACATTGGGTTGAACACACGATAGGTTGAACACACGGTGGGTTGAACACACGGTTGGTTGAACACACGGTGGGTTGAACACGGGGTAGGTTCAACACACGGTGGGTTCAACACACGGTACGTTGAACACACGGTGGGTGGAACACACGGTGGGTTGAACACCCGGTAGGTTGAACACACGGTGGGTTGATCACACGGTGCGTGGAACACACGGTGGGTTGAACACACGGTGGGTTGAACACACGGTGGGTTGATCACACGGTGGGTGGAACACACGGTGGGTTGAACACACGGTGGGTTGAACACACGGTGGGTTGAACACACGGTGGGTTGAACGCACGATAGGTTGAACACACAGTGGGTTGAACACACGGTAGATTTAACACACGGTGGGTTGAACACACGGTGGGTTCAACACACGGTGGGTTCAACACACGGTCCGTTGAACACACGGTGGGTTGAACACACGGTGGGTTGAACATACGGTGGGCTGATCACACGGTGGGTTGAACACACGGTGGGTTCAACACACGGTGCGTTGAACACACGGTGGGTGGAACACATGGTGGGTTGAACACAAGGCGGGTTGAACACACGGTGGGTTGAACACGGGGTAGGTTCAACACACGGTGCGTTGAACACACGGTGGGTGGAACACACGGTGGGTTGAACACCCGGTAGGTTGAACACATGGTGGGTTGATCACACGGTGCGTGGAACACACGGTGGGTTGAACAGACGGTGGGCTGAACACACGGTGGGTTGATCACATGGTGGGTGGAACACACGATGGGTTGAACACACGGTGGGTTGAACACACGATAGGTTGAACACACGGTGGGTTGAACACACGGTGGGTTGAACACCCGGTGGGTTGAACACCCGGTAGGTTCAACACACGGTGGGTTCAACACACGATGCGTTGAACACACGGTGGGTGGAACACACGGTGGGTTGAACACACGGTGGGTTGAACACACGGTGGGTTGATCACACGGTGGGTGGAACACAGGGTGGGTTGAACACACGGTGGTTTCAACACACAGTGGGTTCAACACACAGTGCATTGAACACACGGTGGGTGGACACACGGTGGGTTGAACACACGCTGGGTTGAACACACGGTGGGCTGATCACACGGTGGGCTGAACATACGGTGGGTTCAGCACACAGAGCATTGAACACACAGTGGGTGGAACACACGGTGGGTTGAACACATGGTGGGTTGAACACACGGTGGGTTCATCACACGGTGCGTGGAACACACGGCGGGTTGAACACACATTGGGTTGAACACACGATAGGTTGAACACACGGTGGGTTGAACACACGGTGGGTTGAACACACAGTGGGTTGAACACGGGGTAGGTTCAACACTCGGTGGGTTCAACACACGGTACGTTGAACACACGGTGGGTGGAACACACGGTGGGTTGAACACCCGGTAGGTTAAACACACGGTGGGTTGATCACAAGGTGCGTGGAACACACGGTGGGTTGAACACACGGTGGGTTGAACACACGGTGGGTTGATCACACGGTGGGTGGAACACACGGTGGGTTGAACACACGGTGGGTTGAACACACGATAGGTTGAACACACGGTGGGTTGAACACACGGTGGGTTGAACACCCGGTGGGTTGAACACCCGGTAGGTTCAACACACGGTGGGTTCAACACACGATGCATTGAACACACGGTGGGTGGAACACACGGTGGGTTGAACACACGGTGGGTTGAACACACGGTGGGTTGATCACACAGTGGGTGGAACACAGGGTGGGTTGAACACACGGTGGGTTCAACACACAGTGGGTTCAACACACAGTGCGTTGAACACACGGTGGGTGGACACACGGTGGGTTGAACACACGCTGGGTTGAACACACGGTGGGCTGATCACACGGTGGGTTGAACACAAGGTGGGTTGAACACACGGTAGGTTGAACACACGGTGGGTTGAACACACGGTAGGTGGAACACACGGTGGGTTGAACACACGGTGGGTTGAACACACGGTGGGTTGAACACACGGTGGATTGAACACACGGTGGGTTGAACACACAGTGGGTTCAACAGACGGTGCGTTGAACACACAGTTGGTGGAACACACGGTGGGTTAAACACATGGTGGATTGAATACACGGTGGGTTGAACACATGATAGCTTGAACACACAGTGGGCTGAACACACGGTGGGTTGAACACACGGTGGGTTGAACACACGTTGGGTTGAACACACGGTGTGTTGAACACACGGTGCGTTGAACACACGATGGGCTGAACACACGGTGGGTTGAACACATGGTGGGTTGAACACCCGGTAGGTTGAACACACGGTGGGTTGAACACACGGTGGGTTGAACACACGGTGGGTTGAACACACGGTGGGTTGAACACACGGTGGGTTGAACGCACGATAGGTTGAACACACAGTGGGTTGAACACACGGTAGATTTTACACACGGTGGGTTGAACACACGGTGGGTTCAACACACGGTGGGTTCAACACACGGTCCGTTGAACACACGGTGGGTTGAACACACGGTGGGTTGAACACACGGTGGGCTGATCACACGGTGGGTTGAACACACGGTGGGTTCAACACACGGTGCGTTGAACACACGGTGGGTGGAACACACGGTGGGTTGAACACAAGGCGGGTTGAACACACAGTAGGTTGAACACACGGTGGGTTGAACACACGGTGGCTTGATCACACAGTGGGTGGAACACACGGTGGGTTGAACACACGATGGGTTGAACACACGTTGGGTTGAACACACGGTGGGTTGAACACACAGTGGGTTCAACACACGTTGCGTTGAACACACAGTGGGTGGAACACACAGTGGGTTGAACACATGGTGGGTTGAACACATGGTGCGTTCAACACACGGTGGGTGGACACACGGTGGGTTGAACACACGGTGGGTTGAACACACGGTGGGCTGATCACACGGTGGGTTGAAGGATCAACACACGGTGGGTGGAACACACGGTGGGTTGAACACATGGTGGGTTGAATATACCGTGGGTTGATCACACGGTGGGTTGAACACACGGTGGGTAGAAGACAAGGTGGGTTGAACACACGAGAGGTTGAACACACGGTGGGTTGAACACACGGTGGGTTGAACACACGGTGGGTGGAACAAAAGGTGGGTTGAACATACGGTGGGTTGAACACACGGTAGGTTGATCACACGGTGGGTTGAACACACTGTGGGTTGAACACATGGTGGGTTGAACACACGGTGGGTTCATCACACGGTGCGTGGAACACACGGTGGGTTGAACACACGGTGGATTGAACACACGATTGGTTGAACACACGGTGGGTTGAACACATGGTGGGTTGAACACATGGTGGGTTGAACACGGGGTAGGTTCAACACACCTTGGGTTCAACACACGGTGCGTTGAACACACGGTGGGTGGTACACACGGTGGGTTGAACACCCGGTAGGTTGAACACACGGTGGTTTGAACACACGGTGGGTTCAACACACGGTGGGTTCAACATACGGTGCTTTGAACACACGGTGCGTTGATCACACGGTGCGTTGAACACACGGTGGGTTGAACACGCGGTGGGTTCAACACACGGTGGGTTGAACACACGGTGGGTTGAACACATAGTGGGTTCAACACACGGTGCGTTGAACACACAGTGGGTGGAACACATGGTGGGTTGAACACACGGTGGGTTGAACACACGGTGGGTTGAACACACGGTGGGCTGATCACACGGTGGGTTGAAGGATCAACACACGGTGGGTGGAACACACGGTGGGTTGAACACATGGTGGGTTGAACATACCGTGGGTTGATCAAACGGTGGGTTGAACACACGGTGGGTAGAAGACAGGGTGGGTTGAACACACAAGAGGTTGAACACACGGTGGGTTGAACACACGGTGGGTTGAACACACGGTGGGTGGAACACACGGTGGGTTGGACATACGGTGGGTTGAACACACGGTAGGTTGATCACACGGTGGGTTGAACACACTGTGGGTTGAACACATGGTGGGTTGAACACACGGTGGGTTCATCACAAGGTGCATGGAACACACGGTGGGTTGAACACACGGTGGTTTGAACACACAGTGGTTCAACACACGGTGGGTTCAACATACGGTGCTTTGAACACACGGTGCGTTGATCACACGGTGCGTTGAACACACGGTGGGTTGAACACGCGGTGGGTTCAACACACGGTGGGTTGAACACACGGTGGGTTGAACACACAGTGGGTTCAACACACGGTGCGTTGAACACACAGTGGGTGGAACACATGGTGGGTTGAACACACGGTGGGTTGAACACACGGTGGGTTGATCACACGGTGGGTGGAACACACGATGGGTTGAACACATGGTGGGTTGAACACACGATAGGTTGAACACACGGTGGGTTGAACACACGGTGGGTTGAACACACGGTGGGCTGAACACCCGGTAGGTTCAACACACGGTGGGTTCAACACACGATGCGTTGAACACACGGTGGGTGGAACACACGGTGGGTTCAACACACGGTGGGTTGAACACACGGTGGGTTGATCACACGGTGGGTGGAACACAGGGTGGGTTGAACACACGGTGGGTTCAACACACGGTGGGTTCAACACACAGTGTGTTGAACACACGGTGGGTGGACACACGGTGGGTTGAACACACGGTGGGTTGAACAAACGGTGGGCTGATCACACGGTGGGTTGAACACAAGGTGGGCTCAACACACGGTGCGTTGAACACACGGTGGGTGGAACACACGGTGGGTTGAACACAAGGTGGATTAAACACACGGTAGGTTGAAGACACGGTGGGTTGAACACATGGTGGGTTGAACACACGGTGGGTTGAACACATGGTGGGTGGAACACACGGTGGGTTGAACACACGGTGGGTTGAACACACTGTGGGTTGAACACACGGTGGGTTGAACACACGGTGGCTTGAACACACGGTGGGTTGAACACACGGTGGGTTGAACACACTGTGGGTTGAACACACAGTGGGTTGAACACACGGTGGGTGGAACACACGGTGGGTTGAACACATGGTGGGTTGAACACACGGTAGGTTGAAGACACGATCGGTTGAACACACGGTGGGTTGAACACACGGTGGGTTGAACACACGGTGGGTTCAACACACAGTAGGTTCAACACACAATGGGTTCAACACACGGTGCGTTGAACACATGGTGGGTGGAACAGACGGTGGGTTGAACACACGATGGGTTGAACACACGGTGGGTTGATCACACGGTGGGTTGAACACACGGTGGGTTGAACACACGGTAGGTTCAACACACGGTGGGTTAAACACACGGTGTGTTGAACACACGGTGGGTGGAACACACGGTGGGTTGAACACACGTTGGGTTGAACTCACAGTGGGATGATTATATCGTGGGTTGAACACACGGTGGGTTGCACACACGGTGGGTTGAACATACGGTGGGTTCAACACATGGTGCGTTGACCACACGGTGGGTGGAACACACGGTGGGTTGAACACACGTTGGGTTGAACTCATAGTGGGATGATTACACCGTGGGTTGCACACACGGTGGGTTGAAGATACGGTGGGTTCAACACACGGTGCGTTGAACACACGGTGGGTTGAACACACAGTGCGTTGAACACACGGTGGGTGGAACACACGGTGGGTTGAATACACGGTGGGTCGAACACACAGTGCGTTGAACACACGGTGGGTGGAACACACGGTGGGTTGAATACACGGTGGGTTAAACACAGTGGGTTGAACACACGGTGGGTTTCAACACACGGTGGGTTCAACACACGGTGGGTTCAACACACAGTGGGTTGAACACACGGTGGATGGAATAGACGGTGGGTTGAACACATGGTGGGTTGAACACACGGTGGGTTGAACACACGGTGGGCGGAACACACGGTGGGTTGAACACACGATGGGTTGAACACACGGTGGGTTGATCACACGGTGCGTGGAACACACGGTGGGTTGAACACACGGTGGGTTGAACACACGGTGGGTTGATCACACGGTGGGTTGAACACACGGTGGGTTGAACACACGATAGGTTGAACACACGGTGGGTTGAACACACGGTGGGTTGAACACCCGGTGGGTTGAACACCCGGTAGGTTCAACACACGGTGGGTTTAACACACGATGCGTTGAACACACGGTGGGTGGAACACACGGTGGGTTGAACACACGTTGGGTTGAACTCACAGTGGGATGATTACACCGTGGGTTGAACACACGGTGGGTTGCACATACGGTGGGTTGAACACACGGTGGGTTGAACACACGGTGGGTTGATCACACGGTGGGTGGAACACAGGGTGGGTTGAACACACGGTGGGTTCAACACACAGTGGGTTCAGCACACAGTGTGTTGAACACACGGTGGGTGGACACACGGTGGGTTGAACACACGCTGGGTTGAACAGACCGTGGGCTGATCACACGGTGGGTTGAACACACGGTGGGTTCAGCACACAGTGCGTTGAACACACAGTGGGTCGAACACACGGTGGGTTGAACACACGGTAGGTTGAACACACGGTGGGTTGAACACACGGTGGGTGGAACACACGGTGGATTGAACACACGGTGGGTTGAACACACGGTGGGTTGAACACACGGTGGATTGAACACACGGTGGGTTGAACACACATTGGGTTCAACAGACGGTGCGTTGAACACACGGTGGGTGGAACACACGGTGGGTTGAACACATGGTGGGTTGAACACACGGTGGGTTGAACACACGATAGGTTGAACACACGGTGGGTTGAACACACGGTGGGTCGAACACACGGTGGGTTGAACACACGTTGGGTTGAACACACGGTGCGTTGAACACACGGTGCGTTGAACACACGGTGGGTTGAACACACGGTGGGTTGAACACATGGTGGGTTGAACACACGGTAGGTTGAACACACGGTGGGCACACGGTGGGTTGAACACACGGTGGGTTGAACACACGGTGGGTT
The DNA here is from genome assembly GCA_948144175.1 of Closterium sp. NIES-65. Classification (NCBI taxonomy): domain Eukaryota; kingdom Viridiplantae; phylum Streptophyta; class Zygnematophyceae; order Desmidiales; family Closteriaceae; genus Closterium; species Closterium sp. NIES-65. Next base: position 87,024 of record CANXME010001258.1, on the reverse strand, counting down.
GAACATACGGTGGGTTGAACACACGATAGGTTGAACACACGGTGGGTTGAACACACGGTGGGTTGAACACACGGTAGATTTAACACACGGTGGGTTGAACACACGGTGGGTTCAACACACGGTGGGTTTAACACACGGTGCGTTGAACACACGGTGGGTGGAACACACGGTGGGTTGAACACACGGTGGGTTGAATACACGGTGGGCTGATCACACGGTGGGTTGAACACACGGTGGGTTCAACACACGGTGCGTTGAACACACGGTGGGTGGAACACACGGTGGGTTGAACACAAGGCGGGTTGAACACACGGTAGGTTGAACACACGGTGGGTTGAACACACGGTGGGTTGATCACACGGTGGGTGGAACACACGGTGGGTTGAACACACGGTGGGTTGAACACACGTTGGGTTGAACACACGGTGGGTTGAACACACAGTTGGTTCACCACACCTTGCGTTGAACACACAGTGGGTGGAACACACAGTGGGTTGAACACATGGTGGGTTGAACACATGGTGCGTTGAACACACGGTGGGTGGACACATGGTGGGTTGAACACACGGTGGGCTGATCACACGGTGGGTTGAAGGATCAACACACGGTGGGTGGAACACACGGTGGGTTGAATATTTGGTGGGTTGAACATACCGTGGGTTGATCACACGGTGGGTGGAACACACGGTGGGTTGAAGACAGGGTGGGTTGAACACACGAGAGGTTGAACACACGGTGGGTTGAACACACGGTGGGTTGAACACACGGTGGGTTGAACACACGGTGGGTTCTACACACGGTGCGTTGAACACACGGTGGGTTCAACACACGGTGGGTTGAACACATGGTGGGTTGAACACACGGTGGGTTGATCACACGGTGGGTGGAACACACGGTGGGTTGAACACACGGTGGGTTGAACACACGATAGGTTGAACACATGGTGGGTTGAACACACGGTGGATTGAACACACGGTGGGTTCAACACACGGTGGGTTCAACACACGGTACGTTGAACACACGGTGGGTGGAACACACGGTGGGTTGAACATACGGTGGGTTCAACACACGGTGCTTTGAACACACGGTGGGTTGAACACAAGGTGGGTTGAACACACGGTGGGTTGAACACACGGTGGGTTCAGCACACGGTGCGTTGAACACACCGTGGGTTGAACACACGGTGGGTTGAACACACCGTGGGTTGAACACACGGTGGGTTGAACACACGGTGGGTTGAACACACGGTGGGCTGAACACACGGTGGGTTGAACACACGGAGGGTTCAACACACGGTGCGTTGAACACACGGTGGGTGGAACACACGGTGGGTTGAACACAAGGTGGGTTGAACACACGGTAGGTTGAACACACGGTGGGTTGAACACACGGTGGGTTGAACACACGGTGGGTTGAACACACGGTGGGTGGAACACACGGTGGGTTGAACACACGGTGGGTTGAACACACGGTGGGTGGAACACACGGTGGGTTGAACACACGGTGGGTTGAACACACGATAGGTTGAACACACGGTGGGTTGAACACACGGTGGGTTGAACACACGGTGGGTTCAACACACAGTAGGTTCAACACACAATGGGTTCAACATACGGTGCGTTGAACACACGGTGGGTGGAACACACGGTGGGTTGAACACACGGTGGGTTGAAGAATCGGTGTTTTGATCACACGGTGGGTGGAACACACGGTGGGTTGAACACACGGTGGGTTGAACACACGATTGGTTGAACTCACGGTGGGTTGAACACACGGTGGGTTGAACACACGGTGGGTTCAATACACGGTGGGTTGAACACACGGTGCGTTGAACACACGATAGGTTGAACACACGGTGGGTTGAATCCACGGTGGGTTGAACACACGGTGGGTTGAACACACGGTAGGTTCAACACACGGTGGGTTAAACACACGGTGCGTTGAACACACGGTGGGTGGAACACACGGTGGGTTGAACACACGTTGGGTTGAACTCACAGTGGGATGATTACACCATGGGTTGAACACACGGTGGGTTGCACATACGGTGGGTTGAACATACGGTCGGTTTAACACACGGTGCGTTGAACACATGGTGGGTGGAACACACGGTGGGTTGAGCACACGTTGGGTTGAACTAAGAGTGGGATGATTACACCGTGGGTTGAACACACGGTGGGTTGCACACACGGTGGGTTGAACATACGGTGGGTTCAACACACGGTGCGTTGAACACACGGTGGGTTGAACACACGGTGCGTTGAACACACGGTGGGAGGAAAACACGTTGGGTTGAATACACGGTGGGTTGAACACATGGTGGGTTGAACACACAGTGGGTTGAACACACGGTGGGTTTCAACACACGGTGGGTTCAACACATGGTGGGCTCAACACACAGTGGGTTGAACACACGGTGGGTGGAACACTCGGTGGGTTGAACACATGGTGGGTTGAGCACACGGTGGGTTGATCACACGGTGGGTGGAAGACACGGTGGGTTGAACACACCGTGGGTTGAACACACGATAGGTTGAACACACGGTGGGTTGAACACACGGTGGGTTCAACACACGGTGGGTTCAACACACGGTTGGTTCAACACACGGTGCGTTGAACACACGGTGGGTTGAAAACACGATAGGTTGAACACACGGTGGGTTGAACATACAGTGCGTTGAACACACGGTGGGTTGAACACACGGTGCGTTGAACACACGGTGGGTTGAACAGACGGTGGGTTGAACACACGGTGGGTTGAACACACGGTAGATTGAACACACGGTGGGTTGAACACACGTTGGGTTCAACACACGGTGGGTTCAACACATGGTGCATTGAACACACGGTGGGTGGAACACACGGTGGGTTGAACACAAGGTGGGTTGAACACACGGTAAGTTGAACATACGGTGGGTTGAACACACGGTGGGTTGAACACGGTGTGTTGAACACACGGTGGGTTGAACACACGGTGGGTTGAACACACGGTGGGTTCAACACACGGTGCGCTTAACAAACGGTGGGTGGAACACACGGTGGGTTGAACACAGGGTGGGTTGAACACACGGTGGGTTGATCACACGGTGGGTGGAACACACGGTGGGTTGAGCACACGGTGGGTTGAACACACGATAGGTTGAACACACGGTGGGTTGAATACACGGTGGGTTGAACACACGGTGGGTTGAACACACGGTAGGTTCAACACACGGTGGATTCAACACACGGTGCGTTGAACACACGGTGGGTGGAACACACAGTGGGTTGAACACACGGTGGGTTGAGCACACAATGGGTTGATCACACGGTGGGTGGAACACACGGTGGGTTGAACACACGGTGGGTTCAACACACGGTGGGTTCAACACACGGTGCGTTGAACACACGGTGGGTGGAACACATGGTGGGTTGAACACATGGTGGGTTGAACACACGGTGGGCTGATCACATGGTGGGTTGAACACACGGTGGATTGAACACACGGTGCGTTGAACACACGGTGGGAGGAAAACACGTTGGGTTGAATACACGGTGGGTTGAACACACGGTGGGTTGAACACACAGTGGGTTGAACACACGGTGGGTTTCAACACACGGTGGGTTCAACACATGGTGGGCTCAACACACAGTGGGTTGAACACACGGTGGGTGGAACACTCGGTGGGTTGAACACATGGTGGGTTGAGCACACGGTGGGTTGATCACACGGTGGGTGGAAGACACGGTGGGTTGAACACACCGTGGGTTGAACACACGATAGGTTGAACACACGGTGGGTTGAACACACGGTGGGTTCAACACACGGTGGGTTCAACACACGGTTGGTTCAACACACGGTGCGTTGAACACACGGTGGGTTGAAAACACGATAGGTTGAACACACGGTGGGTTGAACATACAGTGCGTTGAACACACGGTGGGTTGAACACACGGTGCGTTGAACACACGGTGGGTTGAACAGACGGTGGGTTGAACACACGGTGGGTTGAACACACGGTAGATTGAACACACGGTGGGTTGAACACACGTTGGGTTCAACACACGGTGGGTTCAACACATGGTGCATTGAACACACGGTGGGTGGAACACACGGTGGGTTGAACACAAGGTGGGTTGAACACACGGTAAGTTGAACATACGGTGGGTTGAACACACGGTGGGTTGAACACGGTGTGTTGAACACACGGTGGGTTGAACACACGGTGGGTTGAACACACGGTGGGTTCAACACACGGTGCGCTTAACAAACGGTGGGTGGAACACACGGTGGGTTGAACACAGGGTGGGTTGAACACACGGTGGGTTGATCACACGGTGGGTGGAACACACGGTGGGTTGAGCACACGGTGGGTTGAACACACGATAGGTTGAACACACGGTGTGTTGAACACACGGTGGGTTTAACACACAGTGGGTTGAACACACGGTGGGTTGAACACACGGTGGGTTGAACACACGGTGGGTTGAACACACGGTGCATTGACTGGTGGGTTGAACACACGGTGGGTTGAACACACGGTGGGTTGAACACACGGTGGGTTGAACACACGGTGGGTGGAACACACCGTGGGATGAACACACGGTGGGTTGAACACACGGTGGGTTGATCACACGGTGGGTTGAACACACGGTAGGTTTAACACACGGTGGGTTGAACACACGGTGGGTTGAACACAAGGTGGGCTGAACACACGGTGGGTTGAACACACGGTGGGTTGAACACACGGTGGGTTGAACACACGGTGGGTTGAACACACGGTGGGTTGAACACACGGTGGGTTGAACCCACGGTGGGTTTAACACACGGTGGGTTTAACACACGGTGGGTTTAACACACGGTGGTTTGAACACACGGTGGGTTGAACACACGGTGCGTTGAACACACGGTGGGTGGAACACACAGTGTGTTGAACACAAGGTGGGCCGAATACACGGTAGGTTGAACACACGGTGGGTTGAACACACGGTGGGTTGAACACACGGTGGGTTGAACACACGGTGCGTTGACCGGTGGGTTGAACACATGGTGGGTTGAACACACGGTGGGTTGAACACACGGAGGGTTGAACACACGGTGGGTTCAACACACGGTGGGTGGAACACACGGTGGGTTGAACACACGGTGGGTTGAACACACGGTGGGTTGATCACACGGTGGGTTGAACACACGGTAGGTTTAACACACGGTGGGTTGAACACACGGTGGGTTGAACACACGGTGGGTTGATCACACGGTGGGTTGAACACACGGTAGGTTTAACACACGGTGGGTTTAACATACGGTGGGTTGAACACACGGTGGGTTGAACACACGGTGGGTGGAACACACGGTGGGTTGAACACACGGTGGGTTGAACACACGGTGGGCTGATCACACGGTGGGTTGAACACATGGTGGGTTGAACACACGGTGCGTTGAACACACGGTGGGTGGAACACACGGTGTGTTGAACACAAGGTGGGCTGAATACACGGTAGGTTGAACACGCGGTGGGTTGAACACACGGTGGGTTGAACACACGGTGGGTTGAACACACGGTGCGTTGACCGGTGAGTTGACACACGGTGGGTTGAACACACGGTGGGTTGAACACACGGAGGGTTGAACACACGGTGGGTTCAACACACGGTGGGTGGAACACACAGTGCGTTGAACACACGGTGGGTTGAACACACGGTGGGTTGATCACACGGTGGGTTGAACACACGGTAGGTTTAACACACGGTGGGTTGAACACACGGTGGGTTGAACACACGGTGGGTTTATCACACGGTGGGTTGAACACACGGTAGGTTTAACACACGGTGGGTTTAACATACGGTGGGTTGAACACACGGTGGGTTGAACACACGGTGGGTGGAACACACGGTGGGTTGAACACACGGTGGGTTGAACACACGGTGGGCTGATCACACGGTGGGTTGAACACACGGTGGGTTGAACACACGGTGCGTTGAACACACGGTGGGTGGAACACACGGTGTGTTGAACACAAGGTGGGCTGAATACACGGTAGGTTGAACACACGGTGGGTTGAACACACGGTGGGTTGAACACACGGTGGGTTGAACACACGGTGGGTTGAACACACGGTGCGTTGACCGGTTGGTTGAACACACGGTGGGTTGAACACACGGTGGGTTGATCACACGGTGGGTTGAAAACACGGTAGGTTTAACACACGGTGGGTTGAACACACGGTGGGTTGAACACACGGTGGGTTGAACACACGGTAGGTTCAACACATGGAGGGTTGAACACACGGTGGGTTGAACACACGGTGGGTTGAACACACGGTGTGTTGAACACACGGTAGGTTTAACACACGGTGGGTTGAACACACGGTGGGTTGAACACACGGTGGGTTGATCACACGGTGGGTTGAACACACGGTAGGTTTAACACACGGTGGGCTTAACATACGGTGGGTTGAACACACGGTGGGTTGAACACACGGTGGGTGGAACACACGGTGGGTTGAACACACGGTGGGTTGAACACACGGTGGGCTGATCACACGGTGGGTTGAACACACGGTGGGTTGAACACACGGTGCGTTGAACACACGGTGGGTGGAACACACGATGTGTTGAACACAAGGTGGGCTGAATACACGGTAGGTTGAACACACGGTGGGTTGAACACACGGTGGGTTGAACACACGGTGGGTTGAACACACGGTGCGTTGACCGGTGGGTTGAACACACGGTGGGTTGAACACACGGTGGGTTGAACACACGGAGGGTTGAACACACCGTGGGTTCAACACACGGTGGGTGGAACACACAGTGGGTTGAACACACGGTGGGTTGAACACACGGTGGGTTGATCACACGGTGGGTTGAACACACGGTAGGTTTAACACACGGTGGGTTGAACACACGGTGGGTTGAACACACGGTGGGTTGATCACACGGTGGGTTGAACACACGGTAGGTTTAACACACGGTGGGTTTAACATACGGTGGGTTGAACACACGGTGGGTTGAACACACGGTGGGTGGAACACACGGTGGGTTGAACACACGGTGGGTTGAACACACGGTGGGCTGATCACACGGTGGGTTGAACACACGGTGGGTTGAACACACGGTGCGTTGAACACACGGTGGGTGGAACACACGGTGTGTTGAACACAAGGTGGGCTGAATACACGGTAGGTTGAACACACGGTGGGTTGAACACACGGTGGGTTGAACACACGGTGGGTTGAACACACGGTGGGTTGAACACACGGTGCGTTGACCGGTGGGTTGAACACACGGTGGGTTGAACACACGGTGGGTTGATCACACGGTGGGTTGAACACACGGTAGGTTTAACACACGGTGGGTTGAACACACGGTGGGTTGAACACACGGTGGGTTGAACACACCGTGGGTTGAACACACGATAGGTTGAACACACGGTGGGTTGAACACACGGTGGGTTCAACACACGGTGGGTTCAACACACGGTGGGTTCAACACACGGTTGGTTCAACACACGGTGCGTTGAACACACGGTGGGTTGAACACACGATAGGTTGAACACACAGTGGGTTGAACATACAGTGCGTTGAACACACGGTGGGTTGAACACACGGTGCACTGAACACACGGTGGGTTGAACAGACGGCGGGTTGAACACACGGTGGGTTGAACACACGGTAGATTGAACACACGGTGGGTTGAACACACGGTGGGTTCAACACACGGTAGGTTCAACACACGGTGCGTTGAACACACGGTGGGTGGAACACACGGTGGGTTGAACACACGGTGGGTTCAACACACAGTGCGTTGAACACACGGTGGGTTGAACACATAGTGGGTTGAACACACGGTGAGTTGATCAGACGGTGGGTGGAACACACGGTGGGTTGAACACACGATAGGTTGAACACATGGTGGGTTGAACACACGGTGGATTGAACACACGGTGGGTTGAACACACGGTGGGTTCAACAGACAGTGGGTTCAACACACGGTGCGTTGAACACACGGTGGGTGGAACACTCGGTGGGTTGAACACTCGGTGGGTTGAACACACGGTGGGCTGAACACACGGTGGGTTGAACACACGGTGGGTTCAACACATGGTGCATTGAACACACGGTGGGTGGAACACACGGTGGGTTGAAAACAAGGTGGGTTGAACACACGGTAAGTTGAACATACGGTGGGTTGAACACACGGTGGGTTGAACACGGTGTGTTGAACACACGGTGGGTTGAACACACGGTGGGTTGAACACACGTTGGGTTCAACACACGGTGCGCTGAACAAACGGTGGGTGGAACACACGGTGGGTTGAACACAGGGTGGGTTGAACACACGGTGGGTTGATCACACGGTGGGTGGAACACACGGTGGGTTGAGCACACGGTGGGTTGAACACACGATAGGTTGAACACACGGTGGGTTGAATACACGGTGGGTTGAACACACGGTGGGTTGAACACATGGTAGGTTCAACACACGGTGGATTCAACACACGGTGCGTTGAACACACGGTGGGTGGAACACACAGTGGGTTGAACACATGGTGGGTTCAACACACGGTGGGTTCAACACACGGTGCGTTGAACACACGGTGGGTGGAACACACGATGGGTTGAACACATGGTGGGTTGAACACACGGTGGGCTGATCACATGGTGGGTTAAACACACGGTGGGTTGAACACACGGTGCGTTGAACACACGGTGGGTGGAACACATGGTGTGTTGAACACAAGGTGGGCTGAATACACGGTAGGTTGAACACACGGTGGGTTGAACACACGGTGGGTTGAACACACGGTGGGTTGAACACATAGTGGGTTGAACACACGGTGCGTTGACCGGTGGGTTGAACACACGGTGGGTTGAACACACGGTGGGTTGATCACACGGTGGGTTGAACACATGGTAGGTTTAACACACGGTGGGTTGAACACACGGTGGGTTGAACACACGGTGGGTTGGATACACGGTAGGTTCAACACACGGAGGGTTGAACACACGGTGGGTTGAACACACGGTGGGTTGAACACACGGTGTGTTGAACACACGGTAGGTTTAACACACGGGGTAGGTTCAACACACGGAGGGTTGAACACACGGTGGGTTGAACACACGGTGGGTTGAACACACGGTGTGTTGAACACACGGTAGGTTTAACACACGGTGGGTTGAACACACGGTGGGTTGAACACACGGTGTGTTGAACACACGGTGGGTTGAACACACGGTGGGTTTAACACACGGTGGGTTGAACACACGGTGGGTTGAACACACGGTGGGTTGAACACACGGTGGGTTTAACACAAGGTGGGTTTAACACACGGTGGGTTTAACACACGGTGGGTTTAACACACGGTAGGGTTAACACACGGTGGGTTTAACACACGGTGGGTTAACACACGGTGGGTTTAACACACGGTGGGTGTAACACACGGTGGGTTTAACACACAGTGGGTTTAACACACGGTGGGTTTAACACTCGGTGGGTTTAACACACGGTGGGTTTAACACGCGGTGGGTTTAACACACGGTGTGTTGAACACACGGTGGGTTTAACACACAGTGGGTTGAACACACGGTGGGTTGAACACACGGTGGGTTGAACACACGGTGGGTTGAACACACGGTGCATTGACCGGTGGGTTGAACACACGGTGGGTTGAACACACGGTGGGTTGAACACACGGTGGGTTGAACACACGGTGGGTGGAACACACCGTGGGATGAACACACGGTGGGTTGAACACACGGTGGGTTGATCACACGGTGGGTTGAACACACGGTAGGTTTAACACACGGTGGGTTGAACACACGGTGGGTTGAACACACGGTGGGCTGAACACACGGTGGGTTGAACACACGGTGGGTTGAACACACGGTGGGTTGAACACACGGTGGGTTGAACACACGGTGGGTTGAACACACGGTGGGTTGAACCCACGGTGTGTTTAACACACGGTGGGTTTAACACACGGTGGGTTTAACACACGGTGGGTTGAACACACGGTGGGTTGAACACACGGTGCGTTGAACACACGGTGGGTGGAACACACGGTGTGTTGAACACAAGGTGGGCCGAATACACGGCAGGTTGAACACACGGTGGGTTGAACACACGGTGGGTTGAACACACGGTGGGTTGGATACACGGTAGGTTCAACACACGGAGGGTTGAACACACGGTGGGTTGAACACACGGTGGGTTGAACACACGGTGTGTTGAACACACGGTAGGTTTAACAAACGGTGGGTTGAACACACGGTGGGTTGAACACACGGTGTGTTGAACACACGGTGGGTTGAACACACGGTGGGTTTAACACACGGTGGGTTGAACACACGGTGGGTTGAACACACGGTGGGTTGACCACACGGTGGGTTTAACACAAGGTGGGTTTAACACACGGTGGGTTTAACACACGGTGGGTTTAACACACGGTAGGGTTAACACACGGTGGGTTTAACACACGGTGGGTTAACACACGGTGGGTTTAACACACGGTGGGTTTAACACACGGTGGGTTTAACACACAGTGGGTTTAACACACGGTGGGTTTAACACACGGTGGGTTTAACACTGGCTGGGTTTAACACACGGTGGGTTTAACACTCGGTGGGTTTAACACACGGTGGGTTTAACACTCGGTGGGTTTAACACACGGTTTGTTGAACACACGGTGGGTTTAACACACAGTGGGTTGAACACACGGTGGGTTGAACACATGGTGGGTTGAACACACGGTGGGTTGAACACACGGTGCATTGACCGGTGGGTTGAACACACGGTGGGTTGAACACACGGTGGGTTGAACACACGGTGGGTTGAACATTCGGTGGGTGGAACACATCGTGGGATGAACACACGGTGGGTTGAACACACGGTGGGTTGATCACACGGTGGGTTGAACACACGGTAGGTTTAACACACGGTGGGTTGAGCACACGGTGGGTTGAACACACTGTGGGCTGAACACACGGTGGGCTGAACACACGGTGGGTTGAACACACGGTGGGTTGAACACACGGTGGGTTGAACACACGGTGGGTTGAACACACGGTGGGTTGAACCCACGGTGGGTTTAACACCCGGTGGGTTTAACACACGGTGGGTTTAACACACGGTGGGTTGAACACACGGTGGGTTGAACACACGGTGCGTTGAACACACGGTGGGTGGAACACACGGTGTGTTGAACACAAGGTGGGCCGAATACACGGCAGGTTGAACACACGGTGGGTTGAACACACGGTGGGTTGAACACACGGTGGGTTGAACACACGGTGGGTTGAACATACGGTGCGTTGACCGGTGGGTTGAACACATGGTGGGTTGAACACACGGTGGGTTGAACACACGGAGGGTTGAACACACGGTGGGTTCAACACACGGTGGGTGGAACACACAGTGGGTTGAACACACGGTGGGTTGAACACAGGGTGGGTTGATCACACGGTGGGTTGAACACACGGTAAGTTTAACACACGGTGGGTTGAACACACGGTGGGTTGAACACATGGTGGGTTGATCACACGGTGGGTTGAACACACGGTAGGTTTAACACACGGTGGGTTTAACATACGGTGGGATGAACACACGGTGGGTTGAACACACGGTGGGTGGAACACACGGTGGGTTGAACACACGGTGGGTTGAACACACGGTGGGCTGATCACACAGTGGGTTGAACACACGGTGGGTTGAACACACGCTGCGTTGAACACACGGTGGGTGGAACACACGGTGTGTTGAACACAAGGTGGGCTGAATACACGGTAGGTTGAACACACGGTGGGTTGAACACACGGTGGGTTGAACACACGGTGGGTTGAACACACGGTGGGTTGAACACACGGTGCGTTGACCGGTGGGTTGAACACACGGTGGGTTGAACACACGGTGGGTTGATCACACGGTGGGTTGAACACACGGTAGGTTTAACACACGGTGGGTTGAACACACGGTGGGTTGAACACACGGTGGGTTGAACACACGGTAGGTTCAACACACGGAGGGTTGAACACACGGTGGGTTGAACACACGGTGGGTTGAACACACGGTGTGTTGAACACACGGTAGGTTTAACACACAGTGGGTTGAACACACGGTGGGTTGAACACGGTGTGTTGAACACACGGTGGGTTGAACACACGGTGGGTTGAACACACGGTGGGTTGAACACACGGTGGGTTGAACACACGGTGGGTTGAATCACGGTGGGTTGAACACACGGTGGGTTGAACACACGGTAGGTTTAACACACGGTGGGTTTAACACACGGTGGGTTTAACACAAGGTGGGTTTAACACACGGTAGGTTTAACACACGGTGGGTTTAACACACGGTGGGTTAACACACGGTGGCTTTAATACACGGTGGGTTTAACACACGGTGGGTTTAACACACAGTGGGTTTACCACACGGTGGGTTTAACACACGGTGGGTTTAACACACGGTGGGTTAAACACATGGTGGGTTGAACACACGGTGGGTTGATCACACGGCGGGTGGAACACACCGTGCGTTGAACACACGGTGGGTTGAACACACGATAGGTTGAACACACGGTGGGTTGAATCCACGGTGGGTTGAACACACGGTGGGTTTATCACACGGTGGGTTTATCACATGGTGGGTTGAACACACGGTGTGTTGAACACACGGTGGGATGAACACACGGTGGGTTGAACACACGGTGGGTTTAACACACAGTGGGTTGAACACACGGTGGGTTGAAGACACGGTGGGTTGAACACACGGTGGGTTGAAGACACGGTAGGTTTAACACACGGTGGGTTGATCACACGTTGGGTTGAACACACGGTGGGTTGAACACATGGTAGGTTGAACACACTGTGGGTTGATCACACGGTGGGTTTAACACACGGTGGGTTTAACACACGGTGGGCTGATCACACGGTGGGTTGAACACACGGTGGGTTGAACACACGGTGCGTTGAACACACGGTGGGTGGAACACACGGTGTGTTGAACACAAGGTGGGCTGAATATACGGTAGGTTGAACACACGGTGGCTTGAACACACGGTGGGTTGAACACACGGTGGGTTGAACACACGGTGGGTTGAACACACGGTGCGTTGACCGGTGGGTTGAACACACGGTGGGTTGAACACACGGTGGGTTGATCACACGGTGGGTTGAACACACGGTAGGTTAAACAACACGGTGGGTTGAACACACGGTGGGTTGAACACACGGTGGGTTGAACACACGGTAGGTTCAACACACGGAGGGTTGAACACACGGTGGGTTGAACACACGGTGGGTTGAACACACGGTGTGTTGAACACACGGTAGGTTTAACACACGGTGGGTTGAACACACGGTGGGTTGAACACGGTGTGTTGAACACACGGTGGGTTGAACACACGGTGTGTTGAACATACGGTGGGTTGAACACACGGTGGGTTGAACACACGGTGGGTTGAACACACGGTGGGTTGATCACACGGTGGGTTGATCACACGGTGGGTGGAACACATGGTGGGTTGAACACACTGTGGGTTGAACACACAGTGGGTTGAACACAAAGTGGGTTTCAACACACGGTGGGTTCAACACACGGTGGGTTCAACACACAGTGGGTTGAACACACGGTGGGTGGAACACTCGGTGGGTTGAACACATGGTGGGTTGAACACACGGTGGGTTGATCACACGGCGAGTGGAACACACGGTGGGTTGAACACACCGTGGGTTGAACACACGATAGGTTGAACACACGCTGGGTTGAACACACGGTGGGTTCAACACACGGTGGGTTCAACACACGGTGGGTTCAACACACAGTTGGTTCAACACACGGTGCGTTGAACACACGGTGGGTTGAACACACGATAGGTTGAACACACGGTGGGTTGAACATACAGTGCGTTGAACACACGGTGCACTGAACACACGGTGGGTTGAACAGACGGCGGGTTGAACACACGGTGGGTTGAACACACGGTAGATTGAACACACGGTGGGTTGAACACACGGTGGGTTGAACACACGGTAGGTTCAACACACGGTGCGTTGAACACACGGTGGGTGGAACACACGGTGGGTTGAACACACGGTTGGATCAACACACAGTGCGTTGAACACACGGTGGGTTGAACACATAGTGGGTTGAACACACGGTGAGTTGAACACACGATAGGTTGAACACATGGTGGGTTGAACACACGGTGGATTGAACACACGGAGGGTTGAACACACGGTGGGTTCAACAGACGGTGGGTTCAACACACGGTGCGTTGAACACACGGTGGGTTGAACACTCGGTGGGTTGAACACTCGGTGGGTTGAACACACGGTGGGCTGAACACACGGTGGGTTGAATACACGGTGGGTTCAACACATGGTGCATTGAACACACGGTGGGTGGAACACACGGTGGGTTGAACACAAGTTGGGTTGAACACACGGTAAGTTGAACATACGGTGGGTTGAACACACGGTGGGTTGAACACGGTGTGTTGAACACACGGTGGGTTGAACACACGGTGGGTTGAACACACGGTGGGTTCAACACACGGTGCGCTGAACAAACGGTGGGTGGAACACACGGTGGGTTGAACACAGGGTGGGTTGAACACACGGTGGGTTGATCACACGGTGGGTGGAACACACGGTGGGTTGAGCACACGGTGGGTTGAACACACGATAGGTTGAACACACGGTGGGTTGAATGCACGGTGGGTTGAACACACGGTGGGTTGAACACACGGTAGGTTCAACACACGGTGGATTCAACACACGGTGTGTTGAACACACGGTGGGTGGAACACACAGTGGGTTGAACACACGGTGGGTTCAACACACGGTGGGTTCAACACACGGTGCGTTGAACACACGGTGGGTGGAACACACGGTGGGTTGAACACATGGTGGGTTGAACACACGGTGGGCTGATCACAAGGTGGGTTGAACACACGGTGGGTTGAACACACGATGCGTTGAACACACGGTGGGTGGAACACACGGTGTGTTGAACACAAGGTGGGCTGAATACACGATAGGTTGAACACACGGTGGGTTGAACACACGGTGGGTTGAACACACGGTGGGTTGAACACACAGTGGGTTGAACAGACGGTGCGTTGACCGGTGGGTTGAACACACGGTGGGTTGAACACACGGTGGGTTGATCACACGATGGGTTGAACACACGGTAGGTTTAACACACGGTGGGTTGAACACACGGTGGGTTGAACACACGGTGGGTTGAATACACGGTAGGTTGAACACACGGTGTGTTGAACACACGGTAGGTTTAACACACGGTGGGTTGAACACACGGTGGGTTGAACACACGGTGTGTTGAACACACGGTGGGTTGAACACACGGTGGGTTTAACACAACGTGGGTTGAACACACGGTGGGTTGAACACACGGTGGGTTGAACACACGGTAGGTTTAACACACGGTGGGTTTAACACACGCTGGGTTTAACACAAGGTAGGTTTAACACACGGTAGGTTTAACACACGGTGGGTTTAACACATGGTGGGTTAACACACGGTGGGTTTAACACACGGTGGGTTTAACACACGGTGGGTTTAACACACAGTGGGTTTAACACACGGTGGGTTTAACACACGGTGGGTTGAACACACGGTGGGTTTAACACACGGTGGGTTGAACACACGGTAGGTTTAACACACAGTGGGTTTAACACACGGTGGGTTGAACACACGGTGGGTTGAACACGGTGTGTTGAACACACGGTGGGTTGAACACACGGTGTGTTGAACATACGGTGGGTTGAACACACGGTGGGTTGAACACACGGTGGGTTGAACACACGGTGGGTTGATCACACGGTGGGTTGATCACACGGTGGGTGGAACACATGGTGGGTTGAACACACTGTGGGTTGAACACACAGTGGGTTGAACACACAGTGGGTTTCAACACACGGTGGGTTCAACACACGGTGGGTTCAACACACAGTGGGTTGAACACACGGTGGGTGGAACACTCGGTGGGTTGAACACATGGTGGGTTGAACACCCGGTGGGTTGATCACACGGCGAGTGGAACACACGGTGGGTTGAACACACCGTGGGTTGAACACACGATAGGTTGAACACACGCTGGGTTGAACACACGGTGGGTTCAACACACGGTGGGTTCAACACACGGTGGGTTCAACACACAGTTGGTTCAACACACGGTGCGTTGAACACACGGTGGGTTGAACACACGATAGGTTGAACACACGGTGGGTTGAACATACAGTGCGTTGAACACACGGTGCACTGAACACACGGTGGGTTGAACAGACGGCGGGTTGAACACACGGTGGGTTGAACACACGGTAGATTGAACACACGGTGGGTTGAACACACGGTGGGTTGAACACACGGTAGGTTCAACACACGGTGCGTTGAACACACGGTGGGTGGAACACACGGTGGGTTGAACACACGGTTGGATCAACACACAGTGCGTTGAACACACGGTGGGTTGAACACATAGTGGGTTGAACTCACGGTGAGTTGAACACACGATAGGTTGAACACATGGTGGGTTGAACACACGGTGGATTGAACACACGGTGGGTTGAACACACGGTGGGTTCAACAGACGGTGGGTTCAACACACGGTGCGTTGAACACACGGTGGGTTGAACACTCGGTGGGTTGAACACTCGGTGGGTTGAATACACGGTGGGTTCAACACATGGTGCATTGAACACACGGTGGGTGGAACACACGGTGGGTTGAACACAAGTTGGGTTGAACACACGGTAAGTTGAACATACGGTGGGTTGAACACACGGTGGGTTGAACACGGTGTGTTGAACACACGGTGGGTTGAACACACGGTGGGTTGAACACACGGTGGGTTCAACACACGGTGCGCTGAACAAACGGTGGGTGGAACACACGGTGGGTTGAACACAGGGTGGGTTGAACACACGGTGGGTTGATCACACGGTGGGTGGAACACACGGTGGGTTGAGCACACGGTGGGTTGAACACACGATAGGTTGAACACACGGTGGGTTGAATGCACGGTGGGTTGAACACACGGTGGGTTGAACACACGGTAGGTTCAACACACGGTGGATTCAACACACGGTGTGTTGAACACACGGTGGGTGGAACACACAGTGGGTTGAACACACGGTGGGTTCAACACACGGTGGGTTCAACACACGGTGCGTTGAACACACGGTGGGTGGAACACACGGTGGGTTGAACACATGGTGGGTTGAACACACGGTGGGCTGATCACAAGGTGGGTTGAACACACGGTGGGTTGAACACACGGTGCGTTGAACACACGGTGGGTGGAACACACGGTGTGTTGAACACAAGGTGGGCTGAATACACGGTAGGTTGAACACACGGTGGGTTGAACACACGGTGGGTTGAACACACGGTGGGTTGAACACACAGTGGGTTGAACAGACGGTGCGTTGACCGGTGGGTTGAACACACGGTGGGTTGAACACACGGTGGGTTGATCACACGGTGGGTTGAACACACGGTAGGTTTAACACACGGTGGGTTGAACACACGGTGGGTTGAACACACGGTGGGTTGAATACACGGTAGGTTGAACACACGGTGTGTTGAACACACGGTAGGTTTAACACACGGTGGGTTGAACACACGGTGGGTTGAACACACGGTGTGTTGAACACACGGTGGGTTGAACACACGGTGGGTTTAACACAACGTGGGTTGAACACACGGTGGGTTGAACACACGGTGGGTTGAACACACGGTAGGTTTAACACACGGTGGGTTTAACACACGCTGGGTTTAACACAAGGTAGGTTTAACACACGGTAGGTTTAACACACGGTGGGTTTAACACATGGTGGGTTAACACACGGTGGGTTTAACACACGGTGGGTTTAACACACGGTGGGTTTAACACACAGTGGGTTTAACACACGGTGGGTTTAACACACGGTGGGTTTAACACACGGTGGGTTTAACACACGGTGGGTTTAACACTCGGTGGGTTTAACACACGGTGGGTTTAACACTCGGTTGGTTTAACACAAGGTGTGTTGAACACACGGTGGGTTTAACACACAGTGGGTTGAACACACGGTGGGTTGAACACACGGTGGGTTGAACACACGGTGGGTTGAACACACGGTGCATTAACCGGTGGGTTGAACACACGGTGGGTTGAACACACGGTGGGTTGAACACACGGTGGGTGGAACACACCGTGGGATGAACACACGGTGGGTTGAACACACGGTGGGTTGATCACACGGTGGGTTGAACACACGGTAGGTTTAACACACGGTGGGTTGAACACACGGTGGGTTGAACACACGGTGGGCTGAACACACGGTGGGTTGAACACACGGTGGATTGAACACACGGTGGGTTGAACACACGGTGGGTTGAACACACGGTGGGTTGAACACACGGTGGGTTGAACCCACGGTGGGTTTAACTCACGGTGGGTTTAACACACGGTGGGTTTAACACACGGTGGGTTGAACACACGGTGGGTTGAACACAAGGTGCGTTGAACACACGGTGGGTGGAACACACGGTGTGTTGAACACAAGGTGGGCCGAATACACGGTAGGTTGAACACACGGTGGGTTGAACACACGGTGGGTTGAACACACGGTGGGTTGAACACACGGTGGGTTGAACACACGGTGCGTTGACCGGTGGGTTGAACACATGGTGGGTTGAACACACGGTGGGTTGAACACACGGAGGGTTGAACACACGGTGGGTGGAACACACAGTGGGTTGAACACACGGTGGGTTGAACACACGGTGCGTTGATTACATGGTGGGTTGAACACACGGTAGGTTTAACACACGGTGGGTTGAACACACGGTGGGTTGAACACACGGTGGGTTGATCACACGGTGGGTTGAACACATGGTAGGTTTAACACACGGTGGGTTTAACATACGGTAGGTTGAACACACGGTGGGTTGAACACACGGTGGGTGGAACACACGGTGGGTTGAACACACCGTGGGTTGAACACACGATAGGTTGAACACACGGTGGGTTGAACACACGGTGGGTTGAACACACGGTGGGTTCAACACACGGTTGGTTCAACACACGGTGCGTTGAACACACGGTGGGTTGAACACACGATAGGTTGAACACACGGTGGGTTGAACATACAGTGTGTTGAACACACGGTGCACTGAACACACGGTGGGTTGAACAGACGGCGGGTTGAACACACGGTGGGTTGAACACACGGTAGATTGAAAACACGGTGGGTTCAACACACGGTGGGTTCAACACACGGTAGGTTCAACACACGGTGCGTTGAACACACGGTGGGTGGAACACACGGTGGGTTGAACACACGGTTGGTTCAACACACAGTGCGTTGAACACACGGTGGGTTGAACACATAGTGGGTTGAACACACGGTGAGTTGATCAGACGGTGGGTGGAACACACGGTGGGTTGAACACACGATAGGTTGAACACATGGTGGGTTGAACACACGGTGGATTGAACACACGGTGGGTTGAACACACGGTGGGTTCAACAGACGGTGGGTTCAACACACGGTGCGTTGAACACACGGTGGGTTGAACACTCGGTGGGTTGAACACTCGGTGGGTTGAACACACGGTGGGCTGAACACACGGTGGGTTGAATACACGGTGGGTTCAACACATGGTGCATTGAACACACGGTGGGTGGAACACACGGTGGGTTGAACACAAGTTGGGTTGAACACACGGTAAGTTGAACATACGGTGGGTTGAACACACGGTGGGTTGAACACGGTGTGTTGAACACACGGTGGGTTGAACACACGGTGGGTTGAACACACGGTGGGTTCAACACATGGTGCGCTGAACAAACGGTGGGTGGAACACACGGTGGGTTGAACACAGGGTGGGTTGAACACACGGTGGGTTGATCACACGGTGGGTGGAACACACGGTGGGTTGAGCACACGGTGGGTTGAACACACGATAGGTTGAACACACGGTGGGTTGAATGCACGGTGGGTTGAACACACGGTGGGTTGAACACACGGTAGGTTCAACACACGGTGGATTCAACACACGGTGTGTTGAACACACGGTGGGTGGAACACACAGTGGGTTGAACACACGGTGGGTTCAACACACGGTGGGTTCAACACACGGTGCGTTGAACACACGGTGGGTGGAACACACGGTGGGTTGAACACATGGTGGGTTGAACACACGGTGGGCTGATCACATGGTGGGTTGAACACACGGTGGGTTGAACACACGGTGCGTTGAACACACGGTGGGTGGAACACACGGTGTGTTGAACACAAGGTGGGCTGAATACATGGTAGGTTGAACACACGGTGGGTTGAACACACGGTGGGTTGAACACACGGTGGGTTGAACACACAGTGGGTTGAACACACGGTGCGTTGACCGGTGGGTTGAACACACGGTGGGTTGAACACACGGTGGGTTGATCACACGGTGGGTTGAACACACGGTAGGTTTAACACACGGTGGGTTGAACACACGGTGGGTTGAACACACGGTGGGTTGAATACACGGTAGGTTGAACACACGGTGTGTTGAACACACGGTAGGTTTAACACACGGTGGGTTGAACACACGGTGGGTTGAACACACGGTGTGTTGAACACACGGTGGGTTGAACACACGGTGGGTTTAACACAACGTGGGTTGAACACACGGTGGGTTGAACACACGGTGGGTTGAACACACGGTAGGTTTAACACACGGTGGGTTTAACACACGCTGGGTTTAACACAAGGTAGGTTTAACACACGGTAGGTTTAACACACGGTGGGTTTAACACATGGTGGGTTAACACACGGTGGGTTTAACACACGGTGGGTTTAACACACGGTGGGTTTAACACACAGTGGGTTTAACACACGGTGGGTTTAACACACGGTGGGTTTAACACACGGTGGGTTTAACACACGGTGGGTTTAACACTCGGTGGGTTTAACACACGGTGGGTTTAACACTCGGTTGGTTTAACACAAGGTGTGTTGAACACACGGTGGGTTTAACACACAGTGGGTTGAACACACGGTGGGTTGAACACACGGTGGGTTGAATACACGGTGGGTTGAACACACGGTGCATTAACCGGTGGGTTGAACACACGGTGGGTTGAACACACGGTGGGTTGAACACACGGTGGGTGGAACACACCGTGGGATGAACACACGGTGGGTTGAACACACGGTGGGTTGATCACACGGTGGGTTGAACACACGGTAGGTTTAACACACGGTGGGTTGAACACACGGTGGGTTGAACACACGGTGGGCTGAACACACGGTGGGTTGAACACACGGTGGGTTGAACACACGGTGGGTTGAACACACGGTGGGTTGAACACACGGTGGGTTGAACACACGGTGGGTTGAACCCACGGTGGGTTTAACTCACGGTGGGTTTAACACACGGTGGGTTTAACACACGGTGGGTTGAACACACGGTGGGTTGAACACAAGGTGCGTTGAACACACGGTGGGTGGAACACACGGTGTGTTGAACACAAGGTGGGCCGAATACACGGTAGGTTGAACACACGGTGGGTTGAACACACGGTGGGTTGAACACACGGTGGGTTGAACACACGGTGGGTTGAACACACGGTGCGTTGACCGGTGGGTTGAACACATGGTGGGTTGAACACACGGTGGGTTGAACACACGGAGGGTTGAACACACGGTGGGTGGAACACACAGTGGGTTGAACACACGGTGGGTTGAACACACGGTGCGTTGATTACATGGTGGGTTGAACACACGGTAGGTTTAACACACGGTGGGTTGAACACACGGTGGGTTGAACACACGGTGGGTTGATCACACGGTGGGTTGAACACACGGTGGGTTGATCACACGGTGGGTTGAACACAGGTAGGTTTAACACACGGTGGGTTGAACACACGGTGGGTTGAACACACGGTGGGTTGAATACACGGTAGGTTGAACACACGGTGTGTTGAACACACGGTAGGTTTAACACACGGTGGGTTGAACACACGGTGGGTTGAACACAAGGTGTGTTGAACACACGGTGGGTTGAACACACGGTGGGTTTAACACAAGGTGGGTTGAATACACGGTGGGTTGAACACACGGTGGGTTGAACACACGATAGGTTGAACACACGGTGGGTTGAATGCACGGTGGGTGGAACACACGGTGGGTTGAACACAGGGTGGGTTGAACACACGGTGGGTTGATCACACGGTGGGTGGAACACACGGTGGGTTGAGCACACGGTGGGTTGAACACACGATAGGTTGAACACACGGTGGGTTGAATGCACGGTGGGTTGAACACACGGTGGGTTGAACACACGGTAGGTTCAACACACGGTGGATTCAACACACGGTGTGTTGAACACACGGTGGGTGGAACACACAGTGGGTTGAACACACGGTGGGTTCAACACACGGTGGGTTCAACACACGGTGCGTTGAACACACGGTGGGTGGAACACACGGTGGGTTGAACACATGGTGGGTTGAACACACGGTGGGCTGATCACATGGTGGGTTGAACACACGGTGGGTTGAACACACGGTGCGTTGAACACACGGTGGGTGGAACACACGGTGTGTTGAACACAAGGTGGGCTGAATACATGGTAGGTTGAACACACGGTGGGTTGAACACACGGTGGGTTGAACACACGGTGGGTTGAACACACAGTGGGTTGAACACACGGTGCGTTGACCGGTGGGTTGAACACACGGTGGGTTGAACACACGGTGGGTTGATCACACGGTGGGTTGAACACACGGTAGGTTTAACACACGGTGGGTTGAACACACGGTGGGTTGAACACACGGTGGGTTGAATACACGGTAGGTTGAACACACGGTGTGTTGAACACACGGTAGGTTTAACACACGGTGGGTTGAACACACGGTGGGTTGAACACACGGTGTGTTGAACACACGGTGGGTTGAACACACGGTGGGTTGAACACACGGTAGGTTTAACACACGGTGGGTTTAACACACGCTGGGTTTAACACAAGGTAGGTTTAACACACGGTAGGTTTAACACACGGTGGGTTTAACACATGGTGGGTTAACACACGGTGGGTTTAACACACGGTGGGTTTAACACACGGTGGGTTTAACACACAGTGGGTTTAACACACGGTGGGTTTAACACACGGTGGGTTTAACACACGGTGGGTTTAACACACGGTGGGTTTAACACTCGGTGGGTTTAACACACGGTGGGTTTAACACTCGGTTGGTTTAACACAAGGTGTGTTGAACACACGGTGGGTTTAACACACAGTGGGTTGAACACACGGTGGGTTGAACACACGGTGGGTTGAATACACGGTGGGTTGAACACACGGTGCATTAACCGGTGGGTTGAACACACGGTGGGTTGAACACACGGTGGGTTGAACACACCGTGGGTGGAACACACCGTGGGATGAACACACGGTGGGTTGAACACACGGTGGGTTGATCACACGGTGGGTTGAACACACGGTAGGTTTAACACACGGTGGGTTGAACACACGGTGGGTTGAACACACGGTGGGCTGAACACACGGTGGGTTGAACACACGGTGGGTTGAACACACGGTGGGTTGAACACACGGTGGGTTGAACACACGGTGGGTTGAACCCACGGTGGGTTTAACTCACGGTGGGTTTTACACACGGTGGGTTTAACACACGGTGGGTTGAACACACGGTGGGTTGAACACAAGGTGCGTTGAACACACGGTGGGTGGAACACACGGTGTGTTGAACACAAGGTGGGCCGAATACACGGTAGGTTGAACACACGGTGGGTTGAACACACGGTGGGTTGAACACACGGTGGGTTGAACACACGGTGGGTTGAACACACGGTGCGTTGACCGGTGGGTTGAACACATGGTGGGTTGAACACACGGTGGGTTGAACACACGGAGGGTTGAACACACGGTGGGTGGAACACACAGTGGGTTGAACACACGGTGGGTTGAACACACGGTGCGTTGATTACATGGTGGGTTGAACACACGGTAGGTTTAACACACGGTGGGTTGAACACACGGTGGGTTGAACACACGGTGGGTTGATCACACGGTGGGTTGAACACACGGTGGGTTGATCACACGGTGGGTTGAACACACGGTAGGTTTAACACACGGTGGGTTGAACACACGGTGGGTTGAACACACGGTGGGTTGAATACACGGTAGGTTGAACACACGGTGTGTTGAACACACGGTAGGTTTAACACACGGTGGGTTGAACACACGGTGGGTTGAACACAAGGTGTGTTGAACACACGGTGGGTTGAACACACGGTGGGTTTAACACAAGGTGGGTTGAACACACGGTGGGTTGAACACACGGTGGGTTGAACACACGGTAGGTTTAACACACGGTGGGTTTAACACACGCTGGGTTTAACACAAGGTGGGTTTAACACACGGTAGGTTTAACACACGGTGGGTTTAACACATGGTGGGTTAACACACGTTGGGTTTAACACACGGTGGGTTTAACACACGGTGGGTTTAACACACAGTGGGTTTAACACACGGTGGGTTTAACACACGGTGGGTTTAACACACGGTGGGTTTAACACACGGTGGGTTTAACACTCGGTGGGTTTAACACACGGTGGGTTTAACACTCGGTTGGTTTAACACAAGGTGTGTTGAACACACGGTGGGTTTAACACACAGTGGGTTGAACACACGGTGGGTTGAACACACGGTGGGTTGAACACACGGTGGGTTGAACACACGGTGCATTAACCGGTGGGTTGAACACACGGTGGGTTGAACACACGGTGGGTTGAACACACGGTGGGTTGAACCCACGGTGGGTTTAACTCACGGTGGGTTTAACACACGGTGGGTTTAACACACAGTGGGTTGAACACACGGTGGGTTGAACACAAGGTGCGTTGAACACACGGTGGGTGGAACACACGGTGTGTTGAACACAAGGTGGGCCGAATACACGGTAGGTTGAACACACGGTGGGTTGAACACACGGTGGGTTGAACACACGGTGGGTTGAACACACGGTGGGTTGAACACACGGTGCGTTGACCGGTGGGTTGAACACATGGTGGGTTGAACACACGGTGGGTTGAACACACGGAGGGTTGAACACACGGTGGGTGGAACACACAGTGGGTTGAACACACGGTGGGTTGAACACACGGTGCGTTGATTACATGGTGGGTTGAACACACGGTAGGTTTAACACACGGTGGGTTGAACACACGGTGGGTTGAACACACGGTGGGTTGATCACACGGTGGGTTGAACACATGGTAGGTTTAACACACGGTGGGTTTAACATACGGTAGGTTGAACACACGGTGGGTTGAACACACGGTGGGTGGAACACACGGTGGGTTGAACACACGGTGGGTTGAACACACGGTGGGCTGATCACATGGTGGGTCGAACTCACGGTGGGTTGAACACACGGTGCGTTGAACACACGGTGGGTGGAACACACGGTGTGTTGAACACAAGGTGGGCTGAATACACGGTAGGTTGAACACACGGTGGGTTGAACACACGGTGGGTTGAACACACGGTGCGTTGACCGGTGGGTTGAACACACGGTGGGTTGAACACACGGTGGGTTGAACACACGGAGGGTTGAACACACGGTGGGTTCAACACACGGTGGGTGGAACACACAGTGGGTTGAACACACGGTGGGTTGAACACACGGTGGGTTGATCACACGGTGGGTTGAACACACGGTAGGTTTAACTCACGGTGGGTTGAACACACGGTGGGTTGAACACACGGTGGGTTGATCACACGGTGGGTTGAACACACGGTAGGTTTAACACACGGTGGGTTTAACATACGGTGGGTTGAACACACGGTGGGTTGAACACACGGTGGGTGGAACACACGGTGGGTTGAACACACGGTGGGTTGAACACACGGTGGGCTGATCACACGGTGGGTTGAACACACGGTGGGTTGAACACACGGTGCGTTGAACACACGGTGGGTGGAACACACGGTGTGTTGAACACAAGGTGGGCTGAATACACGGTAGGTTGAACACACGGTGGGTTGAACACACGGTGGGTTGAACACACGGTGGGTTGAACACACGGTGGGTTGAACACACGGTGCGTTGACCGGTGGGTTGAACACACGGTGGGTTGAACACACGGTGGGTTGATCACACGGTGGGTTGAACACACGGTAGGTTTAACACACGGTGGGTTGAACACACGGTGGGTTGAACACACGGTGGGTTGAACACACGGTAGGTTCAACACACGGAGGGTTGAACACACGGTGGGTTGAACACACGGTTGGTTGAACACACGGTGTGTTGAACACACGGTAGGTTTAACACACGGTGGGTTGAACACACGGTGGGTTTAACACACGGTGGGTTGAACACACGGTGGGTTGAACACACGGTGTTTTGAACACACGGTAGGTTTAACACACGGTGGGTTTAACACACGGTGGGTTTAACACAAATTGGGTTTAACACACGGTAGGTTTAACACACGGTGGGTTTAACACACGGTGGGTTAACACACGGTGGCTTTAATACACGGTGGGTTTAACACACGGTGGGTTTAACACACGGTGGGTTTACCACACGGTGGGTTTAACACACGGTGGGTTTAACACACGGTGGGTTTAACACACGGTGGGTTTAACACACGGTAGGTTTAACACACGGTGGGTTGAACACACGGTGGGTTGAACACACGGTGGGTTGAACACACGGTGGGTTGAACAGATGGTGGGTTGAACACACGGTGGGTTGAACACACGGTAGGTTTAACACACGGTGGGTTGAACACACGGTGGGTTGAACACACGGTGTGTTGAACACACGGTGGGTTGAACACACAGTGGGTTTAACACACGGTGGGTCGAACACACGGTGGGTTGAACACACAGTGGGTTGACACACGGTAGGTTTAACACACGGTGGGTTTAACACACGGTTGGTTTAACACAAGGTGGGTTTAACATATGGTAGGTTTAACACACGGTGGGTTTAACAGACGGTGGGTTTAACACACGGTGGGTTTAACACACGGTGGGTTTAACACACGGTGGGTTTAACACACGGTGGGTTTAACACACGGTGGGTTTATTACACGATGGGTTTAACACACGGTGGGTTAAACACACGGTGGGTTTAACACTCGGTGGGTTTAACACACGGTGGGTTTAACACACGGTGGGTTGAACACACGGTGTGTCGAACACATGGTGGGTTGAACACACGGTGGGTTGAACATACGGTGGGTTTAATACACGGTGGGCTGAACCCACGGTAGGTAGAACACACGGTGGGTTGAAAACACGGTGGGTTGAACACACGGTAGGTTTAACAAACGGTGGGTTGAACACACATTGGGTTCAACACACGGTGGGTTGAACACACGGTAGGTTGAACACACGGTGGGTTGAACACACGGTGGGTTGAACACACGGTGGGTTGACCACACCGTGGGTTAATCACATGGTGGGTTGAACACACGGTGGGTTGAGCACACGGTGGGTTGAACACACGATAGGTTGAACACACGGTGGGTTGAATACACGGTGGGTTGAACACACGGTACGTTCAACACACGGTGGATTCAACACACGGTGCGTTGAACACACGGTGGGCTGATCACACGGTGCGTTGAACACACGGTGGGTTCAACACACGGTGCGTTGAACACACGGTGGGTGGAACACACGGTGTGTTGAACAAAAGGTGGGCAATTTTGCACACGCTAGGCCCTTTTTCTTGCAATTTTGCACACGCTAGGCCCTTGTTCATGCTATTTTGCACAAGCTAGGCCCTTGTTCTTGCAATTATGCACACGCTAGGCCCTTGTTCTTGCAATTTTGCACATGCTAGGCCCTTGTTCTTGCAATTTTGCACACGCTAGACCCTTGTTCTTGCAATTTTGCACACGCTAGACCCTTGTTCTTGCTATTTTGCACACGCTAGACCCTTGTTCTTGCAATTTTGCACACGCTAGGCCCTTGTTTTTGCAATTTTGCACACGCTAGGCCCTTGTTTTTGCAATTTTGCACACGCTAGGCCCTTGTTCTTGCAATTTTGCACATGCTAGGCCCTTGTTCTTGCTATTTTGCACACGCAAGGCCCTTGTTCTTGCTATTTTGCACACGCTAGACCCTTGTTCTTGCAATTTTGCATACGCTATGCCCTTGTTCTTGCTATTTTGCACACTCTAGACCCTTGTTCTTGCAATTTTGCACACGCTAGGCCCTTGTTCTTGCTATTTTGCACACGCTAGGCCCTTGTTCTTGCAATTTTGCACACGCTAGGCCCTTGTTCTTGCAATTTTGCACACGCTAGGCCCTTCTTCTTGCAATTTTGCACACGCTAGGCCCTTGTTCTTGCAATTTTGCACATGCTAGGCCCTTGTTCTTGCAATTTTGCACACGCTAGACCCTTGTTCTTGCAATTTTGCACACGCTAGACCCTTGTTCTTGCAATTTTGCACACGCTAGGCCCTTGTTCTTGCAATTTTGCACACGCTAGGCCCTTGTTCTTGCTATTTTGCACATGCTAGGCCCTTGTTCTTGCTATTTTGCACACGCTAGGCCTTTGTTCTTGCTATTTTGCACATGCTAGGCCCTTGTTCTTGCAATTTTGCACACGCTAGACCCTTGTTCTTGCAATTTTGCACACGCTAGGCCCTTGTTCTTGCTATTTTGCACACGCTAGACCCTTGTTTTTGCAATTTTGCACACGCTAGGCCCTTGTTCTAGCTATTTTGCACACGCTAGGCCCTTGTTGTTGCAATTTTGCACACGCTAGGCCCTTGTTCTTGCAATTTTGCATACGCTATGCCCTTGTTCTTGCTATTTTGCACACTCTAGACCCTTGTTGTTGCAATTTTGCACACGCTAGGCCCTTGTTCTTGCTATTTTGCACACGCTAGGCCCTTGTTCTTGCAATTTTGCACACGCTAGGCCCTTGTTCTTGCAATTTTGCATACGCTAGGCCCTTGTTCTTGCAATTTTGCACACGCTAGGCCCTTGTTCTTGCAATTTTGCACATGCTAGGCCCTTGTTCTTGCAATTTTGCACACGCTAGACCCTTGTTCTTGCAATTTTGCACACGCTAGACCCTTGTTCTTGCAATTTTGCACACGCTAGGCCCTTGTTCTTGCAATTTTGCACACGCTAGGCCCTTGTTCTTGCTATTTTGCACATGCTAGGCCCTTGTTCTTGCTATTTTGCACACGCTAGGCCCTTGTTCTTGCTATTTTGCACATGCTAGACCCTTGTTCTTGCAATTTTGCACACGCTAGGCCCTTGTTCTTGCTATTTTGCACACGCTAGGCCCTTGTTCT
Organism: Closterium sp. NIES-65; assembly: GCA_948144175.1. NCBI lineage: Eukaryota > Viridiplantae > Streptophyta > Zygnematophyceae > Desmidiales > Closteriaceae > Closterium > Closterium sp. NIES-65. The sequence continues at coordinate 57,698 of CANXME010001258.1, read as the reverse complement.
TGCAATTTTGCACATGCTAGGCCCTTGTTTTTGCAGATTTGCACACGCTAGGCCCTTGTTCTTGCTATTTTGCACACGCTAGGCCCTTGTTCTTGCAATTTCGCGAACGCTAGGCCCTTGTTCTTGATTTTTTGCACACGCTAGGCCCTTGCTCTTGCTATTTTGCACTCGCTAGGCCCTTGTTCTTGCAATTTTGCACACGCCAGGCCCTTGTTCTTGCAATTTTGCACACGCTAGGCCCTTGTTCTTTTTATTTTGCACACGCTAGGCCCTTGTTCATTTTATTTTGCACACGCTAGGCCCTTGTTCTTGCTATTTTGCACACGCTATGCCCTTGTTCTTTTTATTTTGCACATGCTAGGCCCTTGTTCTTGCAATTTTGTGAACGCTAGGCCCTTGTTCTTGCAATTTTGCACACGCTAGACCCTTGTTCTTGCAATTTTGCACACGCTAGGCCCTTGTTCTTGCTATTTTGCACACGCTATGCCCTTGTTCTTTTTATTTTGCGCACGCTAGGCCCTTGTTCTTGCAATTTTGCGAACGCTAGGCCCTTGTTCTTGCAATTTTGCACACGCTAGACCCTTGTTCTTGCAATTTTGCACACGCTAGGCCCTTGTTCTTGCTTTTTTGCGAATGCTAGGCCCTTGTTCTTGATTTTTTGCACACGCTAGGCCCTTGCTCTTGCAATTTTGCACTCGCTAGGCCCTTGTTCTTGCAATTCTGCACACGCTAGGCACTTGTTCTTGCAAGTTTGCACAGGCTAGGCCCTTGTTCTTGCAATTTTGTACACGCTAGGCCCTTGTTCTTGTAATTTTGCATATGCTAGGCTCTTGTTCTTGCTATTTTGCACACGCTAGGCCCTTGTTCTTGGTATTTTTAACACGCTAGGCCCTTGTTCTTGCAATTTTGCACACATTAGGCCCTTATTCTTGCTATTTTGCACACGCTAGACCCTTGTTCTTGCAATTTTGCACACGCTAGGTCCTTGTTCTTGCAATTTTGCACACGCTAGGCCCTTGTTCTTGCAATTTTGCACACGCTAGGCCTTTGTTCTTGCTATTTTGCACATGCTAGGCCCTTGTTCTTGCAATTTTGCACACGCTAGACCCTTGTTCTTGCAATTTTGCACACGCTAGGCCCTTGTTCTTGCTATTTTGCACACGCTAGACCCTTGCTCTTGCAATTTTGCACACGCTAGGCCCTTGTTCTAGCTATTTTGCACACGCTAGGCCCTTGTTGTTGCAATTTTGCACACGCTAGGCCCTTGTTCTTGCAATTTTGCACACGCTAGGCCCTTGTTCTTGCTATTTTGCACAGGCTAGACCCTTGTTCTTGCAATTTTGCACACGCTAGGCCCTTGTTCTTGCAATTTTGCACACGCTAGGCCCTTGTCCCTGCAATTTTGCACACGCTAGGCCGTTGTTCTTGCAATTTTGCATACGCTAGGCCTTTGTCTTTGCAATTTTGCACACGCTAGGCCCTTGTTTTTGCTATTTTGCACACGCTAGGCCCTTGTTCTTGCTATTTTGCACACGCTAGGCCCTTGTTCTTGCAATTTTGCACACCCTAGGCCCTTGTTCTTGCTATTTTGCACATGCTAGGCCCTTGTTCTTGCACTTTTTCACACGCTAGGCCCTTGTTCTTGCAATTTTGCACACGCTAGGCCCTTGTTCTTGCAATTTTGCACACGCTAGGCCCTTTTTCTTGCTATTTTGCACACGCTAGGCCCTTGTTCTTGCTATTTTGCACACGCTAGGCCCTTGTTCTTGCAATTTTGCACACGCTAGGCCCTTGTTCTTGCAATTTTGCACACGCTAGGCCCTTGTTCTTGCAATTTTGCACACGCTAGGCCCTTGTTCTTGCAATTTTGCACACGCTAGGCCCTTGTTCTTGCTATTTTGCACACGCTAGGCCCTTGTTCTTGCAATTTTGCACTCGCTAGGCCCTTGTTCTTGCAATTTTGCACACGCTAGGCCCTTGTTCTTGCAATTTTGCACACGCTAGGCCCTTGTTCTTGCTATTTTGCACACGCTAGGCCCTTGTTCTTGCTATTTTGCACACGCTAGACCCTTGTTCTTGCAATTTTGCACACACTAGGCCCTCGTTCTTGCAATTTTGCACACGCTAGGCCCTTGTTCTTGTTATTTTGCACACGCTAGGCCCTTGTTCTTGCAATTTTGCGAACGCTAGGCCCTTGTTCCTTCAATTTTGCACACGCTAGACCCTTGTTCTTGCAATTTTGCATACGCTAGGCCCTTGTTCTTGCTTTTTTGCGAATGCTAGGCCCTTGTTCTTGATTTTTTGCACACGCTAGGCCCTTGCTCTTGCAATTTTGCACTCGCTAGGCCCTTGTTCTTGCAATTCTGCACACGCTAGGCACTTGTTCTTGCAAGTTTGTACAGGCTAGGCCCTTGTTCTTGCAATTTTGTACACGCTAGGCCCTTGTTCTTGCAATTTTGCATACGCTAGGCTCTTGTTCTTGCTATTTTGCACACGCTAGGCCCTTGTTCTTGGTATTTTTAACACGCTAGGCCCTTGTTCTTGCAATTTTGCACACACTAGGCTCTTGTTCTTGCTATTTTGCACACGCTAGACCCTTGTTCTTGCAATTTTGCACACGCTAGGTCCTTGTTCTTGCAATTTTGCACACGCTAGGCCCTTGTTCTTGCAATTTTGCACACGCTAGGCCTTTGTTCTTGCTATTTTGCACATGCTAGGCCCTTGTTCTTGCAATTTTGCACACGCTAGACCCTTGTTCTTGCAATTTTGCACACGCTAGGCCCTTGTTCTTGCTATTTTGCACACGCTAGACCCTTGTTCTTGCAATTTTGCACACGCTAGGCCCTTGTTCTAGCTATTTTGCACACGCTAGGCCCTTGTTGTTGCAATTTTGCACACGCTAGGCCCTTGTTCTTGCAATTTTGCACACGCTAGGCCCTTGTTCTTGCTATTTTGCACAGGCTAGACCCTTGTTCTTGCAATTTTGCACACGCTAGGCCCTTGTTCTTGCAATTTTGCACACGCTAGGCCCTTGTTCCTGCAATTTTGCACACGCTAGGCCGTTGTTCTTGCAATTTTGCACACGCTAGGCCTTTGTTCTTGCAATTTTGCACACGCTAGGCCCTTGTTCTTGCTATTTTGCACACGCTAGGCCCTTGTTCTTGCTATTTTGCACACGCTAGGCCCTTGTTCTTGCAATTTTGCACACCCTAGGCCCTTGTTCTTGCTATTTTGCACATGCTAGGCCCTTGTTCTTGCATTTTTTCACACGCTAGGCCCTTGTTCTTGCAATTTTGCACACGCTAGGCCCTTGTTCTTGCAATTTTGCACACGCTAGGCCCTTTTTCTTGCTATTTTGCACACGCTAGGCCCTTGTTCTTGCTATTTTGCACACGCTAGGCCCTTGTTCTTGCAATTTTGCACACGCTAGGCCCTTGTTCTTGCAATTTTGCACACGCTAGGCCCTTGTTCTTGCAATTTTGCACACGCTAGGCCCTTGTTCTTGCAATTTTGCACACGCTAGGCCCTTGTTCTTGCTATTTTGCACACGCTAGGCCCTTGTTCTTGCAATTTTGCACACGCTAGGCCCTTGCTCTTGCAATTTTGCACTCGCTAGGCCCTTGTTCTTGCAATTCTGCACACGCTAGGCACTTGTTCTTGCAAGTTTGTACAGGCTAGGCCCTTGTTCTTACAATTTTGTACACGCTAGGCCCTTGTTCTTGCAATTTTGCATACGCTAGGCTCTTGTTCTTGCTATTTTGCACACGCTAGGCCCTTGTTCTTGGTATTTTTAACACGCTAGGCCCTTGTTCTTGCAATTTTGCACACACTAGGCCCTTGTTCTTGCTATTTTGCACACGCTAGACCCTTGTTCTTGCAATTTTGCACACGCTAGGTCCTTGTTCTTGCAATTTTGCACACGCTAGGCCCTTGTTCTTGCAATTTTGCACACGCTAGGCCTTTGTTCTTGCTATTTTGCACATGCTAGGCCCTTGTTCTTGCAATTTTGCACACGCTAGACCCTTGTTCTTGCAATTTTGCACACGCTAGGCCCTTGTTCTTGCTATTTTGCACACGCTAGACCCTTGTTCTTGCAATTTTGCACACGCTAGGCCCTTGTTCTAGCTATTTTGCACACGCTAGGCCCTTGTTGTTGCAATTTTGCACACGCTAGGCCCTTGTTCTTGCAATTTTGCACACGCTAGGCCCTTGTTCTTGCTATTTTGCACAGGCTAGACCCTTGTTCTTGCAATTTTGCACACGCTAGGCCCTTGTTCTTGCAATTTTGCACACGCTAGGCCCTTGTTCCTGCAATTTTGCACACGCTAGGCCGTTGTTCTTGCAATTTTGCACACGCTAGGCCTTTGTTCTTGCAATTTTGCACACGCTAGGCCCTTGTTCTTGCTATTTTGCACACGCTAGGCCCTTGTTCTTGCTATTTTGCACACGCTAGGCCCTTGTTCTTGCAATTTTGCACACCCTAGGCCCTTGTTCTTGCTATTTTGCACATGCTAGGCCCTTGTTCTTGCATTTTTTCACACGCTAGGCCCTTGTTCTTGCAATTTTGCACACGCTAGGCCCTTGTTCTTGCAATTTTGCACACGCTAGGCCCTTTTTCTTGCTATTTTGCACACGCTAGGCCCTTGTTCTTGCTATTTTGCACACGCTAGGCCCTTGTTCTTGCAATTTTGCACACGCTAGGCCCTTGTTCTTGCAATTTTGCACACGCTAGGCCCTTGTTCTTGCAATTTTGCACACGCTAGGCCCTTGTTCTTGCAATTTTGCACACGCTAGGCCCTTGTTCTTGCTATTTTGCACACGCTAGGCCCTTGTTCTTGCAATTTTGCACACGCTAGGCCCTTGTCCCTGCAATTTTGCACACGCTAGGCCGTTGTTCTTGCAATTTTGCATACGCTAGGCCTTTGTTCTTGCAATTTTGCACACGCTAGGCCCTTGTTTTTGCTATTTTGCACACGCTAGGCCCTTGTTCTTGCTATTTTGCACACGCTAGGCCCTTGTTCTTGCAATTTTGCACACCCTAGGCCCTTGTTCTTGCTATTTTGCACATGCTAGGCCCTTGTTCTTGCACTTTTTCACACGCTAGGCCCTTGTTCTTGCAATTTTGCACACGCTAGGCCCTTGTTCTTGCAATTTTGCACACGCTAGGCCCTTTTTCTTGCTATTTTGCACACGCTAGGCCCTTGTTCTTGCTATTTTGCACACGCTAGGCCCTTGTTCTTGCAATTTTGCACACGCTAGGCCCTTGTTCTTGCAATTTTGCACACGCTAGGCCCTTGTTCTTGCAATTTTGCACACGCTAGGCCCTTGTTCTTGCAATTTTGCACACGCTAGGCCCTTGTTCTTGCTATTTTGCACACGCTAGGCCCTTGTTCTTGCAATTTTGCACACGCTAGGCCCTTGTTCTTGCAATTTTGCACACGCTAGGCCCTTGTTCTTGCAATTTTGCACACGCTAGGCCCTTGTTCTTGCTATTTTGCACACGCTAGGCCCTTGTTCTTGCTATTTTGCACACGCTAGACCCTTGTTCTTGCAATTTTGCACACACTAGGCCCTCGTTCTTGCAATTTTGCACACGCTAGGCCCTTGTTCTTGCAATTTTGCGAACGCTAGGCCCTTGTTCCTTCAATTTTGCACACGCTAGACCCTTGTTCTTGCAATTTTGCATACGCTAGGCCCTTGTTCTTGCTTTTTTGCGAATGCTAGGCCCTTGTTCTTGATTTTTTGCACACGCTAGGCCCTTGCTCTTGCAATTTTGCACTCGCTAGGCCCTTGTTCTTGCAATTCTGCACACGCTAGGCACTTGTTCTTGCAAGTTTGTACAGGCTAGGCCCTTGTTCTTGCAATTTTGTACACGCTAGGCCCTTGTTCTTGCAATTTTGCATACGCTAGGCTCTTGTTCTTGCTATTTTGCACACGCTAGGCCCTTGTTCTTGGTATTTTTAACACGCTAGGCCCTTGTCCTTGCAATTTTGCACACACTAGGCCCTTGTTCTTGCTATTTTGCACACGCTAGACCCTTGTTCTTGCAATTTTGCACACGCTAGGTCCTTGTTCTTGCAATTTTGCACACGCTAGGCCCTTGTTCTTGCAATTTTGCACACGCTAGGCCTTTGTTCTTGCTATTTTGCACATGCTAGGCCCTTGTTCTTGCAATTTTGCACACGCTAGACCCTTGTTCTTGCAATTTTGCACACGCTAGGCCCTTGTTCTTGCTATTTTGCACACGCTAGACCCTTGTTCTTGCAATTTTGCACACGCTAGGCCCTTGTTCTAGCTATTTTGCACACGCTAGGCCCTTGTTGTTGCAATTTTGCACACGCTAGGCCCTTGTTCTTGCAATTTTGCACACGCTAGGCCCTTGTTCTTGCTATTTTGCACAGGCTAGACCCTTGTTCTTGCAATTTTGCACACGCTAGGCCCTTGTTCTTGCAATTTTGCACACGCTAGGCCCTTGTTCCTGCAATTTTGCACACGCTAGGCCGTTGTTCTTGCAATTTTGCACACGCTAGGCCTTTGTTCTTGCAATTTTGCACACGCTAGGCCCTTGTTCTTGCTATTTTGCACACGCTAGGCCCTTGTTCTTGCTATTTTGCACACGCTAGGCCCTTGTTCTTGCAATTTTGCACACCCTAGGCCCTTGTTCTTGCTATTTTGCACATGCTAGGCCCTTGTTCTTGCATTTTTCACACGCTAGGCCCTTGTTCTTGCAATTTTGCACACGCTAGGCCCTTGTTCTTGCAATTGTGCACACGCTAGGGCCCTTGTTCTTGCTATTTTGCACACGCTAGGCCCTTGTTCATTCTTGCTATTTTGCACACGCTAGGCCCTTGTTCTTGCATATTTTGCACACGCTAGACCCTTGTTCTTGCAATTTTGCACACGCTAGGCCCTTGTTCTTGCTATTTTGCACACGCTAGGACCCTTGTTACTTGCTATTTTGCACACGCTAGGCCCTTGTTCATTGCTATTTTTGCACCAGGCTAGGCCCTTGTTCTTGCAATTGCACACGCTAGAGCCCTTATTCTTGCAATTTTGCACACGCTAAGCCTTGTTCTTGCAAATTTGCACACGCTAGACCCTTGTTCTTGCAATTTGCACACGCTAGGACCCTGTGTCTTGCAATTTTGCACACGCTGCTAGGCCCCTGTTTCTTGCAATTTATGCACACGCTAGGACCCTTGTTCTTGCTAATTTTGCGAAGCTAGCCCTTGTTCTTGCAATTTTGCACACGCTAGGCCCTTGTTCTTGCAATTGTTGCACACGCTAGCCCTTGTTCTTGCCATATTTTTCACACGCTAGGCCCTTGTTCTTGCTATTTTGCACACGCTAGCCCTTGTTCTTGCTATTTTGCACACGCTAGGCCCTTGTTCTTGCTATTTTGCACACGCTAGGCCCTTGTTCTTGCTATTTTGCACATGCTAGACCCTTCTTCTTGCAATTTTGCACACGCTAGGCCCTTGTTCTTGCAATTTTGCACAGCGCTAGACCCTTGGTTCTTGCAATTTTGCACACGCTAGACCCTTGTTCGTCTGCAATTTTGCACACGCTAGGCCCCTTGTTTCTTGCAATTTTGTACACGCTAGGCCCTTGTTCTTGCTATTTTGCACACGCTAGACCCTTGTTCTTGCAAATTTGCATACGCTAGGCCCTTTGTTTTTGCAATTTTGCACACGCTAGGCCCTTGTTCTTGCAATTTTTCACACGCTAGGCCCTTGTTCTTTGCAATTTTGCACACGCTAGGCCCTTGTTCTTGCAATTTTGCACACGCTAGGCCCTTGTTCTTGCTATTTTGCACACGCTAGGCCCTTGTTCTTGCTATTTTGCACACGCTAGGGCCCTGGTTCTTGCTATTTTGCACAGCTAGGCCCTTGTTCTTGCATATTTTGCACATGCTAGGACCCTTGTTCTTGCAATTTTGCACACTGCTAGACCCTTGTTCATTGCAATTTTTGCACACGCTAGGCCCCTTGTTCTTAGCAATTTTGCACACGCTAGGCCCTTGTTCTTGCTATTTTGCACACGCTAGAGCCCTTGTTCTTGCAATTTGCACACGCTAGGCCCTTGTTTTTGCAATTTTGCACACGCTAGGCCCTTGTTCTTGCAATTTTGCACACGCTAGGCCCTTGTTTTTGCAATTTTGCAACATGCTAGGCCCTTGTTCTTGCTATTTTGCACACGCTAGACCCTTGTTCTTGCTATTTTGCACACGCTAGGCCCTGTGTCTTGCTATTTTGCACACAGCTAGGCCCTTGTTCTTGTTATTTTGCACACTGCTAGGACTCTTGTTCTTGCAATTTTGCACACGCTAGGGCCCTTGTTCTTGCTATTGTGCACACGCTAGGCCCTTGTTCTTGCAATTTTGCACACTGCTAGGCCCTTGTTCTTGCAATTTTGCACACGCTAGGCCCTTGTTCTTGCATTTTGCACACGCTAGGCCCTTGTTCTTGCAATTTTGCCACACTGCTAGGACCCTTGTTCTTGCATTTTGCACACGCAATAGGCCCTTGTTCTTGCAATTTTGCACACTGCTAGGCCCTTGTTCTTGCTATTTTGCACACGCTAGACCCTTGTTCTTGCAATTTTTGCACACGCTAGGCGCCTTGTTCTTGCAATTTTGCACACGCTAGGCCCTTGTTCTTGCAATTTTGCACACGCTAGGCCCTTGTTCTTGCTATTTTGCACACGCTAGGCCCCTTGTTCTTGCAATTTTGCACACGCTAGACCCTTGTTCTTGCTATTTTGCACACGCTAGGCCCTTGTTCTTGGCAATTTTGCACACAGCTAGAGACCTTGTTCTTGCAATTTTGCACACGCTAGGCCCTTGTTCTTGCAATTTTGCACACGCTAGGCCCTTGTTCTTGCAATTTTGCACACGCTAGGCCCTTGTTCTTGCTAATTTTGCACACGCTAGGCCCTATGTTCTTGCAATTTTGGCACACGCTAGGCCCTTGTTCTTTTGCAATTTTTGCACACTGCTAGGGCCCTTGGTTCTTGCTCTATTTTGCACACCTAGACCCTTGTTCTTGCAATTTTGCACACGCTAGGCCCTTGTTCTTGCTATTTTGCACACGCTAGTGCCTTGTTCTTGCAATTTTGCACACGCTAGGCCTTGTTCTTGCAATTTGCACACGCTAGGGCCCTTGTTCTTGCAATTTTTGCACACGGCTAGGCCTTGTTCTTGCAATTTTGGCACACGCTAGGCCACTTGTTCTTGCGATTTTGCACACGCTTTTGCACACGCTAGGCCCTTGTTCTTGCTATTTTGCACACGCTAGGCCCTTGTTCTTGCAATTTTGCACATGCTAGGCCCTTGTTCTTGCAATTTTTGCACACGCTAGGCCCTTGTTCTTGCAATTTTGCACACGCTAGGCCCTTGTTCTTGCAATTTTGCACATGCTAGGCCCTTGTTCTTGCTATTTTGCACACGCTAGACCCTTGTTCTTGCAATTTTGCACACGCTAGGCCCTTGTTCTTGCTATTTTGCACAAGCTAGACCCTTGTTCTTGCATATTTTGCACACGCTAGGTCCCTTGTTCTTGCAATTTTGCACACGCTAGGCCCTTGTTCTTGCAATTTTGCACACGCTAGGCCCTTGTTCTTGCAATTTTGCACACGCTAGGCCCTTGTTCTTGCAATTTTGCACACGCTAGGCCCTTGTTCTTGCTATTTTGCACACGCTAGGCCCTTGTTCTTGCAATTTTGCACACGCTAGGCCCTTGTTCTTGCAATTTTGCACACGCTAGGCCCTTGTTCTTGCTAATTTTGCACACGCTAGGCCCTTGTTCTTGCATATTTGCACACGCTAGGCCCTTGTTCTTGCAATTTTGCACACGCTAGGCCCTTGTTCTTGCAATTTTGCACACGCTAGGCCCTTGTTCTTGCTATTTTGCACACGCTAGGCCTTGTTCTTGCACACGCTAGACCCTTGTTCTTGCAATTTTGCACACGCTAGGCCCTTGTTCTCTTGCAATTTTGCACACGCTAGGCCCTTGTTCTTGCAATTTTGCACACGCTAGGCCCTTGTTCTTGCAATTTTGCACACGCTAGGCCCTTGTTCTTGCAATTTTGCACACGCTAGGCCCTTGTTCTTGCTATTTTGCACACGCTAGGCCCTTGTTCTTGCAATTTTGCACACGCTAGGCCCTTGTTTTGCTATTTGCCCACCGGTAGCCTATGTCTTGCAATTTTGCACACGCTAGGCCCTTGTTCTTGCTAATTTTGCACACGCTAGGCCCTTGTTCTTGCAATTTTGCACACGCTAGGCCCTTGTTCTTGCTAATTTTGCACACGCTAGGCCCTTGTTCTTGCTATTTTGCACACGCTAGGCCCTTGTTCTTGCTATTTTGCACATCGCTAGACCCTTGTTCTTGCAATTTTGCACACGCTAGGCCCTTGTTCTTGCAATTTTGCACACGCTAGGCCCTTGTTCTTGCAATTTTGCACACGCTAGGCCCTTGTTCTTGCAATTTTGCACACGCTAGGCCCTTGTTCTTGCAATTTTGCACACGCTAGGCCCTTTGTTCTTGCCTATTTTGCACACGCTAGACCCTTGTTCTTGCAATTTTGCACACGCTAGGCCCTTGTTCTTGCTATTTTGCACACGCTAGGCCCTCTGTTCTTGCAATTTTGCACACGCTAGGCCCTTGTTCTTGCAATTTTGCACACGCTAGGCCCTTGTTCTTGCAATTTTGCACACGCTAGGCCCTTGTTCTTGCTATTTTGCACACGCTAGGCCCTTGTTCTTGCTATTTTGCACACGCTAGGCCCTTGTTCTTGCTATTTTGCACACGCTAGACCCTTGTTCTTGCAATTTTGCACACGCTAGGCTCCTTGTTCTTGCATTTTGCACCACGCTAGGCCCTTGTTCTTGCTATTTTGCACACGCTAGGCCCTTGTTCTTGCATATTTTGCACACGCTAGCCCCTTGTTCTTGCAATTTTGCACACGCTAGGTCCCTTGTTCTTGCATATTTGCACACGCTAGCCCCTTGTTCTTGCAATTTTGCACACGCTAGGCCCTTGTTCTTGCAATTTTGCACACGCTAGGCCTTGTTCTTGCAATTTTGCACACGCTAGGCCCTTGTTCTTGCAATTTTGCACACGCTAGGCCCTTGTTCTTGCTATTTTGCACACGCTAGGCCCTTGTTCTTGCATATTTTGCACACGCTAGACCCTTGTTCTTGCAATTTTGCACACGCTAGGCCTTGTTCTTGCAATTTTGCACACGCTAGGTCCCTTGTTCTTGCAATTTTGCACACGCTAGGCCCTTGTTCTTGCAATTTTTGCACACGCTAGGCCCTTTGTTCTTGCTAATTTTGCACACGCTAGGCCCTTTGTTCTTGCATATTTTGCACACGCCTAGGCCCTTGTTCTTGCAATTTTGCACACGCTAGGCCCTTGTTCTTGCTAATTTTGCACACGCTAGGCCCTTGTTCTTGCTATTTGCACACGCTAGGCCCTTGTTCTTGCAATTTTGCACACGCTAGGCCCTTGTTCTTGCAATTTTGCACACGCTAGGTCCTTGTTCTTGCAATTTTGCACACGCTAGGCCCTTGTTCTTGCAATTTTGCACACGCTAGGCCCTTGTTCTTGCTATTTTGCACACGCTAGGCCCTTGTTCTTGCAATTTTGCACACGCTAGGACCCTTGTTCTTGCATATTTTGCACACGCTAGCCCTTGTTCTTGCAATTTTGCACACGCTAGGCCTTGTTCTTGCAATTTTGCACACGCTAGGCCCTTTGTTCTTGCAATTTTGCACACGCTAGGCCCCTTGTTCTTGCCAATTTTGCACACGCTAGGCCCTTGTTCTTGCTATTTTGCACACGCTAGCCCTTTGTTCTTGCAATTTTGCACACAGCTAGGCCCTTGTTCTTGCAATTTTGCACACGCTAGGTCCTCTTGTTCTTGCAATTTTGCACACGCTAGGCCCTGTTCTTGCATATTTGCACACGCTAGGCCCTTGTTCTTGCTACTTTTGCACACGCTAGGCCCTTGTTCTTGCAATTTTGCACACGCTAGGCCCTTGTTCTTGCAATTTTGCACACGCTAGGTCCTTGTTCTTGCAATTTTGCACACGCTAGGCCTTGTTCTTGCAATTTTGCACACGCTAGGCCCTTGTTCTTGCAATTTGCACACGCTAGGCCCTTGTTCTTGCAATTTTGCACACGGCTAGGTCCCTTGTTCTTGCTAAGTGTGCACACGCTAGGTCCCTTTGTCCTTGCAATTTTGCACACTGCTACGGCCCGTGTTCTTGCATATTTTGCACACGCTAAGGCCCATTGTTCTTAGCAATTTTGCACATGCTAGGCCATTGTTTCTTGCCTATTTTGCACACGCTAGGTACCTTGTTCTTGCAATTTTGCACACGGCTAGGTCCTTGTTTCTTGCAATTGTGCAACATGCTAGGGACCCTTGTTCTTGCCTAATTTTGCACACGCTAGACCCTTGTTCTTGCAATTTGCACACGCTAGGCCCTGTTCTTGCTATTTTTGCACACGCTAGACCCTTGTTCTTGCAATTTTGGCACGGACCGCTAGGTCCCTTGTTCTTGCAATTTTGCACACGCGAGGCCCTTGTTCTTGCTAATTTTGCACACGCTAGGCCCTTGTTCTTGCAATTTTGCACACGCTAGGCCCTTGTTCTTGCTATTTTGCACACGCTAGGACCCTTGTTCTTGCAATTTTGCACACGCTAGGCCCTTGTTCTTGCAATTTTGCACACGCTAGGCCCTTGTTCTTGCAATTTTGCACACGCTAGGCCCTTGTTCTTGCTATTTTGCACACGCTAGGCCTTTGTTCTTGCAATTTTGCACACGCTAGGCCTTGTTCTTGCAATTTTGCACACGCTATGGCCCTTGTTCTTGCAATTTTGCACAACGCTAGGCCCTTGTTCTTGCTAATTTTGCACACGCTAGGCCCTTGTTCTTGCTAATTTTGCACACGCTAGACCCTTGTTCTTGCAATTTTGCACACGCTAGGCCTTGTTCTTGCAATTTTGCACACGCTAGGCCCTTTGTTCTTGCTATTTTGCACACGCTAGAGCCTTGTTCTTGCTATTTTGCACACGCTAGGCCTTGTTCTTGCAATTTTGCACACGCCCTAGGAGGGCCTTTGTTCTTGCAATTTTGCACACGCTAGGCCCTTGTTCTTGCAATTTTGCACACGCTAGGCCCTTGTTCTTGCAATTTTGCACACGCTAGGCCCTTGTTCTTGCAATTTTGCACACGCTAGGCCCTTGTTCTTGCAATTTTGCACACGCTAGGCCCTTGTTCTTGCAATTTTGCACACGCTAGGCCCTTGTTCTTGCAATTTTGCACACGCTAGGCCCTTGTTCTTGCAATTTTGCACACGCTAGGCCCTTGTTCTTGCAATTTTGCACACGCTAGGCCCTTGTTCTTGCAATTTTGCACACGCTAGGCCCTTGTTCTTGCAATTTTGCACACGCTAGGCCCTTGTTCTTGCAATTTTGCACACGCTAGGCCCTTGTTCTTGCAATTTTGCACACGCTAGGCCCTTGTTCTTGCAATTTTGCACACGCTAGGCCCTTGTTCTTGCAATTTTGCACACGCTAGGCCCTTGTTCTTGCAATTTTGCACACGCTAGGCCCTTGTTCTTGCAATTTTGCACACGCTAGGCCCTTGTTCTTGCAATTTTGCACACGCTAGGCCCTTGTTCTTGCAATATTTTGCACACGCTAGACCCTTGTTCTTGCAATTTTGCACACGCTAGGCCCCTGTTCTTGCAATTTTGCACACGCTAGGCCCTTGTTCTTGCTATTTTGCACACGCTAGACCCTTGTTCTTGCAAATTTTGCACACGCTAGGCCCTTGTTTTGCAATTTTGCACACGCTAGGTCCTTGTTCTTGCAATTTTGCACACGCTAGGCCTTGTTTTGCATATTTTTGCACCCCGCTAGGCCCTTGTTCTTGCTATTTTGCACACGCTAGGCCCTTGTTCTTGCTATTTTGCACACGCTAGGCCCTTGTTCTTGCTATTTTGCACACGCTAGGCCCTTGTTCTTGCAATTTTGCACAGCTAGACCCTTGTTCTTGCAATTTTGCACACGCTAGGCCCTTGTTTCTTGCTATTTTGCACTTGCTAGGTCCCTTGTCTTGCAATTTTTACACATGCTAGGCCAATTGTTCTTGCAATTTTGCACACGCTAGGTCCCTTGTTCTTGCAATTTTGCACACGCTAGGCCCTTGTTTTTGCCAATTTTGCACAGCTAGGCCCTTGTTCTTACATTTTGCACATGCAAGACCCTTGTTTCTTGCAATTTTGCACACGCTAGGCCCTTGTTCTGCTATTTTGCACACGCTAGACCCTTGTTCTTGCAATATTGCACACGCTAGGTCCTTGTCTTCTTGCGAATTTGCACTCACGCATAGGCCTTGTTCATTGCAATTTTTGCACACGCTAGGTCCTTGTTCTTGCCTAATTTGCCACGCTAGGCCCTTGTTCTTGCAAATTTTGCACACTGCTAGGCCCTTGTTCTTGCAATTTTGCACCGCGCTAGGTCCTGTTCTTGGCAATTTTGCACACGCTAGGCCCTTGTTTTTGCAATTTTGCACACGCTAGGCCTTGTTACTTGCATTTTGCACACGCTAGGACCCTTGTTCTTGCAATTTTGCACACTGCTAGGACCTTGTTCTTGCTAATTTTGCACACGCTAGCCCCTTGTTCTTGCAATTTTGCACACGCTAGGACCTTGTTCTTGCAATTTTGCACACGCTAGGCCCTTGTTCTTGCTATTTTGCACATGCTAGGCCCTTGTTTTGCAATTTTGCACATGCTAGGTCATTGTTCTTGCATTTTGCACACGCTAGGCCTTGTTCTTGCAATTTTGACACGCTAGCCCTTGTTCTTTGCACTTTTGCACAAGCTAGGCCCTGTTCTTGCTATTTTGCACACGCTAGGCCCTTGTTCTGCAATTTGGCACACGCTAGCCCTTGTTTCTTGCTAATTTGCACACGCTAGACCCTTGTTCTTGCAATTTTGCACACGCTAGGTCCTTGTTCTTGCAATTTGCACACGCCTAGGCCCTTGTTCTTGCAATTTTGCACACGCTAGGCCTTGTTCTTGCAATTTGCACACGCTAGGCCTTGGTTCTTGCTATTTTGCACTACGCTAGACTCTTGTTCACACGCTAGGCCCTTGTTCTTGCAATTTTGCACACGCTAGGCCCTTGTTCTTGCAATTTTGCACACGCTAGGCCCTTGTTCTTGCAATTTTGCACACGCTAGGCCCTTGTTCTTGCAATTTTGCACACGCTAGGCCCTTGTTCTTGCAATTTTGCACACGCTAGGCCCTTGTTCTTGCAATTTTGCACACGCTAGGCCCTTGTTCTTGCAATTTTGCACACGCTAGGCCCTTGTTCTTGCAATTTTGCACACGCTAGGCCCTTGTTCTTGCAATTTTGCACACGCTAGGCCCTTGTTCTTGCAATTTTGCACACGCTAGGCCCTTGTTCTTGCAATTTTGCACACGCTAGGCCCTTGTTCTTGCAATTTTGCACACGCTAGGCCCTTGTTCTTGCAATTTTGCACACGCTAGGCCCTTGTTCTTGCAATTTTGCACACGCTAGGCCCTTGTTCTTGCAATTTTGCACACGCTAGGCCCTTGTTCTTGCAATTTTGCACACGCTAGGCCCTTGTTCTTGCAATTTTGCACACGCTAGGCCCTTGTTCTTGCAATTTTGCACACGCTAGGCCCTTGTTCTTGCAATTTTGCACACGCTAGGCCCTTGTTCTTGCAATTTTGCACACGCTAGGCCCTTGTTCTTGCAATTTTGCACACGCTAGGCCCTTGTTCTTGCAATTTTGCACACGCTAGGCCCTTGTTCTTGCAATTTTGCACACGCTAGGCCCTTGTTCTTGCAATTTTGCACACGCTAGGCCCTTGTTCTTGCAATTTTGCACACGCTAGGCCCTTGTTCTTGCAATTTTGCACACGCTAGGCCCTTGTTCTTGCAATTTTGCACACGCTAGGCCCTTGTTCTTGCAATTTTGCACACGCTAGGCCCTTGTTCTTGCAATTTTGCACACGCTAGGCCCTTGTTCTTGCAATTTTGCACACGCTAGGCCCTTGTTCTTGCAATTTTGCACACGCTAGGCCCTTGTTCTTGCAATTTTGCACACGCTAGGCCCTTGTTCTTGCAATTTTGCACACGCTAGCCCTTGTTCTTGCAATTTTGCACCACGCTAGGCCCTTGTTCTTGCTATTTTGCACACGCTAGGACCCTTGTTCTTGCATAATTTGCCACACGCTAGGCCCTTGTTCTTGCAATTTTGCACACGCTAGGCCCTTGTTCTTGCAATTTTGCACACGCTAGGCCCTTGTTCTTGCAATTTTGCACACGCTAGGCCCTTGTTCTTGCAATTTTGCACAGCTAGGCTTGTTCTTGCAATTTTGCACAAGCAGCCTACTAGCAGTCGTTGTTCTTGCAATTTTGCACACGCTAGGCCCTTGTTCTTGCAATTTTGCACACGCTAGGCCCTTGTTCTTGCAATTTTGCACACGCTAGGCCCTTGTTCTTGCTATTTTGCACACGCTAGGCCCTTGTTCTTGCAATTTTGCACACGCTAGCCCTTGTTCTTGCAATTTTGCACACGCTAGGCCCTTGTTCTGTTGCTATTGCACACGCTAGGCCTTGTTCTTGCAATTTGCACACGCTAGGCCCTTGTTCTTGCTATTTTGCACACGCTAGGACCCTTGTTCTTGCAATTTTGCACACGCTAGGCCCTTGTTCTTGCAATTTTGCACACGCTAGGCCCTTGTTCTTGCAATTTTGCACACGCTAGGCCCTTGTTCTTGCAATTTTGCACACGCTAGGCCCTTGTTCTTGCAATTTTGCACACGCTAGGCCCTTGTTCTTGCAATTTTGCACACGCTAGGCCCTTGTTCTTGCAATTTTGCACACGCTAGGCCCTTGTTCTTGCAATTTTGCACACGCTAGGCCCTTGTTCTTGCAATTTTGCACACGCTAGGCCCTTGTTCTTGCAATTTTGCACACGCTAGGCCCTTGTTCTTGCAATTTTGCACACGCTAGGCCCTTGTTCTTGCAATTTTGCACACGCTAGGCCCTTGTTCTTGCAATTTTGCACACGCTAGGCCCTTGTTCTTGCAATTTTGCACACGCTAGGCCCTTGTTCTTGCAATTTTGCACACGCTAGGCCCTTGTTCTTGCAATTTTGCACACGCTAGGCCCTTGTTCTTGCAATTTTGCACACGCTAGGCCCTTGTTCTTGCAATTTTGCACACGCTAGGCCCTTGTTCTTGCAATTTTGCACACGCTAGGCCCTTGTTCTTGCAATTTTGCACACGCTAGGCCCTTGTTCTTGCAATTTTGCACACGCTAGGCCCTTGTTCTTGCAATTTTGCACACGCTAGGCCCTTGTTCTTGCAATTTTGCACACGCTAGGCCCTTGTTCTTGCAATTTTGCACACGCTAGGCCCTTGTTCTTGCAATTTTGCACACGCTAGGCCCTTGTTCTTGCAATTTTGCACACGCTAGGCCCTTGTTCTTGCAATTTTGCACACGCTAGGCCCTTGTTCTTGCAATTTTGCACACGCTAGGCCCTTGTTCTTGCAATTTTGCACACGCTAGGCCCTTGTTCTTGCAATTTTGCACACGCTAGGCCCTTGTTCTTGCAATTTTGCACACGCTAGGCCCTTGTTCTTGCAATTTTGCACACGCTAGGCCCTTGTTCTTTGCATATTTTGCACACGTCTAGACCCTTGTTCTTGCAATTTTGCACACGCTAGGCTCCTTGTTCTTGCATATTTTGCACACGCCTAGGCCCTTGTTCTTGCCATTTTGCACACGCTAGGCCCTTGTTCTTGCAATTTTGCACACGCTAGGCCTTGTTCTTGCAATTTTTGCACACGCTAGGCCCTTGTTCTTGCTATTTTGCACACGCTTAGGCCCTTGTTCTTGCAATTTTGCACACGCTAGGCCCTTGTTCTTGCAATTTTGCACACGCTAGACCCTTGTTCTTGCAATTTTGCACACGCTAGGCCCTTGTTATGCTAATTTTGCACACGCTAGACCCTTGTTCTTGCAATTTTGCACACGCTAGGCCCCTTGTTCTTGCAATTTTGCACACGCTAGGCCCTTGTTCTTGCAATTTTGCACACGCTAGGCCCTTGTTCTTGCTAATTTGCACCACGCTAGGCCCCTTGTTCTTTGCTAATTTTGCACACGCTAGGTCCCTTGTTCTTGCAATTTTGACACGCGCTAGGCCCTTGTTCTTGCTAATTTTGCACACGCTTAGGCCCTTGTTCTTGCTAATTTTGCACACGCTAGACCCTTGTTCTTGCAATTTGCACACGCTAGGCCCTTGTTCTTGCTAATTTTGCACACGCTAGGCCCTTTTTCTTGCAATTTGCACACTGCTAGGCCCTTGTTCTTGCTAATTTTGCACACGCTAGGCCCTTGTTCTTGCAATTTTGCACACGCTAGGCCCTTGTTCTTGCAATTTTGCACACGCTAGGCCCTTGTTCTTGCAATTTTGCACACGCTAGGCCCTTGTTCTTGCAATTTTGCACACGCTAGGCCCTTGTTCTTGCAATTTTGCACACGCTAGGCCCTTGTTCTTGCAATTTTGCACACGCTAGGCCCTTGTTCTTGCAATTTTGCACACGCTAGGCCCTTGTTCTTGCAATTTTGCACACGCTAGGCCCTTGTTCTTGCAATTTTGCACACGCTAGGCCCTTGTTCTTGCAATTTTGCACACGCTAGGCCCTTGTTCTTGCAATTTTGCACACGCTAGGCCCTTGTTCTTGCAATTTTGCACACGCTAGGCCCTTGTTCTTGCAATTTTGCACACGCTAGGCCCTTGTTCTTGCAATTTTGCACACGCTAGGCCCTTGTTCTTGCAATTTTGCACACGCTAGGCCCTTGTTCTTGCAATTTTGCACACGCTAGGCCCTTGTTCTTGCAATTTTGCACACGCTAGGCCCCTTGTTCTTGCAATTTTGCACACGCTAGCCCCTTGTTCTTGCAATTTGCACACGCTAGGACTTGTTCTTGCTATTTTGCACACGCTAGTCCCCTTGTTCTTGCAATTTTGCACACGCTAGGCCCTTGTTCTTGCAATTTTGCACACGCTAGACCCTTGTTCTTGCAATTTTGCACACGCCTAGGCCCTTGTTTTTGCAATTTTTGCACACGCTAGGCCCTTGTTCTTGCAATTTTGCACACTGCTAGACCCTGTTCTTGCAATTTTGCACCGCTAGCCCTTGTTCTTGCATTTTGCACACGCTAGCCCTTGTTCTTGCTATTTGCACACGCTAGGCCCTTGTTCTTGCAATTTGCACACGCTAGGCCCTTGTTCTTGCAATTTGCACACGCTAGACCTTGTTCTTGCAATTTTGCACACGCTAGGACCCTTGTTTCTTGCTATTTTGCACACGCTAGACCCTTGTTCTTGCATTTTGCACACGCTAGGCCCTTGTTCTTGCAATTTTTGCACACGCTAGGCCCTTGTTCTTGCAATTTTGCACACGCTAGTCCGTGTTCTTGCAATTTTGCACCCGCTAGGCCCTTGTTCTTTGCAATTTTGCACACGCTAGGAGGGGCCCTTGTCTTGCTATTTTGCACACGCTAGGCCCTTGTTCTTGCTACACGCTAGGCCCTTGTTCTTGCAATTTTGCACACGCTAGGCCCTTGTTCTTGCAATTTTGCACACGCTAGGCCCTTGTTCTTGCAATTTTGCACACGCTAGGCCCTTGTTCTTGCAATTTTGCACACGCTAGGCCCTTGTTCTTGCAATTTTGCACACGCTAGGCCCTTGTTCTTGCAATTTTGCACACGCTAGGCCCTTGTTCTTGCAATTTTGCACACGCTAGGCCCTTGTTCTTGCAATTTTGCACACGCTAGGCCCTTGTTCTTGCAATTTTGCACACGCTAGGCCCTTGTTCTTGCAATTTTGCACACGCTAGGCCCTTGTTCTTGCAATTTTGCACACGCTAGGCCCTTGTTCTTGCAATTTTGCACACGCTAGGCCCTTGTTCTTGCAATTTTGCACACGCTAGGCCCTTGTTCTTGCAATTTTGCACACGCTAGGCCCTTGTTCTTGCAATTTTGCACACGCTAGGCCCTTGTTCTTGCAATTTTGCACACGCTAGGCCCTTGTTCTTGCAATTTTGCACACGCTAGGCCCTTGTTCTTGCAATTTTGCACACGCTAGGCCCTTGTTCTTGCAATTTTGCACACGCTAGGCCCTTGTTCTTGCAATTTTGCACACGCTAGGCCCTTGTTCTTGCAATTTTGCACACGCTAGGCCCTTGTTCTTGCAATTTTGCACACGCTAGGCCCTTGTTCTTGCAATTTTGCACACGCTAGGCCCTTGTTCTTGCAATTTTGCACACGCTAGGCCCTTGTTCTTGCAATTTTGCACACGCTAGGCCCTTGTTCTTGCAATTTTGCACACGCTAGGCCCTTGTTCTTGCAATTTTGCACACGCTAGGCCCTTGTTCTTGCAATTTTGCACACGCTAGGCCCTTGTTCTTGCAATTTTGCACACGCTAGGCCCTTGTTCTTGCAATTTTGCACACGCTAGGCCCTTGTTCTTGCAATTTTGCACACGCTAGGCCCTTGTTCTTGCAATTTTGCACACGCTAGGCCCTTGTTCTTGCAATTTTGCACACGCTAGGCCCTTGTTCTTGCAATTTTGCACACGCTAGGCCCTTGTTCTTGCAATTTTGCACACGCTAGGCCCTTGTTCTTGCAATTTTGCACACGCTAGGCCCTTGTTCTTGCAATTTTGCACACGCTAGGCCCTTGTTCTTGCAATTTTGCACACGCTAGGCCCTTGTTCTTGCAATTTTGCACACGCTAGGCCCTTGTTCTTGCAATTTTGCACACGCTAGGCCCTTGTTCTTGCAATTTTGCACACGCTAGGCCCTTGTTCTTGCAATTTTGCACACGCTAGGCCCTTGTTCTTGCAATTTTGCACACGCTAGGCCCTTGTTCTTGCAATTTTGCACACGCTAGGCCCTTGTTCTTGCAATTTTGCACACGCTAGGCCCTTGTTCTTGCAATTTTGCACACGCTAGGCCCTTGTTCTTGCAATTTTGCACACGCTAGGCCCTTGTTCTTGCAATTTTGCACACGCTAGGCCCTTGTTCTTGCAATTTTGCACACGCTAGGCCCTTGTTCTTGCAATTTTGCACACGCTAGGCCCTTGTTCTTGCAATTTTGCACACGCTAGGCCCTTGTTCTTGCAATTTTGCACACGCTAGGCCCTTGTTCTTGCAATTTTGCACACGCTAGGCCCTTGTTCTTGCAATTTTGCACACGCTAGGCCCTTGTTCTTGCAATTTTGCACACGCTAGGCCCTTGTTCTTGCAATTTTGCACACGCTAGGCCCTTGTTCTTGCAATTTTGCACACGCTAGGCCCTTGTTCTTGCAATTTTGCACACGCTAGGCCCTTGTTCTTGCAATTTTGCACACGCTAGGCCCTTGTTCTTGCAATTTTGCACACGCTAGGCCCTTGTTCTTGCAATTTTGCACACGCTAGGCCCTTGTTCTTGCAATTTTGCACACGCTAGGCCCTTGTTCTTGCAATTTTGCACACGCTAGGCCCTTGTTCTTGCAATTTTGCACACGCTAGGCCCTTGTTCTTGCAATTTTGCACACGCTAGGCCCTTGTTCTTGCAATTTTGCACACGCTAGGCCCTTGTTCTTGCAATTTTGCACACGCTAGGCCCTTGTTCTTGCAATTTTGCACACGCTAGGCCCTTGTTCTTGCAATTTTGCACACGCTAGGCCCTTGTTCTTGCAATTTTGCACACGCTAGGCCCTTGTTCTTGCAATTTTGCACACGCTAGGCCCTTGTTCTTGCAATTTTGCACACGCTAGGCCCTTGTTCTTGCAATTTTGCACACGCTAGGCCCTTGTTCTTGCAATTTTGCACACGCTAGGCCCTTGTTCTTGCAATTTTGCACACGCTAGGCCCTTGTTCTTGCAATTTTGCACACGCTAGGCCCTTGTTCTTGCAATTTTGCACACGCTAGGCCCTTGTTCTTGCAATTTTGCACACGCTAGGCCCTTGTTCTTGCAATTTTGCACACGCTAGGCCCTTGTTCTTGCAATTTTGCACACGCTAGGCCCTTGTTCTTGCAATTTTGCACACGCTAGGCCCTTGTTCTTGCAATTTTGCACACGCTAGGCCCTTGTTCTTGCAATTTTGCACACGCTAGGCCCTTGTTCTTGCAATTTTGCACACGCTAGGCCCTTGTTCTTGCAATTTTGCACACGCTAGGCCCTTGTTCTTGCAATTTTGCACACGCTAGGCCCTTGTTCTTGCAATTTTGCACACGCTAGGCCCTTGTTCTTGCAATTTTGCACACGCTAGGCCCTTGTTCTTGCAATTTTGCACACGCTAGGCCCTTGTTCTTGCAATTTTGCACACGCTAGGCCCTTGTTCTTGCAATTTTGCACACGCTAGGCCCTTGTTCTTGCAATTTTGCACACGCTAGGCCCTTGTTCTTGCAATTTTGCACACGCTAGGCCCTTGTTCTTGCAATTTTGCACACGCTAGGCCCTTGTTCTTGCAATTTTGCACACGCTAGGCCCTTGTTCTTGCAATTTTGCACACGCTAGGCCCTTGTTCTTGCAATTTTGCACACGCTAGGCCCTTGTTCTTGCAATTTTGCACACGCTAGGCCCTTGTTCTTGCAATTTTGCACACGCTAGGCCCTTGTTCTTGCAATTTTGCACACGCTAGGCCCTTGTTCTTGCAATTTTGCACACGCTAGGCCCTTGTTCTTGCAATTTTGCACACGCTAGGCCCTTGTTCTTGCAATTTTGCACACGCTAGGCCCTTGTTCTTGCAATTTTGCACACGCTAGGCCCTTGTTCTTGCAATTTTGCACACGCTAGGCCCTTGTTCTTGCAATTTTGCACACGCTAGGCCCTTGTTCTTGCAATTTTGCACACGCTAGGCCCTTGTTCTTGCAATTTTGCACACGCTAGGCCCTTGTTCTTGCAATTTTGCACACGCTAGGCCCTTGTTCTTGCAATTTTGCACACGCTAGGCCCTTGTTCTTGCAATTTTGCACACGCTAGGCCCTTGTTCTTGCAATTTTGCACACGCTAGGCCCTTGTTCTTGCAATTTTGCACACGCTAGGCCCTTGTTCTTGCAATTTTGCACACGCTAGGCCCTTGTTCTTGCAATTTTGCACACGCTAGGCCCTTGTTCTTGCAATTTTGCACACGCTAGGCCCTTGTTCTTGCAATTTTGCACACGCTAGGCCCTTGTTCTTGCAATTTTGCACACGCTAGGCCCTTGTTCTTGCAATTTTGCACACGCTAGGCCCTTGTTCTTGCAATTTTGCACACGCTAGGCCCTTGTTCTTGCAATTTTGCACACGCTAGGCCCTTGTTCTTGCAATTTTGCACACGCTAGGCCCTTGTTCTTGCAATTTTGCACACGCTAGGCCCTTGTTCTTGCAATTTTGCACACGCTAGGCCCTTGTTCTTGCAATTTTGCACACGCTAGGCCCTTGTTCTTGCAATTTTGCACACGCTAGGCCCTTGTTCTTGCAATTTTGCACACGCTAGGCCCTTGTTCTTGCAATTTTGCACACGCTAGGCCCTTGTTCTTGCAATTTTGCACACGCTAGGCCCTTGTTCTTGCAATTTTGCACACGCTAGGCCCTTGTTCTTGCAATTTTGCACACGCTAGGCCCTTGTTCTTGCAATTTTGCACACGCTAGGCCCTTGTTCTTGCAATTTTGCACACGCTAGGCCCTTGTTCTTGCAATTTTGCACACGCTAGGCCCTTGTTCTTGCAATTTTGCACACGCTAGGCCCTTGTTCTTGCAATTTTGCACACGCTAGGCCCTTGTTCTTGCAATTTTGCACACGCTAGGCCCTTGTTCTTGCAATTTTGCACACGCTAGGCCCTTGTTCTTGCAATTTTGCACACGCTAGGCCCTTGTTCTTGCAATTTTGCACACGCTAGGCCCTTGTTCTTGCAATTTTGCACACGCTAGGCCCTTGTTCTTGCAATTTTGCACACGCTAGGCCCTTGTTCTTGCAATTTTGCACACGCTAGGCCCTTGTTCTTGCAATTTTGCACACGCTAGGCCCTTGTTCTTGCAATTTTGCACACGCTAGGCCCTTGTTCTTGCAATTTTGCACACGCTAGGCCCTTGTTCTTGCAATTTTGCACACGCTAGGCCCTTGTTCTTGCAATTTTGCACACGCTAGGCCCTTGTTCTTGCAATTTTGCACACGCTAGGCCCTTGTTCTTGCAATTTTGCACACGCTAGGCCCTTGTTCTTGCAATTTTGCACACGCTAGGCCCTTGTTCTTGCAATTTTGCACACGCTAGGCCCTTGTTCTTGCAATTTTGCACACGCTAGGCCCTTGTTCTTGCAATTTTGCACACGCTAGGCCCTTGTTCTTGCAATTTTGCACACGCTAGGCCCTTGTTCTTGCAATTTTGCACACGCTAGGCCCTTGTTCTTGCAATTTTGCACACGCTAGGCCCTTGTTCTTGCAATTTTGCACACGCTAGGCCCTTGTTCTTGCAATTTTGCACACGCTAGGCCCTTGTTCTTGCAATTTTGCACACGCTAGGCCCTTGTTCTTGCAATTTTGCACACGCTAGGCCCTTGTTCTTGCAATTTTGCACACGCTAGGCCCTTGTTCTTGCAATTTTGCACACGCTAGGCCCTTGTTCTTGCAATTTTGCACACGCTAGGCCCTTGTTCTTGCAATTTTGCACACGCTAGGCCCTTGTTCTTGCAATTTTGCACACGCTAGGCCCTTGTTCTTGCAATTTTGCACACGCTAGGCCCTTGTTCTTGCAATTTTGCACACGCTAGGCCCTTGTTCTTGCAATTTTGCACACGCTAGGCCCTTGTTCTTGCAATTTTGCACACGCTAGGCCCTTGTTCTTGCAATTTTGCACACGCTAGGCCCTTGTTCTTGCAATTTTGCACACGCTAGGCCCTTGTTCTTGCAATTTTGCACACGCTAGGCCCTTGTTCTTGCAATTTTGCACACGCTAGGCCCTTGTTCTTGCAATTTTGCACACGCTAGGCCCTTGTTCTTGCAATTTTGCACACGCTAGGCCCTTGTTCTTGCAATTTTGCACACGCTAGGCCCTTGTTCTTGCAATTTTGCACACGCTAGGCCCTTGTTCTTGCAATTTTGCACACGCTAGGCCCTTGTTCTTGCAATTTTGCACACGCTAGGCCCTTGTTCTTGCAATTTTGCACACGCTAGGCCCTTGTTCTTGCAATTTTGCACACGCTAGGCCCTTGTTCTTGCAATTTTGCACACGCTAGGCCCTTGTTCTTGCAATTTTGCACACGCTAGGCCCTTGTTCTTGCAATTTTGCACACGCTAGGCCCTTGTTCTTGCAATTTTGCACACGCTAGGCCCTTGTTCTTGCAATTTTGCACACGCTAGGCCCTTGTTCTTGCAATTTTGCACACGCTAGGCCCTTGTTCTTGCAATTTTGCACACGCTAGGCCCTTGTTCTTGCAATTTTGCACACGCTAGGCCCTTGTTCTTGCAATTTTGCACACGCTAGGCCCTTGTTCTTGCAATTTTGCACACGCTAGGCCCTTGTTCTTGCAATTTTGCACACGCTAGGCCCTTGTTCTTGCAATTTTGCACACGCTAGGCCCTTGTTCTTGCAATTTTGCACACGCTAGGCCCTTGTTCTTGCAATTTTGCACACGCTAGGCCCTTGTTCTTGCAATTTTGCACACGCTAGGCCCTTGTTCTTGCAATTTTGCACACGCTAGGCCCTTGTTCTTGCAATTTTGCACACGCTAGGCCCTTGTTCTTGCAATTTTGCACACGCTAGGCCCTTGTTCTTGCAATTTTGCACACGCTAGGCCCTTGTTCTTGCAATTTTGCACACGCTAGGCCCTTGTTCTTGCAATTTTGCACACGCTAGGCCCTTGTTCTTGCAATTTTGCACACGCTAGGCCCTTGTTCTTGCAATTTTGCACACGCTAGGCCCTTGTTCTTGCAATTTTGCACACGCTAGGCCCTTGTTCTTGCAATTTTGCACACGCTAGGCCCTTGTTCTTGCAATTTTGCACACGCTAGGCCCTTGTTCTTGCAATTTTGCACACGCTAGGCCCTTGTTCTTGCAATTTTGCACACGCTAGGCCCTTGTTCTTGCAATTTTGCACACGCTAGGCCCTTGTTCTTGCAATTTTGCACACGCTAGGCCCTTGTTCTTGCAATTTTGCACACGCTAGGCCCTTGTTCTTGCAATTTTGCACACGCTAGGCCCTTGTTCTTGCAATTTTGCACACGCTAGGCCCTTGTTCTTGCAATTTTGCACACGCTAGGCCCTTGTTCTTGCAATTTTGCACACGCTAGGCCCTTGTTCTTGCAATTTTGCACACGCTAGGCCCTTGTTCTTGCAATTTTGCACACGCTAGGCCCTTGTTCTTGCAATTTTGCACACGCTAGGCCCTTGTTCTTGCAATTTTGCACACGCTAGGCCCTTGTTCTTGCAATTTTGCACACGCTAGGCCCTTGTTCTTGCAATTTTGCACACGCTAGGCCCTTGTTCTTGCAATTTTGCACACGCTAGGCCCTTGTTCTTGCAATTTTGCACACGCTAGGCCCTTGTTCTTGCAATTTTGCACACGCTAGGCCCTTGTTCTTGCAATTTTGCACACGCTAGGCCCTTGTTCTTGCAATTTTGCACACGCTAGGCCCTTGTTCTTGCAATTTTGCACACGCTAGGCCCTTGTTCTTGCAATTTTGCACACGCTAGGCCCTTGTTCTTGCAATTTTGCACACGCTAGGCCCTTGTTCTTGCAATTTTGCACACGCTAGGCCCTTGTTCTTGCAATTTTGCACACGCTAGGCCCTTGTTCTTGCAATTTTGCACACGCTAGGCCCTTGTTCTTGCAATTTTGCACACGCTAGGCCCTTGTTCTTGCAATTTTGCACACGCTAGGCCCTTGTTCTTGCAATTTTGCACACGCTAGGCCCTTGTTCTTGCAATTTTGCACACGCTAGGCCCTTGTTCTTGCAATTTTGCACACGCTAGGCCCTTGTTCTTGCAATTTTGCACACGCTAGGCCCTTGTTCTTGCAATTTTGCACACGCTAGGCCCTTGTTCTTGCAATTTTGCACACGCTAGGCCCTTGTTCTTGCAATTTTGCACACGCTAGGCCCTTGTTCTTGCAATTTTGCACACGCTAGGCCCTTGTTCTTGCAATTTTGCACACGCTAGGCCCTTGTTCTTGCAATTTTGCACACGCTAGGCCCTTGTTCTTGCAATTTTGCACACGCTAGGCCCTTGTTCTTGCAATTTTGCACACGCTAGGCCCTTGTTCTTGCAATTTTGCACACGCTAGGCCCTTGTTCTTGCAATTTTGCACACGCTAGGCCCTTGTTCTTGCAATTTTGCACACGCTAGGCCCTTGTTCTTGCAATTTTGCACACGCTAGGCCCTTGTTCTTGCAATTTTGCACACGCTAGGCCCTTGTTCTTGCAATTTTGCACACGCTAGGCCCTTGTTCTTGCAATTTTGCACACGCTAGGCCCTTGTTCTTGCAATTTTGCACACGCTAGGCCCTTGTTCTTGCAATTTTGCACACGCTAGGCCCTTGTTCTTGCAATTTTGCACACGCTAGGCCCTTGTTCTTGCAATTTTGCACACGCTAGGCCCTTGTTCTTGCAATTTTGCACACGCTAGGCCCTTGTTCTTGCAATTTTGCACACGCTAGGCCCTTGTTCTTGCAATTTTGCACACGCTAGGCCCTTGTTCTTGCAATTTTGCACACGCTAGGCCCTTGTTCTTGCAATTTTGCACACGCTAGGCCCTTGTTCTTGCAATTTTGCACACGCTAGGCCCTTGTTCTTGCAATTTTGCACACGCTAGGCCCTTGTTCTTGCAATTTTGCACACGCTAGGCCCTTGTTCTTGCAATTTTGCACACGCTAGGCCCTTGTTCTTGCAATTTTGCACACGCTAGGCCCTTGTTCTTGCAATTTTGCACACGCTAGGCCCTTGTTCTTGCAATTTTGCACACGCTAGGCCCTTGTTCTTGCAATTTTGCACACGCTAGGCCCTTGTTCTTGCAATTTTGCACACGCTAGGCCCTTGTTCTTGCAATTTTGCACACGCTAGGCCCTTGTTCTTGCAATTTTGCACACGCTAGGCCCTTGTTCTTGCAATTTTGCACACGCTAGGCCCTTGTTCTTGCAATTTTGCACACGCTAGGCCCTTGTTCTTGCAATTTTGCACACGCTAGGCCCTTGTTCTTGCAATTTTGCACACGCTAGGCCCTTGTTCTTGCAATTTTGCACACGCTAGGCCCTTGTTCTTGCAATTTTGCACACGCTAGGCCCTTGTTCTTGCAATTTTGCACACGCTAGGCCCTTGTTCTTGCAATTTTGCACACGCTAGGCCCTTGTTCTTGCAATTTTGCACACGCTAGGCCCTTGTTCTTGCAATTTTGCACACGCTAGGCCCTTGTTCTTGCAATTTTGCACACGCTAGGCCCTTGTTCTTGCAATTTTGCACACGCTAGGCCCTTGTTCTTGCAATTTTGCACACGCTAGGCCCTTGTTCTTGCAATTTTGCACACGCTAGGCCCTTGTTCTTGCAATTTTGCACACGCTAGGCCCTTGTTCTTGCAATTTTGCACACGCTAGGCCCTTGTTCTTGCAATTTTGCACACGCTAGGCCCTTGTTCTTGCAATTTTGCACACGCTAGGCCCTTGTTCTTGCAATTTTGCACACGCTAGGCCCTTGTTCTTGCAATTTTGCACACGCTAGGCCCTTGTTCTTGCAATTTTGCACACGCTAGGCCCTTGTTCTTGCAATTTTGCACACGCTAGGCCCTTGTTCTTGCAATTTTGCACACGCTAGGCCCTTGTTCTTGCAATTTTGCACACGCTAGGCCCTTGTTCTTGCAATTTTGCACACGCTAGGCCCTTGTTCTTGCAATTTTGCACACGCTAGGCCCTTGTTCTTGCAATTTTGCACACGCTAGGCCCTTGTTCTTGCAATTTTGCACACGCTAGGCCCTTGTTCTTGCAATTTTGCACACGCTAGGCCCTTGTTCTTGCAATTTTGCACACGCTAGGCCCTTGTTCTTGCAATTTTGCACACGCTAGGCCCTTGTTCTTGCAATTTTGCACACGCTAGGCCCTTGTTCTTGCAATTTTGCACACGCTAGGCCCTTGTTCTTGCAATTTTGCACACGCTAGGCCCTTGTTCTTGCAATTTTGCACACGCTAGGCCCTTGTTCTTGCAATTTTGCACACGCTAGGCCCTTGTTCTTGCAATTTTGCACACGCTAGGCCCTTGTTCTTGCAATTTTGCACACGCTAGGCCCTTGTTCTTGCAATTTTGCACACGCTAGGCCCTTGTTCTTGCAATTTTGCACACGCTAGGCCCTTGTTCTTGCAATTTTGCACACGCTAGGCCCTTGTTCTTGCAATTTTGCACACGCTAGGCCCTTGTTCTTGCAATTTTGCACACGCTAGGCCCTTGTTCTTGCAATTTTGCACACGCTAGGCCCTTGTTCTTGCAATTTTGCACACGCTAGGCCCTTGTTCTTGCAATTTTGCACACGCTAGGCCCTTGTTCTTGCAATTTTGCACACGCTAGGCCCTTGTTCTTGCAATTTTGCACACGCTAGGCCCTTGTTCTTGCAATTTTGCACACGCTAGGCCCTTGTTCTTGCAATTTTGCACACGCTAGGCCCTTGTTCTTGCAATTTTGCACACGCTAGGCCCTTGTTCTTGCAATTTTGCACACGCTAGGCCCTTGTTCTTGCAATTTTGCACACGCTAGGCCCTTGTTCTTGCAATTTTGCACACGCTAGGCCCTTGTTCTTGCAATTTTGCACACGCTAGGCCCTTGTTCTTGCAATTTTGCACACGCTAGGCCCTTGTTCTTGCAATTTTGCACACGCTAGGCCCTTGTTCTTGCAATTTTGCACACGCTAGGCCCTTGTTCTTGCAATTTTGCACACGCTAGGCCCTTGTTCTTGCAATTTTGCACACGCTAGGCCCTTGTTCTTGCAATTTTGCACACGCTAGGCCCTTGTTCTTGCAATTTTGCACACGCTAGGCCCTTGTTCTTGCAATTTTGCACACGCTAGGCCCTTGTTCTTGCAATTTTGCACACGCTAGGCCCTTGTTCTTGCAATTTTGCACACGCTAGGCCCTTGTTCTTGCAATTTTGCACACGCTAGGCCCTTGTTCTTGCAATTTTGCACACGCTAGGCCCTTGTTCTTGCAATTTTGCACACGCTAGGCCCTTGTTCTTGCAATTTTGCACACGCTAGGCCCTTGTTCTTGCAATTTTGCACACGCTAGGCCCTTGTTCTTGCAATTTTGCACACGCTAGGCCCTTGTTCTTGCAATTTTGCACACGCTAGGCCCTTGTTCTTGCAATTTTGCACACGCTAGGCCCTTGTTCTTGCAATTTTGCACACGCTAGGCCCTTGTTCTTGCAATTTTGCACACGCTAGGCCCTTGTTCTTGCAATTTTGCACACGCTAGGCCCTTGTTCTTGCAATTTTGCACACGCTAGGCCCTTGTTCTTGCAATTTTGCACACGCTAGGCCCTTGTTCTTGCAATTTTGCACACGCTAGGCCCTTGTTCTTGCAATTTTGCACACGCTAGGCCCTTGTTCTTGCAATTTTGCACACGCTAGGCCCTTGTTCTTGCAATTTTGCACACGCTAGGCCCTTGTTCTTGCAATTTTGCACACGCTAGGCCCTTGTTCTTGCAATTTTGCACACGCTAGGCCCTTGTTCTTGCAATTTTGCACACGCTAGGCCCTTGTTCTTGCAATTTTGCACACGCTAGGCCCTTGTTCTTGCAATTTTGCACACGCTAGGCCCTTGTTCTTGCAATTTTGCACACGCTAGGCCCTTGTTCTTGCAATTTTGCACACGCTAGGCCCTTGTTCTTGCAATTTTGCACACGCTAGGCCCTTGTTCTTGCAATTTTGCACACGCTAGGCCCTTGTTCTTGCAATTTTGCACACGCTAGGCCCTTGTTCTTGCAATTTTGCACACGCTAGGCCCTTGTTCTTGCAATTTTGCACACGCTAGGCCCTTGTTCTTGCAATTTTGCACACGCTAGGCCCTTGTTCTTGCAATTTTGCACACGCTAGGCCCTTGTTCTTGCAATTTTGCACACGCTAGGCCCTTGTTCTTGCAATTTTGCACACGCTAGGCCCTTGTTCTTGCAATTTTGCACACGCTAGGCCCTTGTTCTTGCAATTTTGCACACGCTAGGCCCTTGTTCTTGCAATTTTGCACACGCTAGGCCCTTGTTCTTGCAATTTTGCACACGCTAGGCCCTTGTTCTTGCAATTTTGCACACGCTAGGCCCTTGTTCTTGCAATTTTGCACACGCTAGGCCCTTGTTCTTGCAATTTTGCACACGCTAGGCCCTTGTTCTTGCAATTTTGCACACGCTAGGCCCTTGTTCTTGCAATTTTGCACACGCTAGGCCCTTGTTCTTGCAATTTTGCACACGCTAGGCCCTTGTTCTTGCAATTTTGCACACGCTAGGCCCTTGTTCTTGCAATTTTGCACACGCTAGGCCCTTGTTCTTGCAATTTTGCACACGCTAGGCCCTTGTTCTTGCAATTTTGCACACGCTAGGCCCTTGTTCTTGCAATTTTGCACACGCTAGGCCCTTGTTCTTGCAATTTTGCACACGCTAGGCCCTTGTTCTTGCAATTTTGCACACGCTAGGCCCTTGTTCTTGCAATTTTGCACACGCTAGGCCCTTGTTCTTGCAATTTTGCACACGCTAGGCCCTTGTTCTTGCAATTTTGCACACGCTAGGCCCTTGTTCTTGCAATTTTGCACACGCTAGGCCCTTGTTCTTGCAATTTTGCACACGCTAGGCCCTTGTTCTTGCAATTTTGCACACGCTAGGCCCTTGTTCTTGCAATTTTGCACACGCTAGGCCCTTGTTCTTGCAATTTTGCACACGCTAGGCCCTTGTTCTTGCAATTTTGCACACGCTAGGCCCTTGTTCTTGCAATTTTGCACACGCTAGGCCCTTGTTCTTGCAATTTTGCACACGCTAGGCCCTTGTTCTTGCAATTTTGCACACGCTAGGCCCTTGTTCTTGCAATTTTGCACACGCTAGGCCCTTGTTCTTGCAATTTTGCACACGCTAGGCCCTTGTTCTTGCAATTTTGCACACGCTAGGCCCTTGTTCTTGCAATTTTGCACACGCTAGGCCCTTGTTCTTGCAATTTTGCACACGCTAGGCCCTTGTTCTTGCAATTTTGCACACGCTAGGCCCTTGTTCTTGCAATTTTGCACACGCTAGGCCCTTGTTCTTGCAATTTTGCACACGCTAGGCCCTTGTTCTTGCAATTTTGCACACGCTAGGCCCTTGTTCTTGCAATTTTGCACACGCTAGGCCCTTGTTCTTGCAATTTTGCACACGCTAGGCCCTTGTTCTTGCAATTTTGCACACGCTAGGCCCTTGTTCTTGCAATTTTGCACACGCTAGGCCCTTGTTCTTGCAATTTTGCACACGCTAGGCCCTTGTTCTTGCAATTTTGCACACGCTAGGCCCTTGTTCTTGCAATTTTGCACACGCTAGGCCCTTGTTCTTGCAATTTTGCACACGCTAGGCCCTTGTTCTTGCAATTTTGCACACGCTAGGCCCTTGTTCTTGCAATTTTGCACACGCTAGGCCCTTGTTCTTGCAATTTTGCACACGCTAGGCCCTTGTTCTTGCAATTTTGCACACGCTAGGCCCTTGTTCTTGCAATTTTGCACACGCTAGGCCCTTGTTCTTGCAATTTTGCACACGCTAGGCCCTTGTTCTTGCAATTTTGCACACGCTAGGCCCTTGTTCTTGCAATTTTGCACACGCTAGGCCCTTGTTCTTGCAATTTTGCACACGCTAGGCCCTTGTTCTTGCAATTTTGCACACGCTAGGCCCTTGTTCTTGCAATTTTGCACACGCTAGGCCCTTGTTCTTGCAATTTTGCACACGCTAGGCCCTTGTTCTTGCAATTTTGCACACGCTAGGCCCTTGTTCTTGCAATTTTGCACACGCTAGGCCCTTGTTCTTGCAATTTTGCACACGCTAGGCCCTTGTTCTTGCAATTTTGCACACGCTAGGCCCTTGTTCTTGCAATTTTGCACACGCTAGGCCCTTGTTCTTGCAATTTTGCACACGCTAGGCCCTTGTTCTTGCAATTTTGCACACGCTAGGCCCTTGTTCTTGCAATTTTGCACACGCTAGGCCCTTGTTCTTGCAATTTTGCACACGCTAGGCCCTTGTTCTTGCAATTTTGCACACGCTAGGCCCTTGTTCTTGCAATTTTGCACACGCTAGGCCCTTGTTCTTGCAATTTTGCACACGCTAGGCCCTTGTTCTTGCAATTTTGCACACGCTAGGCCCTTGTTCTTGCAATTTTGCACACGCTAGGCCCTTGTTCTTGCAATTTTGCACACGCTAGGCCCTTGTTCTTGCAATTTTGCACACGCTAGGCCCTTGTTCTTGCAATTTTGCACACGCTAGGCCCTTGTTCTTGCAATTTTGCACACGCTAGGCCCTTGTTCTTGCAATTTTGCACACGCTAGGCCCTTGTTCTTGCAATTTTGCACACGCTAGGCCCTTGTTCTTGCAATTTTGCACACGCTAGGCCCTTGTTCTTGCAATTTTGCACACGCTAGGCCCTTGTTCTTGCAATTTTGCACACGCTAGGCCCTTGTTCTTGCAATTTTGCACACGCTAGGCCCTTGTTCTTGCAATTTTGCACACGCTAGGCCCTTGTTCTTGCAATTTTGCACACGCTAGGCCCTTGTTCTTGCAATTTTGCACACGCTAGGCCCTTGTTCTTGCAATTTTGCACACGCTAGGCCCTTGTTCTTGCAATTTTGCACACGCTAGGCCCTTGTTCTTGCAATTTTGCACACGCTAGGCCCTTGTTCTTGCAATTTTGCACACGCTAGGCCCTTGTTCTTGCAATTTTGCACACGCTAGGCCCTTGTTCTTGCAATTTTGCACACGCTAGGCCCTTGTTCTTGCAATTTTGCACACGCTAGGCCCTTGTTCTTGCAATTTTGCACACGCTAGGCCCTTGTTCTTGCAATTTTGCACACGCTAGGCCCTTGTTCTTGCAATTTTGCACACGCTAGGCCCTTGTTCTTGCAATTTTGCACACGCTAGGCCCTTGTTCTTGCAATTTTGCACACGCTAGGCCCTTGTTCTTGCAATTTTGCACACGCTAGGCCCTTGTTCTTGCAATTTTGCACACGCTAGGCCCTTGTTCTTGCAATTTTGCACACGCTAGGCCCTTGTTCTTGCAATTTTGCACACGCTAGGCCCTTGTTCTTGCAATTTTGCACACGCTAGGCCCTTGTTCTTGCAATTTTGCACACGCTAGGCCCTTGTTCTTGCAATTTTGCACACGCTAGGCCCTTGTTCTTGCAATTTTGCACACGCTAGGCCCTTGTTCTTGCAATTTTGCACACGCTAGGCCCTTGTTCTTGCAATTTTGCACACGCTAGGCCCTTGCCCTTGTTCTTGCAATTTTGCACACGCTAGGCCCTTGTTCTTGCAATTTTGCACACGCTAGGCCCTTGTTCTTGCAATTTTGCACACGCTAGGCCCTTGTTCTTGCAATTTTGCACACGCTAGGCCCTTGTTCTTGCAATTTTGCACACGCTAGGCCCTTGTTCTTGCAATTTTGCACACGCTAGGCCCTTGTTCTTGCAATTTTGCACACGCTAGGCCCTTGTTCTTGCAATTTTGCACACGCTAGGCCCTTGTTCTTGCAATTTTGCACACGCTAGGCCCTTGTTCTTGCAATTTTGCACACGCTAGGCCCTTGTTCTTGCAATTTTGCACACGCTAGGCCCTTGTTCTTGCAATTTTGCACACGCTAGGCCCTTGTTCTTGCAATTTTGCACACGCTAGGCCCTTGTTCTTGCAATTTTGCACACGCTAGGCCCTTGTTCTTGCAATTTTGCACACGCTAGGCCCTTGTTCTTGCAATTTTGCACACGCTAGGCCCTTGTTCTTGCAATTTTGCACACGCTAGGCCCTTGTTCTTGCAATTTTGCACACGCTAGGCCCTTGTTCTTGCAATTTTGCACACGCTAGGCCCTTGTTCTTGCAATTTTGCACACGCTAGGCCCTTGTTCTTGCAATTTTGCACACGCTAGGCCCTTGTTCTTGCAATTTTGCACACGCTAGGCCCTTGTTCTTGCAATTTTGCACACGCTAGGCCCTTGTTCTTGCAATTTTGCACACGCTAGGCCCTTGTTCTTGCAATTTTGCACACGCTAGGCCCTTGTTCTTGCAATTTTGCACACGCTAGGCCCTTGTTCTTGCAATTTTGCACACGCTAGGCCCTTGTTCTTGCAATTTTGCACACGCTAGGCCCTTGTTCTTGCAATTTTGCACACGCTAGGCCCTTGTTCTTGCAATTTTGCACACGCTAGGCCCTTGTTCTTGCAATTTTGCACACGCTAGGCCCTTGTTCTTGCAATTTTGCACACGCTAGGCCCTTGTTCTTGCAATTTTGCACACGCTAGGCCCTTGTTCTTGCAATTTTGCACACGCTAGGCCCTTGTTCTTGCAATTTTGCACACGCTAGGCCCTTGTTCTTGCAATTTTGCACACGCTAGGCCCTTGTTCTTGCAATTTTGCACACGCTAGGCCCTTGTTCTTGCAATTTTGCACACGCTAGGCCCTTGTTCTTGCAATTTTGCACACGCTAGGCCCTTGTTCTTGCAATTTTGCACACGCTAGGCCCTTGTTCTTGCAATTTTGCACACGCTAGGCCCTTGTTCTTGCAATTTTGCACACGCTAGGCCCTTGTTCTTGCAATTTTGCACACGCTAGGCCCTTGTTCTTGCAATTTTGCACACGCTAGGCCCTTGTTCTTGCAATTTTGCACACGCTAGGCCCTTGTTCTTGCAATTTTGCACACGCTAGGCCCTTGTTCTTGCAATTTTGCACACGCTAGGCCCTTGTTCTTGCAATTTTGCACACGCTAGGCCCTTGTTCTTGCAATTTTGCACACGCTAGGCCCTTGTTCTTGCAATTTTGCACACGCTAGGCCCTTGTTCTTGCAATTTTGCACACGCTAGGCCCTTGTTCTTGCAATTTTGCACACGCTAGGCCCTTGTTCTTGCAATTTTGCACACGCTAGGCCCTTGTTCTTGCAATTTTGCACACGCTAGGCCCTTGTTCTTGCAATTTTGCACACGCTAGGCCCTTGTTCTTGCAATTTTGCACACGCTAGGCCCTTGTTCTTGCAATTTTGCACACGCTAGGCCCTTGTTCTTGCAATTTTGCACACGCTAGGCCCTTGTTCTTGCAATTTTGCACACGCTAGGCCCTTGTTCTTGCAATTTTGCACACGCTAGGCCCTTGTTCTTGCAATTTTGCACACGCTAGGCCCTTGTTCTTGCAATTTTGCACACGCTAGGCCCTTGTTCTTGCAATTTTGCACACGCTAGGCCCTTGTTCTTGCAATTTTGCACACGCTAGGCCCTTGTTCTTGCAATTTTGCACACGCTAGGCCCTTGTTCTTGCAATTTTGCACACGCTAGGCCCTTGTTCTTGCAATTTTGCACACGCTAGGCCCTTGTTCTTGCAATTTTGCACACGCTAGGCCCTTGTTCTTGCAATTTTGCACACGCTAGGCCCTTGTTCTTGCAATTTTGCACACGCTAGGCCCTTGTTCTTGCAATTTTGCACACGCTAGGCCCTTGTTCTTGCAATTTTGCACACGCTAGGCCCTTGTTCTTGCAATTTTGCACACGCTAGGCCCTTGTTCTTGCAATTTTGCACACGCTAGGCCCTTGTTCTTGCAATTTTGCACACGCTAGGCCCTTGTTCTTGCAATTTTGCACACGCTAGGCCCTTGTTCTTGCAATTTTGCACACGCTAGGCCCTTGTTCTTGCAATTTTGCACACGCTAGGCCCTTGTTCTTGCAATTTTGCACACGCTAGGCCCTTGTTCTTGCAATTTTGCACACGCTAGGCCCTTGTTCTTGCAATTTTGCACACGCTAGGCCCTTGTTCTTGCAATTTTGCACACGCTAGGCCCTTGTTCTTGCAATTTTGCACACGCTAGGCCCTTGTTCTTGCAATTTTGCACACGCTAGGCCCTTGTTCTTGCAATTTTGCACACGCTAGGCCCTTGTTCTTGCAATTTTGCACACGCTAGGCCCTTGTTCTTGCAATTTTGCACACGCTAGGCCCTTGTTCTTGCAATTTTGCACACGCTAGGCCCTTGTTCTTGCAATTTTGCACACGCTAGGCCCTTGTTCTTGCAATTTTGCACACGCTAGGCCCTTGTTCTTGCAATTTTGCACACGCTAGGCCCTTGTTCTTGCAATTTTGCACACGCTAGGCCCTTGTTCTTGCAATTTTGCACACGCTAGGCCCTTGTTCTTGCAATTTTGCACACGCTAGGCCCTTGTTCTTGCAATTTTGCACACGCTAGGCCCTTGTTCTTGCAATTTTGCACACGCTAGGCCCTTGTTCTTGCAATTTTGCACACGCTAGGCCCTTGTTCTTGCAATTTTGCACACGCTAGGCCCTTGTTCTTGCAATTTTGCACACGCTAGGCCCTTGTTCTTGCAATTTTGCACACGCTAGGCCCTTGTTCTTGCAATTTTGCACACGCTAGGCCCTTGTTCTTGCAATTTTGCACACGCTAGGCCCTTGTTCTTGCAATTTTGCACACGCTAGGCCCTTGTTCTTGCAATTTTGCACACGCTAGGCCCTTGTTCTTGCAATTTTGCACACGCTAGGCCCTTGTTCTTGCAATTTTGCACACGCTAGGCCCTTGTTCTTGCAATTTTGCACACGCTAGGCCCTTGTTCTTGCAATTTTGCACACGCTAGGCCCTTGTTCTTGCAATTTTGCACACGCTAGGCCCTTGTTCTTGCAATTTTGCACACGCTAGGCCCTTGTTCTTGCAATTTTGCACACGCTAGGCCCTTGTTCTTGCAATTTTGCACACGCTAGGCCCTTGTTCTTGCAATTTTGCACACGCTAGGCCCTTGTTCTTGCAATTTTGCACACGCTAGGCCCTTGTTCTTGCAATTTTGCACACGCTAGGCCCTTGTTCTTGCAATTTTGCACACGCTAGGCCCTTGTTCTTGCAATTTTGCACACGCTAGGCCCTTGTTCTTGCAATTTTGCACACGCTAGGCCCTTGTTCTTGCAATTTTGCACACGCTAGGCCCTTGTTCTTGCAATTTTGCACACGCTAGGCCCTTGTTCTTGCAATTTTGCACACGCTAGGCCCTTGTTCTTGCAATTTTGCACACGCTAGGCCCTTGTTCTTGCAATTTTGCACACGCTAGGCCCTTGTTCTTGCAATTTTGCACACGCTAGGCCCTTGTTCTTGCAATTTTGCACACGCTAGGCCCTTGTTCTTGCAATTTTGCACACGCTAGGCCCTTGTTCTTGCAATTTTGCACACGCTAGGCCCTTGTTCTTGCAATTTTGCACACGCTAGGCCCTTGTTCTTGCAATTTTGCACACGCTAGGCCCTTGTTCTTGCAATTTTGCACACGCTAGGCCCTTGTTCTTGCAATTTTGCACACGCTAGGCCCTTGTTCTTGCAATTTTGCACACGCTAGGCCCTTGTTCTTGCAATTTTGCACACGCTAGGCCCTTGTTCTTGCAATTTTGCACACGCTAGGCCCTTGTTCTTGCAATTTTGCACACGCTAGGCCCTTGTTCTTGCAATTTTGCACACGCTAGGCCCTTGTTCTTGCAATTTTGCACACGCTAGGCCCTTGTTCTTGCAATTTTGCACACGCTAGGCCCTTGTTCTTGCAATTTTGCACACGCTAGGCCCTTGTTCTTGCAATTTTGCACACGCTAGGCCCTTGTTCTTGCAATTTTGCACACGCTAGGCCCTTGTTCTTGCAATTTTGCACACGCTAGGCCCTTGTTCTTGCAATTTTGCACACGCTAGGCCCTTGTTCTTGCAATTTTGCACACGCTAGGCCCTTGTTCTTGCAATTTTGCACACGCTAGGCCCTTGTTCTTGCAATTTTGCACACGCTAGGCCCTTGTTCTTGCAATTTTGCACACGCTAGGCCCTTGTTCTTGCAATTTTGCACACGCTAGGCCCTTGTTCTTGCAATTTTGCACACGCTAGGCCCTTGTTCTTGCAATTTTGCACACGCTAGGCCCTTGTTCTTGCAATTTTGCACACGCTAGGCCCTTGTTCTTGCAATTTTGCACACGCTAGGCCCTTGTTCTTGCAATTTTGCACACGCTAGGCCCTTGTTCTTGCAATTTTGCACACGCTAGGCCCTTGTTCTTGCAATTTTGCACACGCTAGGCCCTTGTTCTTGCAATTTTGCACACGCTAGGCCCTTGTTCTTGCAATTTTGCACACGCTAGGCCCTTGTTCTTGCAATTTTGCACACGCTAGGCCCTTGTTCTTGCAATTTTGCACACGCTAGGCCCTTGTTCTTGCAATTTTGCACACGCTAGGCCCTTGTTCTTGCAATTTTGCACACGCTAGGCCCTTGTTCTTGCAATTTTGCACACGCTAGGCCCTTGTTCTTGCAATTTTGCACACGCTAGGCCCTTGTTCTTGCAATTTTGCACACGCTAGGCCCTTGTTCTTGCAATTTTGCACACGCTAGGCCCTTGTTCTTGCAATTTTGCACACGCTAGGCCCTTGTTCTTGCAATTTTGCACACGCTAGGCCCTTGTTCTTGCAATTTTGCACACGCTAGGCCCTTGTTCTTGCAATTTTGCACACGCTAGGCCCTTGTTCTTGCAATTTTGCACACGCTAGGCCCTTGTTCTTGCAATTTTGCACACGCTAGGCCCTTGTTCTTGCAATTTTGCACACGCTAGGCCCTTGTTCTTGCAATTTTGCACACGCTAGGCCCTTGTTCTTGCAATTTTGCACACGCTAGGCCCTTGTTCTTGCAATTTTGCACACGCTAGGCCCTTGTTCTTGCAATTTTGCACACGCTAGGCCCTTGTTCTTGCAATTTTGCACACGCTAGGCCCTTGTTCTTGCAATTTTGCACACGCTAGGCCCTTGTTCTTGCAATTTTGCACACGCTAGGCCCTTGTTCTTGCAATTTTGCACACGCTAGGCCCTTGTTCTTGCAATTTTGCACACGCTAGGCCCTTGTTCTTGCAATTTTGCACACGCTAGGCCCTTGTTCTTGCAATTTTGCACACGCTAGGCCCTTGTTCTTGCAATTTTGCACACGCTAGGCCCTTGTTCTTGCAATTTTGCACACGCTAGGCCCTTGTTCTTGCAATTTTGCACACGCTAGGCCCTTGTTCTTGCAATTTTGCACACGCTAGGCCCTTGTTCTTGCAATTTTGCACACGCTAGGCCCTTGTTCTTGCAATTTTGCACACGCTAGGCCCTTGTTCTTGCAATTTTGCACACGCTAGGCCCTTGTTCTTGCAATTTTGCACACGCTAGGCCCTTGTTCTTGCAATTTTGCACACGCTAGGCCCTTGTTCTTGCAATTTTGCACACGCTAGGCCCTTGTTCTTGCAATTTTGCACACGCTAGGCCCTTGTTCTTGCAATTTTGCACACGCTAGGCCCTTGTTCTTGCAATTTTGCACACGCTAGGCCCTTGTTCTTGCAATTTTGCACACGCTAGGCCCTTGTTCTTGCAATTTTGCACACGCTAGGCCCTTGTTCTTGCAATTTTGCACACGCTAGGCCCTTGTTCTTGCAATTTTGCACACGCTAGGCCCTTGTTCTTGCAATTTTGCACACGCTAGGCCCTTGTTCTTGCAATTTTGCACACGCTAGGCCCTTGTTCTTGCAATTTTGCACACGCTAGGCCCTTGTTCTTGCAATTTTGCACACGCTAGGCCCTTGTTCTTGCAATTTTGCACACGCTAGGCCCTTGTTCTTGCAATTTTGCACACGCTAGGCCCTTGTTCTTGCAATTTTGCACACGCTAGGCCCTTGTTCTTGCAATTTTGCACACGCTAGGCCCTTGTTCTTGCAATTTTGCACACGCTAGGCCCTTGTTCTTGCAATTTTGCACACGCTAGGCCCTTGTTCTTGCAATTTTGCACACGCTAGGCCCTTGTTCTTGCAATTTTGCACACGCTAGGCCCTTGTTCTTGCAATTTTGCACACGCTAGGCCCTTGTTCTTGCAATTTTGCACACGCTAGGCCCTTGTTCTTGCAATTTTGCACACGCTAGGCCCTTGTTCTTGCAATTTTGCACACGCTAGGCCCTTGTTCTTGCAATTTTGCACACGCTAGGCCCTTGTTCTTGCAATTTTGCACACGCTAGGCCCTTGTTCTTGCAATTTTGCACACGCTAGGCCCTTGTTCTTGCAATTTTGCACACGCTAGGCCCTTGTTCTTGCAATTTTGCACACGCTAGGCCCTTGTTCTTGCAATTTTGCACACGCTAGGCCCTTGTTCTTGCAATTTTGCACACGCTAGGCCCTTGTTCTTGCAATTTTGCACACGCTAGGCCCTTGTTCTTGCAATTTTGCACACGCTAGGCCCTTGTTCTTGCAATTTTGCACACGCTAGGCCCTTGTTCTTGCAATTTTGCACACGCTAGGCCCTTGTTCTTGCAATTTTGCACACGCTAGGCCCTTGTTCTTGCAATTTTGCACACGCTAGGCCCTTGTTCTTGCAATTTTGCACACGCTAGGCCCTTGTTCTTGCAATTTTGCACACGCTAGGCCCTTGTTCTTGCAATTTTGCACACGCTAGGCCCTTGTTCTTGCAATTTTGCACACGCTAGGCCCTTGTTCTTGCAATTTTGCACACGCTAGGCCCTTGTTCTTGCAATTTTGCACACGCTAGGCCCTTGTTCTTGCAATTTTGCACACGCTAGGCCCTTGTTCTTGCAATTTTGCACACGCTAGGCCCTTGTTCTTGCAATTTTGCACACGCTAGGCCCTTGTTCTTGCAATTTTGCACACGCTAGGCCCTTGTTCTTGCAATTTTGCACACGCTAGGCCCTTGTTCTTGCAATTTTGCACACGCTAGGCCCTTGTTCTTGCAATTTTGCACACGCTAGGCCCTTGTTCTTGCAATTTTGCACACGCTAGGCCCTTGTTCTTGCAATTTTGCACACGCTAGGCCCTTGTTCTTGCAATTTTGCACACGCTAGGCCCTTGTTCTTGCAATTTTGCACACGCTAGGCCCTTGTTCTTGCAATTTTGCACACGCTAGGCCCTTGTTCTTGCAATTTTGCACACGCTAGGCCCTTGTTCTTGCAATTTTGCACACGCTAGGCCCTTGTTCTTGCAATTTTGCACACGCTAGGCCCTTGTTCTTGCAATTTTGCACACGCTAGGCCCTTGTTCTTGCAATTTTGCACACGCTAGGCCCTTGTTCTTGCAATTTTGCACACGCTAGGCCCTTGTTCTTGCAATTTTGCACACGCTAGGCCCTTGTTCTTGCAATTTTGCACACGCTAGGCCCTTGTTCTTGCAATTTTGCACACGCTAGGCCCTTGTTCTTGCAATTTTGCACACGCTAGGCCCTTGTTCTTGCAATTTTGCACACGCTAGGCCCTTGTTCTTGCAATTTTGCACACGCTAGGCCCTTGTTCTTGCAATTTTGCACACGCTAGGCCCTTGTTCTTGCAATTTTGCACACGCTAGGCCCTTGTTCTTGCAATTTTGCACACGCTAGGCCCTTGTTCTTGCAATTTTGCACACGCTAGGCCCTTGTTCTTGCAATTTTGCACACGCTAGGCCCTTGTTCTTGCAATTTTGCACACGCTAGGCCCTTGTTCTTGCAATTTTGCACACGCTAGGCCCTTGTTCTTGCAATTTTGCACACGCTAGGCCCTTGTTCTTGCAATTTTGCACACGCTAGGCCCTTGTTCTTGCAATTTTGCACACGCTAGGCCCTTGTTCTTGCAATTTTGCACACGCTAGGCCCTTGTTCTTGCAATTTTGCACACGCTAGGCCCTTGTTCTTGCAATTTTGCACACGCTAGGCCCTTGTTCTTGCAATTTTGCACACGCTAGGCCCTTGTTCTTGCAATTTTGCACACGCTAGGCCCTTGTTCTTGCAATTTTGCACACGCTAGGCCCTTGTTCTTGCAATTTTGCACACGCTAGGCCCTTGTTCTTGCAATTTTGCACACGCTAGGCCCTTGTTCTTGCAATTTTGCACACGCTAGGCCCTTGTTCTTGCAATTTTGCACACGCTAGGCCCTTGTTCTTGCAATTTTGCACACGCTAGGCCCTTGTTCTTGCAATTTTGCACACGCTAGGCCCTTGTTCTTGCAATTTTGCACACGCTAGGCCCTTGTTCTTGCAATTTTGCACACGCTAGGCCCTTGTTCTTGCAATTTTGCACACGCTAGGCCCTTGTTCTTGCAATTTTGCACACGCTAGGCCCTTGTTCTTGCAATTTTGCACACGCTAGGCCCTTGTTCTTGCAATTTTGCACACGCTAGGCCCTTGTTCTTGCAATTTTGCACACGCTAGGCCCTTGTTCTTGCAATTTTGCACACGCTAGGCCCTTGTTCTTGCAATTTTGCACACGCTAGGCCCTTGTTCTTGCAATTTTGCACACGCTAGGCCCTTGTTCTTGCAATTTTGCACACGCTAGGCCCTTGTTCTTGCAATTTTGCACACGCTAGGCCCTTGTTCTTGCAATTTTGCACACGCTAGGCCCTTGTTCTTGCAATTTTGCACACGCTAGGCCCTTGTTCTTGCAATTTTGCACACGCTAGGCCCTTGTTCTTGCAATTTTGCACACGCTAGGCCCTTGTTCTTGCAATTTTGCACACGCTAGGCCCTTGTTCTTGCAATTTTGCACACGCTAGGCCCTTGTTCTTGCAATTTTGCACACGCTAGGCCCTTGTTCTTGCAATTTTGCACACGCTAGGCCCTTGTTCTTGCAATTTTGCACACGCTAGGCCCTTGTTCTTGCAATTTTGCACACGCTAGGCCCTTGTTCTTGCAATTTTGCACACGCTAGGCCCTTGTTCTTGCAATTTTGCACACGCTAGGCCCTTGTTCTTGCAATTTTGCACACGCTAGGCCCTTGTTCTTGCAATTTTGCACACGCTAGGCCCTTGTTCTTGCAATTTTGCACACGCTAGGCCCTTGTTCTTGCAATTTTGCACACGCTAGGCCCTTGTTCTTGCAATTTTGCACACGCTAGGCCCTTGTTCTTGCAATTTTGCACACGCTAGGCCCTTGTTCTTGCAATTTTGCACACGCTAGGCCCTTGTTCTTGCAATTTTGCACACGCTAGGCCCTTGTTCTTGCAATTTTGCACACGCTAGGCCCTTGTTCTTGCAATTTTGCACACGCTAGGCCCTTGTTCTTGCAATTTTGCACACGCTAGGCCCTTGTTCTTGCAATTTTGCACACGCTAGGCCCTTGTTCTTGCAATTTTGCACACGCTAGGCCCTTGTTCTTGCAATTTTGCACACGCTAGGCCCTTGTTCTTGCAATTTTGCACACGCTAGGCCCTTGTTCTTGCAATTTTGCACACGCTAGGCCCTTGTTCTTGCAATTTTGCACACGCTAGGCCCTTGTTCTTGCAATTTTGCACACGCTAGGCCCTTGTTCTTGCAATTTTGCACACGCTAGGCCCTTGTTCTTGCAATTTTGCACACGCTAGGCCCTTGTTCTTGCAATTTTGCACACGCTAGGCCCTTGTTCTTGCAATTTTGCACACGCTAGGCCCTTGTTCTTGCAATTTTGCACACGCTAGGCCCTTGTTCTTGCAATTTTGCACACGCTAGGCCCTTGTTCTTGCAATTTTGCACACGCTAGGCCCTTGTTCTTGCAATTTTGCACACGCTAGGCC
Organism: Closterium sp. NIES-65; assembly: GCA_948144175.1. NCBI lineage: Eukaryota > Viridiplantae > Streptophyta > Zygnematophyceae > Desmidiales > Closteriaceae > Closterium > Closterium sp. NIES-65. The sequence goes on along the minus strand of CANXME010001258.1, from coordinate 12,897 downwards.
CTTGTTCTTGCAATTTTGCACACGCTAGGCCCTTGTTCTTGCAATTTTGCACACGCTAGGCCCTTGTTCTTGCAATTTTGCACACGCTAGGCCCTTGTTCTTGCAATTTTGCACACGCTAGGCCCTTGTTCTTGCAATTTTGCACACGCTAGGCCCTTGTTCTTGCAATTTTGCACACGCTAGGCCCTTGTTCTTGCAATTTTGCACACGCTAGGCCCTTGTTCTTGCAATTTTGCACACGCTAGGCCCTTGTTCTTGCAATTTTGCACACGCTAGGCCCTTGTTCTTGCAATTTTGCACACGCTAGGCCCTTGTTCTTGCAATTTTGCACACGCTAGGCCCTTGTTCTTGCAATTTTGCACACGCTAGGCCCTTGTTCTTGCAATTTTGCACACGCTAGGCCCTTGTTCTTGCAATTTTGCACACGCTAGGCCCTTGTTCTTGCAATTTTGCACACGCTAGGCCCTTGTTCTTGCAATTTTGCACACGCTAGGCCCTTGTTCTTGCAATTTTGCACACGCTAGGCCCTTGTTCTTGCAATTTTGCACACGCTAGGCCCTTGTTCTTGCAATTTTGCACACGCTAGGCCCTTGTTCTTGCAATTTTGCACACGCTAGGCCCTTGTTCTTGCAATTTTGCACACGCTAGGCCCTTGTTCTTGCAATTTTGCACACGCTAGGCCCTTGTTCTTGCAATTTTGCACACGCTAGGCCCTTGTTCTTGCAATTTTGCACACGCTAGGCCCTTGTTCTTGCAATTTTGCACACGCTAGGCCCTTGTTCTTGCTATTTTGCACACGCTAGGCCCTTGTTCTTGCAATTTTGCACACGCTAGGCCCTTGTTCTTGCAATTTTGCACACGCTAGGCCCTTGTTCTTGCAATTTTGCACACGCTAGGCCCTTGTTCTTGCAATTTTGCACACGCTAGGCCCTTGTTCTTGCAATTTTGCACACGCTAGGCCCTTGTTCTTGCAATTTTGCACACGCTAGGCCCTTGTTCTTGCAATTTTGCACACGCTAGGCCCTTGTTCTTGCAATTTTGCACACGCTAGGCCCTTGTTCTTGCAATTTTGCACACGCTAGGCCCTTGTTCTTGCAATTTTGCACACGCTAGGCCCTTGTTCTTGCAATTTTGCACACGCTAGGCCCTTGTTCTTGCAATTTTGCACACGCTAGGCCCTTGTTCTTGCAATTTTGCACACGCTAGGCCCTTGTTCTTGCAATTTTGCACACGCTAGGCCCTTGTTCTTGCAATTTTGCACACGCTAGGCCCTTGTTCTTGCAATTTTGCACACGCTAGGCCCTTGTTCTTGCAATTTTGCACACGCTAGGCCCTTGTTCTTGCAATTTTGCACACGCTAGGCCCTTGTTCTTGCAATTTTGCACACGCTAGGCCCTTGTTCTTGCAATTTTGCACACGCTAGGCCCTTGTTCTTGCAATTTTGCACACGCTAGGCCCTTGTTCTTGCAATTTTGCACACGCTAGGCCCTTGTTCTTGCAATTTGCACACGCTAGGCCCTTGTTCTTGCAATTTTGCACACGCTAGGCCCTTGTTCTTGCAATTTTGCACACGCTAGGCCCTTGTTCTTGCAATTTTGCACACGCTAGGCCCTTGTTCTTGCAATTTTGCACACGCTAGGCCCTTGTTCTTGCAATTTTGCACACGCTAGGCCCTTGTTCTTGCAATTTTGCACACGCTAGGCCCTTGTTCTTGCAATTTTGCACACGCTAGGCCCTTGTTCTTGCAATTTTGCACACGCTAGGCCCTTGTTCTTGCAATTTTGCACACGCTAGGCCCTTGTTCTTGCAATTTTGCACACGCTAGGCCCTTGTTCTTGCAATTTTGCACACGCTAGGCCCTTGTTCTTGCAATTTTGCACACGCTAGGCCCTTGTTCTTGCAATTTTGCACACGCTAGGCCCTTGTTCTTGCAATTTTGCACACGCTAGGCCCTTGTTCTTGCAATTTTGCACACGCTAGGCCCTTGTTCTTGCAATTTTGCACACGCTAGGCCTTGTTCTTGCTATTTTGCACACGCTAGGCCTTGTTCTTGCAATTTTGCACACGCTAGGCCCTTGTTCTTGCTATTTTGCACACGCTAGGCCCTTGTTCTTGCAATTTTGCACACGCTAGGCCCTTGTTCTTGCAATTTTGCACACGCTAGGCCCTTGTTCTTGCAATTTTGCACACGCTAGGCCCTTGTTCTTGCAATTTTGCACACGCTAGGCCCTTGTTCTTGCAATTTTGCACACGCTAGGCCCTTGTTCTTGCATTTTGCACACGCTAGGCCCTTGTTCTTGCAATTTTGCACACGCTAGGCCCTTGTTCTTGCTATTTTGCACACGCTAGGCCCTTGTTCTTGCAATTTTGCACACGCTAGGCCCTTGTTCTTGCAATTTTGCACACGCTAGGCCCTTGTTCTTGCAATTTTGCACACGCTAGGCCCTTGTTCTTGCAATTTTGCACACGCTAGGCCCTTGTTCTTGCAATTTTGCACACGCTAGGCCCTTGTTCTTGCAATTTTGCACACGCTAGGCCTTGTTCTTGCAATTTTGCACACGCTAGGCCCTTGTTCTTGCTATTTTGCACACGCTAGGCCCTTGTTCTTGCAATTTTGCACACGCTAGCCCTTGTTCTTGCAATTTTGCACACGCTAGGCCCTTGTTCTTGCAATTTTGCACACGCTAGGCCCTTGTTCTTGCTATTTTGCACACGCTAGGCCCTTGTTCTTGCAATTTTGCACACGCTAGGCCTTGTTCTTGCAATTTTGCACACGCTAGGCCCTTGTTCTTGCAATTTGCACACGCTAGGCCTTGTTCTTGCAATTTTGCACACGCTAGGCCCTTGTTCTTGCAATTTTGCACACGCTAGGCCCTTGTTCTTGCAATTTTGCACACGCTAGGCCCTTGTTCTTGCAATTTTGCACACGCTAGGCCCTTGTTCTTGCTATTTTGCACACGCTAGGCCCTTGTTCTTGCAAATTTGCACACGCTAGGCCCTTGTTCTTGCAATTTGCACACGCTAGGCCTTGTTCTTGCAATTTTGCACACGCTAGGCCCTTGTTCTTGCAATTTTGCACACGCTAGGCCCTTGTTCTTGCTATTTTGCACACGCTAGGCCCTTGTTCTTGCAATTTTGCACACGCTAGGCCCTTGTTCTTGCTATTTTGCACACGCTAGGCCCTTGTTCTTGCAATTTTGCACACGCTAGGCCCTTGTTCTTGCAATTTTGCACACGCTAGGCCCTTGTTCTTGCTATTTTGCACACGCTAGGCCCTTGTTCTTGCAATTTTGCACACGCTAGGCCCTTGTTCTTGCAATTTTGCACACGCTAGGCCTTGTTCTTGCAATTTTGCACACGCTAGGCCCTTGTTCTTGCAATTTTGCACACGCTAGGCCCTTGTTCTTGCAATTTTGCACACGCTAGCCCTTGTTCTTGCAATTTTGCACACGCTAGGCCCTTGTTCTTGCTATTTTGCACACGCTAGGCCCTTGTTCTTGCAATTTTGCACACGCTAGGCCCTTGTTCTTGCAATTTTGCACACGCTAGGCCCTTGTTCTTGCAATTTTGCACACGCTAGGCCCTTGTTCTTGCAATTTTGCACACGCTAGGCCCTTGTTCTTGCAATTTTGCACACGCTAGGCCCTTGTTCTTGCTATTTTGCACACGCTAGCCCTTGTTCTTGCAATTTTGCACACGCTAGGCCCTTGTTCTTGCAATTTTGCACACGCTAGGCCTTGTTCTTGCAATTTTGCACACGCTAGGCCCTTGTTCTTGCTATTTTGCACACGCTAGGCCCTTGTTCTTGCAATTTTGCACACGCTAGGCCTTGTTCTTGCAATTTTGCACACGCTAGGCCCTTGTTCTTGCAATTTTGCACACGCTAGGCCCTTGTTCTTGCTATTTTGCACACGCTAGGCCCTTGTTCTTGCTATTTTGCACACGCTAGGCCCTTGTTCTTGCAATTTTGCACACGCTAGGCCTTGTTCTTGCAATTTTGCACACGCTAGGCCCTTGTTCTTGCTATTTTGCACACGCTAGGCCTTGTTCTGCTATTTTGCACACGCTAGGCCCTTGTTCTTGCAATTTTGCACACGCTAGACCCTTGTTCTTGCAATTTTGCACACGCTAGGCCCTTGTTCTTGCAATTTTGCACACGCTAGGCCCTTGTTCTTGCAATTTTGCACACGCTAGGCCCTTGTTCTTGCAATTTTGCACACGCTAGGCCTTGTTCTTGCAATTTTGCACACGCTAGGCCCTTGTTCTTGCAATTTTGCACACGCTAGGCCTTGTTCTTGCAATTTGCACACGCTAGGCCCTTGTTCTTGCAATTTTGCACACGCTAGGCCCTTGTTCTTGCAATTTTGCACACGCTAGGCCCTTGTTCTTGCAATTTTGCACACGCTAGGCCCTTGTTCTTGCTATTTTGCACACGCTAGGCCCTTGTTCTTGCATTTTGCACACGCTAGCCCTTGTTCTTGCAATTTTGCACACGCTAGGCCCTTGTTCTTGCAATTTTGCACACGCTAGGCCCTTGTTCTTGCTATTTTGCACACGCTAGGCCCTTGTTCTTGCTATTTTGCACACGCTAGGCCCTTGTTCTTGCAATTTTGCACACTAGGCCCTTGTTCTTGCTATTTTGCACACGCTAGACCCTTGTTCTTGCAATTTGCACACGCTAGGCCCTTGTTCTTGCAATTTTGCACACGCTAGGCCCTTGTTCTTGCAATTTTGCACACGCTAGGCCGTTGTTCTTGCAATTTTGCACACGCTAGGCCTTTGTTCTTGCAATTTTGCACACGCTAGGCCCTTGTTCTTGCAATTTTGCACACGCTAGGCCCTTGTTCTTGCAATTTTGCACACGCTAGGCCCTTGTTCTTGCTATTTTGCACACACGCTAGGCCCTTGTTCTTGCTATTTTGCACACGCTAGGCCCTGTTCTTGCAATTTTGCACACGCTAGGCCCTTGTTCTTGCAATTTTGCACACGCTAGGCCTTTGTTCTTGCTATTTTGCACACGCTAGGCCCTTGTTCTTGCTATTTTGCACACGCTAGGCCCTTGTTCTTGCAATTTTGCACACGCTAGGCCCTTGTTCTTGCAATTTTGCACACACTAGGTCCTTGTTCTTGCAATTTTGCACACGCTAGGCCCTTGTTCTTGCAATTTGCACACGCTAGACCCTTGTTCTTGCAATTTTGCACACGCTAGGCCCTGTTCTGCAATTTGCACACGCTAGGCCCTTGTTCTTGCTATTTTGCACACGCTAGACCCTTGTTCTTGCAAATTTGCACACGCTAGGCCTTGTTTTTGCAATTTTGCACACGCTAGGTCCTTGTTCTTGCAATTTTGCACACGCTAGGCCCTTGTTCTTGCAATTTGCACACGCTAGGCCCTTGTTCTTGCTATTTTGCACACGCTAGGCCCTTGTTCTTGCTATTTTGCACACGCTAGGCCCTTGTTCTTGCTATTTTGCACACGCTAGGCCCTTGTTCTTGCAATTTTGCAACACGCTAGACCCTTGTTCTTGCGCTTTTGCACACGCTAGGCCCTTGTTCTTGCCATTTTGCACACGCTAGGCCCTTGTTCTTGCAATTTTGCACACGCTATGCCCTTGTTCTTTGTATTTTGCACACGCTAGCCCTTGTTCTTGCAATTTTGCACATGCTAGACCCTTGTTCTTGCTATTTTGCACACGCTAGGCCTTGTTCTTGCAATTTTGCACACGCTAGGCCCTTGTTCTTGCTATTTTGCACACGCTAGGCCTTGTTCTTGCAATTTTGCACACGCTAGGCCCTTGTTCTTGCTATTTTGCACACGCTAGGCCCTTGTTCTTGCTATTTTGCACACGCTAGGCCTTGTTCTTGCAATTTTGCACACGCTAGGCCCTTGTTCTTGCTATTTTGCACACGCTAGGCACTTGTTCTTGCAATTTTGCACATGCTAGGCCCTTGTTCTTGCAATTTGCACACGCTAGGCCCTTGTTCTTGCAATTTTGCACACGCTAGGCCTTGTTCTTGCTATTTTGCACATGCTAGCCCTTGTTCTTGCTATTTTGCACACGCTAGGTCCTTGTTCTTGCAATTTGCACACGCTAGGCCTTGTTCTTGCAATTCTGCACACGCTAGGCCGTTGTTCTTGCAATTTTGCACACGCTAGGCCCTTGTTCTTGCAATTTTGCACACGCTAGACTCTTGTTCTTGCAATTTTGCACACGCTAGGCCCTTGTTCTTGCAATTTTGCACACGCTAGGCCCTTGTTCTTGCTATTTTGCACACGCTAGGCCCTTGTTCTTGCTATTTTGCACACGCTAGGCCCTTGTTCTTGCTATTTTGCACATGCTAGACCCTTGTTCTTGCAATTTTGCACACGCTAGGCCCTTGTTCTTGCAATTTTGCACACGCTAGGCACTTGTTCTTGCAATTTTGCACACGCTAGGCCCTTGTTCTTGCTATTTTGCACACGCTAGGCCCTTGTTCTTGCAATTTGCACACGCTATGCCCTTGTTCTTGCTATTTTGCACACGCTAGACCCTTGTTCTTGCTATTTTGCACACGCTAGGCCTTGTTTTTGCAATTTTGCACACGCTAGGCCTTGTTCTTGCTATTTTGCACATGCTAGGACCTTGTTCTTGCAATTTTGCACACGCTAGGCCCTTGTTCTTGCTATTTTGCACATGCTAGGCCCTGCTTCTTGCAATTTTGCACATGTTAGACCCTTGTTTTTGCAATTTTGCACACGCTAGACCCTTGTTCTTGCTATTTTGCACACGCTAGACCCTTGTTCTTGCAATTTGCACACGCTAGGCCTTGTTTTTGCAATTTGCACACGCTAGGCCCTTGTTCTTGCAATTTTGCACATGCTAGGCCTTGTTCTTGCAATTTTGCATACGCTAGGCCCTTGTTCTTGCTATTTTGCATACGCTAGACCCTTGTTCTTGCAATTTTGCACACGCTAGGCCCTTGTTCTTGCAATTTTGCACACGCTAGGCCCTTGTTCTTGCAATTCTGCACACGCTAGGCCCTTGTTCTTGCTATTTTGCACACGCTAGACCCTTGTTCTTGCAATTTTGCACACGCTAGGCCCTTGTTCTTGCTATTTGCACACGCTTGCCCTGTTCTTGCAATTTTGCACACGCTAGGCCCTTGTTCTTGCAATTTTGCACACGCTACACCCTTGTTCTTCCAATTTTGCACACGCTAGGCCTTTGTTCTTGCAATTTTGCACACGCTAGGCCCTTGTTCTTGCAATTTTGCACACGCTAGGCCCTTGTTCTTGCAATTTTGCACACGCTAAACCCTTGTTCTTGCGATTTTGCACACGCTAGACCCTTGTTCTTGCAATTTTGCACACGCTAGGCCCTTGTTCTTGCAATTTTGCACACGCTAGGCCCTTGTTCTTGCTATTTTGCACACGCTAGGCCCTTGTTCTTGCTATTTTGCACACGCTAGGCCCTTGTTCTTGCAATTTTGCACACGCTAGGACCTTGTTCTTGCAATTTTGCACACGCTAGGCCCTTGTTCTTGCAATTTTGCACACGCTAGGCCTTGTTCTTGCAATTTTGCACACGCTAGGCCCTTGTTCTTGCTATTTTGCACACGCTAGGCCTTGTTCTTGCAATTTTGCACACGCTAGGCCCTTGTTCTTGCAATTTTGCACACGCTAGGCCCTTGTTCTTGCTATTTTGCACACGCTAGGCCTTGTTCTTGCAATTTTGCACACGCTAGGCCCTTGTTCTTGCAATTTTGCACACGCTAGGCCCTTGTTCTTGCAATTTGCACACGCTAGGCCCTTGTTCTTGCAATTTTGCACACGCTAGGCCCTTGTTCTTGCAATTTTGCACACGCTAGGCCCTTGTTCTTGCTATTTTGCACACGCTAGGCCTTGTTCTTGCTATTTTTGCACACGCTAGGCCCTTGTTCTTGCAATTTTGCACACGCTAGGCCTTGTTCTTGCAATTTTGCACACGCTAGCCCTTGTTCTTGCAATTTTGCACACGCTAGGCCCTTGTTCTTGCTATTTTGCACACGCTAGGCCCTTGTTTTTGCAATTTTGCACACGCTAGGCCCTTGTTCTTGCAATTTTGCACACGCTAGGCTGTTGTTCTTGAAATTTTGCACATGCTAGACCCTTGTTCTTGCTATTTTGCACACGCTAGGCCCTTGTTCTTGCAATTCTGCACACGCTAGGCCCTTGTTCTTGCTATTTTGCACACGCTAGGCCCTTGTTCTTGCAATTTTGCACACGCTAGACTCTTGTTCTTGCAATTTTGCACACGCTAGGCCCTTGTTCTTGCAATTTTGCACACGCTAGGCCCTTGTTCTTGCTATTTTGCACACGCTAGGCCCTTGTTCTTGCTATTTTGCACATTCTAGGCCCTTGTTCTTGCTATTTTGCACATGCTAGACCCTTGTTCTTGCAATTTTCCACACGCTAGGCCCTTGTTCTTGCTATTTTGCACACGCTAGGCACTTGTTCTTGCAATTTTGCACATGCTAGGCCCTTGTTCTTGCTATTTTGCACACGCTAGGCCCTTCTTCTTGCAATTTTGCACACGCTATGCCCTTGTTCTTGCTACTTTGAACACGCTAGACCCTTGTTCTTGCTATTTTGCACACGCTAGGACCTGTGTTTTGCAATTTTGCACACGCTAGGCCCTTGTTCTTGCTATTTGCACACGCTAGACCCTTGTTCTTGCAATTTTGCACACGCTAGGCCCTTGTTTTACTTTTGCACATGCTAGGCCCTTGTTCTTGCAATTTGCACATGTTAGACCCTTGTTTTTGCAATTTTGCACACGCTAGACCCTGTTCTTGCTATTTTGCACACGCTAGGACCCTTGTTCTTGCAATTTTGCACACGCTAGGCCGTTGTTTTTGCAATGTTGCACACGCTAGGCCCTTGTTCTTGCAATTTTGCACATGCTAGGCCTTGTTCTTGCAATTTGCCACACGCTAGGCCCTTGTTCTTTGCTATTTTGCATACGCTAGACCCTTGTTCTTGCAATTTTGCACACGCTAGGCCCTTTGTTTCTTGCAATTTTGCACCACGCTAGGCCCTGTTCTTGCAATTCTGCACACGCTAGGCCCTTGTTCTTGCTATTTTGCACACGCTAGACCCTTTGTTCTTGCAATTTTGCACACGCAATGCCCCCTGTTCTTGCTATTTTGCACACGCTTTGCCCGTGTTCTTGCAATTTTGCACACGCTAGGCCCTTGTTCTTGCAATTTTGCACACGCTACACCCTTCTTCTTCCAATTTTGCACCCGCTATGCCTTTGTTCTTGCAATTTTGCACACGCTAGGCCCTGTTCTTGCAATTTTGCACAACGCTAGGCCCTTGTTTCTTGCAATTTTGCAAACGCTAAACCTTGTTCTGCGATTTTTGCACACGCTAGACCCTTGTTCTTGCAATTTTGCACACGCTAGGCCCTTGTTCTTGCAATTTTTGCACATGCTAGGCCCTTGTTCTTGCTATTTTGCACACGCTAGGCCCTTGTTCTTGCTATTTTGCACACGCTAGGCCCTTGTTTCTTGCAATTTTTGCACACGCTAGGACCTTGTTCCTTGCAATTTTGCACACGCTAGGCCCTTGTTCTTGCAATTTTGCACACGCTAGGCCCTGTTCTTGCAATTTAGCACACGCTAGGCCCTTGTTCTTGCTATTTTTACACACGCTAGGCCCTTGTTCTTGCAATTTTGCACACGCTAGGCCCTTGTTTCTTGCAATTTTGCACACGCTAGGCCCTTGTTCTTGCTATTTTGCACACGCTAGGCCCTTGTTCTTGCTATTTTGGCACACGCTAGGCCCTTGTTCTTGGCAATTTGCACACGCACTAGGCCCTTGATCTTGCAATTTTGCACACGCTAGGCCCTTGTTCTTGCAATTTTGCACACGCTAGGCCCTCGTTCTTGCAATTTTGCACACGCTAGGCCCTTGTCTTGCTATTTTGCCACACGACTAGGCCCCTTGTTTCTTGCTATTTTGCACACGCTAGGCCTTGTTCTTGCAATTTTGCACACGCTAGGCCCTTGTTCTTGCAATTTTTGCACACGCTAGGCCCTTGTTCTTGCAATTTTGCACACGCTAGGCCCTTTGTTTCTTGCTATTTTGCACCCGCTAGGCCCTTGTTTTTGCAATTTTGCACACGCTAGGCCCTTGTTCTTGCCAATTTTGCACACGCTAGGCTCTTGTTCTGAAATTTTGCACATGCTAGACCCTGTTCTTGCTATTTTGCACACGCTAGGCCCTTGTTCTTGCAATTCTGCACACGCTAGGCCCTTGTTCTGCTATTTTGCACACGCTAGGCCCTTGTTCTTGCAATTTTGCACACGCTAGGCCCTTGTTCTTGCAATTCTGCACACGCTAGGCCTGTTCTTGGCTTTGCACACGCTAGACCCTTGTTTCTTGCATTTTGCCACACGCTATGCCCCTGTTCTTGCTATTTTGCACACGAGCTTTTGCCCTGTTCTTGCAATTTTGCACACGCTAGGCCCTGTTCTTGCAATTTTGCCACACGCTACACCCTTCTTCTTCCAATTTTGCACACGCTATGCCTTTGTTCTTGCAATTTTGCACACGCATAGGCCCTTGCTTCTTGCAATTTTTGCACACGCTAGGCCCTTGTTCTTTGCAATTTTGCAAACGCTAACCCTTGTTCTTGCGATTTTGCACACGCTAGACCCTTGTTCTTGCAATTTTGCACACGCTAGGCCTTTGTTCTTTGCAATTTTGACATGCTAGGCCCTTGTTCTTGCTATTTTGCACACGCTAGGCCCTTGTTCTTGCTATTTTGACACACGCTAGGCCCCTTGTTCTTGCAATTTTGCACACGCTAGGACCTTGTTCTTGCAATTTTGCACACGCTAGGCCCTTGTTCTTGCAATTTTGCACACGCTAGGCCCTGTTCTTGCAATTTTGCACACGCTAGGCCCTTGTTCTTGCTATTTTGCACACGCTAGGCCCTTGTTCTTGCAATTTTGCACACGCTAGGCCCTTGTTCTTGCAATTTTGCACACGCTAGGCCCTTGTTCTTGCTATTTTGCACACGCTAGGCCCTTGTTCTTGCTATTTTGCACACGCTAGGCCCTTGTTCTTGCAATTTTGCACACGCTAGACCCTTGATCTTGCAATTTTGCACACGCTAGGCCCTTGTTCTTGCAATTTTGCACACGCTCGAGTGCCTTACCTACCCTCGAGCCGCCCTTAGTGGCCCCCCTTCGCGCCGCCCTTACGGCCCCTTACGACCCCGTCTGGCCCCTTACGGCCCCGCTAGGCCCCTTACGGCCCCGTCGCGGCCTCGCCTAGGCCCCTCGCGCCCCGTTCTAGCCCTTACGGCCCCGCCTAAGCCCCTTACGGCCCCTTCGCAGCCTCGCCTAGGCCCCTCCGCGGCCCCGTCTGGCCCCTTACGGCCCGCCTAGGCCCTTACGGCCCCTCCGCCGGCCCCGCCTAGGCCTTCCGCGGCCCCATCTGGCCCCTTACGACCCGCCCTAGGCCCCTACGGCCCCTTACGGCCCCTTACGGCCCCGTCTAGGCCCCTTGCGGCCCCGCCTAGGCCCCTCCGCGGCCCCGTCTGCCCGTTACGGCCCGCCTAGGCCCTCTTACGGCCCCGCTAGGCTCCTTACGGCCCTTGCGGCCCTGTATAGGCACCCCGCGGCCCCGTCTGGCCCCTTTACGGCCCCGTTTAGGCCCCTCTGCGCCCCGTCGCCACCTGCGGCCCCGTCGCCACCTGCGGCCCCACCGCCACCTGCGGCCCCGCCGCCACCTGCTGCCCCGTCGCCACCTGCGGCCCCGCCGCCACCTGCGGCCCGCCGCCCCTGCGCCCCCCCCCCCCCGGTCCACCCGCGGCCCCGTCACCCTACCCTAGCGGCCCGAGCCAGCACACCAGCCGAGCCGCCCGCCTATCGAGCAGCCGAGCCGCCAAGCAGCCGAGCCACCCAACAGCCAAGCCGCCCAACAGCCGAGCCGCCCAGCAGTCGAGCCGCCCTGCCGCCGAGCCGCCCAGCAGCCGAGCCGCCCTGCAGCCGAGCCGCCCTGCCGCCAAGCCACCGAGCCGCCCTACTGTCTAGCAGCTGCTGTTCCTACGAGCTCCCCAGCCCCTCCTTCCTCGGACTGTAAGGCTCACTTCCTCTTAGGCCACTGCAGTCATGGCTACCCCCAGTGTCTCACTTTTGATGCTGAGGGCCGTGCTTGGCGTTGACTTTGAGGTCTGGGTCGATGACCTCCAGCTGTTTCTTCAGTGCGATGGCGCGGACGGCCTCTCCTGTTTGACCTCACTTCTGGTGCCTCTCCTGCCCTGCTGCTGATGCCGACGCCACTGTTCGCTCACAGTGGGCACGCGCGATGCTCTTGCTCGCCTTGCTGTTGCCGCCACTTTACCAACCACTGAGCGTGCACACTTTAGCTGTACAAGAGTGCTAGACCTTGTACGACGCGTAGTTGCACGCTACTCTTCCCCTGCACTGCTGCACTGAGCACCTCATGCTACCGTACCTCTTCCCTGATCTTACTGCCTTCCCACAGTTGCTGACCTCATTACGCACCTCGCACTAGTGACACTCGCTACCGCGCTGCGCTTCCTGCTGAGTTCTGCGCCAAGAACCCCCCCCATGTACATCACCCTCTACTACATAGTCACCCGGCTCCCAGACTCTCTTCGCGTAGTCAGGGACCACTTCCTCTCAGTCTGCCCCACCACTCTCACCGTTGACCTCTCGAGAAGGCCCTCCTAGCGATAGAGAAGAGCATAGTCGCTGTAGGAGCCTCTCGTGGTGACCCTCGCACGCCCGTCTTTGAGGGGTGTTCTCCTCCCCCTCTTGCCCTCTGTTGCCTCTGCTGCTGCGGCCGACCTCGCTGGTTTCGAGTCGGTCGGCGCTGCGTCTGCCCCAAGCGGGAGATGC